>CM073773.1:70006118-70657736 GCA_037158775.1 Hetaerina titia | reverse complement strand
CTTCAAATTTTGGATTAACATATGTTTATAAAAGGAAAATATCGCTGAAAACTTTACTGAATGTAAGCCATTGAAACTTGTTTGATGCAATCATTCTTCTTTATGTTCAAGTCGTTTTTAACAAAAACGAACAAGTTAATGAATATTTTCAGTAATATCACACTATATAATAATCGACTCGATAAATCCTTATTACAGAAAAATTAATCCTGATTGCCTACCTTGACCCTATCTAAGTTATCACCCTGCTCTACTTGTGTTAACATAGTTTTTAATCACTGCAAACTATACTAAAAGTAATTTTTTATTAATACTAAGAAAGGTTTTTTACGCCTGGTTTTACAATTCGACTGTTAAAGACACTCTTTCTGGTATCCTGAAATACCATCTACTCTACGTTGAACTAAATGGAGTTAACGGCTTGTGATTGTGCAATCTTAATGGACCCTCGTCACTGGTAATAGGTTTTCATATAGTTTAATTAAAAACTTAGAATATCCTAATCTTTAAAAAAGTATGGCTTGAGGAAGTTTGAATAAAAGGTCGATTCTAATGAGTATTTCTTGAATTTTTTTAAATACGTACGACTGTTCGTAAATACTAATTCTTTTGTCGGCATGACATGCGACATGGTCGCACGAGTCGATCGATGTCAAAACAGACAAATTGGCGATTGAACAAATTGGGGTTCACTCGGAGGCAGCAAATATTGATACACTACAAATAATTTAGTGAGGCAGTTGTCAATATCCCTTTGGCTATGTTAACAACCATTTTTTTTCTGCGGAAGTAGGATGGTGATCACAGTTATATGTTTCCCCATTCGCACAATATTCCATATACTCTTCCTTTCTCCTCCCTACATTCACAGCTCTATTTCTTCTGTCCCATTTCCCCTTTCTCTTATTTCTCCACCTTTATCAATCTTCATTCTCTTCGCGTCCATTCCTTCTCTCTCCCTCCCTTCTCACTCTCCCCGGCCTTCCCAATCTCAGCTCCCCTACCTTTCCCTTACGGACTTCCCCCATTCCCCCTTTCTTCATGGTCTCGACGGAGACTAGTTCTCTCATTCCATCCCACCATTTCCTGCCACTGCGCCACAGAAATCTCTTCATTTTTATTTGCTCCCTTATCTTCTTTGATTCTTTCTCTTCCAACTTCGGGGGCGGGACTAGATGGAAGAGTGAACTGAAATTGCGAATACGGGAGTCAATCCTTAGGAGGCCAACTTGTGTTGTCTTTCCGGCTATTGGTGGAAGAGAAAAGAGCAATGAGAGGAAGACCATGATGACGAGAAATAAGAGGCAGAAGTTTAATGAAAAGAGAAAGACCGAGGAGGGAAAATCAGAATGAGGGACGATGCGGAAGCCTTAATGGTAGAATCGTTTAGTAATGAAACTGCAACCATTTCCGTTTCCTTTGTCTATCTATGTTACATCCAACCATACTAGTGCATAAGGGAGAAATCGCAACGAATTTTATGTACTCTTTCTCTTACTTTGAAAAACTTACTTTAATGTTGAGCTCAGTTTTCATAGAAGTATTTTCCTCACCATTTTTGTAATCATGAATGTACTTCGAGTATGAATGTACGCGTATTTGATGAGCACTTCGGCAGGTAATTTTCTCGTGGACTGATTCGTATTAACGATGGAGAAATTGAGAAGAGGGTTTTTTATGGTTCTCATTTCTGATTAAGTAATTAGCTTAGCTCATTATTTTTTAGATGCTCGCTTCTCGAATAATGTACACATTTCGATCAATAATTTTTCTTTGTTAAAGGAAAATCGATGTCTTAAAGCTTAACCTATGTAGACTAATAGAGCATCACCTCATTTCCGACGATGTCATAAGCGACATATTAATAATGAATACATACTAAAAAATATAGTTATCTCACGTAAAATTATTAAGCTAAGCCAATACTTTTTTCTTTGACAACAAATGGATGTTAAATATAAAGAGTGTTAAAAAATATCCAGTATACAAGATTCAAATATAATTTATACCAACGTCTTAGAGGTCGAACTTTCGTGGTTAAACAAGACGGAGATAGAGCTACTTAACGACATTCAGTTCCTCTCTTGCCCCTCCCCACTTTTGTCCATTAACTTCCCTCAGTGCCCTTTATGACGACACCTTTCCCCCCCCCCCTCCTCCCCCCGAAGAGTGACCTGCCCGCACTCCGGGGGTTCCATTGGTTTTTCCTGCCTTTCTTTTTAGGACAAAACCCCACCCCCCTTCCCACCCGCTCCCTCCTCCCCTGCCACCCCTTCTTGGTATATATATATATCCCTTCTCCTTGTACTTTTCCTCACCTGAAGATGATACAGTGTATCGAAACCATGGTCGGCAATAAAGTTTTAACTGTGGAAAATTGCAACGAAGTTTTCATTATGTCTCGATTCCACAATATCACGCCTGATTCTTCACTTTTCGTTAAACAAGACCTTTAAGAAGATAATATGCTCGCATTTTTTTCGCTCATATTCTTCTGATTATCTTGAATCATATAAGATAAGAAATATTAGAAATACTACGTAGAACTGGAAATTTAGAGTTATTTTACGCCTTTAAACGAGTGGACATTCCAAGTGATAATTTACTATCAGATTAGTAACTAATATCAGTAAATTCCTGTGGTCTTTAAGTATATTTTCTGAATAATTTTAATTACAGTGCACTGCAAGGTTGATTATACCACGTATACCCCCAATATTCACGACTAAAATCAAATATGTTTTTCTCATACTCTCCTCCCTGCACTCACCTGAGTTCGCATTTTATACTCCATTGGTAAGCGTTGAGCAGGTCACAGAGCCAACTTAAAAGGGGTAATGTATCAGTGCTTTGGCAATAGTATAAAAACTGTCGCTTCAAATTCACAAAATTTCACTTTGAGTCAGTCAATCGTGAACATTTGGTGTATCTACAGTGAAACACTTACTACCATGGCACAACAATCTCCCCGCTTGCAGAAAGATCCAGAAATAACGTAGCAACTTTAGTTTCCCATTGGGAAATGAACAAACGAAAGAGCTTACATACAAAAAAAACTATGAGAATTCGCGCCCTGCAGAAAATACGAAAGAGTGTTTCCACAATTGAAAATGAAAATATTATTTTTTCCCAGGAAATTTCTTTCTTTTTTGGACGTGGTGGATTTATGCACGCATCGGGTCTCATTCTTTCGCATCGGTCGTTCTTTTGTCCTGCGGGTGCATTTTTTGCCTCCCACCGCCACCATCCCGAAACATCAAAATATGGCGCACACCTTTCGCAGGAGAGCGAAGCTCCGGGCTGCCTCCGCCCGCCCTCCCTCTCTCTCTTTCTCTCTCCCACATCACTCCCAGCCCCCTTCCCGGGCGTGTCTCCGCGCGTAGAAACGGGGTGAATGTGGGCGCACGAACAAGTGTTCCGGGGCCTAGCGCGCGCGCGCCCGGATGACGACGACGAAGCCCGCCCGGTTGTTTGCTCGGGCCGATTGGGTAGCAAGATATATTTGCGGAAGAGGGCCCTTAAAAAAAATGGAAACGGAAATAGAGTTTTTTTGATTTCTTGTCGCAGAAGACAAAACGCCTACGCTACGTAGTTCGCGTTCTCTCCTCTATGCCCTCCCCCTCCTCCTCCTCAACGCCGCTGAAAAACTCACCTCAGCCATCTCCTATGATAAGAAACCATTGGTAGGTTCTCATTTCACCCCACTGAGAGACAACCTCTCTCAGAAGACTAATAAAAAGAGTAAAAGGCGTTATTGTTGCAAAGGATGTTGAACCAATGTTCCGACTTCGGAATCAAAATTCAGTTAACAATCGTTTCCACGTTCACATTAACCAATCATTTTCTCTGTAATTTGATAACCAATTCCGTTTCCACAAAATTGACCTTTGAACTGGTTTTCTAACTCAAGAACTGCGATTTACGATTCGAGCCGTGTATCAAAGTTACTTCCGGCTCAATAAAAAAAGGGCATTTTCGACCGTAAGTAGCGTGATATAAATTATGCTCGGCTAAGGAAGGATCTACTGGATGTCAGGTTTTGTAAGATTAAGCAATGCTAATAACTGTGCTAGTAATGAGTACATTTTCATCCAAAAACTTCCTTAAATGCTACTCGAACTTATATATAAATGATGTATCTAAATTAATATATTGTAATATTTAAGACATTAGAAATGGTGTAAACTAAAAAAGACCGAGACCGTAAACTTGATTGGCGCTAAGTGATTAGATAAAAGAAAGGAAAAAAAGTTAAAAAAGGTTACAAGGAAGGGGAGAAATAGGGAACACACACTAGGTCACTTGGGTGTGTTTGAGAAACAGTGACCCACGAATACCTCAATCACACACAAAAGACTAAAGAGAGTGACTGTTATTTCTTAACACACCCTAGTGATCGAGTTGTTGTAATTTTGTTTTATTATTTATTAATTTTATTTTTTATCATTTATTTCGCCTTTTGTATGTGATTTAGGTATACGTATGTGGGTCAACTTTTTCTCAAACACACCCAAGTGACTTAGTGTGTGTTCCTTATTTCTCCCCTTACTTGTAACCTTTTTTTAACTATTTTTTTCTTTCTATTTACTTATCACTTAGCGTCAATCAAGTTTACGGTCTCGGCCTTTTTTAGTTTTAATTTACATTAGAAATGGTGACTTCGGTTTTTCGACCCTAGGAGGGATAACATGTTTGAAACTATACAAAAGTTAATGTTTTATGATCAGTGGAAAGTATCATGTTTTGTAAATGGATAATAGTCCGGTGATGGATTGTCTGCAACTAGTTACTGAAAAAGGCGTTTCAGAGACGGGCTTAGAACGGCATTCCAACCCAACCCACTCGTGGGAATACCAAGAGTGTTAGCTTCAGAGGCTCATCTCTGAGGGTAATACGAGACAGGAGAAGCACAATGTAAGGGGCGGAAAGGAAGAGAGAGATAGGATAGGGGAGCGGAGGAGAGAGAGAGAGAGAGAGAGAGAGAGAGAGAGAGAGAGAGAGAGAAAGGTACGACTTCTAGAATCAGAGTTACGACGGAAGGAAGGACGGGGCCATAAAATAATGGCACCACCGACGTCGGAGCAAGCGTACAAAAGGTGCGCAAAGAGCGGTGGATTCTTCGCGTCCTCTCCACCTCTCTATCTCCCCTTGTCTCTCCCCCAATAGCCCGGGGCGGATGAGACGGGAAAGGAAGGGGTTAGAGAGGGTAGATGAGGAATTGTGCGACTTTTACGTGCACAGTTCGGACAGCCGCGCTCCTCACCTTCCTTCTCCAACTTCTTCCATTTCTGAGAGAGAGAAAAGAGAGGGAAATCAATAGAAAGTTGCAAAAGTGCAGACATCAAAAGGGAGAGACGCAGCTCAAGGCTGAGGGAAATTCTGGAGTGAGAAGGATTGGAGGTGGGAAGAAAAGTTAATATCCACGAAGGAGAGGGAAAGAGTGAGAGTGGGGAAGCGAAATACGGTAAGAAGACAGACGGATATAGTATGGGACGAAGTGAGCATGGAAACAGATATAATCTAGAAAGCAAAGGAGAATGTTAGATAGAATTTTCGACGGCCTCAAATTATTAGGTAGTGTGAGAAGAGCGGGAAGAAGGAGAGTGAGGACGGGAGGTTTCCCACAAATCGCACCCTAAGGGCAAAATATATATATCGCTCATACGGAGAAATGATGGGGAAGGGAACGAGGCGTTTTTTATATTCCGTTCTCTTTTTACATTATTTTTAACTTTTCATCCCCTCCCGTGAAAAGAGTAGGGCATCTTTTTGAAGTTCCGCGTTCGCAAGCCATGGAGCTCACCCTTCCGAGAGAAAAGAATATGGGCGCAGCGTAAAATTCAACAAAGCGGGGCCATTAAAACGTAGAACCGGCGCCGGGATATCTTCGCTAACGTATATGACACCGTCGTCGGCATTCTAGAGGCTTCTCCATTGCAGTGACAGGTATGCACGCTTAATCTGGATGAAAGTAGCGTGCGCTCAAGCGCCTGAGTGGTAAAATTACGCAAACTCCTTCATTCGAGTGACGTGGAAGAGAAAGAATGATACATGATACAGATCACCATATCCAACTCATGCTGCTCTAACATCCTTGAAGACCAAACGCTAATTACGGTAGCTTAATAACATGGCTGTAAGACTAAAATACATTCCATTTCCAATAATAATTACAAATTTGTACGTATATGTAGGAATTATACAAGCTATTATAAAGCTTCTTTCTCTTCATAGGCAATACGTACTCTCGAGAGTAAAAGATGCGAAATACTCTACAAAGGGTAATGCAAATTCTTAATAAAATTTAATTTAAATATATAATTAAACGTAGGCAGTAAATTTAGAACTCAGGCAGCGTAACTTAACACGATGACAGTAGTGGAAAAGATACTTTCCAACAATTTTGTTGATATTCCCCGCTTAAAAAATGAAGTGGTTTTTGCGCGAGAGTAGAAATGTAGCCCAGGTGCGACAAAACCCTCTATATTCCTTAATCTAATACCTTTATGATGATATAAATGGATCCCAAGGCATTCAGGTTTTACAAAGTTTGACAAAAATATCTATTAAACATTGTAATATTACATATGCAGTTCTTGCGGCCAACGACAACAAATTAGAGTCTCCGTCACAACAATTACAATTTTCAATTGTATTGGACATAAAAGACAATATAGAATCTGGTTTGAAAAATAGTTAAAGCACTTTCTTAAATAAAACAGTATCTGGTGTAACTTGGTGGAAAATCTTCATACTGACTTTTAATAATCAAACCACTTTACTTTTCCACATAAAATTTTTAATTTTTACAACCCAGGTTTCGTTATATCATAACATCATCAAAAGTTTATGTGGAAAAGTAAAGTGGTTTGATTATTAAAAGTCAGTGTAAAGCGCTTTCTTGTTTATTAATATACCTATGTCATTCTGTTTATAAAAGGCAATTCTGGAATCAGATATGTAAACACATATACGATACACATGAGTTTTCCTTTGAAATTTTCGACGTACTAATTGCCTATGTGGCCCCAAGCCAATTAACGGTTCTTTACCCGAGGGTTGATTTGATAGGCGTGGGTAAAATTCACCTAGTACTAAGCTCTAATGCGTGTGAAATTCACACATCAGAGTATGGGGCCAAATTCCCTTTCCCAGTCCCATCTGTGGTTTCCCAGGCAGATCTGGTACCTGGAAAAATTACACAGCTTACGTGAATCTGAGAGAGTCCATATTCCTTCTCGGGAATCGAACTCGGCCCTTCAGGTCTATTGACAAATGCTCTACCTACTGGACTATTACGTCCCTCTACTAGGTATATGAAACATAAATATTCAAAATTTTCTATGAGCATAGAATTTTCATTATCGGCAGTATTTTACAATTTAGGAATTTGAAAATTCTGTACCGGCTGCGTCGAATTCATGCTTCCAATTTTCAAAATTGCACAGATTAAGAAACAATTCATAGATTAAATTATTAATCAATATTTATATGAACATAATAATTTTTACCCAATGCAATAAAATTTTTAATGATACAATTTTCAGTTTAAAGAAAGGTCAGCAAAGGAAACCTTTTTTGCAATATATATAATAGCAAACAATTTATAAATCAATGTATCAGGTTTAGAAATATAGACAGCATACGAAAACACTCATATCAATGAACATTAAGTAAATTTTGATAAGTATGTGCCACTTTACTAGTTCCAAAAAAGGGGATTTAGAAATTAAGTCCCGGCACCACCAGAAATATAATATTTTTTAAGAGCTAGCGAAAATAAGGTCTTCCCTTGCTCCTTCACACCTTTGTCTTTTACACAAGGAATGGAGTATTTCTACCAATTTTTCCCTGAAAGAATAACCCATTAGAGTATTCTCTATCTCATCCCCTTTTCTTTTATCAACTTAAAAAAAGGGGCGGCAACTGCATTACTTTTTCTTATCTTAAAATTCTCGAAAGGACGAGTTCTTTCCAGCTGTTTCCAGCTGGAAAAGACGTGACAGGGCTAACTACATATTTTCCTTTGAGACAACTTCATTAATCCTCTCTCTAACGTTAGTTGGTCCATTACCGCTCGCTTTGACCTTGCGTAAATTACCTGTACGCCTCTCACTAAAAGTTAATGACAGCTCGTCCACTAGGTGTCTGATAGGATGGTCATAGGCTATGTAGCTCTATTAAGACTAAAATTGATCATGTCGAGGTCTTTCACCTGAGACCACTAGCCATAAAATATCTGTACGTGAAAACGAGAGTACTTAGGTTTGCCATCGTCGGAATGTTTTTAAGCATAAATTTATGACGATGTGATATTTGGACGATATCAATCAATTCCATGGTTAATTCAACATGCCCACGGCCTTTACAATAATATGCGATTCGTTGTATCGTACATATGGTATGATTTAATTACTTGGAAAAAAGTATACATTTATTTTATCATTTCCGACATTTATGGTACTTTTTTATCGCTTGGAAGACCCAAGTTTCTTTAAAGTGACATACCAGTATTATGCTTTAAGACATTTGCTTATGCCATTTGTACATTAAGGTATGACCACAAAATGAATTGAATATCGAGCAGGAATAATTATTAATTACAACAGAAAACAAAACCCAAAAATGATCAATTAAATAAAATACAATTTAAACGAATAAAATAAACCTAGTCTATTTTATAATAATTCTATCATAATTTATTCAGGAATCCATTAGGAAACAAGATTGGGAGTTTGGCTCACTGCAAATAAAAGAACCCAGGATCAAAATTTGTTTTGAATGAATAACTGATTTTCTGAAATTTTTATGAAATACATACTAGTCTTGTTTTGCAAAGGCCATTCTTGCCCTTATTGGTTATGAGAGCGTACCTTTTTGCTTAAAGAATGCTTCTATTCGCTACAGAGCACATTTATAGGGTAAGTGAATATTCCGATAAGAATTCCAAATCATAAAATCCATAAAAAGTATAACTGACTTATTGACACAATCTAGATCAGTTTTAGACGGACAAAAGGATGAATTTTTCGTAGATTTCTGATAGCAACCAGATAAAATTCTGTCTATTCTTTCTTCAATGGTCATATTCCACCGGATAAGTTCACAATTCAAATTCTCTTACCGTCAACTGACCTTATCTTGACCTAGATTGCCACGTAACAACTTTATTTCTCCAATGAAATAATATGTCGCTGATTGCATCGTATGTAATTAATATATTTAGGGCTTAAAAATACTTTCATTTTGCCTATTCAGTTTCCATGAAAGTTCTTGTGGTCAGAAAACACAAACCACGGACCAATAGCGGAAGGTTCCGCTTTTGCGCTAACAATTGGAACCAGGGGTCTTTTGAAGAACATCGATATGGCGTAAGATATGTGTTAACTCTCGATGTCTCGGACATTTTTAACTCTTAATCATTAAGCTCAGATAAGCATAGTTACGATTGGCTGAAAATGAAAGAATGTATTAAATTTCATGGAGATATATCTGTATGATAAATACAATGACATTTGAATTGCATATAATTTATGCGGAAATAATCAGCCAACCAAATCATTGATAAAACCACAATTATCAACCAGAATTCGGTTTGAAAGGTGAGGGTAGAGCTCCGAGCTCGTACTACTAAACCCACAAAAATTCAAGCACCGGGATTACAAAGCCAGATCATTTCCCTGGGCCACCTAAGACTTTCCAGGAAAATATGGTTTCCGGAAAAATCACTCCTTCGCAGTAAGCAGAGGATGCCCAGGGTGGTCACCAGGAATAGAACTCGGGCCCACCGGTCAGTAGCCCAGCTCTCTACCTAATGGACTACCACGTCCCCTTAAAGAATTAATGCAATGTGAAAAATGATTTTATACCATTTTTGGGGAATATATTTACCTATGATTATCCTGTAAATGAGGTTGCTGACATTTGTAACTCGGATAAAAAATGCATAATTAACATAGATTTCTATATAATTAACATAAATGCCTGTAAGCTAGGTATATAACTTGCCCTATACCCCGTTCGAAAGTACAGGTTATTCTCCATAAAATATATTCCAAAACGCTATTTAGCTCTTAAGTTCATGGAAGCGTAGTAAACGCAGTTCTTTTGACACTTCAAAAAAGGTTGGCAGGTCTAGTAGGGAATAAATTATTATTTTTTTCAATAAAAACGAAATTCCAAAATGATGTACTCTTTTATATGGTCCTTTGATCAATTCAACTACTATATGTATTTAATGTTGACTATTCATTATTCAAAATGAGTACTTTACGTGGAATAATCTGTAGTATTATATTTATATACTATATTATAATATATATACTATATATATAATATTAGTATAGTATATATATCATTATTTGCGGCAATTTCTATTGTTGATTTTGTTCATTTGAAAATTTTCAGGCGTGTCTGTCGTGAACTGTCGTGAAAATTTCCCAAATGATGATTCCTTTCATTCTACGTGTTACGTTGACGCGCCATGGTGAATATTAAAGAAAGTCATAGCAAAATAGCAAGGTAATACAAGATATATCAAAACATTGAAATATAGTATGAACTAATGGAAATAAATATTGTTATAAGTACGAAAATTTGAATTTACATATGTTTTACAGAAATAACTCGCATAAAATTGTATTTATAAGCGTTAGATTTATTCCAATAAGTAACTTTATGATCTTTGGCAGGACTCAACAAAACAATACAAACCTATGTCAATAAAACACGTTCCTAAACATTAACTTTGAATTTTATAGAACCAATTTCACCGTAGTTGTAAAGAAAAATATTCCTTAAATCCAATTAATAGAATATCACGAAGATATTTTTCGTCAATAATGAATATGAAACAAAGATATCATTTAAAATATTTTCTGGTCCATCTCTGGAGTTTTATAAAATAAACCATTTTAAAATTTGTCAGTAAAAATATATCATTAACCTAAATGCAAATAATCAACCTCAGGACATGTAGGGTCAGATCAAAAAGTAAGAAACTGGATTGTGGCGGAGAAGACTGTCAAGATAGAGGAGTAACTTGGGAATCAAGAGGCAGGGTGGCGTAATTTTAGGTGCCTACGTAATGCTTTTGAGCGTTATCTTGACGTACACAATCGAAAGGATGTATATAGTATAATGCAGCAAAATCTCCACCATTGAAGCGCCGGTGTATAGTATTCTGCGGCAGAATTGCCTTTAAGGCCCAGATATCACCGTTTACTTTGTGGGCGTTGAAAGACTTTTATATCGAAAGAAGATAGAACAGGTTTTGTGAGATCGATAAAGAATAAAATAGCAAACTCGGAGGGATAGACATCTTATTCGAAACAGTAGGCCCATGCAAGTGGGGGTCAGTGATGGGGAATCGAGATTGGGCGTAACAGCGGAATAAGATAGGTTTGTCATGATTATTAACTTGTACCCAGACGAAAGGATGGAGAAACAGGGCGAGAACCTGCGATAGTAATGAACGTAGCGGTAAAGCTGATCACGTCAGCTATATTTGAGAAGTTATAAGCTGTAGCTTTAAAGGTAGACGCATTTAAAGAATAAATGACAAGAGATGATAACATGTACGTAAAAGGCGAAGCCAAAACGAAAGTAATCAAATTTTCGCGATATTTTTATCTATACAAAACATAATGGTTATACGAAATACATCGAACTAAGGAAATAAGAAGTGTAAGTCTGGAGAGTATCTTATGTGAATAAGTTCATAGTAGCAATATTAATGGAATAATAATGGAGATTCCAAATATAGAGTCCACAAAAAATATAATACACCTATTGATCACGGACGCTCCAAGAGGAGAAAGGAAATTCATCGAAATTCTCACTTGGAACTTGGAGTGTACTTAAAAGATAATGACGTATGCTGAAGGAATTACAAAGACCCCTCCCTTCCTACGCTCCGTAAAGAGGAGTTCTAACAGAAGAGTACATGCTAGGTAGGGCAAGGGAAGAGCGGAGGAAATATTTGAAAATGTAAGTATTTCAGAATAGGCTGAGCATGATTATGTTATGGATCGTTCAAAGCCTACCCCAAAACGAGAAAACTATTGGTAACGTGCCTCATTCATAATTACTTTCATTCGTCCCTTATATCTAATAAATACCTGTAAATGAGTACTACTATATTTATACTCCAGACATATGAAATTATATTACAGGCATTAATATTAAAATACCTGAGAATCATTAAACACCATTGGTTACCTAGGTAAGAATTTAATGCACATAATTTGGTGATAGATACATAGTATTGTATGGTGTGGTACATTAAAGCGCTGATATAATTTTTTGCACTAAATTTAGTATAATATTGTCTAGGCGTTTAATATTCTTGCGATATTTAAAATTCTGTTAGTGGAAAACTCGTTTTCTTTTAACATATTTTAGTACACGTATTGTTGAGTGCAAATTATAAATGCTAGAGATCTCGTTTGTTTGGTCTAGATGGTCTGGGATAGCGAAAAGATTTTCTCTCTCCTCAACAGCCAGAATTTTACAACGAAGTACGTTAATGCACATCAAACCTAGTGAAGTAGATTCGGAAAGTAATGGAAGGAGAACCAGGCTCCTTCAGTGAGAATTTCTCCCCGAAATAATCGCGGATCCAGACGCATTTCTAGAAGGGGTTTCTGAAAAGGAGAAGGATGAAGCAGGGAATGAGATTACACACACTCGCTCCTTTATGGTGGTGTTTGTGGAGACGCTGGTAAGGTGAAGAGAATCTCTAAACAGGACGTTTCCATTGCGGAACTTATCGATCAATACGTATCTGGAATAGCATCCAATATGGTCACACCTCCCGTAAGCATTGATCGCACGAACGAAAGACAACGAGTTGTGAAGCCAGGCAACAATTCTGGAATTTATTTCGAAGCCTACGAGTACATCAGGAAAATATATCAGGTGTTCCATGCATAGATAGAGTATCGGAAGAACAGATTAAAATTGTACAATCAAGTTTTCGTCTAACCTTCCGGCAAAGGTTTTGTGTACATGTAACAAGGTATGAATATTAAACTGTCGATAAGAACATAACATATTTCGAACTACATAAGATAACAATCCTTCCTAAATAAGGGCATACGTGATTGGAACCGAATACCTGGGGATGTTATTTAACCTTTTCCTGCGAACATTTTGAGCTTAAAGAAAAGGATGGCCAAACACCTAGACTCTATCAGTTTTTATTCTTGTTCCTTTATATAGCTATTACGTACCTTGCTTCAAATTATTGAATGGTTTTTACCGTTTTCTTTTAACTGTACATTTAATTTTTTGTTGCAACTAACTTAACTAAATATTGATTGGTTTAACACTACTTTTTCACCAGGCTGATTTCCAACTTGCATTGTTATCAATAAATAACATCAAAAGTTAACTAAGCATAGGGGTTAGAAACTGAAAATGTATGCTCTTTTGCTCTGTATTAGACGTGTTATTCATGACGTCGTTAAGCACGATCACCCGATGGTGATCATGATCCTGAATGCTCTCGCTAGAGCCTTCTGGGCAAAGGCTCCCTCCCATTATCCTCCCCCTGGCCACCTCCTATATACCGCTCTTGTTATGAGTCCACTTTGAATGGCATCATTTTTAACAGTCTGGTGAGTTTTTGTATTGTGCACTTTGGAAACTAAGTTTAGTAGGAAATTTTTCATTGAATGCTCATCCTTTTTGTAACCATAGTTGAGTGCACAACACCTTGTCGTAGTGGTGCATATATATATATACATATATATTTTTAATACTGATGCATGAAACGCCAAAAGGCTCAATGAAATGAGAAAGAGATAACTTTTAATTTTGAATTACTGCCATTCAATAAATAAATAAATCGTTTAGATAGATTAACAAAAAATTAAATATAAATTATAGATTTTGGGAGGAATTTATTTTTATTCTCATTTGTTGGGACTCGGCATTTCTAGTAATATGATTACATATAATTTTTCTGAAGTTGTTTGACGTGAAAAAATTAAAACATCGTCAGCAACGAGCTTCTTCCTTCCCACTTTATTCACATACAAAAGACCATGTCTTGCAGAGAACTCTGAGAGTTAAAGGAGATGCGGAAGTGCGGCATTAAGACGTCTTTCGTAAAGATCAGTGATTTTCAGGGAACGACAAAATAAAAGGAAGGTAAAATTTTGCACAAAATTATTTATTTTGCACATTTATAACATTTTCCATCACTCAGTTTATTTTAACTATGCAAATAACGGCATCTACACTTAATACCATGAGAACTACCGGAATAGCACATTAAGTGGTGTCACGTAATTGTTAATGCAAAAGATAATCCTAAATTTAAACAGAACGAAACATTTAACCTTCTCTTCGCAATTATTTTACTGGCAAAAAGCAGTGATAAGAGTAGTGCGTCTCTTCATGATTAGCTCTCGATAACTAAAGAAGAATTAGATAAAAATAGTATTACAGCCCTCATGCACTCAGTTATTCGTCAAGTACTAGTTCTATGAGCTGAATCACTACTTTAAACCCGTTGAAAAAAAAAGCATGGAAAAACTATGCAGCTAGGAAACATTTCATACTCGATTCATTGAATGAGTTCATTTAAAGGAAAATTGTCGACATTAAGTAAAGCCTCGCATTGAAAGTCTTAGTTGAATGGCTTCTAGTTTCCTGTCGATCAGCTACCAGCCATTATTATTCAAATCGATATCAGGGAGATACTGAATGGCGATCTCAATTCTCAATTCGCCAGCCTAATTTCACTGCCTAACCAAAGTTATTAGTTTTTCATGCCTTCCTCCTCTCTCGCTATATTCTTATACGCCCACATATTTCGAGCTCATCCCTATTGTACATTTCCTGAATCATAGTTCAACATTCCGCAAAAATAGCTTTTTTAATACGTATAGCTTTTTAAGTCACTAATGTGTGCTTTTTAAGTAACGAATACCTTTGTAACTAGTCTCCGTAATTCCATTCTCGAAGTACTATGTATCACAGTCAAAGTAAGTAATTTACAAACAAGAACTTCCTTTATCTTTATACGCATTTTTTATCCAGTGATTTCTTTCTTAATTCCCAAATTTCTTTCGTGTCCCCGAATAATGGGAATTAAGAAAACATGATAATTTGTATGAAAGTGGAATAATGATATTGTACTCCTGAAGTGAATGCCAAAATTTAATATACATGATTGTCGTGTGTATATGAAAAAAAAGTGTTATAAAATTGTTTACGTCACGATTTTGAACAACAAAACAGAAAATAAATTATATATTTCCAGTGCTACTATAAGATCAGTGGCCTTCTCCATCAAGCCATATCCCTTGAAAGTCCTCTAGGTATTAGCACAAAAAAGTCTACGGAGAATAAATGTGCGTATTTATTTCTTTATTTAACGTTCCCCCAAGCCTAAAATGCATGGCGAGATTCTAGGGGAGTGATGAAAAGAGACGAGGAGAATAACACTCGAAAAAACTCGCGTGGGCAGGGCTTCTAAACTATTTTCTATCTTCCTCCCCTTTAAGTATTGCTATTGCTGTCACCGAAATAGGATTTCTGGTTTAAAAAAAAAGTCTCACCTCGGAATTTTATTTCCATTCATTGTACGAGAACGTCACCATTCTGCGCTCCGAAATCTTTTCGGGTGCACGTCCGCGGCCTTTTGTGTGTCGGCTTACGTGTGCCGCGAGCTCGGATTTTATTATCCACGGTCACACAGACGCTTCGAAGGGATACGAACGGTCCTCCCAGGACGAAGGGAAGGAGTCTTGGTGGAGTTGGGTCGGGAGAACGGGTGGAGAAGTGATAGAAGGGAGGGAGGGCTGTGTGTCCCCCGGGAGAGTGAGCGTGGGGACTGAAGGGGGAAGGTGGAAGTGGTAAATGTATACGCAGATCACAATGCAAGGCGAAAGATACAAGAGCAGAGTGGTAGAGAGAGGGGTGTCGCGCGGGAGTGGGCGATGGAAAGGGAGGATGGGATGAGTGGAGGCAATCGCTTCCCCGTAACGGAGTAATTCGCGAGGGAAAGGAACGCATTTCCGGGCTCACATTATCGAAGGCGACGTCAAAGTGAATGTTTGATGGGAAAGAGGATAAGGGAGACGCAGTGGACCTCGGAATTATTGAGGGAAGACCGCCGCGGCCTGAGTTAAAAACCCCTATGAGAAATGTTATCTTAAATCGGGGTCTAAATAACCCTAGAGAAGAAAAATATCCCTTAATGCGAAGGATGTTTTTGCCAAAATTGGCTGAAACAGTTAATCTGATATTATAAAAATGTTTTAAATGTCATAGATCTGAGATTAAAATGGAATCATTTTCACAAGAGTTGATGCATAATAAACAATACATTTTTGAAAATTGCCTTCTCATGATTTACATGTGTGGCTTCAAATTCTGCTGAAAATACTTCACATCTTAAATTAGCAGTTCGCATGCACACTGGCTATGCATATAAGATACCTTCGCCGAAGTATTGAAACAGTATTAGAAATACAATCTATTGAACTTGAACTAATATTGCTTAGGTGCAACATATTACTTCATAATGTCATATTCCGAGTAGATATTTCGTAAAAAAAATTTCATCGCTTCACCAACTAGAGACAACAAGAGCTATTTTAGAGACATTTATGTTCAAAATATAAAATATTATCATATAAGATATTATCATATATATATATATATATATATATATATATATATATATTAGATTATATAAGATATTATCATATATATATATATATATATATATATATATATATATATATATATATATATATAAGGAAAGGGGATAGGAAAACACATAAAAGGCGAACACAGGACATGTGGGGAAGGCGGTTTTTGAGCAGATCACGAAAGTAAAAATGTTTCCTTGACCGGGATTTGAACACCGGATCTTCCACTTGCCGGGCGGACGTGCTACCGTTACACATTATCTGCTCAAAAACCGCCTTCCCCACATGTCCTGTGTTCGCCTTTTATGTGTTTTCCTATCCCCTTTCCTTATACCTATTTCTATGTTTGAATGAATATTTGTGCGCCGTATGGCGGGACTTCGTATTTGAATGTGTGTGTATATATATATATATATATATATATATATATATATATATATATATATATATATATATATATATATATATATATATAGTACGAAAGAAGGACTTTATCAAAGGAAATGATCAATTAAAACAATCGATGTTTAAAACAAATGAATGCTTGTCAGTTGTTAAGAAGTTCAGTTATTGTTCCAAAGTTTTGTTCCAACACTTCTAATGACTACGTACTCTACGAGTACCATGCCAGACACTTATTGAAAACATTCATCGCAGCAAAATAATTTGATGAAAACGATATAGCTTCACTGGATTATTTTCCTTTTTCTCTCGGGCGATGTATATTCGCATTAAGGAACTAGAAGATTTTTTTCTTGCATTGCACCACATGGTTCTCCAACGAGAGGTTTGTTTTTCTCGCTCGCGTAATGGAACGGGCCATTGCCCCAGCGCGCTCACAACGATCGGTTAGTTTACTATGCCATAGACGGCGACGAGATAATCGCAGATGCTCTTTAGAGAGGGATAAAATAAAACACCGAAGAGTTTTATTTTTGCTGGGACGATGGCGGAATCATTTCGCGGAGCCCTGAAGCTCTTAATTTACTTGATACAGCCTAATGATCCTGGTCAATCCACAGCTATCCGAAAAAAGTCTCTGTTGGCCAGTTTTGCGGCACCCTAAATGGAAGTCCCGGGACCGATTCACGAGCGTCCAGTGACTCTTCTTTCGTAGTGTTGCTTCATAATCTATCCCTAAATGGACTGAGAAATATACCTGGCAGGAATAATATAGGCAACGTAATCACGATTAAGGTTTGGATCACGCCAAAGTTTAGACTGCTTAAGGGCACTTTACATACAATTAAGCTCAGATATCACAAATTGTTCAAGAGAAAAAGGAACATTTGCAGCGGTTAGTATAAAAATCAATGCAATAAAAATAAGTTTGTGTTTTCTTACTCTATGTCATGCCACCTAAATAAAATAAATTGTTGAGGAAAAATAAACATCATTAAAATAACATCGACAGCCGCTGGCTGTGTAGGAATCAAGATATGTGCAAATATTAAATATGTTTTATGACTGGGTTAGCCTTGTGAAGAAAAGTCGGTATCTAACCCTGAGTTTGCTTTCTAGTTTCATTTCAGGCTTGAATAGGTAATGGTGTAGAAAATAAAAAAGAATTATCAGTGTTCCGTTAGATAATTGTCATTTTATGTATTAAGTGACATGTTGAAGCTCCATATAAAAACTAGAAAGTTAACAGGAATAGTTCTATTCCAAAAAAGCCTCAAATTGCTTGCATAAAATATTAACCTTTTACTTAGATTGGATTGGTTCCTGCGAAAACATGAAGTATTTATGAAACATAAAGTAAAAAATGGCCAAGCCTTTCACTCTCACTTCTCAATTCCGCTGTATTCTCCATTAGAAGAAAAGTAGTTCATTACCAATCAATGTTGTAATTTTTCACCATTTCTTAATTCTTATCTGTCTGTTGAGTACCTAGTGTGCTCAGTGGGTAATTAATCAAACTCGCGGAAAGTAATTATGCTTAGGAACTCCATCAAATCAATGGATATTGGAGTTGAATTTTTGAAAAAGCATTTACAGAATTTAGTAAAATGTGCTATGAGAACATTTGTCCACTCCCTGATGTTTGAAATTCCAATACCAGACATTCATGGAAAGTAACATCTGAAAATTTGCTCTCATTAACATTTTCGGTGGGCCTTAGTGACTAATTTCGGTTAATTTGGGTTTTTAATATAGTACAAACATCCAGTCTCCTTTATGAATGGGATAAAATCAAAATCAATGTTTACTTTTAAAAACCGTTGCAACAAACTAGTGCCAAAAACACCGCTCTTTTATGTAATGCATTTCCCAATAAACGTTGCAATATAACGCCAGGATATGCCCACGAAACGAGACGGCCCCTTGGTTATGTCATTTCATCGTCCAGCAAATACGTAGGCTGTTTCCCGGAATGCGAACCGATTCTAGTCTCTTGGGGGGAGGGAAAAAGTTCCCGAGTTTTAATTTTTTTTATTGACCTGACTGAGAGTAGGGATGAAGAGGTGGTCGTGAAGAGTGCTATTTATCCACGCGCCAACGTCCCATCTACCCTAGCGAAATGTTTATTTTTTCAGCCCCACCAGCCAAATAGAGGCAGAGTACTTGCAGTGACTAGAGTGACGGAATGGGAAAGTAGTGAAGAAAAAGGATCCTCACTAGCTCCCCAAACTTCCTAAAAGCCGAACTAGAAGAGAAGAAAACATTCTCCCCCCACCGAACGAATGCGAGTGAGGGCAAGATAGAGAGACCTTGCTCCAGGGATGCAGGATGGGGAGGAGTAGTAAGAGGCAGTCGGGCCCCTAGGCACGGGAAGAGTGTGGCTCAACTCGGGATAGTTAGATGTGGAGAAAAGGCGGGGCCTGCTCCCGACCGCCCGCGGCTAAAGAAAACGCAGAATTGGAGCCGTCGTGGAAGACGAGAAGGATGGTGGTGGGAGCTGGGTAACTGGGGATCGGCAGTGGCTGGATGGAATGAAATGTTTGTTTGTTGAGGCACAGGAGGGGAGGGGGAATAAATTGGAGCTTTGTAGAAAAAAGGGAATGGGAAAGCGAGGAGAGGTGGGGCTACGATGGGGGGGGGCGGGTTCCAAGTGGCCTGGAGGAGGGGTGAACTTCGCATTTGTACTTGAGAGCCGGAGTAAGGTCGTCGCCCACCCGGAAATGCGTAATAAAGAACGGTCTGGGGGCACACCTCACTACGGAGGGCGACAATGAGAGGGGGAGGACGAGAGAGAAGCTTGTTCGGGAGGGGGAACGGGGGGAAATGGGGAAGGTATATAAGCATGGCCAACCAACCGGTATGGGGCTCCAAGGGCAGAAGCAAAAGGGAGCAATAGCACGCTCGAACGGCGACAAATTGTTCGCCTTCCTAAAGGCAGCCAAAGGGGCGGAGTGGGGTAGTCGGGGCGGCGGGACGGTCGTGGTCGGGGGTGGAATGGTCTCCGCCTCGCGGGGTCGCACCACTCTCTCCCCTCATCCCCCTGTACTTTGCCCCATTCTCAATCCAGCCTTCCATATCCTTCCCTCTTCCTGCTCCCCTCCCACACCGCCAGCCACGAAACACCACGGCCCCCGACCTCTGTGTTACTTCCCGTTTGACTCTCCACACACGACCAGCGCAACAGTCAAAGCGACACGGTTCGTTCCTCTCGTCCCTCCGCCCCTCACACCAAAGGACACAAGCGTAACTTCGCCGCTCGCCGTCTCTCGCGTTCTTCGAAGGTTAGCTCGGTCCCGCGGCACCAATTTGAGATGGCTAACTGGCACGCCCAGCTTGGCATTTCGGCCTGTAGACAAAAAAAAAATCCCTCCGATATTCATTCTTATGAAACAAGTCATACAAAGAAATAGTGGGAATTAAGAGGCAAGGGTATAAAGAATCACTTACGTTTTTACGATATAAATGGTTTCAATTAATCTCCTTTCTTTTCGCCGTTTTATCTAGTCCATCTAGTTCAATATTATTTATGTTAATTGTTTTCTTGAGAAACTTTCCCTTTTTTCGCATTGCTTATTTTCACACAATTAATTGACAATTATTTTTTAACGCATTTACCTCTACATTTACTGTATTTAGTAATCTCGCGGGTCCCCTCCCAAGGACTACAACCTTGACGTGGTGGAAGGGCTTCTGCGTTCCGATGAACCCTAGAGCCCTACAGGCGGGAATAATAATAATTACTCCTGGTAGGGTCACCCTTGCCAGATAGGTCGAAGGTTAGGAGCCAGAGGAAAGGTAGTCCACGCAGCGTCTGTTCCTCAGTGAGGCGGCTGCAAAGGCGTCTGACCCCAGTGGGGCGGCCATTTAATCATGGTGTCACGTTAAAAACACTATTGAGACAGGCAACAGGAAACCACCTCAATTATTATTCCCAAGAAAATAATAATGGACAGCATAGAGAATATGAGTCCTGGCAACTGCGGGACTCGGCCCAAGGGGCCGTGTGTCGTGTCCGGCAGTGGTGCAGGCAAGGCTTCCGCGGTCGTCATTTGAAAAGTTTTGAAACCCAATTTTTGTCTATGAATAAAATCTTCATGATAAAAATTATAATAATAAAGCAAGTGCACCGGTAATTCATTTACCATGGAAATATACCAGATAAATTTACAAACATCAGATACATTTGTGGGATACAGTAGACAAGGGAGCACTCCTATTCATTGTTGAATGCTTTAAATTAATTTGATGAATTTTCGCTTTCGGTTTGAATCATTATTTTATCCCCAAACAATTAGAATCAAAAAACTTTGCTTGTGTAGCGTAGTGATTTTGGGAAAACGATGATTTCATTGTAAATTTCTCTCCCGTGTGTTCACAGTGTTTTCATACTTTTATACTGCAAATAGTGTCATTAAAAAGACCTAAAATGAGTGAAACTTTTATTGCCATCGGAGTTCACTTTTTATGCAAATAGTAGTATTAAAATAAAAGAAGAAGAATTGCAAATTATTTTTCTGAATCGTAACCAAATTAGTACGAGCTATATATATTGATAGCGACAATATCGGCGAGAGATCGTTGCTCAGTTATCGTCATTTACAATGTTCTCTAAATTTTTTCGACAAATTTCAAAATCAGTTTGGAATGCGTATTTACGTTCCTCTGATATGAAATAAATGATAAAAATAAAGTGACCAGGTTAATATTGTGGCTGACCTGAAAATTAATATCCCTCTCGACCTCCCCCAAAATCAAAATCCTCTCCCACGTGCTTCAATTAACCTTTCACACTTTCGCCTCCCACATCACCCACTAGTAGATTGTTTTCTTCGAATTTCATTTGAAATTGTGCAAATAACAGCGTAATTGAATGCGATAATTGCGGACCACCGGTGTTTGTCGCTCACCGTTTATTGTGAAAGTCATCATTTTGTATCTAATTCGAAAGAGATTTCAAGTCTGTTTAAATATTTCTGGTTTTTTTTATCGCATATGTACGAAACGTAGGTTTTATTAAAGTGGCATTAATGCAAATAACAAATATTCAATAAAAATTTTTAAAAATGTCTACATACTTTTCACTAATTCATCAATTGCTGTTTGCTTTAAATTTTAATCGGTATTGGAAATCATTATTAATATCTTCTGGTAAAAATTACAGCTTCCCATCCTTGTGTTGGGATGTAGACGAGAATAAAAATAAGAAAAGTATCTCATCCACCAATTTATTTAATTTTCATACATCTTTATGGATTTTCTTTCATTTTCAATTTGAAAAACATGATTTTCCACCTTTAATACCCCATTGAGTCCCATGTTTTTGAGATGGTAATAGAAACGTTCTCTGGAATGCAAATATTTTATTACATACTAAATACAAACTCGCCTAGTTATGAAATTTCAATCTAACGGCAACGCACTCCAAAGAAAGCACCATTCCATTTAAACTCATCATTGAGTGAATACTACGGGAATAAATATACGTAGCAGTAGAGATCCAGTGGAATTATAAGCGGAAGTCCCACCCATTAACAATTTTCTCATATTTCATTGAGTACGTGGAATTTTACCAAATGGAAAATATATATTTAATTTATTTCTCCGTTATGCCTTATTTATTTCCTATAATCCTCGAATTTTTCATGGACATTAGAACAGATTTTCACTTGAAAATTTCAAATCATAAGTTGTGTCAAATATCCATAAAGCTTGGATTTATGATTGATGACGTCACAAGTTTTAAAAATATAGAGCACTAATATTATTTTCCTCATGGTGATTACTGTTGAAATATGAAATTCTAAAGTGAGTGAAAACAGTATTCAAATTTTTACGGCTCACCCTGGTTTAATATAAACTTGAAAATGGATTTAACATAATAGCTCAAATACATAAAATCAGATGTATGCAAACTGCTTTCATATGCTTTTAGAAAAGCAAGAAAATATTTTCTACAAGAATCACACTAATGGTTAGCATTATCAGGAAAGTTTAAGACGAAGGAATTTGTATATTTCATCCAAATCAATAAGTAACTCCTGAAAAAACTCTTAAGGAATAATTATAAAGGCTAGGCAAATAACAATTAATTTTTACTATTTTTTATTAGTTAATCTACCGGTTAAGGTAGGTTTTTGTATGGACACAACTATCAAATAAACATTTTGTAACTCCAAATAAAACCCAATTCAGCAACCTTCTCTGCATCAGGTCCCTCTTCATCTCTGTGTACTTCTTTCCTCCCTTCATCCCATCCAACATCCCTATCCTGTTCCTGCCCTTTCCTCACTTGCCCAACATTCTCCCCTCTATTACCTTCTTCAACATTCCACCACCGCTCAATACGCCTTTCATCCATTTTTCCTGCCTCCATAGGATTTCTCTGAACAAACCCCTCTCCTCACCCACCATCTCCAGTACTTCCTCATTTGTTTTCCTTTCGGTCCTTTACTATATTTATCTTCTAATTTTGACCTGCAGGAAAAAATCAGTGAATAA
The DNA here is from genome assembly GCA_037158775.1 of Hetaerina titia. NCBI lineage: Eukaryota > Metazoa > Arthropoda > Insecta > Odonata > Calopterygidae > Hetaerina > Hetaerina titia. The sequence goes on along the minus strand of CM073773.1, from coordinate 70,634,169 downwards.
TGTGAATGTCTCTTTTTTATTTTTTGGGCATAAATATTTGCAAAGGAAGATGAATACCAGATTTTGTTTGTCTTGTGAAATGTGTCATCAATTTTTACAATCGCTTCACACACCAATGTAATTTGTATACCAATAATTATTATCTATAAAACACGATTGGTCTCACTAACCCTAATTTTATCCAACAGATTAAGTTCTTCTTGTATTCTCCAAATCACAGGCAGTGCAAATCTCAGGTTTTCCAGTAATCTTCAGGCGCTTATTTTTTTCTATGACAATATAGAATTGAATACCAAAAAGAACGGAAAGGGAAAAAAATGAAGAACTAACCACAATAGGGAAAAAGTATTGGTTATTATGAGAAATTTAAAGGAGAATACTTAATGTGATGTAAATAATTCTGATTGGAGATGAATTCTGAGGACTGTAATAGAAGGAAAATTGTTAGACAGGCGAGGCATTGAAGAAATTAGAAACTTTGGCGGGGATTTGATGAATATATGTTGGGCTGGCGGGAAGCAACAGTATGAGGAATTGAAAAAGATTTTATTTTCATGCAGTGTGTTCATGTTATTCCTTATTTGTTGAGGCTTTGATGTGTGACAGCATTCTATGTTTGCCCAGCCATAACCAACCTTATAAGCGCTAAATTACCATTAAATATAATTAATATTTTACGAATTGTGTCTGTATAATTAACTTTGATTTATTTCATCTAGATCTTTCTGCGCTCAAGTAGTTATTGATCACCAAAATGTCTACTAAAAGTCGCTATTTAGCAGTTATCATCAAAGATGAATTTTATTTTTTTCAGATGTATTTTTTCAATTCATATAATATTTTCTGAAGATAAAATTGGAGCTGTAGTGCTCAAAAACGAGTGGCGTCTTTCCAGGCACGAATGATAATTTGATGAGGCTTTTCAATGTCGTGCACCAAGAATTAATTCAGTACCCCGCTCTCCTTAGGCTTGTTTGCCTCGAGCAAATTTCCCCCGAGCCGCATTTTTTTTTACCTCATCCCCGTTGCAAAATCCCCTTCCTCTCCCTCCTCCACTCGTTTCCTCCACAACTCGGAACTTCCTTCGCGTTACTCCCCGCTAACGCGCGCCCTACCCTCCCCGACACTCAAGTCTGTCCTCTCGCAACTTGATCTTCAATTGAGGGGAGAGGAAGTGGTGACGCACCAGCCTGCAAACCAAGTTGAGCCAATGGCAAAATTTCCCTCCCCGTCCTCTCCTCCTCCAACCCGGACGTTCAGGGAAACATGAAAGCACACTGCGAAAGCACAGGCGAACCCACACATTACACACATACTCATCCACGTTCGCACGCGACATCAGTCGGCCTTTACAACACGCTGAAAGGGACGCGGCCGTAGAAAACACGAGTCACTCCGGATGGAGAAAGAGTCGACCCGTAGGTACACCCGATTAGAGTTCGCCGTATGTACATGGGTATAAAAAGAACCCACCGGCCGACCTCCTCTGGGATTCACTCTTCCTTCCTTCCCCCACCCCTTCACCCCTACCCATCACCCCATTAACTCCAGAAACACGACCGCAAACTAGATTCATTACAGTTCACGACTCTGGTTTCTTCTTTCCTCCGCAGTTCGAAGTGCTGTCGTCATCCACGGTGCTGGAGGAGGAAGAAGAGAGAGTGGGAGAACTCCGCCAGTTTATCCTTCATCGCCGAGCCCAAGCCTAATGCAAATGTGTGCACAGCGATGTTCATATTTTAAGACAGGATCCAATCACGGAGTCTACAGGAGAGGGTGAGGCTTGGCTCTTCTGTTGGGTCGCCGGTGAGAGGGCTAGTGAAGGTCGTCCACGTTATCTCTTATCATCTTACGATTGATCCTTTACGTTCAAGTTCGTCCCTGGTGACTGTCCAACACCGGAGTGATTGGTGAGAGTTCAAAAAGGAGTGTGACTAGTGAAAACTTCTGATTGCTCGAATAACGGATTGGTGAAATAAGTGGAAAATAATGTGACGAACAATCTAAAAGATCGTTCGCTCGTATCTCCACTGGTTGAACTCGAGGTTTTTTCAAATAAGGTGTATAGAAAATATGACGGTACATGATTTGAAAACAACAGGACCTCATCTTAAAAAAGATTTAACTCAATGAATATGACGTCATTTTCCATGGACGAGAAATATTTGAAGGAAGAAATGGTTTGGTGTATTGCGTTTGCGTTCATCGTCGAAACTGGAAGAATGTGCCGTTTTGGATGGGAGCAAATCCCATGTGCATTGTTTTGTTTTTAAATATTTAAATAGGTATTGTGCAGAGGAAAAATATAACATCTATATTTTAATTTATCTGTGCTACTCTGAAGAATTGCACATTTTGGAATATGGCGTCAAGAAAAAAAATGTGTTTGCTCGCCGTTTCACTGGTGCTTCTTTTCTCCCAGGTTGGGAGAACCCAAGTTGCATGGACACACATCTATGTTGATGGAAACAGTAAGTACTATGCTCGTTTAATTTATTTATTATCACTTGTTAATCGCGCACTTCTTTTTGTTTTGACTTTGCAATTGCCTCATATTCTCCTAATATAAACTATTTCAAAATTAGCGAATACTGACATTACGTAAAATAGCCATTGCGTAAAAAAATGAGTACACTTAAGAAAATTCCGATTCCATTTCAGTAATAAAATCATAAATTGCATTGTGCAATAAAATGTTGCGGAGAAGGACACATAAAAATAATTACTTGTTTTTAAGAATAGACATATACTTTTTTTGGGATTTGAATAAATAAACCTAAATTATACAATGGGTATGAAGTCAAAGCAAAGTCAATTGACATGATGGGAATTGAAACACTCGAGTTTCAGTCTTAGGTGCATTAACCGCTTGCAATGAAAAGTGTCATTCTTCTTTCGTCCCCAATGCCATACAAATAAATACCGATAACTTTTGTCGATTTTTGTTCAAGCAGAATCTAAGTTCTACTTTTACGAAAAAAATAACATAATTATTCATAATGCAAAGGCAGTATTGGAACAAGTGAGTTCACCTTACAACTATATAAAATATTATTCATTGGATTTTGATTCCTATTTGATTAATGATCAGCGACAAGAGTATATAGTTTGCTGAAAATTTTTGATATGATTCCAAGCACTACAACGAAGCCCCGAGACGAGATTTCCACATTTTGAACGTTAAATATCCTAATAATATTACTCTATATCGAAATATATTTTTTAAAACAACATCAAAATGGTACCTTAAATGATATTCGAATCTAAATTTCCAATTATACACGCACTAAGTTTACACGCAGGAATTTTTCAATAAGCACTTAGTCCATTCTTCAATTCGAGTAATGAAAAGTTCATTTTTATTCGAATGAATAGATCAGTTAATTTACAAGACTAAAAATATCTGTATTGCTATTAATTAACATAAATGTCACCCCTAGCAGTAACAAATTTAAATGTTGAGTTTTTCTGCGACACAGACACAGAAATTCGTAAACTAACTCAATGTCAGAGTCCATATATCTCAATATCATATCTCTTCCCCATTCCAATGCTATCATTAAACTATGTATGTGTGACTTTCTGCTTCTTCGAAGCATGCTCTCCATACGTCGTTAAACTTTTGTGAAAAATGTCGCTTCTCTAAAATTGTATTTGACTTGAACGATACAACAGTTAAAACAAATATTCGATCGCCTCTATCAATCTTCAAAGGGTATACATTCGATAATTGGCTTTTGAAACCTCTTCAGAAACCCTCTTCTATGTCTATATCTTTCCTTTGGAGCAACATTCGGAATTGAGGCCCTGTGCATCTTGCAAAATCACCCTCCTAATCAATTAATGACCTTTCGGGGTCGAAATTTAACTTTGCCTCCTCCTTTAATATTTTCGTTATTTTATCAATGTTTCACAAATTATGCCCAATTAATTTTCGCCCCTTTCTGCCCGTTCTTCATTTCTTCCAAGTATCATGTTTTAACAGCCTTATAAAGACTCTTTAAGTTTTATAAAGTTTACTATATTTAATAAATAATTTTTGTCACTAGGGATGGTTTATTCCAAAAATTTTTTAAGTACGCGCTAAGTAACTGTTACTTCCACGGTCAATTCATACGATTTTAGGGATTCCGCATGACTGATGACACTAATAAATAAATTCGGTTTCTCTGGGACGAGGATTAAAACGATAATTGAGAGAAATGATCCCAAAGAGTCCTACTCGAGTAGCTTTACGTAATTCCTCTATAGATAAAACGTGAAATATGGTATTTAACTGTTGGATCTGGCAAAGTTATTTCGTCTTTCTGGACCAAAAAAAACTAAAAAATGTGTTACAAAATGATTTAGCGTGTCTATTGAAGCGACTGGAAGGTAATTTGGAAACAAAAATTCCTGAAGTTCTAATTAAAAAAAAGAGAGAAAAGCGACGGTGGAGATCGGAAACAATGTGAATTCTCCGAAAAAGAACGTAGCGGGATTCGGCCACAGTCTCGTAACTTTCGACCAATGCTGAGGGAGGGCAAGGCATCGGTTGCTAATGCTAATGAACAACCAGCGGACTAGTATAAAAGTGAATGTCCCAGCCAAATGTTTTCGCTTGATCAAGGAGCGAATCGAGCATATTTTAATCACGCCATCCACTCTTTTATGACCATCCTGACAGTCGATTTTAGAATTATCCTATTTTATAATTGATCCCCTCATCTCGATCCGGCAGTGCAGACGAAAAAATTCTCACGAATTATTTTACATTCAACCGTAATTATATTGCCAAAGGCGACATTCAAAAGGTTCGCTTATATACCAATGTGGGGTGAAAAAAGAGGGAATATAAACGAGGGAAAAGATAAAAGTTACATTAGGCCAAAGAAGAATATTATTAATGGTAATGTAACAGTGAATTTAAGTTTTGGCTGAATAAGTTAACTAATCTTTTAAGATTCAACTACAGGAAGCAATTGACCCCTTACACCACAAAATAGACTCCTCAATAACAAATACTTTCCAGCTTCCTTTATTCCTTTCACCATGCCCATTCTTTTCCACTCCTTAATTCATCTGCCTAAAATTCTACACTTGGTCATAATATTCCAAATTTCACCAAATTCCCTGCATCAACCTTTTCCGCATCGTTTGATTTCTCCCAGCAATTCTTCCTCTTTCCATGCCCCACCGTTGCCTGACCCAGTAGCTGTGGATTAATGTCCCTGCCTGCCAGTGAAATTCGGGAGTTTGATTCCCGCCTAGGTAGATTATCCTTCACCAAGGGCATGGATGTTTGTAATTTTATGAACTTCAACGTTATGATAAGGGATAAGTGGAAAAATGGCCTGTTTAGTCTCAATCTCCCCCAATAAAAACGCTAAATAAATAAACTGATGCCTCGTAATTTGCTTATTTTCCTGTCGTTCATTTTACCTTTTTAATTCTTTTCTACGGCTACTTTAAAACCCCCAAGTTACCTTACCTCTTTGTCTCAACGCCAAATTTCCTCGCCGCATAAAGCTACACCATCAATACAGTAATCAACCCGAAGATCGGTTTGGTAGGTGATGGCAGAGATGGCAGAAGAAAATACACAGAGATGAAGAGGGACCTGATGTAGAGTAGGTTGCTAGATTGGGTTTTGTTTGGAGTTACAAAATATTTATTTGATAGTTGTGTCCATCCAAAAACCTACCTTAACCAGTAAATTACCTAATAATAACCTGCCAAATTGGTAGTTTTTGATTTACAAGCAGGCTTTTTCTGATATATCTTTTTGCATCTACTCCTATCCAGACTTTGCAATCCTTCAAATATAAAATTGCAGTATGAGATGTTTGAAAAACACTGAAAAATGACCACTGCATTTTTGATGATTTTAAATAGTCGAATTAAAATGAGCATAAAATATTGAAATTGGTCATTTGAGCCTGCTTACTTAATTTAATCCTGGTTTTAAATCAGGAATAAAAGCATATATATGAGTGTTCTTCAATCTTGAATTGTGTATTTCTGGTCATGAGTGGATGACCATTTTAGTTAATCCAATATCGAATATACATACATTCTTATCATTATAGTCGTTAAAATAATCTTATCTCTTTTATGAGAACTCTCTCTTACAGGAGATAGCATGTACCTAACACTTTCTTATATAAACAATAAATAAGATATATACAAGAATACCGTATATGTAGAATATAAAGATATGGAGAAAGGAACCTGGAGTGGCAGGTGTATTGGGATAACTTTAAGAATTGTACTTTTATATTACGTAGCCAAACGGCGACGAGTTGATGTACAGTCATATTGGTGGGGGGCATAACAGGAGAATAGAGGAAGGGCAGGAAGGGAGATAGGAAACAATAGGGAGCAGAGACATAGTAAAACACTGACAAAGTTGGCAGCGACTCATGGTACTTTCACTGAAAATACAGCTCGAAGACAGGGGTTTATAGAAGAGTTAGCACTTCGCAAATAAGATTAAGTTCTGCGAAGTGGCGTTAAACAATGTCAAATACACACGCTTGTAGAGAACACTATGATGGAAAAAAATAACAAAAACTATTGATAAACACAAACACACTCACTTAACACTTCAATATTTCGGTGATATCAGCCACCTTTATCAAATTACGAGGAGCTCCGCCTAAATGGAGCAGTTTCTTCGGATAAATATTGATGCTAAAAGATTGTACAGGCTATTTAAAACAAAAACATGAAATCATTTACATAAAAGAAATATTATTTAGGTACGGGAAATAATTTTCACAATATCTTGCTATTTTTGTCCCCCTCTACGTGATTTCAGCTTTTTAAACCGTGGTGTTGAACCGTAAATTATTTTCATCACCGGAACGAATAAGTGTTCAACCAAACATATTGGAAATTACCGATGCAATGAAGGTTTCGCAATGTTTAACGATATCGATTATGTGCCGCAATAGAGTTAATTTATCGCCTCCGTTGAATACTTTAATGACACTCTGAGATTATTGAGGCTAATCGAAGCACGATGATTGATCGATTGGAAGGATAAATTTAAATTGGTAATAAATTTGAATGCATGGATATTTTTGGCAATGCATTTTAATATTTTGGAATATTTTCAATCATAGATTATTCAATCGTCGTTTCCAAATTAATACGTAAATAAAAAATCGTGCGAAACATTTAATATTCTGGTGACACAGAAGTAAGGAAATTCTGCCAGTTGGCATGGATATTAATAAAAGCGGCTCATAACGTGTGGGTCTGTGAAAATATATAATGATTAATGATATATATATATATATATATATATATACATATGCATGCATGTATATACATATATGTCATATAAAAGCAAAAGGGAGAGGAACACAGGACCGGTGGGGATGGCGGAATTAAGCAGATAGCAAGCGTAAAAATATTTCCTTGACCGGGACATGAACGCCAAATCTTTCCACTTGCCGGGTCGATGCTGTAACCACTTGAGCTATCGAGGAAACGTAGTTTACGCTAAGATCTGCGATCTTTTAAGCAACCAAGTGCCCCGATTCTTTGGCCAAGAGATGGCGCTAGGGAGCTGTTTCACCCACCAAAGGAGAAATAGATAACACACTAGAGGAAAGGACTGTAGGTTAACAATCTTATAACATCAAAAAGGATAGTAACAGTGCGTATCGTGGCACACATAGCCAGAAGAAGAGACGAGCCACATTGGTCAAACACACATTCCAACACGAAATCCAGCCATACGGTGAGCAAATATTAATTCGCAGGGAAATAGATATAAGGAACATATATAAATGACGAACACATTAGAAGTGGGGAAGGCGTAATTGAGTAACTTACAATCGTAAAAATATTTCCTTGACCAGTACTTGAAGACCGTATCTTTCGACTTCGAAAGCATTGCCCTCCCTGATATACTATTATGTTTAATCTTTCTTCATTATTGGGTGGTTCTACATCAACTGGCAATGAAAAAATCTATTGTTTTTGGTATATTATTTGTTTGTATTTTTTACTACATCCAAATATAAATTTTTGTGTAGCTATTTATTTTGTGTCTATGAACATATTTGGAAAACTAGCGACCTTTATGGCATGATAAACTGTTGGACTGTTAATGACGGATATATTTACAGATGACTGTTGAGCAGAACAATTGTTCCAGAAAAGACAACACGCCTTATTCCTCCAATGGGGAGAATAATTAGATACATTTATGCTAACCACTTGTTACTAATCTACAATCAAAAGTGTAAAAGACCAAACACAGAAGGAATGCATATTATTATTATTAGGTAATCCACCTTTTAAGGTAGGTTTTTGGGTGGACACAACTATCTAATAAATATTTTGTAACTCCAAACAAAACCCAATCCAGCAACCTACTCAACATCAGGTCCCTCTTTATCTATGTGTATTTTCTTCCTCCCTTCATCCCATCCAACATCCCTATCCTGTTCCTGCTCTTTCCTCGTTTGCCTAACATTCTCCCCTCTATTACCTTCTTCAACATTCCACTACCGCTCAATACGCCTTTCATCCATTTTTCCTGCCTCCATAGCAGTTCTCTCAACAAACCTCTCTCCTCACCCGCCATCTCCAGTACTTCCTCATTTGTTTTCCTATCGGTCCATTTCACCTTTTCCAATCTTCTCCACACCCACATTTCGAAAGCCTCTAATCTACGTCTATCCTCCTGCTTCAGCGACCACGTTTCCGCGCCGTACATAGCTACGTCGCAAATCAGAATTTTTACGAGTCTTGCCTTAACATCCCTACTCAACGTCCCCGTCATCAACACCCTCCTCCTTGAGAAAGTCTCCTTACCTAGCGCAATTCTTCTCCTTACGTCCCTACTTCTTTGACCATATTGGTCCAAAACACTTCCGAGATATGTAAACTGTTCTACCTGCTCTATTTTTTCCCCGCCTATTTTAATGTTTAGCTTAGCCTTTTTCTTTCTGGAAAATGGCATAATCTTTGTTTCATTAATATTGATTCTCATCCCATATCTATCGCACTGAACCTCCAATTCACTCATCAATGCTTCCAACCCCTTGGCTGACTGAGCAACTAATGCTTGGTCATCAGCAAACCTAACCGATTTTACGAATTCCCCTCCGACTTTCATTCCTACCACCAGTTCTTCCCATGCCTCTTTAATCATTTCCTCCACATATACGTGGAACAGCACCGGGGAAGATGGGCAACCCTGCCTCACACCTCTTCCTAACACTGCCCATCCGGACTCTCCGTTCCCCACTCGTACCTGAGCAGTCTGAGACATGTACAGGTTGCAGATCAGTCTCCTGTCCCTCCAATCCATTCCTATTTTCTGCAATACACGCATTAATTTTTCCCAATTCAGTCTATCAAACGCTTTTTTGAAATCTACAAAACAGGCCAAAACGTCCTGATTGTATTCTATATTCCTCTCAATTAGTGATCTCATTACTGCAATGGCATCAAGCGTACCTCTCTCCTTCCTTAAGCCAAACTGACCATCCCTTAAGTAATGATTTGCCTTACTCTCTATCCTTTTGTTGATGATCCTGAGAATAACTTTAGCTGCGTGGGATATCAAGCTTATTGTTCTGTAACTATATTTGTTTAACTGTCAGTGAGATAGCCGAGGAAGTGAACACTAGTTTTGGATCTTATCAGACAATTTTGACAGACATTTTGGGCATGACGCGCGTCGTACCAAAATTCGTCCCGCGGGTGGTGAGTGATGAACAGAGGCAAAAACCTGTGCATATTTGTCAGGAACTCCTGGATCGAGCCAATGCCGATACCGAATCTCTTAAAACTATCGTAACCGGTAATGAAACCTTGGTTTACAGTTATGGTATTGAGACCTAGGCCCAGTCTTCTCAGTGGAAAGTTCCTCATTCTCCGCCACCAAAGAAAGGTCGCATGTCCAAGGTCCAATGCGAAGGTCATGCTGGTGTGTGTTTAATTGATTGGCAAGGGCTGATTCATTACGAATAACTCCCTCAACGTTAAACCGTCGACAAATATTTCTATTTAATAGTTTTGAAGAGGCTGAGGGTCGCAGTGTGCCGAAAGAGGCCGGACATGTGGAGAAACAATGCATGGCGTTCCCACCACGATAACCCGCCGGCTCACACGGCGCTGATCGTGACATAATTTTTCGCCAGAACCGGAACTTCCGTGTTCCCGCAGTCACCATACTTTCCAGACGGGCTCCATCAGACTGTTTTTTGTTTCCAAAGTTCAAATCAACCTAGGAAGGGCGCCGATTCGACTTTATTGCGGACATTAGAACTAATTGTAAGGCGGACCTGAAGAGGATCCCTAAGGAGACTTACCAGGCATGGTTGAAGGGCTGGAAGAAACGTGGGCAAAGGTGTGTCGTCAGCTAAGGCATGTACTTTGAAGAAGACTTGTTTGAGTAAGCTGTATCTGTCGAAATAAGCATGTTATAAAATCAGTCCTGTGTTTTTTTATCACACCTTGTATTTGTATAGTAAAATCTGCGTGAGGAAACGAGGAATAAGGACGTAACCGATTCCATATCATCAAACCGTTTTGTTTCTACTTTCTATGACAATTAACGTCAGATTATGTTTACCATAATTCATCTTTAAACGATGTCAGTCATTTCTTCGCTGGTAAATCCGCTGTGGTCCTAACTAGGACTAAGCCTTCCTCACTTTCTCTTATCCACAGCAACTCAATCCATTCAGTTCTCTCCCAGTCACCAATCCCGATGTATTCCTGCCTCCTCCGCCAAACCTCCTCCTATATCCCCACTGCTAGCTTCTCCCCCACCCCCTTCCCTCATCCCCATACACCCCCACACGCGACCCACCATACATCTCCACCCTTCCTCCCCCCCGCAACTACCACCCCGAATGCTGCGATGCCGCGTAAATTGATCCCTCCTACGAGGGTCCAAAACCCTTTGCCCATCTCCAGCCCCCCTTTTCTCCAACCCCCGACTACCATTCCACATTGCCCCTACCTTCCAGTTCTTTCCCATCCCATCCTCCGCCTTGATCCTTCTCTTTCCTTCCCTCCCTCTCTCACTAAAGAATACACTCCACCCCACTTCTCGACCCCTTAATTCACCCGACCGCAGCAGTCGGCCATTGGGAGCCGCAGGATAATTTTCCTTCCCCCTCCTTGCTTTCTCTCGCACTCCCGGCATGCTTATAACTCTTCCCTTGCGCTTCACTGCGTTTTATTTTTATTTATGAATCCAGCGCCTATACCCATCCCCGATCCTCCCAGTCACTCAATGAAGGCGAAGGGAAAAAAGAACAAATATGATAAAGATTTGATTGGAAATAAAAAAGGGTGAAGAGGATCGCTTTCCATTTCCCCCACTCGTAATTCGCTGGCCTCTCAAACCCTATTTTTCATATATATTCACTTCATATCCCCTCCCGACGAATATAAATCCTCCATATTACTTGTCAGTTTTCACGCGTGCACCCAACAACTTATTGTAAGGAGGAGACTCGGACAAACATATAGGTGTACATTTGGAGTAAATTGGCACATTCTTGCTAATTTATAATAATCTATATTTCAACATTTGTCACGAGATTTACTACTCAGAAGCTACCTACCGTGCATCTACTGAAAATTGTTTTAGCTTTATTTAATACTGTATATGGTACAGCCTATTTACTGTTCATCAATGCATGTAATGTAAGAAGCTGTTGGTTTGAGCTATAAAGTGAAAATTTTAGTGGTTTCCGGGGGTCTTATGACCATTTGATTCATTTCCCACCTCCGTATGTATGAGTTATCCAACATCTTCCCTCCATTTTAGAAGTATCGCAGATGGTTATACGAGTACATGTTGGGTATTCTTTTATGAATCACACAATATTGTGTTCTTAGGTGTTAGATTTAACGTGCAGTAATCGCAAAGTCGCTTCTGGCTACGGTAGAACAGCAAACATAAAATAAATAGTACATCTCTCGTTCATCATATTTGCGAGCAAGAAATTATTGATTTCTAACAAAAAATATTAGACATCATGGGTTTGCTTATTCTTTTCAATGTTATTCTAAACCAAATTTTATTCAATGGCAATGTAAAAAGTTAGCATTTTACCAAGTATTGCATCGAAACCTGGACAGAGCATTTTCACTTCACTTCACGAAGTTACAGGCAAACTCACCTTTAATATTATATATTTCACCAGAAAAGTAATTTGCAGTCTCATCCATCAGTAAATGGGTCATCTTAATCCCTCTTACTTCGATTTGTATGACTAGTACAGTCCGCATGACTAGATCAGGAGAAATTTGGACGATTAGACCTTTCAGGAAAACCCTTTTATTTTTAAAACACGATATTGAGAGTATTTAAAGAAAATGTGGTGTTATGCTAACATAGGATCTTGTCACTTTTCCAATGCTCATCTTACTTAGATTTTTTTAAGATTAAGATTGAATCGATCAAAAATACACCATATTTAGAGTTCACGCATCAAATTTAGGTTGTAATGGTACAACTTCAATGAGTATTTCAACATTTCCACACGCGGTTCCGCAACCGACTTATCGAGAGAGTAGCCGTTCGAGTTCCCCTCACTCGTATATCGAGTTTTTGTCTGCTTCTGAAGCAGGACCTCTCAAGATGTTTTTTTTATTTTCCTCAGAAACTGGTGGAAATAAAGTGGGGAGAAGAACGAGGAGAGGGAGATGGGATGGTGCCTCTGAAATTTCCCTCATAAATGTTTACATGCCCATGTGTTGGCGTCTGTACTTAAGGTTTTGGCTCTCTCTCCCACTCCCAAAAGGAAAATTATTCTGTCGCTGGTGGAGCTAGCTTCGCTCCTTTGGCTGGGATATTCTGCGGGATATCGTTAATGCAACAAGCACCGAGACACTCCTTCCCACACGCCGATTATTATCAATTTACCCTTACCCTTCTCTATTTTCTCTGTTATTCCCTCGTTTAAGCTCCATCGGGCGATATATATATTCGTGTTTCAATGTGTGTGTATACATATAGATGTGTATATACTTTTTTCTATATACATATACATACACCTATATTGAAATACGAAAAACTTGCCATATGTCAAACAAATATTCATTCACATGGATATAAGTATAAGGAAAAGGGATAGGAACACATATAAAAGACAAACACAGGAGGTGTGGGGAAGACTGAATCAAGCAGATCACAAGTGAAAAAATATTTCCTTATCCTAGACTTGAACCATTAATCTTTCGGCTTGCCGATGCTCTTGCTGGGCGATGATTTGTAACCCTTTTCCTTATGCGTTATCTAAATCCATCTGAATGAATATATGTATGTATATATGTGTCTAAAATAATCATTCTTCATATTTCATATTGCTCTCATTCTTTTTCTTTGTGTTTATTTTTCTAAAACGCCCTAAAAAATGAAAATAATCTGAAAAATATTATTCATGTATCTTTGCCTGAATCATTCACCAGCTTAGAGAATGGAGATGTGGTCGTGGTGGCAGAAGCTACGCGTTTTGCCAACGTCAACATTTAAAACATCAAATTAAATACATAGACTGATGTTCATCAAAGTGCTTTAGAAATTAGAAACTGTCAACATAAAAATTTAATATGCGTGAAATTTTAAAAAAATTAATATCCCAGAGTCAACTTATGATAAATAACGAAATATTAAACATTAAGTCGATTGAAACAATTTCCACCTACCTGCCAGTAAAATCGAGAAATGGCACAGTTCTATAAGTTACCTCTGTAAAATGCATTCATTTTCACGTCACACGTTATTTTAAAAATAATCTCACGTTAAAAATGTTGAAGTTCAATTTTCAAACTCTCCAACCCCTAGTAAAGTGAGAATTTAGTTAAATAAGAATATTTAATACGAGTGTCGCAGCAAGGGTTTGCCTGAGTATTTTACCTGCATTATTTTCATTATGAAAAGTTTGTTTTGCTATATAGCGACTAATTAATCAATATTTTCTCAAATACCCAACTTTTTATTCCTCTGATTATTATCCAGATTTATTCCAAAGCACGTAGAGTTTTGAAAACGTCACACTTCATAACACCTTACGATAACAACACTTTCTCTCTGAAAACTTTAAATAATATATACTATATTCGCAAATCCGTCACAAAGTTCAAGGAGATATTGAATTTTTTTAAACAAATTTTAAAATTCCAACCAATTTCCCTAATGCTGGTGATTTTCAGTTATGTGGGGGCGAAAGTATCAACGCTGTAGTTAACAAAGTTGGTGCCATAAATTTTAGTTGACTTGGTTTCATTATATTTATCTGCGATTGCAAAAATATAGTTCTCCTCATCCGCATTACCCATTCTAGGAGATTGAGTTAGTGTACGACAACTGTTTTGGAGAAGGCGATTCCTTAAAAAAAAAACTCATTTCATTCATGTCTATTCACATTTTTCTTAGCGTTGCCCCTTTTAAAAAAAATAATTAATCCCCGCTTTTATGAGCCGAGTGAAACACTTTTTGTCCATTATTTTTTTAACAAATCCACCCATTACTGAAGGATACAATCCTCTCATGACGGTTCAATAGTCACGAGTTTGTACTGCGTATGTGTGGTGAAATTTTCCGCTTAGAGCAGTGAGGTCGAAAGTTTTACGGCCGTGGGCTTTAAAAATTATAAAAGAGCACGGTTGTTTTTTTTTAAACATCCCAAGCATACATACCTCCAACAAAACAGATTACATTTCGTCGCATTCACGAAATTTTAATAGTAATATGTATCCATTCATGCAATCTCTTTCGCAATAAAAAGCAATTCATTTTGACTAAATATTTTTTACACGATCTGCTAGCATTTCAGTCTACCAGTGCGACTTAACCAGAATATTTCTGGAGAGTTTAAACTAGTTTATTCAGGCTAGAACGGGGGGCATTAGGTTTATGACTTCTGACTCAGGGGACTGTAACAGATATTGCTTTGGTTTATTATTATTGCGGTAGTCTACCGTATAACATTTTACATGGACATATAGACTAACTATCGCTGCATTTATAAGCTACGCCTACCAAGGCTCAACCTGGCATCTAACATTATCTACAATAGTATTCTTCAAATCCAAATTCTTTTAACTCCCTTCTGTTATGTCTAAATCTACATCTACACAAATATCCTGCGAACCACCAAAAACGGTGTGTGGCAGTGGGTGCAGCACCAGGAGGAAAGGGTAAGGGATGAGTGGGTTGGGGTTTTTCAAATAGGTGGGGGAAGGTGGGGGGTATCCGTAACAAAAAAAAAAATATATATATATATATACTCCTGGGGGACATATATATATTTATATACTCCTGGGGGATTTTGACTACGAGCATTCTGGTCTCTTATCGTTTTAGGAAAAAATGGCATCCTAAACCTGTCAGTCTTGCAGTCTATCTCTCTAGTCTTATATTCGTGATCCCTTCGACCATAATACGTAGGGGTTCGTATTATATCCTTGATGTCATCGGAAAAGGGCCCATCTTTAAATATTTTTAATAAGTTTAATCTATATTGTAAACGCCGCTGTGTAATAGAATCCCAACCTAAATTTTCTAGAAAAGTAGTTACGCTGCTGCGTTGGTCATAACAATGTTTGAGAAATCTAGCCTTCCTCCGCTGAATTCATTCTAATTCCGACATCAAATTTATATTTGAAGGCCCCATATAATGGCAGCATACTCTAGGTGAGGCCAGACTAAGGCAAGAAAACGTCGTTACTTCACTTTTTCATCGCATTTACCTAGCACTCTTTTCACAAATCCCAATTTTTTATTAGCACGACCGCATATTTCTCGTATGTGTTTGCCCCAGGACAGTCCGTTATTGTTACACCCAAGTATTTAAAGGAATCTATCCTCGCGATTTTGGTTTGTTTCACTTTGTAACTATAAGGGAAGGAATTACTCTTTTCCCAAAAATGTATTACTACGCATTTTTTAAATCTGTCTACGTGACTTCGAATGACCCCATAAATTACTGCATCATCGGCGAAAAGACGGAGCTTTACTACGGTACTGAGGTCAATTATGTAAAAAAAGAATAGGAGGGGGCCTATGACACTTCCTTGTGGTATACCCGACGTGACCTTGACAGTATCGGATGATACACCGTCTAGGACGACTGTTTGGACACGATCACTTTAGAATTGTTTAATCCAGCATATGATACCATCGTGTATTCCATTATTTTCCATCTCCGCGAATAATTTGCGATGAGGGACTTTATAGAAAGCTTTCTTAAAATCTAGTAATATCGCATCACCTAGAATATTACTTTCACCGGAGTTCAATATATGATGTACAAAAAGTGCGAGTTGAGTTTCGCAGGATCTACCCAAACGGAAGCAAGATAAATAAAGATGTGTAGACCACCTTTCCCAATTTAGATAATGGGACATTAACTTTGAAAATACACAGCAATTAAATTAAAGCAAGGTCGACTTTTTCTTTTTTCGGTGACTGCCTCCGAACTCGGCGACTACTGGAATCGCCGGCCGCGCACGCCTCACACATAAGCGACCCTCTGACACTTCAACGGCGTACCGACATTTCACACGGTCAGAAAGGAGGCTGGCTAGTAAACTGGTTTACTGCTGTTTTTTTTTGCAGGATTAAATGATGGAAGGATCTGAGGTAAGGTCGCGCGGACTGGCATAGAGAGAGTAAGGAGGGAGGTGGAGAGGATTCAAACCGTTTTAACCCTTCGTCAAGTGTGTTCACAGAGTGAGAGAGGCGAGGGAATAGCGGGAAACGTTCAGTGGTGACTCCACAAATGCGCACAAGGGCCCCCGTCACCTTCACTGCCACCCCGCCTCCTCTTCCCGCTCGAATCCTTCCCTTCCTCCCCCGCTCCCGTTCGACCGTTCAACCCTTTCTACAACGCACCTTCGCTCACTCCCACGGCACCCAGCAGAGTCCCCCGTCGCTAAAACCTTTAGACCCTTCCACAGCCTTCACCCGTTTGTGGGCGTCATTCATCTTTTTGACCCATTCTCCACACGCGCATCTACGCACGCACACAATCACAAGTGCGTTCACTCCTTTTCCCGGTAACCCTTTCGCCGACATACATACATCATCCCCCATTCAGCTCTTCACGGAACTGCCGCCGTCGTTGCTGCTGCATCTCACCGCCTCCCATCCTTTCCCTGCCTGTCCTCACCCACCCGCACCCCACCCCCGGTCCGCCGCACCCCACCCCTCGCCCGCTGCCTCTCACCGCTTTGCAGCCACACGAAAATGCACTGCGCAAGTGGATGATGGGATAGCTCGTACTCGCGCGCGGGGCTCAATTTGTCGTCGCAGGCAGAAGGATCGTTCGGGCTCTTTGCGTAGTGTGTGTACCCGAAGGGTCGGATGACTAAGTGCTCGCTCGCTTGCCGCCGCATGAAGTATGGTGGGGGTGCTGCCGTGATATGGTTGGGTAGTGAACAATTTATTTTCACTGCGACTAGGCTCCCCCAGATAAGCACAAAGTATTGTAAATTACAACTGATGTCACGAGTTGAATTTCAAATTTTTAACAATGGCCATCACTAGTAAAGTACAGATCACGACTAACTAAATATGTTAAAGGAATTTAAATGCTCAAATTGAACTTTTTTTCGTCACTTGGTATATGCTTCAAAACATACCCACGTCTAAAATAAAATACCCTAATATTAAAAACATATCTGCGATTAAAATCTTAGAAATATGAAATCCACAAAGGACAAAACCCAGACTAAGGTCGAAATACAGGAATTTTAATTTATACGAGTATTGCAGGTTTTATTCTTAAATAAGCCGCTCCAGTATAAAACAATATCCGTGAAACGCGGACGTAAAGCATTCGTCCTAGCTTATTTAATCAGTGTCTGTTGCATTTCAATCGATTTAGACGGAAATAAAAAAATTAAGACAAAGATTTTCGGGTAGTAGTTCCACCCTTGTAGGTGTTTGAAATGTTGCATTTCGTGTTATTAGTATCTTCTCGGACATCTCGATCTATTTCTTCAGTTCGTCTAAATGGAAAACCTACACATTCTGGAAAATTACGCGTTCCCATGCTATTTCGCAAGTGAAATATTTGCCAACTCACCGACCAAGTTAATGCGCAAGCAAATTTATTAATAAAAGATTAAACAACCGTAATATAGTGCGTTTGATTTCCGTTCATCTGTAAGGAGTTACTAAATATTTTTCCATGATCTAATAAATATTGGAAGAAAGATATCAGGGAATGGAGTCGCATATGACGTGGAGAACTGTTTGTGAGGCATACGTAATGCATATCAAGAGTTGAAGAACCATTTGTTTAGGTAAACTCAGGCAAAAGGGGGAACATACGGCAGATAGACGCAGGTCTGAAATTTTAAAAATCAATTGGAATTATGAGAAATAAGGCTTTCACGTGGATTAAAACCAAAATCTTAAGAAAATATCCGTATTTAATTTCTCATGGTAACTTTAACCTTGAAATAATTGCGTTTTACAGAGCTAATGGTTGGGTAATCTAGTATTTTTCATTTAATCCCTCTACTATATTCTTCCTTCGAGGTCTTACGACGGATATACTAAGAAGTTGGAAGCGACACAAGTTAATGACCAGGGTTTTTACATAAGAGGTCAAGTACAACCAAAGAAAAATTAGAAGTGCACACAGTTGGAAGTCACAAATGTACTGTATTTACTAAATGTAATTTATTGTATTTAATAAAAACACAATGCATTGTAGGATTATAGAGACCTTTGCAATAATATAATCTATTAATGCAGTTGAATTTTTTGTTTTGGTTTTGTTCATTAGCAGTGTCATACTTATCATTTTAGTCATCATCAGTCAATTTTTATCATAACTACCCTACTTAATAATGGATAATAAAGATGAAGTCATTATTCACGTGGTTAGATAACTTATTTTATAATAACTATTATGTGTATATATATATATATATATTCATTCACATAGAAATAGAGATAAGGAAATGGGAAAGGAACACATAAATTATGTGTGTAACTTTCCCATTTCCTTATCTATATTTCTATGTGAATGAATATTTGTTCGCCGTATGGCGGGATTTCATGTTTGAATGTGTGTTTGTGTGTGTATATATATATATATATATATATATATATATATATATATATATATATATATATATATATATATATATATAAGATTCTGATGACGACAGCCGTGTCGTCGAAACATAAATATCTACTGTAAGTGTCCTTCTTTTATGTTTCTGTGTGTTTAATATTTATTAACCTAGTGTTTGTGTGTTTGTGCGTCGCCGGAGTGCGTCATTTTCAAGATTATATATATATATATATATATATATATATATATATACACACACACACACACACAAACATTCAAACACGAAATCCCGCCATACGGCGATATATATATATATATATTATTAGGTAATCTACCGGTTAAGGTAGGTTTTTGGATGGACACAACTATCAAATAAACATTTTGTGCCTCCCCACCTAGCAAACTAATCTATATCAGGTCCCTCTTCATCTCGGTGTACTTCTTTCCTCCCTTCATCCCGTCGAACATCCCTATCCTGTTCCTACCCTTACCTCGCTTGCCCAACATTCTCCCCTCTATTACCCTCTTCAACATTCCACTACCGCTCAATACGCCTTTCATCCATTTTTCCTGCCTCCGTAGGATTTCTCTCAACAAACCCCTCTCCTCCCCCACGATTTCTAGATTTGTTTTCCTTTCGGCCCATTTCACCTTCTCCATTCTTCTCCACACCCACATTTCAAAAGCCTCCAATCTACGTCTATCCTCCTGCTTCAGCGACCACGTTTCCGCGCCGTACATAGCTACGCTCCATATCAGAGTTTTTACGAGTCTATTCTTAACATCTCTACTCAACGTCCCCGTCATCAACTCCCTGCTCCTTAAGAAAGCCTCCTTGCCTAGCGGAATTCTTCTCTTTACGTCCCTACCACTTTGACCGTATTGGTCCAAAACACTTCCGAGATATGTAAACTGTTCTACCTGCTCTATTTTTTCCCCGCCTATTTTAATATTTAGCTTAGCCTTTATCTTTCTGGAAAACCGCATAACCTTTGTTTTATTAACATTGATTCTCATCCCATATTAATCGCACTGAACCTCCAATTCATTCAACAATGCTTGCAACCCCTTGGCTGACTGAGCAACTAATGCTTGGTCATCAGCAAACTTAACCGATTTTACGACTTCCCTTCCGACTGTCATTCCTACCTCCAGTTCTTCCCATGCCTCCTTAATCATTTCCTCTAGATATACGTTGAACAGTACCGGTGACAATGGGCAACCCTGCCTTACACCTCTTCCTAACACTGCCCATCCGGACTCTCCGTTCCCCACTCGCACCTGAGCAGTCTGAGACATGTACAGGTTGCGGATCAGTCTCCTGTCCCTCCAATCCATTCCTATTTTCTGCAATACACGCATTAATTTTTCCCAATTCACCCTATCAAACGCTTTTTCGAAATCTACAAAACAGGCAAAAACGTCCTGATTGTATTCTATATTCCTCTCGACTAGTGATCTTATTACTGCAATGGCATCACGCGTACCTCTTCCTTTCCTGAACCCAAACTGATCATCCCCTAAGTAAACATTTGCCTTACTCTCTATCCTTTTGTTGATGATCCTGAGAATAACTTTAGCTGCGTGGGATATCAAACTAATTGTTCTGTAATCCTCACATGACGAAGCCTTTGCCTTTTTTGGAATAGGAACTAACACCGTTCTCACAAAATCTTCCGGCCAGATTCCTTCCTCATAGATACTACGAATCAGTCCATATATGGCCTTCTTCTCACCTTTCCCTAACCATTTCAACATTTCTACAGGAATATTGTCCACCCCCACAGCCTTATTTGCTTTCGTCTCCTTTAATGACCTTTCTATTTCATCGTCGAGTATGCCTGGACCTAAGCTATCTTCTTCTACGTCATGTTCCTTTTCTATGTCTAACTTTGTCGACCTAAGTTCTTTATCATACAGTGTTTCTATATATTCCTTCCATCTCTCTTGAATTTTTCCTGGTTCAACTATTATCTTACCCCATTTATCTTTAACTGTTAGCACAGATCTTGCCTTCTTACTTCCCGATAATAACTTAACCTTGCTTTATAGAGCACCAATTTCACCCTTCTTCTGTAAACTTTCCATATCCTCGCATTGCGTTTTCCACCATTCTTCTTTTGCTTTATTTGTGGCCCTTCACAATTTATTGTTTAACTCTTTGTACTTCATTTTGCCTAACTCTGTGTTTACATTTTTCCATCTTCTTCTCTCATCCATCTTTGCAATCATCTCATCCGTTACCCATGGTTTCCTTATCCTTTTCCCGTTAACGGTTCCTATAGTGTCTTTAGCGGCTTCCAATATCCCTTTCTTGAGACATTCCCATTTTTCTTCGATAGTACTCAGTTCTTTACCGTCATCCATCATTTTCTCTACAGCCTGCTGATACTCCTTCCTCGTTAATCCATTTACTGCTTCTAAATTCCATTTCCCAACCCGCCGCCCTTGCCTTATCTTCTTGAAACGCACGTTGCATTTCATAACAACTAAATTGTGGTCAGAGTCCGCATCCGCTCCTGGGAAACTGTGTGAATTTATCACACTGTTCCTAAACCTGTGCCTAACCATAATGTAATCTAACTGATACCTTTCTGAGTCACCTGGCATTTTCCATGTATGCCTACGCCTTTTGTGATGTCTAAACCATGTGTTAGTGATGACTAGCCCCTGTCTCCTGTAGAATTCAATTGCTTTCTCCCTGCGTTCATTCCTCGTGCCTAACCCATTGTCCCCCACCTCATCACCATCTCTTCCTTCGCCTACCGTCGCATTCCAATCCCCCATCACTATCAATATATATATATATATATATATATATATATATATATATTGATAGTGATGGGGGATTCACTATCAAAATATATATATATATATATATATATATATATATATATATATATAACTTAGACAGTAACACACAGCACGAGAACACATAACACACTCACAATAATATCTTGATAATTTCGACAGACACTAACAAAAGGACACTCACACTGTAGATTATTTGAGCTTTCGGCCTACTCCGAGGCCTTCTTCAGGTCAGACTGCTGTCCAGTCAGACCTGAAGAATGCCTCGGAGTAGGCCGAATGCTCAAATCATCTACAGTGCGAGTGTCCTTTTACGTGTTATCTGTTTTATTCTGTGTTATATTGTGCCGTCCAAAAGTTGTATGTGTCTCGTGAGTACTTCCGCATCATCGATATATATATATACACACACATAGTTTCTGAATGGAGGATTGACTTAGGAGATTGTGAATTGAGTGGTTTATTTGGAGGAAAATATTAAAAAATCCATAATAATATCAGAGTGCACCCACTAAGCCTTGCATATATTATGTTGCACGTCAAAAATATATGCCACGTTGACAAGTGCGCATTTCTTGAATAAATTGCATTAGCCAGATCTGAATTAATAAAGCAAAAACCGCACGTTTCCACGCAGGGATTTGTAAACCTGACGTGACAGCAGATGGATTGATTTTCCATGCTGGATGAACCTGTTGAATAATTAGACCGCTTGATAGTCAAAAGGTCACGAGCGAGTGTTCCGACTTGCTTTGTGGTTGCATAAACTCTGCTACTTCGACTCCTGGATTATCTAGAGGGAGGCGAAAAGCGGTGGACTGTGGGAAGAGAAAAACGAACCCTCGGAGCTCTAAAATGCAAAAAAAAGTATTGATTTGCCTCATTGAGTTAAATAAAAACCGTTTCAAGATAAAAGTTAAGGAAAAGAACTGGAACGGGGGCTATCCATACATTAATTGGCTTCACATGTGTACGTATTACGCACTATTATTATTCTCATCAATGCTAGCCTACTGGTTTAGGCATATTTTTGCTGGAAATACTGGCTACCTATGGCCACATCTCTAAGTCATACGTAACACGACAGAAGGCGATAACAATAAATCTTCCTTCTATTCCAAATTCTTTCGGCCTCATTTAATTATCCCCAGCATGCCTCTTTTCCGAACCATATTCTCTGCATCATACTTTCTTGTCCAACATCCTTCCTTCTATGTAAGTCTTCAAAGTTCCCTCGCTACTCAAAATGCCCTGCATCCAATTATCTTCCCTCCTTTGAAATTATCACAACCCTCTTCACCCCCCATGCCTAGTACTTCGTTCATATCCGTTTCCATTCATTTATCTCTCCTATCCAGCATCTTAATATCCACCAATTTACACTTATTCTCTTTTTTCCAAAACCTTTGCTCGGCATTGACTTGCCGGACACTCTCTGCTCTTTGTACTGAAGTTTAAGCTAATCTTTTTGATACACTCTCACTCAAGATCCTAGTCATCAACTCCTGCTTGCTATTTGAACCCATTCCTTTCAAAATACTTCTTGCCTCTGCTACTTTGAAAATGTTCATATGAAACAATTCCTAGGAAGATGAAATGCTCCACCTGCTTTTGTTTGCTTTTTATCCAGTATTGATGTGCTTGCGTTCCCACATTTTCAAAGCTCTATGGGCAATCGCCGCGGCACCAAAAGATGGTGAAAAGTCAAAACGTTCATTTTTAAGGCAAGCGCTTAAGATACGATAGTTTGACATAAGTCTGAGAGATTATAATGCCTGCATATCACAGAATTGTTTTGTTTTCATCGTTTTCCAATTCTCGAAGAGCAGGTCACTGCTTGCGAACTTATGAAAAAGACATTGCGTCGTAATTCAATCACGCTGACATGCGTTTCTATCAATTACAAATAGCTGTCTTCTAGAATAGGTCTCCTTCACATTAGATTGTTCTGTTTACCGCTCGTTTGGCACAGGCGGACAGATATCTATTGTCAGAGCAACCAAAACGTCGTGGTAACATCGATGTGTTTAACGCAGCGTAGGTCTAAGCAGGGAGAATCAAACATCCTGGCGTGGCATGCGAGTGGATTGCTCGTCAAGTGTGTTTATGCGTGTGCACTTTCAACGCTATTAGCGGCCAGGCTGTCACATTACTGAGCGTATACTAGTATTCGTTCGCGCATCCCCGGCATGGACTATGTGGTCCCATGACGCTGCATTCCATTCTGCTGCACTTCTGGCCAGAGACTAAATTTGCTCTCTATAACGACGAACAAAGTTTTGCAGGCCGGCTGCTAAGTATTTTGTGCACCGGAGCTTAACGTGGACGCGCTTGCTAATTGATTAATGCAGACCGAACCAGGCGAGGCTGCACGTCGACGAGTTGGCAATGGCCTCACTCATCTCATTAAAAACTTAGCGGTTAATGGCTTCCCCCATGAATTCTCGAAAACCGCTATAGCATTTTTTTTAAACGCATTATTCATTCGTTTCCTATATTTTTCGGAACGCATAAAATGGTTTTAAGGCCTCTTCCTAGCGGTAATCCCATGAAAATCTACATTTAACCGAGGTGCTTTATCTCGCTGGAATTACGCTGACGTAATGAAAGAGGTGCCTGGAGCAATCAACGTGATGGTTGCATTTAAAGGTGTTGGGGTTGATTCAATGCAGAATGAAATTTTACTTTTAGCTGCTCTTTGTTTTTTTATTTTTATTTCAGGTTAGACTTTTTTATACTTGTTGGCTTGAATGGATTTGTTATTTTAGATTTTTCACCAATTCCTGAAAGAGTTTTTCGTTAAATCAAAATGAAGTAGCATAGTTAGTCCCATATTTTACAAGAGAGAAATAGTTAGTCCCATTTCTACTCCTGGCTCCTAAGAAATATTTCGTCACTCAAAGTCTATACTTGTGTGTCAATTTTTTAGGTACATGAAAGGATAAGTTTTTAGCTTTGGGACAAAATGCGTATTTCATCTGACAAGAATAAAAGAAAGGGTGTTTGCAGAGATGATAATAGGAGTCAAAATTCTTACTTAAATATGAGCAATAGCATTACAGGCGTGAACTGCAGTGTTTTTTTTACAATTATACCTCAAGATCACCTCTTTCCAAATGCGCTTTTAACTGAACCGACCAGATAACAACGAATTACTTGGCTGTCACCTGAACATTCTTTTACCTCAGTCTATTGATCGTGACGAGGTAGACCATTTCATTTATATCTTAATTTAAGGTAAGATAAGGGCAGCAAATAATTACTCACGAGCTCATAAGTAATTGGACATTTCAATGTTCTTAGCGAATTAATGCCTTTGTCCCTTTAAATTACTTTTCTTACCCGACCGATAATATCATAAAGAGCTTCCTTCACTCCATTGTTTTTATCATTTTAGATAACAACCAATTGAGCGTAACCAAGCTGATTGGCAGTAACGCCAATAAGCTGGGTTACGCAATGGCCGTAGCGTTTAATACGAGAGACTTCCCCCACTGTCAAAATACGAGTAATAAACGAGGCAAAAATATTTACTCCGTATCCAAATGGATTCTCTATTTCCAGTTAGAAAATGAGTTCGAAATGAGTGGCTTCCTGTGCTGAGCAGCGATGGGAGTGGCTTATCGAACCCGAATACGAAAAAGTACATGACTCCAATTCGGTTTGCGCAGTTTTTTAATCTGCTTTGTGTCCCAGAGTCTTTCTCTAACATTCATTTCAGCCAGTTTGCATGTAATTACGAGATATTACCTTGAATCAAAGCTATTCACTCACTTTGTTCATTTTCTCAATAAATAAAAACACCAAATAAATCCTCTTTACATACTTTGTCTTTTATTCCGGCGTGTCTTCGACTTGTTGCATTTATAAACGATTTGACAAAAATATTTTTGGAAAACTTAAGATTTATCTTATTTTATGAAGCCTATGAGAAATGCAGCTAAATATCATTTTGTGAGTGGTAAAGAAAATATAAGATCTAAATCACAATAATATGCCGGTCTCCTTTCCTGTAATAAATGTTAAAATAGCATATTAGTAAATACCAAAACGCTGGCGCGACACTTGGCAATTAGAATTAAATATAAAAAAGTGCGTAATGATAAATTTTTGGAAAAAGAGCAACTCCCACCCGAACGCCTATCTCATTTGGAACACCGAAATGGAATGTTGAACATAAACTCAGTTAAATACCTAGGCGTTACCCTCACTCACGATCTTTCCTGGGTGAAACAAATCCGGAGAATATATGGACAAGTAAACAAAAAATTGGGATTCATTAGAAGAGTGATAGGTAAAAGTGATAACAAGGTCAAAGAGAAATGTTATCTGTCGTTTGTTAGGCCTCATTTAGAATATGCTGCTAATATATGGGATACTCACCAAGTGGGATTGATTGCCGAATTGGATCGCGTGCAGCATACATGAGCTAGATTTGTAAAACGTTCTTATGATAAACTTAGAAGTGTATCCAAAATATTAGAGCAGCTAGGCTGGAAATCACTTACGGAGCGAAGGTTAAATTATAGATTGAAGCTCTTACATAAATTGGGAGTTTATTTAGCATTGATGTGGAAAATGTACTATTATCCCCATTGTACTACGGTAGGAGAGATCATTTAATAAAATAGATTTAAGATGTCATTTTTTCCGCGAACGATTGAGGATCGTAATAACATTGTCCGACCGCGGTAATGTCATGTTCGGGTAAAAATTAGTCTGGTGTGTATTCACCCCCTGCCACACACCCTAGCGGTGGCTTGCAAGGCACGTAAATAAATAAATACACCATTTTCATGGTCAATAATTTATTATCATTTTAGAGTTGATATGAAATTCTTAAATTTCCAGTTTAAATTTTACATCAATGCAAACTTAAGTGGGTTGGTCTTCCTAAACAAATGATTTCCAAAATGCATGGATATAATATCTCATAGCGGACGGTTTATATAGCCAGAGGAGGGAGTGTAAAGGGGGGCATCACTACAAAAGTAAAAGAAAAGCGAAAACCCGGCAAATGTTGGTGGTTGCCTTTATGGACCGAATTCCAAACATTATATATCATTGCCATAAGCGGAAGAAATGAAATACGATACGTAGGGAGTCTGTAAGCACAAAGAGAGCAGATGGCAAGTCATAATCGCCATGTGAGCAGATGGGGGTAATCTCCCAAACGCAGAACTGCGAACTACGACATGAAGCACTAGTATCTCGCAGGAAAAAAGGTTTATATGGGGGCAGTAGACACAGCATGTGAGTGGAGACTGTGTTTGATCTCTCGCAACTGGGAAGTTAAAGCCAGGGAAGAGAAAGACGGCTATCAGCTTCTGTATATTTTACTATAATGGACACACAAAATGCTGCGAAAATGGTCAAAAGTCACTCAGAGTGGTGCTTGGCTTAAGGCATTTGACACATCCCAGTATTGTTGAGCATGCATTACTGCCCTGTGTGTGCCTCTCCGCTCGGTGTTGCTCACACACTCGGGGAAGGCACGCAGAGTTTATACGAGCAAATGCGGTTCATTTCATAATGTACACTAATTTCAATGGGGTACTGACACTGGGGCACATCAATCGTTTGTGATAACATACAAATTCTAGCCAGGTTAGTATTATGTAGAATGTATAAACCTTGTACCCCACTGAATCCCCTTGGATGACTCTTTAGGCGTAACCAAATTTTTTTGCAATGCAATATATTTTTACAATTCCTTATAGTGCTCTGCACTGTAGTCTGTATGTAAAAAAGGACTCCACGGAAAAATGAAATATTACTAGGCGTTCGTAAAAAATGAAAAGCATAAAAATCTTTTAGAATTTTGGTTGGGTGAGAAGTCATAACAAGTAACTTCAACACATGTAATTTCAACGTTATCACCTTTCTGGGACAAGGTGGCTAATCATATCAAACACTTGGGAGCAAATATTTAAACAAAGATATGGCCTGGTTTGCAAATTTCCTAATCGTTCTTTAAATAAATGAATAAAGTAATGAGGTTGAGCTTGCTGTAATTCTTGTATTAGACCGAAACGCTCATAACTTAGCGTTCGAAGAAGATCTTCTGTTTTAAGTCCATAACTAAACGCGAGTATTGTTAGCCAAAATATCACAGGTTTGAGCAAGCCCATCAGCTTGGTTTTTGTGAGAACTGAACCCCATCTGGTTAATTCAACATTAATTGACGTTGAAATTATATCACAGATCCTACGGCCAAAAGGACTGATATACTAGTACTTTGGCTAAGCAGCCAATAAAAGACAAAAAAGTATCCTTTCAATTACGAATGACCTCTACTCAGTTTAACACTGATGTTGAAGTCTTATTTTCGTAGTTTTTCTTCCAAATACTGGGAAATGATGGTCTTTTGGCATTCTTCATAAACATTATACGAGATACCGATATACGATATATCGTATTTCCGAGACATATTATCATAACAAATATAGAAGGAATAGCACCAAGTTGGCCCTAAAAAATTATCGAACCCTCTCACCTTCTATTTTCCAATAGCGCACAAAGTGAGGAGCTGAGGTAATGAGGAAAAGAAAGGAAAGAGCCACTGGATTAAAGGGGATTGAGGTATTTCAATTCATGAGTAGGAAGCTGAGGATTGCGAGGAATGGGTTTGATCGTTTACTTGTGTAAGGAAAGATGAAAAGTGAGACTCTTAAGAAAGCAATCTCAATTCAAGTTGTTTACCTATTTCCTAAGATTAGTTAAGTGAAGGGGCTGAGCCAAATGTTGAATATTCTAGGTTCCTAAGTTTATTATTAGCTATTATACTAAGCATTATTCATGAGTGTGATGATGCTGGATGTTCCACTGAATTTAAATTGGCTAAAATCATCTTCCAATATTAAAATACTAATTACACTTATTGAAATCTATGTATAATTTGTTTACTTAAAGGTATTTTAACAGTTTAAGTACAACTATTGTACGAAACTCTCGTAGATACACTCTCGCAGAAACTCTCGTATAGTACAAGTTTATTGTCCATTAAGATTAAAAAAAAACATTTATCGCCGATTAAAATGGCTTTTAAAAAGTCGTGGCACGTCTTGACACCAACCCGGGTGCAGGATGTTTCCAATGAAGTTTCAAGCATTGATCGTGATGAAACTCATAACATTTCAAAAACGGTTCCCCGCTCTGGAAATTGCACGCAAAAATCCACCAAAAAAGCAATCATCTCGGTGATCGTCGCGTCTATCATCATCAAGTGGATCGTTAATTTGTCATTCCTGTAGTTGCGAGTCGTAGGGCCTTACCAAGCCACATTTAAATTTGCCATATTTTCAAAATGGAAATATCATTTTCAATATTGTCAGGTAAAATCAGATGCGAAAGTTAGCTTACCGGAACCCATGTGGGCAAGCTTCTAACCACCAGAATGTTGCCGATTCTTCAGTGGTGTCCTCAACTCGCCTTAATGTTGTCTAAGGAACATTAGGAAAATTCGGGTCGGTCGATACTCAGGACCATTTTATCAAATGTGTGACTTCCTAGCGCGTATGGGTGTCGGAGTTTATTTGATATCCTCTTTCCCTTCTTTATCACTACAGTGCATGCACCCTTTTTATTTAGCGAACTCGTAAATCACCCGTTATCGCACGACAATCCGCATACTGGTCCTTTTACAAGAGTCCTGCTTCAGAAACAATATCCACGATGATAAACGTAGAAAATTAATTGTCTTCATCTTACGGAAAGCTCAATCGACCTAAAAGAAATTAGATAGGCACCTAAATGCGATTTCCCAAATTTTCAAATGTAATTTCTTTTATTAAATACAGTTCCACTTTCTAGGAGAAGAAGTTTGCTATGAGAGTAAAGAGTGCTGAAAGGAGGAGAGGGTTTGAGGAAATCAGTTGTCGGTGGTGTCGAAGTTAATAGGGAAATTCGATATGTATTTCATCCATCATACTTGCAAAAACCAAATGCTACAAAAATTATCCTTAGCAGTTTATAGCATGCCATGACAAGGCATAACGTTTTTTATTTCCAATAGGTTTTTTAGAGAACTCAATTTTTAAACATTCTTAAACAGTAAGTTAATGTAGTCAAATAAAATATCCCCATTGCTAGTAGTGTTAGAAGACGCCTCGGTAGTTTAACTGGCTAGGGCACTCGACCGGACCTCAAGGGACCCGGATCCAAATTCCAGCCACGGCGAGTGGTTTATACACTTTGAAATTCTTGCATTAGAATACGCATTAGCGGATGATTGCATTAAAAGTTACTGTCGCGGTATTTCCCCAATGTAGAAAAATGTATCCCCACACAATTTCTAATTAAATTACCTTGCCCTCTCTTTCCATCTTTTAATAAATTGCCGATGCTCTCCCCTAATCAAATTTCTCCTTTCCCTTATAGGATATATAGTATGTAGAATTATCAGATCAATAAGTTTTTTTAAAGTAATGATATTTATAGAAGCTGTACAATGTCACAGTTTATTGTGTAATAAGATATCACTTTCCCCATAAATTAGAGCTCAATGCTTATTGTGTCTTCATAAATGGAAAGAATCTAAAATTATATTCATTTGAGCTTATCAGTAAAAGCAAGTGTACAATTGTAAAACATTTTCGTACTGCTCATTGGTATTAATCAACCACCTTAAGGTAAGTGTTTGAAAGACCTTGACACTAATTGCTAATTGTTCCGTTAACATGAAACGAAAAATCTGTTAATCCGACGACAAATTTGACGATAACTAATTCTTAGTCGTGCATGATTTCAACCTCCCTTAGTTCCATTCAATTCGCTTATTCCTTTCTTCTGTCTACTCCGCTTTCCCGGCAATTTCACCTCTAGTATTTCACACTCTCGCAACGCATTATTTACAAAATGATTATCCGAGAAACAGTTTCTCGAATAAGCACTGGGATACACGTAAAGTCCATATTAATACACAGCAATCAAGCACTCAAATATGCAGCAATCAAAAACTCTAGATGCTTTCCTGAATTCCGATACGTATAACCCAATTTATTCGCGGGGTTGATAACCAAGCTTCCATAAGATTATATCGCTCTCATGAGAGATACAAGGATCGCATATTTGAATGTCGATTGAAATTCAACCAAAAATATTTCCTGAAAATATTACCTTTCTTTTTCCCGTTCCTAATTAAAATTTTATTGGCAATGTCCCGCTAATCTGTTCATATAAGCATGCACACGTTCAACCATATAATATCACTTGTATGCATGTGCATGTTCATCCATGTACATATGACCATATAATATCACTTTTCCATTAGAAATATTTACTTTCCATTTTAAATATTTTACTACCGACGTTTAAAAACATCAGATCACCTTAATGATGAATTTGAACAAATAAAGACCTGGTAGGTAAACAATATTAAAATAGTGAAAAAGAGCTATTATTTGGTCATAAATATGTCCCAATTCCACCTAATCACGCCTGAAAGGAACGTGTTTGAAGGTACAATATTTGGTATTTCCCATAGTACTCGTCTTTATTATTTCATCAAATGCGTGTTTTCACATATCTTCTTGAGTTATTTTCGTATGGTAACGTATAGGTTTCTTTTAACCTGGCGATATTTCATGTAAATTTTTGTGGATTCGTGAGTAGGTCCTAGGGAAAATGAACTACACTAAACTTTATTCGATTCTTAAAGGAATTTAAGGCACTTACAGTGATCGTGAGTAACGGCAGGTATAAATTCCAGGGTGTACTGAGATCGTGAAAAGTGATAATTCCTTACAATTCCCATTTCCCACAGTCGCAATTCAGGTGATTCCATCCCTTGGTGTTTCTTGAAATTTCGTGAAAGACATCGAATCATGATTCGCATTGTTTCGAATATGCCCGCGGAAGTCAATGTCCTCCACAGCTACGGAGTTTGAGTGACACGATTTCATTTAAATTACAGAGATATATTACGTGCTTGGGAGAATTAAATTAGTATTAGACATTTCCGTCACATGGACACTGCGTGAAATTGATGTACATTATATTTTTTTCACGCAAATGTTTTTGTATTCATTTCACCGATCTTTCCTCCGGATGTATGGGATTGCATTGCTATTCAATTTGTTGTTGATAATAAAAAAAAGTTCATCTGAGCTCCATGCGTGTTTCTCCTGCTTTATGAGTCCGGTTTATACGCATCGAAATTGATGATTTATATGCCGAAGCAATCGAATTTTTCACTTGATGGGCTTCCGCCTGTTCTTTGTTTTGCTTCCAGTACACACATCCTTTCTCTTCCTCGCGCAGTACGCTGTTCACAAATGGGAATGGAGTTTTCCGTGCCAAAACCGTCTGCTCGTTGCGTCAAAATTAATTAAACGCGAATTTATCGTGGAATAATAAAAAATTCCACGTTAAAACTTCCCCGGCTTTTTTCACCTGTCAATATAAATCATGGATATGGAAACTTTTCCGCAAGACTGGTCATCAACGATGGGTAAATATTTATTCTTGGCGATTCGAGTACACCGTTTTATTAGGACTCTGATATTGATAAAAAATACTTATTGCAGTAATTTCACAGTAACAGACACTTGTTTCGTCAGATAAAAAGTTTGCATTCATTTAGCCATGGTTTATGATTTTCCGCAGTAAAAGACGTATACATTAGGTACACGTGGAAATTGATCGCTTGAATGAAATGCCTGGATGAGATAACCTAATTCTGGCCAAATATTGCATATATATATATATATATATATATATATATATATATATATGCGGGTCGCAGTGGTCTAGTGGGTAGAGCGTTGGACTACTGACCGGAGGGGCCCGGGTTCGATTCCCGGGCAAGGCACTCTGGGCACCTGCAGCTCCACCCAAGCTAGTTGATTTTTCGGGTACCAGGTCTTCCTGGGAAACCATAACCGGCACAGGGAAAGGAACTGGCCCCCTACCCTGATGTGTGATTGTTCACACGCCGTCGGGCTTGGTACACGGGTGAGCTCTACCATCACCTACTAAACCGACCTTCGGGTTGATTACTGTGTTTATGGTTTATTACATACACACACACACCCACGTGTATGTATGTATCACATCTTATACCTCACTGAAGATTAAAATAACTTTTTATTCATAAAGAGATACTTAAATTTCGTATATTTCCATGAAATAGATTCGATCAACGAAAGTCACGATTACCCTTCACCTAATGTTACTCAACACCAGTCTAGACTCTGGATTTCCTGGTCCATTGAACTCTCAATCATTATTCGGAAATTTATTAACATGGTATATGGTAATATTATGGGATATTTTCCTTGCAAAATCTAAAAAATTAATAAAAATATTTCACAAGTAAAATTTTAAGGAAAGAAATAAAAATAGTTCATCTCAGTTATGTTTTTTTCAAAAAAAAACCCTATGACTACATTTCACCCTACATTAAGCAATATTTCCCACTTTTGTTCCAATATACTGTATAAAATGAAACACATAAGACTGATATAAATTTAGTAGGATGAAGAATTAATGAAATCTGTGATTTTATTCTAAATTTATTTTTGCCAGAATGTGTGGTTTTAGAAAGGTTTATAATCGAATTTTTCCGGATATTGTTCTCAAAGATGCCGACGGATGAGCTGCACCAAGTCTTCCTTCCATCACTAATATTGACTTGCAAATTTAATCTCCTTAACTGTTAACGATGAAAACTTAAGCCATATAACAACGAAATTACAATAATTCCTTCCCTTTTAAAATCATAATTCTACCATCTATAAAATGGATACTACACATAAGCAATGCGAAAGGAAGTACATTTTAATTTTGGTGTAATAATGCGTTTATTTCTGACAATGAAGAACATTTTGTATTTAGGTACATATTTAACGACCAGAACACCAAAGCACTGTGGCGGGCACAATGAATTAGCCTGCCACTAAATATCACACCTTTTCAAAAAGTCGAAAAATGGCAACTTGTCAACCTTCAAGCCCTCTGCATTAAATCATTGAACAAACGATTTACGATTTGAGGGTTGAATCACTGAATCCCTCCTGCATCTACTATTTATCATGCTTTTATGCAGCAGAAACCTGAATCCGTTTATTTTGAAGGGGAAAATAAAAGTTGAAACGTTCAGCAAATACATGCTGTGTTGATGAAATTCATTGGCGTGTCGTATAAAGGTTTATCCTGAGTCATACTTTCCTTCCCCTCGTAAATATGTCATTGCCCTCATTCTGTTTAAATTGTCCACCAGTTCAAAATTCAGTAAATATAATTCTACGGTCTCCATGTTACTGTAACCTCGTTTTTGCAACACGCGCCAGCTTAAGGTGATGCTAAATCGGTAATTATTATTAGTAAACGCTCATTATGAACTCTGCAAGGTTCTTCCCTGTATTATTAAATATTGTGAGTTTTTTTTGCCTCAGGGGAATGTGGTTGGCCACCGAAAAGTTTGAGTACGCATGAGTTTAATTTTGTATATATTTCTGCGTTTTTTGTTGTCAAGCGCTATCTCGCTTCTCCGTTTGAATTATTATTGACATCTGTGAAATTTTCCTCCAATATATAAAAGGAAAAAGAATAGGAACACATATAAATGACGAACACAGGGGATGTGGGGAAAGCGAAATCGAGCAGATCACAAGCGCAAAAATATTCTCTTGACCGGGACTTGAACACCGGATCTTTCGACTTACCAGGCCGATATGGGATTTCGTGTTTGAATGTGTGTGTCTATATAAGTATATATATATATATATATATGTATATATATATATATATATCGGAACGCACAAGCTCTTCCACCACGACAACGTTGTAGTCCATGGGACGGCATATATATATATATATATATATATATATATATATATATATATAGATGATGCGGAAGTACTCACGAGAGCAATATAACTTTTGGACGGCACAATAGAACACAGAATAAAACAGATAACACGTAAAAGGACACTCACACTGTAGATGATTTAAGCTTTCGGCCTACTCCGAGGCCTTCTTCAGGTCAGACTGTCTGACCTGAAGAAGGCCTCGGAGTAGGCCGAAAGCTTAAATCATCTACAGTGGACACATTCTACACATAGAAATAGACATATAAGGAAAGGGGATAGGAAAACACATAAAAGTCCAACACAGGAAAGGTGGGGAAGGCGGTTTTGAGCAGATCACAAATATAAAAATATTTCCTTATCTGTGTTGGTTTTTTATGTGTTTTCCTCTCCCCTTTCCTTATATGTCGATTTCTATGTGCGAAAATAATATTTTTTCGCCGTATGGCGGGATTTTTAAGTTTGAATATATATATATATATATATATATATATATATATATATATATATATATATATATATATGAGAGTCTGACCTCGGGGCCTCGGAGTAGGCCGAAAGCTTAAATCATCTACAGTGTGAGTGTCCTTTTACGTGTTATCAGTTTTATTCTGTGTTATATTGTGCCGTCCAAAAGTTATATATATATATATATATATATATATATATATATATATATATATATATATATTGTGCTTCCAGGCTTGTGCGTTCCGATGACCCCTAGAGCTGTGCTGGCGGGAGTAAATATAATTGCTCCTGGTAGAGCCACCCATGCCAGATAGGTCGAAGGTTAGGAGCCAGACGAAAGGTAGTCCACGCAGCGTCTGTTCCTCAGTGAAGCGGCTGCAAAGGCGTCTGACCCCAGTGAAGCGGCCATTAAGTGATGGTGTCACGTTAAAACCACTATTGAGGAAGGCAACGGGAAACCACCTCCATTATCATTCCCAAGAATGTAATGATGAGCATTATGGAGAATATGAGTCCTGGCAACTACGGGACTAGGCCCAAGCGGCCGTGTGTCGTGCCTGGCAGAGGGGGACGCAAGGTTTCCGCGGTCGTCATCCCACGAAACCCTTGCAGGGGAGAAATAACAGCAGCAGGACAGAAGACGCAGAAGAAGACGAAAGTAGTTAGAATTGGAACATGGAACGTCAGGACAATGTTGAGGACAGGAAAATTAGAGAATATTAAGCGATAGATGGAAAAAGGTAATGTAGATGTTTTAGGTCTCTGCGAGGTGAGATGGAAGGATAGCGGGGAAAATTGGATTGAAAATTATAGAGTGATATATAGCGGCGGGGACGAGAGCCAACGAAGGGTTGCCGTAATATTAAATAAAGGGGTAGGAAAAAGCGTAATCAACATAGAGCAAGCAACTGATAGCATTTTACTCGTAGAGATTAAAGCAGAGCCGACTAAATTGGTCGTTGTTCAGGTATACATGCCACCACCGAGCAACCACAAGGAGGAAGAAGTCGATAGGACGTACGGTGAGTTAGAGGATATAATCGCGCGTTTTTCTGCAGGGAAATATTTTATGCAAAAGCGTATTGAGCGATAGTGGAATGTTGAAGAGGGTAATAGAGGGGAGAAGTTTGGGCAAGCGAGGTAAGGGCAGGAACATGATAGGGATGTTGGACGGGATGAAGGGAGGAAAGAAGTACACAGAGATGAAGAGGGACCTGAAAAAGATTAGTTTGCTAGGTGGGGAGTCACAAAATGTTTATTTGATAGTTGTGTCCATCCAAAAACCTACCTTAAACGGTATATTACCTAATATATATTATATATATATATATATATATATATATATATATATATATATATATATATATATATAATCAAATTGAGATATCGAGAAAATGTAAATTACACTGAAATCTGCGGGGGGTTAATGGAACCAAGTGCCCCGATTCAGGTCAACAGCATCCCTGCCCCCTGCCCGGCTAGTCGAAAGATCATTGGTTCATGTCCTGGTTATGAACACCTTTTTACGCTTGTGATCAATGAGATAAAAATTCCAGAAAATAGATGGCAATTATACTGTCGCATCCTTTATCAAACTACTATATCATTTACAAATGTATGTCATGAATTATGCCTACAGCTAGGATGGCGCATCGTACTTGGTAAACCGTTGACGGGAAAATTCGATTTTCTTGGATTTTTTCTTTAAATGTTAACTTTAAAAGTGAATTTTGTAAGCCTTAGACAGTGTATAATTACTTTATATTAATAATTTTATCTACTGCGGACTTCATCCGTTTGTTTTTTTCAATTTAGAATTCATTATTTATTCCTGGCAAAATATATTTATCTACCTAGTACCCTCTGCCGCTACGGTGTTTGGCAGATGTTTACATACCAGACACGTAACTTAAAAAAATATTTTTTCTCAAATTATTTATAATATAGCTTTTTAAAATGATTCAAATAATATATATCTTTATAAATAGAGACATATGCTCCTAGGTTACCTAAATTTGAGTT
Source organism: Hetaerina titia (assembly GCA_037158775.1). NCBI lineage: Eukaryota > Metazoa > Arthropoda > Insecta > Odonata > Calopterygidae > Hetaerina > Hetaerina titia. Next base: position 70,596,998 of record CM073773.1, on the reverse strand, counting down.
CTAGTGGTCCCGAGGAAGGATAAGCTCTTCCACCACGCCCTGGTTGTAGCTCATTGTATAACGAAAAATAAATTAATATTAAGCCTTAAGATATTTCCCAGCAAAGAAGAACGTTTCAGGTTCAATCTTATGCCTGAATTTTCCAAATTAAATGGAGATACATGAAAGAAGAGTTAAGATTAAGGTTGTCCAAATGATAACACGAATTTTCAAGCTTTTAATTTACTATTAAATATTGTATAAACACTTCTCCGTTGCTAAATGGTGTAAAATGCTTCTCGAATTAATTTTTTTCCATTTCTGATTTTAAGAGCTGCATAGATTTTGTCCTTAAATTCATGTTTGATTTTAGTTTTTAAAACATCTTTACATCGTCAATATATTGAATTCAATGTTTTAAAGTCGGCGGATAAAATTCCATGTCCTAATGGGAATATTTCTGGATAAAATTTTCAGTGAAGTTAATATTCATATGCATTAACTACTTCAGAAATAATTTATTAATTCAGGGGTGTCTTATTTATGAGGATAAAACTCTGACCTACTGACTTGAGGATCTAGGTTCGGGTCCGAGTGACGACGTTGGTCACCCCCAGCTTCTGTCTACATGGCAAATGTCCCCCACCGCTAGAGTGATTGAAAATAACATAGGATGATGTGGTGATTACATACTAAGCATGGAACACCAAAAAGTTTCTTTCTTAATATTTATTCACAATGTATTTCAGTAAAATTTCTAACATTGTTTTTTACCACATGTTGATTACAGCAAGATGATAGGCTTAACTTGTAGAATCGTAGGCAAACGGAAAGGTTGAAGTGAACAGAAAGAAAAACAAAGGGGGGATGGCTAGCCATGATGGAGGAAGATCGGGGACTGCCTAGACAAATCCAAAGAAGGTAGGAAAGATGAATTCAGAGCTCTCCACATTTAAAGCATATTTGTCCAAAGCATCTGCAAAATCGTGTGCCAAAAGACGACATCATGACAAATAAACTGGCCTGCCCACGTACTTCACACGGTATATACAGGCTGTATATACGATTATATACCCTGTATATACTCATCCATTGATTAAGTTCTCCTAATTATTCCAATGTCACCTCACATTTTATGTTTGCAAAATATTTATGTTTTAGCCTTAGCCTGAAAACAACACTTTCTGGCCTTTTACATCGGACCATTAACAATGAAACGGTGAACAATGGACTCGATTAAGAACGCCCAAGGCCTAGGTGAAGAAAAATCCACCCTGGCGGGAATCGAACCCGCGATGTTTGGATTGACAGACTAGGACGTTAACCTGCCACCAACGGGGCCAGCAAAGTATTTTTATCATAACATAACTAAACATACTAAAACTGAACTATTTTCAAAAGAGTAGCACTTAATCCCAAGGATTGATTTAATTCTCCATATATATCATTTACTGGTGATAGTGCAAACTAAAGTCTTTGTATTGACATTTAAATTTGCCTATTCTAAGGGCTATTCTAAGGAAAATATCCCCCTATAAAAATGTGGGTAGATATATGACGAAGACAGGCGAAACGTAGGCAAAAATGAACGATGGAAATCCGGAAAAATAAATTCTCAGATATTAGCAAAGAGAGAAAATTATTTTGGCGAAAGGTATTCAGAGGTAAAAAATTGTTTACGGGGATTACTCCGGCAATGTGACCTAATGTAAGGAGATGAGGAAAGGAGGAGGGATTTTTGACGGTTGCCTTGCATTAAGGATCTCGAGCGAGTTCTTAAAAGGAGAACTATTAATGTATTCACATCGGTGAAAAAAAATATAAAACATGCACTATAAATTCGTGCTTTCTCCGATAAATCATATTTTAAACTGGAGACATAAACACTCGGTGGGCTTGCTTCGCAAACAAGGGCCCATGAGTCGGCAAGAAAGCGAATAGAAGTTACGGAAGAGCCGTTGCGTTGCATAAAAAGAACGTTACTCTTATCCTTTGAAATCGAGGACAATAGAAAGCCCCTCGTGGATTGACTGGAGCGAATATGGGGATGAAAATGGAACGTTTTATGAAAGTGTAGAGGTAGACACCAAGTATGAAATTCTTTTGTGAAATATTCCTGAATGAGTTACCCTAGTATTGATGGATGACCCGTGGCAGAGTAAATGCTATTTCAATTCATTTCATACATGTATGGATGACATTGTTAATAATGATCTGATAGGTCTATATTAGAAAATATTTATCATCATAAAAATCGTACTCCACAAGTACAATTTTTAATTAACGATAACTTGTCCATTGCTATTATTCGTAAAATTTAGACCAAGATACTATCATCTTCCTGTTGCTTGAACTTGAGGTACTTCATAATTTTTGATAGTTTCTAATCATCACTGCATATTTTATTGCAATCCAAGTAAATTTGTTTGGACGAATTTTTGGAGGAGTATTTCACCCAAAAACATTTAAGCATACAAAAAACCAACATAGCAAACGTGTAATTGGCAAAATATTTCTTCTTTACGATAACTAAAGACTTGTTTTAGGGAAAACACATTTGTGAAATTTGCGGAACTGCAAATAAAATGTTAGGGTTCATAATAAGAACACTTTGGAAAGATAATGAGAGGGTAAAAGAGATATGCTATTTTATATTAGTTAGCCCCATCTAGAGTTCTCTACAAGTGTGTGGTATCCTCACTAAATGGCCCTAGTTTTGAAAGTAGATCGAGATCAACGTACATGAGAATATCTGCCTGGTTTGCGCAAATTAATTACGATCAGCGTAGCAGTCTCCCGAGACTATACAAAAAATTAGGATGGGAGCAGCTAGTTGATCGTGGGTTAAAATACCGATTTAATTTACAGAATTAATTTGATGCCACTCACATATCCGAGCATGTTAGAGGCATTACAGACATAAAGGCCCCGACTTACTATGATAGATCGGATCATGCATTTAAAGTCAAGGGATATAGGTAGTACAACGGACAGATTTATTGTTGTTTTTTCCTTGTACGTTTAGAGATCAAATAAGTTAAGAAGAATTAAGTTTGAGGAGAACAAATAGTTATGGTCGTTAATACATATTGTTAATATCTTGCATGCATTTTTAATAGACCCATCTTTATAGGATTAATCCCCCCGTAATTTGGATATACTCGTACATGGTTGGTATACAAAGTATGGAAAAGTTTCGGAAATATGGATTATTTCAGACATTGCTACAAAGCCTATAAATTCCTCAAAGTACATCCCTTGAGTGTCGACACGATTTTACACGACTCAAAGGCTACCTGGTTGGTAGATTCAGGAAGGTCCTTAAGGGTAAGCGTGCAAGCTTCTTTGACGGCACTTAGGGTCCCATTGGGTTGCCTTTTGTAGGAGGATTCAATTGTGGGAATAAAAAAGAGTCTGCTGGTGCCAAGTCAGGACTTTAAGAGAGTTGGGGAATCGTCGCAATGCCACTGCAGAAGGTCCTCACCAGCAAACACTCGACTCTGCTTTTGGTCGTCCGTCTTGTAGACCTTCGGGACGAGTTTAGCGCATACTTATCTTTCGCATCACCAAATATTCAGTGATAATGGTGTGCGCTGTCATTTAATCAATGCCAATACGATCTACGACCATGTGTACACTTAACTGACGGTCTCAATTCAGCACCTCACGCACACGTAGCAAAAAATTGTTAACGATACGTTTTATGCAAACCTTGTATCTTGTTATAGTTTAACCCTGCATTTTAATACTAGTCTTGAATTTGAAGCTTTTTACTTCGCGTGAATAACTTTTTTTGTGCATGGTCCAACAGATATCTGCGTAGAAGTGTAAATTGTAGTTGTGCATGCATGGCTGCACATGTGCCGCATGGCGGCTGGGTGAACTAACACCCACTGCAACACACCCTTGCGGCGGCTTGTGGAGCATTATTTAGAAAAAGATGAATCCTTCAAAACAATATACATACATTTAAGGAAACAATAACCTATGCCATTTTATTCTTTCCACATTACGTTAAATTATGATAATTCAGTAAATAAAAATTAATTTTGTTCAACAATATACGAAATACTTTCGACCTAAAATTTGTTTTTCAGTTCAATCAAGATAAAAATGTAAACATCGAATTCTGCAACGGTAGCATTTTATTATGCGTTTATACACATATACGAGTATATACATCGGTTCGAAAAAAACTGGTAGGAGGTTATATTCATGGGGAGGCTCTGACGGAGAGGAACATGAGTGGAGGAAAAACCACGTTGTTTGGGAAATAGGAGACCTAAAAAATTGTGTCCTTATTTCCTAAATGAAGGTTGCAGTGAAGAGATCATGGAAGGGGGGACACTGGGAGGGAGGTGATGATTGAGAGATAGATCGCTAGGGAGGGCCGATTGCTCATCGTCTCTCAGCTGGAGGCAGAATTGTGAGAGGAGTGTGAAAGCATGAGCAGAGGACGTGAGAAAAGAATGGGAGGTGGAAAGCTAGACAGCTCGCTTGACTTCGCCATTTTATCCTTGTCGAACACTCGATCTTGGCTTCCACTCGCGTCAATTAGTACCCTAGGGATAATAGTCCATCAATATGGAAATGAAGTGCAGTAGAGAGAAGTCAATTTTTGGAAGCCCTTGACAATTCGATGAAATGCATTGGGACAGCTTCAAGAATAAAAACATAAAACTCTATGAGATATAAATGACGGGAAATTACGGCTGCAAGTAACAAGAACTAACATTAAGAGGTTTTCATAAAGTTTACTTATTTCTAATTTTAGTAGGATTTGACTTTTAATACACTTAGCATGATTAATTTGCACTATGGGCACATGCTATTCGCTTTCCTGTACTAACTGATTGTTCTAACGTCCTCCCCTTTTTGACATTCTTCAAGATACAATCACCACTGGAAAAGAACTATGGCCCCTTTTCTGCTTCTATGGGTTTCTCCCAGGAACCCTTTTTCTTCCTCCACCATGCCTAGTATTTTATTATTTACTTTTATTTCCGTCCATTTTTCCACAGCCATTCTTCTCCTCACCTAAATTTACGTCTCCTCCAATTCAAGCCTATAACCTTGCCTCTACTGTAAGTTTCTGTGTCGTTCGATACTACACTTCACATTAGAGTTATTTCTCATATTTTCTGGTTAAACAATTCTTGTTAATCAAACTCGCTCCTTCTTAAAATAATATAATTTTCAATGGAAAAGAATCAGTAAATTTATTGAAATTGTACGTCTTACTGTATTTTTCACATTTTAACAATACACAAGACGATACATTCAACTTTATCTTTCAATTAAAATTAATTGTAATGTAATGTAATTAAAATTTATGCATGGAATACTCATTCTGGTCCTGCTAACCCAGTCTGTTCTGGCTGGCACGTAAACCAAAATGGGAGCTTAAAGTTTTGCAATTATAAAGCTACATATATTATATTTTCTCGCGTGTTGTTTCAAACCCTAATCCATAATGTAAAATGTTAGTCTTTTATTCCCTCTTTCATAGCATTTCCAGACTGCAATACTCTTAAATTTTTAGGTATTTCATTATGTACCCTCCAAATTTCTTCTACCTTGATTTGTATGAAATATTTTTGTAATACACTTAACATTGTCCCTTAATGGAATTTTATATTAGTCATAAAAATAGTTTCCTATTATGATAGCACATCTATACAGCCTATTTACAAGCAGAATTCCTAATTTATGAAAGATATTTGTTACATTTAGAATATTTGTAATTTTTGATCCAGTCTAAGACATTTTCTCTAGGATTCTTTGCAGTTTATTTTATAGAATATTAATTTTTGTAGAATCAGTGAATCTTCAGTCGGTTATACCATATCTTAAAGTACTCTCAAACAGTGCAAATGATGGAATTCAAACATATAAAACTACGTCGTAATGTAATAAACTCGACGAAGGATGTAATTTTATTTATTATTTATTTTTAAAATATGTTTACCAAAGTTAATATTTTGATCATTGATTGCTCCCAAGTAATTGTATTTATTTACTTGTTCCAGCATGGGGCAATTACAGTTATTGGTGGGGTAATGTAGACAGTAATGTTAATGAATCTGTAATTGAAAATTTATCACGTCCGAGGTTTTGTGTTTCACAAACATGACTTTGGATTTTTTTCTCATTGATAACGAGATTATTATCATGTATCCATTAGCTGATATTATTTAAGTCAATTTTTATGCCCCGAGTAGCTGATTTTAGTTCTCTAGTTAGATTATTAGATATGAGTTATATTTATAAATAAATAAACTCTGCAGCAAAATTTATTTCTTACTGATCATCCAGAGTTATCAACAATACAAAAATGCACCACATGACCTAATATGTAAGTAACTTTTCGTCACATACTCGATCAATAGTAATTAGCCATAACTACAAGTAGTAATAATAATAACCGGAGTGTTGATTTTGATAATTAACTCTGTGCTTCTCTCAAACGAAATCACATATTCCGCATTCAGGAATAAAAATTTAACATTCGGATAATTTTCCAGATACAATAGATCCGCCTATTAGTTTATCAATCGTTTTTACCCGCCTAGAACTAACACTTTAACCACCTAATATCGTTCGATAGATCTAAATATGAGGAAATTACAAAACTTTTACCCTTTTTTAATTAAAGGAAAAAGATAAAATATATTTTGCAGTAGAGCTAATCTAAAAGATGGTAAGGTTTGTACCAACATTTTATCTGATACTATATCAATATTCCACATATTCAGATATTTTTTATTTGTTGAACACTTCTCTGTTGCAAAAAACTTTCTAAATATACTTCAATATGGTTAAATGTGGTTGTAATGAAACGTATTCTTCACTGTAACCTATGCGTCTTTGATTCATCCCTCTTCGTACATAATGCAGCTGTACTTAGTCAATTATATATAAAAGGGTAAACAAATAGTACTTGTAATATTTTATTTTTTAGGGTGAATAAATATTGAGGTCAGAGTTAAACACAAAAATATGTAAAATGTAAGAATGCATTCGAGGTATGAAGAACGTAGAGAATGGGTTTCTTAAGGACATTTCCAGAAGTCTCCAGGAATTTTCTGAATTAACAAATGATAGCATATTGAAAGGTAATAATTGATAACTATAATTAAGATACCAGTTTCATTTCTCTTCTTGGGCTTATTTTAGTATTTAAGTGGGCTGTGTTAGAAAAGTTAATTTCTCAACAAAGCAAGCTTCATAATTGCGAAAATAAATAAATTTCGAATAATGTACAAGTAATTTGCAATATAATAGTTTGCAAGCAGATCTATTGTTATAACGACAGATGATGATTCACTTCAATTCAAAACATGATGGGTCAATCATCCAGCATTCCGTAAGTTTATTCTGAGTTGCAACAAGAAAAAAATTTGTTTTCGATAAGTCAAAGCTCATCTAACGGCAAATGCGTAGTAATGCGTAATATGACAATACCTATATGCAGAACAGGGACCGTCAAAAACTGTCATAAAACTCTTCTCTAATAAACAAAGGTGTCAATTAATGATTACCTCACGAGGTTTTCCGTACACCATTTAAAAAAACCGATCATTATATGGTTTCTGGATTGTAAATACTGGGCATCTGAAAATGATGGAATGCGTAAATTAGGTATTAAGAAGATTTAAAAGTAATCTCATTACACAGAGAAGTATTTTCTGTCGGAATAAACCCATCAAAAGCCTTTAGTTTGACGAAATATCCGTTTGAAATAAAAATGAAATTATTAAGTGAAATAAATTTGAAATTTTGATAGAGATTCAGCCGTAATTTTTGCTTTAAGATTTGATATTTCTAGGCTGATCAAATGCATGATATTCATTTTGAAGTAAATCTTTTTAATATATTGTATACTTCTTTGGAATTAATTCTATGTTTCTAAATATTTTAACAAACTTTTATGCAATTATTCCAGGGATATTAATTACGAAGAATGCAAATATATTTCCCGATAAATTTAAAAATTCTGGAAGAATAATAAAGCGGCAGTCTATGCAAGGCTGATCGAATCAATAGAAGTTAGAACGCCAAGTAATTCCCTTTACGTAACAGGGTAAACAAATTTTTACGCTTTTTCAGTGGAAGAGCTCTCAGAGAAAACTTAAGGGAATAGCCAAAATGTATTCCGTATCTCGATGTCACAGCTAGATATTCTTCGAGCAAGTGTCGCAGGATACGAAACATGTTTCCTCCTTGGAAAGAAACTTACCAATGTAAAATCTTGACCTTTTATTCCATCTTGCATATGAAAATTGAATAAAGAGCCCGCTTCTTGTAGGAGGACTGCTCTAGAGAGCTATAAAATATTCACGCCGGAGCTATTTGTGCCGTGGACAAGTCCGGATGGAAAACGTCATCTAGGAAAATGTGAAAAGAACTAGAATATTGTTTAGACGCTTGCAATACATAGAAAACGGATAACTTTTGATGATAATAATAAAAAATGAAGTTACGTTCCATTCCATTAACTCGAGAAGTCATGCTCACGCCTTGCGCTAATGGAAAAGAGGGAAGCAATCATAACACTTGCAATATCCTACACGACCGGCAAGGGCCATGCATTTAGGAGAAGGAATGATATACCAGGAATTTTTTTATTAAAAATAAGGAAACATTCAAATTGTCACCGAAAAAATTATTCGTTCAAATGTTAATATGCTAAATATGTGTATTTCTTTGAAGTTTGGAGAAATCGTCCTCACCTTATTAAAAGAATATTTCAATATCATTTCTCGAAATAATCATCCCAGATAATAAACAATACGACAATCCTCAAATTACAGCAAGGTTCTTGCTAAAGATTTCTGCATTTAATTTACTCTCTTTACTTCATTCAATTATGTTCAAAGTCATCAGTCTTTACCCGTTTATATTAATAATCAGGGGGTCTCTAGGGTCTCGAATATCTGCACCTAGGCTTTTGTGATACCGTTATAATAGAAATACCCTCAACGATAAATGAGTGTACGCCAAAGTACTCCGTCACTGTTTGCAATTTTGTTTGGTTACCATAGTATCCCATATGTATACCATAGTAAATTGTGTTTCCATGTTGATATTTTCGGTGATTTTGGTCGAATTGATAGTGTTTATTTATATTAAGATAGATTTTTAGGAACAAGGACTAATATATGGGGGTGGTTTAATTACTGTTTTTATGATGTATTGGTACGATTGAAAGTATATGTACCTCATTTTTTTACTTACCAGTTATTTTTAGCTATATCCAAGTGTTATATAATTAGGTCATAAGGATATGTAAGTGGGTTAAAAGCACTTTTTAACTCTTTATTAGGCACAAATCTTGCAATCAGAATTATGAAGTTTCATTATTTAAGCATTTTTGAACCTTAAAAATCCAAATTATTCATTCCTCAAATATATTGCAACCTTATTTTCTAACGCTCTTATAAAATTCCCGGGAGCATTTTGGGTACCGTTGAATCATTTGCACGTCTTTGCTGGTTATGCGAGCTCGAGCCTATTATCACACAAAAGTGTCGGCAGTGATGCGATTTCCGCTTTGCCATACATTTTGGCCCGAAATCCGTCCCGAACAATTCTTCAAAGAGCTCCTAGAAAATGGTGATACCCTCCTCCGTCGGAAATGAGGATATTGGCGAGAGTTTTCAGTGATAGGGAAAGAAAGAGAGAGAGGGGGAGACGAACACAAAGAGAAAGGTGGCTCGGTAAAGTCTGCAGAAACAAAGGCCCGGGTTATATTCCAAACCAACGATCCTTTGTCCATTTCTTTCCACTTCCCGAGTGGAAGACCTAGGGCTAATAAGATAGGACGGGAGCCCTCGAGAAGGAGGGTGAAGGTCGTGACCCGCCCACACACGAACACACACTCAAGCAACCATTCCCTCAACCCTCCCCACCTGTCCACCGCTGACCCCCATTCCGTCTCCACTCCGATCTCTCCGGAGACCCTGGCAGTGACGAAGGTGGTAACCCGATATCAGACTGGAATAACGGGGGTTTGGGAAGTAGGGGAAGATTCAGAGAGAGGGAAAGAGAGGATGTGTGGGTTACGGAGAAGGGTTTCCTTGACGCGAGGTGTGGATGCAGATGGAATTTTCCCCGCCGTCCTCCGAGGGTCTCCCGTGGGGGAGGGGTTCAGATGGGCCGGGGCTAGCGGGGAGAAGGAGGAAGGAAGAATGCGACAGTTGATTTTTCGCGACCGGTTTTAGACTTGTGAAAATTGGTCGAGAGCGTATTGCGGTCGAAACTTTTGGTGGAGGATCTGAAAACCCCGGACTTGAGGGCGAAGCTAAAATGAGAAATGCCAGAGGAGCCCATTGGTTTTTGACATTCCTCCCTCAGTCTCTGTGCTTCTCTCCCGCCATGTTATATCTTAAAGCTGGATATCTTTAACATGTAACATGGCTTGTAAATAAAATTTTTCAAACAATAAATTTCTTCCGTTATATAAAACAGTGCATGTCGTGAAACACCATTAATAATCTGAATCGACGTTCATACATTTTGTATTATTAACAGCATTTGTTTATTGATCAAAGAGTTTGGTTTTGTAAAATATTTAGAGTATCAAAATTATGCCAAAAATATTTTATTTCGTTAAATTTTACTTATTTCATAACTCAGTTCGAAGAATACATTAGTGTACAATTCGTATTCTCCGTGCATTACAGCTGCTACACTCAAAAAATTCAACATTAACATTCTTATATCCTGGCTGTTTCTATATTTGATCTTAGCTTATCTAAGGTCAAAAAAAATATATATATAAAATATAAAATCTACATAAAATATATTTGATCTTAACCAGAGCTAAGATCAAATGGGCTTTAATATGAGGATGAAATATCCGGTCCGAAATAAAAGGCTGAGGAGCCAAAAGATTTGGCCTTTGTAATGCCGTGAGACATAAATGTCACAGGGCGGTAGAGACCCGGTGGAATCGTCGGAGTTTGTTCAATCAGGACAGATTTAACGCTGAAAACAAAAAAACTGCTATTTCTGTGACAGAAGCTTGTCATTAAAATTTTTATCTACTTTAAGATATGTAAAAATGGCTAGTTACATTAATTAATGAAAATTGGCATTTAAATGCGCTTTATAATGAATAAATGTAATAACTGGATAGAAAATGGAAACATTAATCCAATAGTTTAAGATAATTTATAGATGCTATCTCAATTTTAGACATTAATAGCTCTAAACTAAATATTAAGCATGGATTGATGGCTAAAATGAAGTGAAAAATATCGGGCCGTCGCCGAAAATTTAAAAATCATAAGAATACGACGATTATAAGACATTTTATACCTTAAAACTTAAGAAATGTTTTCTCTTAATTAATTTACTTCATAAAAATACTATGACCAATTTTTAAGAACATATTTTGGCATAGGAACTTGGTTTAAAAATTAATATGAACATTAACGGTATCAGATGCGAAGGAGCACTAAAATTTTGTCAGCGTAAGTCGCCGGTGTAAGAGTTTTAGTAAGACGAGTCGCAAGGAATTGGTTTCAAAGTAAATAACTCACCAGGGCATTGGCATTGGTTTTAGCCCAGTTCTATTTTAATGAGAACATTTTTATCGTTGCTAATGTTAAAAAAATTTAAAATTTTGAAAAATGCTTCATATTATCACGATAAATATTGGCTTTTGCATTACATTATACCAATGGTTATCACGTGGACACGAGGAAAATGTACACAAATAGTTATTATTCCACTCACGATCTTTTAAAGCCTCTGCTTATATATTTTGAGACTTCTTGGGAAAGGGTTTAAGACCCCTACAGGTAGGTCGTTTCAATGTACAATTGACGACGACAAAATGAATCTACTCGTTATTTTTGCCGCCCTTACCTCAATTCAACAATGCAGTCATTCTTAGTATGAAAAGTGAGTTTTTCCTATCCGTCTGGTAATTTCTTATATACATATATATATATATATATATATATATATATATATATATATATATATATTGTTTTTATGTTGAGACGATTTTTGTATTTATTTTCTCCTTTTTTAATAACTTCCTTACGTGTATCTCAAAATTTCATTTTTTGCCTTTTAGTTGGGGTCACATGCGTAAAGCTCAATTTATACGGCAATAAAATACGATCGATTTTAGTTGAAAGAGGAATTAGTATTCCAAAACATGGGCTCCTCAGGCCATCGTATTTTCCTTACTAATAAAAATGCGCAAATAAAATGCTTTTTCCCTCATTGATATCAAACTAATGCCAGAAGGTCAAGAAAAACTAAATAAACATCTACAGAATGACACACGGCGATATTTAATTTCTTTCAAATTAAAGTCACATTTTCTACTTACTGTTCACTTTGGTCGGATAAATAGAACTCGGTCTGAGTTTTAAAAGTATTAAGAACCCATGACGAACGAGGAAGTTTCCATAAATGTTTTCATATCGAATCAAATGGTTCATACGCCCGCACACCCAAGGTTGTCTATCGCGGCTGGCAAGTTGGAAATAGACATTCCAAACTAAATTCCGAAAATAGGGTCAAGGCGAGGGATGGGGGGGCACTTAATGCCCTCTTCAAGCGAATACCACGTTTAGTCCTCCCAAAACGGCTACCCGAGCGCGTGGTGCTGATCCGGTAATCGTTTCCATCGCCACCTATTCTCTTTCCGTCCCATCTCACCGACCCCAATGTATGAGGCCTCTCTGAGTCTCCAGGACTCATTCCAGCTCATCATCAACACCACTCGGGAGTTGTCACTCCCCTGGACTAGCCATGAGGTGTTTTCCCTCCGAACTCTCTCTCTCTCTCGTATGTCCTTCCTCCTCGGCTCCCTTTTTCCTTCCCTCGCAAACCTTTCTTGTCTCATGCGTCACGCCACATCTAAACAAGGATGGAGTTGGCCGTGCGAGTGGTTTCTCGTGTTCAACGGATAGTGGAGAACCGGCAAGGGCTGGGGAGAAAAAAATTGGAGTAATTTGGACCGGGAGAACAAAAGAGGGGAGGAAGAGAGAGTGAGATGAGGTGAAAAAAATATGAAGGGGGTGGAGGGCTGGCCGGGATGAGATAATACAAGTCGCTGATGAAAAATAATAAGGGTGAAAACACTCCAAGAAATATTAAATGGCATAAGTTTAATCAAATTCATGAACCAACGGTAAGCTGGTTGTTAAGTCCCCGAAGTAAGCGCCCAAAAGTAGAAAGTAAAAACAGTCGGTAGAAACCAGTGATATTATGAAAGTAATGATGAAATAGATGAAAGCGAGAATTTTCGTACCACCGCTTCAAATTCACTTGGGTATTATACAGTCAATCTAGATAAATATTTTATAAGTAAATTCATTTTGATTCAAACGCATACATTTTTTTCGATATGAATTTTCATCCCACAGAAAATTAATTTATTATACATTCATTGAGAAGAAATTCCAGTATTCTAACATTATTATTCCTTAAAAAAAATGGATCAAAATACCTTCCAACGAAAATTTGTTGATGTTACTAGCATTTAAATAGCAATTGCAAGTAGCTCTGATGCCATATGCTTGATGTGAAACATCCCTCTACCAAACACCTTCACAGTGGTCAACGTGATAACATGTACATTAAGATCACTCCGACAAAAACTAAATGCACACCAAAATATTTCCCCATGCAATTCCACCCGACGACTGAAGAGTATTTATGATTCCTCTTTCAAAATACGCAACGAGAAGTTCATCGCAACAATTCCAGAGCGTAAAAATTATTCGTCTTGACCGGGATTCGAACCCAGATCCCTCGATGTCCAAGGTCAAGGCGAATGATTTTTACGCTCTAAAATTGTTTCAATGAAATTCATGCAGCGGATGACTCCGTTAAAAGTTACTGTTGCGGCATCTCACGCAGTTTCTTGAAATTTGTAACGATAAGTTTTTCACTTCTAAATAAATAAAAATTGTTATGGTAATTTCGAAGAAATACGTGCACTATGATGGGCATCAAAGTTATATATCCTTACATCTTACATGAAGGGGTGGGCATTCACGCAAAATATATTAGGTAAAAAAAATGCATTAAGTATTAAGCGATGAATATAAAAAGCTGTACATATCCCCATTTAGTATGTTTTCCACTAATACGCTCCAAATTAATAAAAATAAACGTCATAAACAGTGAACAAGCGAATTTTAACAATCAATTAAAAATATTTTTGCAATATGGCTACATAAGCGCTAACGGGCACACCTTAATAGAGAAATTTGTTTTTTATTCGCGCATGTAATTTCATAATTTCCACCTTTCTTTCTGCTTCGCCCCACTCTGCTTGAAGATCGATTGCCAGTGATTAATCCTTCCTTCTGGCAAATTTTGAAAAATTCCTTTCGTTCATTTGCACAGAAAATTTGGTGATCGTTAATTCTCAGCTAGGTTTAATCTGGCTATTACGATATCTGGAAAACATACGCGCCGCTAGCGTGCAGAATTCCAGAATAAATTGAAATTCCTCAAAGTTATTAAAGGATAACGAGAATAATTAACCTCTTCGGAAGAGAAATTACACGATGCATTAATTCTAATTACATATCGACCCTTTAAAACGAACTAGGACTCCTGTGTGAGCGTGGAGTAAACAACTTATGATGAGATTCTTGAGGCGAAATCCTTCCACGCGCTATCCTATTCATGAAACTTTAATCGTTTTTATTTCCATGGATGCCCTATGCTATGTTACTTTAAGATCGCCTCAAAGTTTGCATTCTAATGATATTGCGTAATCAAATCATTCCAGAGGTAATAAAAATAGATAAAAACTTCAATTAAACTTATAATTTGCATTGAAAACAAAATTTATTTTTATATGGCAAAATAAATTCCAGTATGATTTGTGCTAACAGGTATTCAATGTTCGCATTATAGGTAACATTTAATAATTTCGAACCTATTTTAGATTTTATTTTAACGTAGAAAGATAAAAGCGGCACCAATTTAATATTTGGCAGGAGTTACAGTTTAATACATAGTTACTGAATGGGAACATTTACATCAGACTTTTATAAATAGAAGGTATTCACAATGATATTAATTATAATGAACTTATAAAACGATAGAAGAGTCGTCAAGTCAGTAAAAAATGAGCATGGTGCCAATGCATGTTTCACGAATGATGTCTGATAAAAGGTAAGTTATTTGGATCACGCAGTGTTGCCATTGCTCTATAAGTACTACAGTATTGCTATTAACTCAATGAAATTCCAGCCGAAAGTGCAAAACCTTCAGGGCTATCAATAAATTGAATTTTCTACCACTACTTTAGCCCAAACTGGATTCTCATCTCTCTTTCACTCTGATTCGTGAAATATAATGCATTGAATCTCAGTAAGGTTCATTGACCAACTTTTGTTTTCTTTTTTTTTAATTCTAATGGCTCCAGTAGCAACCCTGCTCTTCTCTCCCGATTTTCACATCCTGTTTGAGTCATCTCCTCCTCTCTGAATGTATCTCCTTTAATAAAGGTCCCGTGGAAATAAACGACTGTTCCATTCGTCCTCCTCCTACTTAGATGGCGACCTCCTTAACAGAGAATACAAAGGACACGATGTGAAGAAAGCTCTTAGCGGGGAACGGAACAGTGGATTTCGATTTCAACAAGATGGAGAGAGGGGGATACCGTGTTTTTTAAGGCGATAAGAAAAAAATTTTAAAAAATATTCCTTTAAAAATCGACAAAGAGAGAGGAAAGAACAATATTGGGGCCTCGGGTATGAGAAACAAAAACGTGACAGCGAGAACACAACGAAAAACCGGAAATTTGTTGCCAGCTTTCCACCCCACCCCTTGGATCTGTCCATCGACTCTCACATTAAACACTCTACCCTCTCCGCTCACCTTCTGTTCCTCTCTCTTCCGACTCCCTTTCCTCCTTCATGTTTTATGCATTGTTTTTTCTATTTCACAAGTCCTTCCTGGTGTCTCTTATTAGATTTTAAAGGGCGCACCATGAATGAGCCCACTCGTACCTTAAGCCCACTTTGCTTTTCTCATTTTCAGTCATGGGTTTATTCCTGACATTCTGTTCATCTGCTGATTGTCATTCGGATATATATGTATTTACATGTATATATGCCTCATGGCATTTTCATTTCAAGCACGCATGGGAATCGCCAAGTAATACTATCTCGTCAGGCTTACGTACAACGATTTTCAATAATAATAGAAAGATAATCAAGTTTTCCCTCGCCTAAAAAATCCCCTTTTCTTTAGAGGAATCTTACGCAAAAAATGGAAAATATTAATTTTTCAATTTTATCCCTAGTATAAAATTATTCATGCTAATTGAATAACTCTTAATTTGAAGAATTTGGCTTCTATTGCTGGTGTGTGTGTGTGTTTTGAGCGGTTTTTTTTGGAATTTGAATGACGGGGAAATCAAGAGGAGACTATGTGTGTGAATCGTATTGATCAGATGAGTGCTAGGTAAGATTTTTTAATTGATTAATGTGCCATTCATTCGGATTTCCTAAGGGACCGGTGAAGGTTGTTTGTACATCACTGTAAATAA
Organism: Hetaerina titia; assembly: GCA_037158775.1. NCBI lineage: Eukaryota > Metazoa > Arthropoda > Insecta > Odonata > Calopterygidae > Hetaerina > Hetaerina titia. Next base: position 70,580,479 of record CM073773.1, on the reverse strand, counting down.
GGAGTGTTATTACTAATTGACTGGCCGTGAACAGGAGGAAAATTGTATTAAACAGTTTTGAATGGATGACACTGAGGTAAACAAGTTATTTTTTGTGGTTCGTTGATTGTTTGATGGACGGAAGTGGTATGTCTACTAGAAGTAGAATATTTTTAAAGTTGAACCTGGGATTTGGTTCATATTAGGGTTCAAAAAGATTGTAAACAGCACCTTTTAATTCAGGCCCACCAAGTAGTGTTCTCTCCCCACCACCAATAGTTTATCGCCAGTTTCTCTTCGTGTAAACTCATTCCTTAATAAATCGAACCTCTTCCTATTACACCACTGTAAAATTCTTTTCCTTCGACCAATAGAATATCACATATATTATACAATCGTGTGTCATTTTGAATTATTAATATAATTATTAAATTTAAAATTTTGCTTATGCATAATTTATAGCCAGATGTACTAAATTAATTCCGCTTTTATTGGCGTTCGGTCCCATCGAACTAAATACAGATTGTCAACGTTACGATATAAAATTCTTCTTATGCCCACCAAAATTTACTCAACTTTATCTCTCACCTCAGATTTTCGAGAACATACACCGCTCCTTTAGGTAAAACCAAGTAATTCATTACACTCCAGATAAGGCTTACTTTAATCCAAAAAGTTATTTATCTTCGTCACTTTAAAACTTTTCCATAAATAAGAGCATAATTGTTTTTATAAAATATATATATATATATATATATAGACACATACACGTACATACTACCTTGCTCAAAAAGTTCCCGGAATAACCACCGTGTGGCGCTCCCATCTTTCCGATTTGAGTTCTGTTTTTTTTTGTTAAATTGATACATCTGTTGTTGATATTCCCTTTAAATCTTAGTGTCATAACTTGACATTTGCAAAAGTTACGTAGCCAAGAGTACATCTATCTCTGTGTATGTTGGCGATTTTTTACAATAGAAGAAAAGGATTTAAATTTGCAACAACGAACTTGTATTAAATTTTGCGTAAAAAACGGATTTAGTGGCGCACGGACGTTGGAAATGTTGGAAAAGTGTTTCGGCAACGATTCTCTAAAAAAAACGGTCGTTTACCAGTGGCACGAGCGGTTCAGAAGTGGTCGTGAGTCAATCGAAGATGATGAACGCAGTGGCAGAGCATCGACATCGAAAGTCGGTGAAAAAATTGATAAAGTAAAAGAAATGTTGGTCAATAACCGCAAATTAACCATCAGAGAAATAGCGGAGGACTTGAACATTGCCTATGGATCCGCCCAAGACATTGTGGTTAATGATTTGGGTTTCCGTCGTGTAGCAGAAAGTTGGTGCCAAAAGACCTCCATTTCATGCAAAAAAAGAGACCGTGTTGACGTCGCAAAAGACATGATTTGCGAGGCTGAATCCGATCCCACATTCATCAAAAGGATCATTACTGGAGACGAGACGTGGGTTTATGAGTACGACACGCAATCCAGACATCAGGCAAGTGAATGGCGTTCACCAAATGAGCCGAGACCAAAAAAACCACGTCGTTTTCAGTCAAAAAAGAAGGTAATGCTGACGGTTTTCATGGATTACAACGGTGTAGTGCTTCATGAATTTTTGCCAGAAGGCTAGACAGTAAACAAAGAGTATTATTTGGGCGTTATGAGACGTTTGCGTGAAGCAATTCGCCGAAAGAGACCAGAAATCGTCGTACAGTGCGTCGAGACCGTCGCACAGTGCTATCATTATTCGTAATTTTTTGACGAAAAATGCAACAAATACCATCCAACAGCCACCGAATTCACCTGATTTGGCTCCCTGTGACTTCTTTCTGTTCAATCGAGTTAAAAAACCATTACGGGGAACGCGTTTTAGCAGCCGAGAGGAAGTAATGGAAAAATCGCAGGAAGCACTGATGGACATACCGAAAACCGAATATAAAAAATGTTTCGAGGATTGGATCAAGCCCTGGCATAAGTGTGTTGCAGTCGATGGGGATTACTTTGAAGGGGACAATATAGATTTAGATGAATAAACTTGTATTTTTAATTTTCTGAATACATTCCGGGAACTTGTTGATCAAGGTAGTATTCATGCACACTCGCGTTTTAATTATAGTAAAATAAAGAAATGAAATGATTATTCATTTATAAACAACTCACTTCAATATTTCGGTGGTCCCAGCCAACTTCCTCAGCGTACAAGGAGTCATTCATGATATATATTAAATTATCATACATATCATGTATGTGTGTGTGAATATAATTGGAAGGGCGAGGCGGAGTTTTAAGGGTGAACTGTAGATTGACAATGAGTTCCCATTACTATGTATTCTCGTATAAACTTATTTTTCTTTACGGGGTCAAATAGTTAATGCGAGTGCACCTAAAGATAAATGACAACAGTAGGGAATTAAAATCGTCAGAGAGGAAAGAGGAAAAGAGCTACCGTTTCCTATCCCGTGTGCTTCCTCCCTAATGGGTCCTCCCTGCCAGACTCCCTCCTCCCTCTTTTGACCTTAATTATATTTTCCCTCACCAAACATCTTCGTTGCTTCAATTCAAGCATCCTTGGTGAGCGGTTAGGATCGATGGAGTAATTCCATTATAAGCCTCTCGTCTCGATTATTGCAATGTGATTCCCTGAATACTTGGCAGATTTTTTATCAGTAGTTTTCACCAGGGTTCCGTTTTATTTTATGCAAAAGTGCATAAAGATATCTATCAAACAACGTAATTTGCTGCATCGTCAACTGGAAGAATTTTTCTGAAGAAGAGATTTCTTCTTCAGTCTTTTTATGAAGTAAGATTTAAGCACATTTGCATCGTAAAAAGGTAGTATACTCCAAACTTAGGATTATGGCGAATACTTAATAAACTATTCGGTTCTAAAATTTTTTTTGTGCAAAGGATTAAAAAAATGCTATTTGCATTAGAATGAATGCAACGTCCCATTATGTCAGTTGAACATGTATGAATGGAATTAGTAAGAATAAAAACAAAACCTTTAGTATTCGTGGGGATTAAGTGTTACGTTCTTTGCATTTCCCTGCGATAGCGTGGTGTTGGTTCTGATTATTCTTTTATGTTTCTGGAGTATTTTGTCAATAATTTGTCCAGTGCAGCCGATAGATAAAGCGGTCTGTTTTATTGAACTTAGTTCTTTTTAAAGTCTGCTTTGGTCAAGGATAAATTTTAAAATCGGTGAATTAGAAAATGGAAGGCGATGTGTTTGTGGATGTGGTGATCAAAGGTAGACTGATGAATGTAGTTATTATTGTCGGTTGGTTTGCGGTAAATATTGAATGAAATCAAATTATTGCCTCTAATAATAAGAAGGTCCAAAGAGGGGAGTGGCTTGTGATTCTTAAATTCGCATGTGAATTTAATGGATGGGTATCGTTTAATAAGTTCCCTAAGGAAGTTGTCAACGGAGCAGATATTTGTGTCAAATATTGCGAAAATACCGTCGACATACCTGTACCAGGTAACGGAAAAACATTTAAATTTCCTTCGGCACTGTAGCTCAAAATTGGACATAAATCAATTGGTTAGGAAGGGGGAGAGAGAGAATTGCCCATGGTAGTCCCAAAATTTAGTTTTTAGATATTGTTGTTGAAAGTAAAGACGTTTTGATTCGTGACTATGTTAGTAAAAAGATGGTATTAATTTAGGGTTTCTTTCGAGATTTGTTTAGATGAAAGCTAATCTTCAAGGAACATTAATGTCTCGGAGATAGAAACACTAGGAAAGAATGATTTTACGTCAAAGAAAACCAGCATTTCGGTGTCTTTCAAATTGATGTATTGAGTCATATTGATGAACTCCGTGGTTTTTCTGATAATGGAGTCGTTTTGGAAAGCTAGATCGTCTTGGATTAATCATTTTGATAAATGATAGGTGGGTAGATTTTATAGCTGAGACAATGGGACGCATTGGGCAGTCGTTCTTGTGGGTTTTTGGAACGCTATACAGACGGAGAAGGGTGGGATTGGAAACGTGGAGTTTGAATCGAAGAAATTTGTCGATTAGATGTGAGGAACCAGCTATCGTAGCCTTTTTGTCCTGAATCATGTGGTTTAGAGGGTTTTTTGAGACTTAAATGTAAGGCCATTTTTAATTAGTTGGGTCAATTTCTGATAGTAGGCCTCCTTTTCAGAGTTACACAGTTGTTGCCTTTGTCTGATTTTAGGTATCGTAATAGCATTAATTATTATTATGTTATTATAATATATTACTTATTTTGTGGAAAATTGCCAATTTTAATTAATAATCCCACCATATCACGCCTGAAACATCTCTTTTAATTGTAATAGTAATTTTTAGATTTGAGACATTTGACTATGGGAAAAAAAATGGTTGAGGCAATTGAGATGGTATTGAGGATAGGAAATCTTTTTCTTTAAGCTAGATTCAAAATTTTGCGAATCTTGTAAGTTTAAGGTGTAGGTGGTACGTTTTTAATTCGAGTTTTGCTCCCTTAGAGATGAGGTAATAGAGCTCGGAATTCAAAATGGTCATTTTTATTTTGGAGTCGTATCTAGAAAATTGATTCTTTTCAGAGGTGGTAGCTGAGATGAATTTGAGAAGGACCCTGAGGTTTTTGCAGTTTCCTAAGTATTGTATGTATGTTGATACTCAAACGTTTACTTGTAAGGCCTAAAGATCCAATAGAACCCCTTCTAAAATCTAGGATATACCATATCTCATGTTCACAATATAATTCTTCATACATTGGATAGACCAGAAGAAACCTCGTCACCCGTTTTAAAGAACGTGCCGCTTGTTTCAGACGGGAACTTTCACAAATCCTCCGTTGCTCAACATATGTTTGATATTCCCCGCTGTTCTCTACATCTACATTATACCCAGCAAGCTGCCCCAAGGGTGTATAGCGGGGGGGTGTTAGGTCAATACCGTTAAAAGGGAACAAAACCACATGCAAAATCAACTCATACATGCAAATCTATACACACAGGGGCGTATACATTCATGCAAAATCCTTTCATTCTACACGTATGCAAATACATATACTATCACCTAACAAATAATTGCACCGGTGCATTAAGAAATTTATCCAATAACGTGCAAGAAAGAAGCACACAGGTAGAGAATGTGACCCAACGCTGCAGGTAGCCAAAGGGTCTCCCCATGAGGGATGAGAGGGGAAAATTAAAAACAGACAAGGCAGAGCAATACTGTGATTAGCACTATATTATTTAATGGTATTCTAATACGATCATGCGGAAAGAAAGGGTTTTGACAAAAAAGGACATAAGGTTAGTGAAAGTGTATGCAATTCAGTAGACCTAATTATACCCCAGACACTGAGGGTAGCAAGTGGAATTTTTGCTATCTATAATCCTACAGTCGCTTTCCCGTATTTTCTGAGAAAAAAGGAGTACTTGAGTCTGCTAGTTCAAAAAGTAAGAAGTTCCTTGCAAACCCTGAGTGTGTGTGAGTGAATAAGATCTACGAGAATGACTGTTATTCCTTAGCACACCCTATTGATCGAATGGTTGTAAGTTGGTTTTATTTATTTATGTTTTATTAATTTTGCTTTTTCGTGGGTGTTATGCATGCGTGGGCCGCTGTTTCCCAAACATACCTAAGTGACCTAGTATTTATCCCCTATCTTTCCCCTTACCTGTAACTTTGTTTTTGCCTCCCCCCTTCACAAAACTAGTGCTAATGAATTTTATGGTCTCGGCTATTTCGTTTATCATTGCCTCACGACCGTAGATGCATCATTTTATATTTACAAAACACTACTTGACTTTCACGCCCGTAAATTCCTTCCATGCATGGCTCAGTGTCCAAAACGGTCTTCCCATATTTTATTTTCTCAATTTTCAATCCCTAATTGATGGCATGGACCCTTTTATCTCGGTCAGCTCTCATTGCATCAAAATTCGAACGCCAAAAGACACTTTACAATAATTCTAAACAAAACTATCCCGAAAATGCTAAATCTGTTATTACTGTAGTTTTTCGTGTAAAGCATGGCGTGAATTTTTTAACAAACATTATAGGATCATTTTCTTTTGTAATGATGGTCTAAATGATTTCGTTTTGCCCATTTATATTATTCTTTGAAGTAATTACATGAATAGGCAATTGGGTGCGAAAAAGTGATGGATTCAGAGAATTTCTCATACAGGTACATCCTGTAGAATTCACCCTCTATTGATTTCAGTAAAATGGTGTCGGAATCCTCTGTATATTTCATTAATTACCCGGGTTATAAAGTGAACGCGCAATGGGTGCGCAAAAACGTCTTTGGTCTAGCGGCCAATTTTTATACCGAAATGAGGCAGTTTCCTTATATTTCTTATAAAGTAAGGATACATTGAGAGGAGAAATTACATAGAACCCTATGAGATACACGCTAATTCCCAAAAAGAAATTTATTAATCGGTTAAGGAAGAAACTGACCTCAAATCGTTTTAATCTTATTTCGGATTTCTTGCAAAAAATTTGCAGGCATTAATTGGCTGGTAAATGTGGAAATATTAAAGCGGGTTAGTTGTGCCCTTGCTATTAAGCCAATGAAAAACTTAAAAACAATGAAGTCATATTTTCAAAAATTATTGATCAACATAATTATTTTAAGCCAATAAAACAATAAAATTATCAGTAGATTAAAAGTACAATTAAATATCATTTTAAAGCTTCTGCACATTTATCAGAAATGACTACGATCAGATTAAAAATTCATCCTCATCCATGTGTTAAAAATATGATTGTCTCTGTAATACAAAAATCTAATTTATGTTGTGAAACAGCATTATAATTTTCTTTAATGGTGAAGAAATTAGATATACATCAAATTTTAGTCAATGCAATAAATTATGTGTAAAATGGATTCATGTATATTACCTATTAGTGCTCTCGTTTCTACCGAATTAAGAATTACATATTTAAAGATATTATATGAAAAACGAGAAGATGTTATATGAAAAACGAGAAGATGTTATATGAAAAACGTTCGTTTTTAAATGTTTTTAGCCGTTTTCGAAATTAACTGCAATAACACAACCTCCAAAGTAGAAAGGTTTATTCTCGAACGACAACTCTATATTAAATTTCATTCAAAGTCAGGCACTTGATTTTGCTCATTTTTTTCTTTGGTGTAAGAGTAGAATGCCAAAAATTTTTAAGGTTTATACTTTTCAAATTATGGACACATTTTCAACTTTTTTACGCACTTTCAAGGTCTGGCAGAACGGTACCAACAGTAATGAAGTTATGACCTATTGAGAATTCATATCATCATGCACCATCGAGAAATATAATAGGATTATTTCTAGTTTAGAAATCAGACACTGATTATGTAAACCACGTGGATCAATGTGTATATATAATCTCTATTAGAGAAATCAAAATAGATAGATATAATCACAGGATATGGGACTGTTTTTCTATCCATCGTTTGTTTGAAAGCAGTAAAAACCGAAATTAATGATGAATTTTGGAACTAAAGGATTTTCTGCCGTTGATGAACGTTAAGACTCAAGATAGAAAAGATTTCCCTGAGTGAATACATCAATTCGTTGCTCCGACGTTAAACTTAACGGGAATTGCTGACGTAAACGACGTTAGCAAATGGTGCGAGTAAATGCTCTCCCCCCTTGAAGATTAAAACAAAAATAAATAACGGTTCACACAAGTTTGGAACTTGGTCGTTCCGTTGACATTGCGGCTCTCCTTTCCATACACAACTTTTTTCATTTTCGATTAATTATCCTTTTATTCGTAGCGAAGCCTTTGCTCCCATTTCATTCGAGCGATATACCATTCGCTTACTCGACTCCCCTTCGCCTTCTCTCCCTCTCTCATTAAGTCATCGTCTTCATGTCCCCACGGCACTAATCACCCTCCCCCCCTCCGTCATTTATCTCCTCATCAACGTTTTGCCCCTTTGCCTCCCTACCTTCTCATCCCATCCTCCCGCCATTACTTCCACCCCACCTCACTACTCCGTTTCCCCAGCCACCCCGAGCGCATCAGCGCCGAAGTTATCCCTCTTCCCATAAATGCCTCCTCCTTTAACGGGGCAATTTTTTTCATTTCTCTCTTCCTTTCCTCCTTCCTCAGTTTCCTTCCTCCTTCGACGGAGTCACATCTTACACCCCGCACCCCGCTCTCTCTATCTCTCTCTGCAGCAATCTTACCACTCCCCCCTTTCCTTCCAAAAAAGATTTACTCTACCAGTACTCCCCCGCCCCTCTCGTCCTGTCTTCCGTCGTGTTTTTCCTGCGACTTATTCCCTCCGCCAGGTTCTTCTCCTCCCCCCCACCAGACTACCCATTCCCTCCCATCCTCTTTCCATTATCCATATCTCCGGCCCGTGCTCAACAATGCTCCCCACCCACGCCCTTACCGCCCCCTCCCTCCTCGTCATACGCTTCATTTAAATTGGACGTTTTTAAATTCGTCTCCTCTGGAGGGCTTTTAAATTCGGTTTTTTTATTTCTTTTTTCCTTCACTCACATTAATTTTCTCCCCCACCCTCGGCTCTCCTTCCCTCTCTCATCCATACGTCCCCGTTCTTCTCTGCCAATACGCTATCCCTGGCAAAACGCGCAGCTACATAGTATATGTACCCCGACCGACCCATTCTCCCCTCCTCCCCATCACTTCTAAATCTTCCCGCACGGTGCGCTGCCGTCGATTCTTTTCGTCAGAGGTCGTGACGGAAGGAGCGATGAGAGCCTGGAAAGAAGTTAGCGAGCAGAATGATGGAACATTGCAATAAGCGATCTGCTCACGCTGATTGTTTCTTTCATGTTCTCAGTCCATATTAAAAAAAATTGAATTCTTCGATTGCCGAATAGTTCCCAATGGAAAAACCTCCGACCGTTATATGAATATGGATATGACGTTGAAACGAGCCGCTGTGATGGTATTGATCTTATATTCCCATTTAGAACATTTTTTGGAAAAATTAATTATTTCCAAGACGTACACTGAATGAAGTCTACAAGATTCACTCCATAAAATCACCTTCACAGAGTTAAATTGATATTTTTTTCGCAAAATATTCTTGTGAATATTTTTGCAAATCCCTTTTCTAACTAGTATAAAAAAGTGAATTCGTCTCTGAGAATACCGTTTTTAATAGGGCCTACTATATCTCTGTTATTCCGTTAGTCATATGATTTTAACTATTTAATATTAAATACGCTCTTGCAATAATGTGATATTATACAAGCATGCTACCATAAGCTCTCTGCGTGGTATTGTCCCTCTTCCTCAAGAGTAAGATCACGCAGTTCCTTTCCTTAAATATGGCCAAACATCAGGCAGAAAGTTTTCAATGATAAAATATGAAATATACTTGCGTGGTCTTAAAAAATAACACAAAATATGCTGTACAATTGAATCTTGGCCTTTTAATTTTTATTTAAATCATTAGACCTATAATTATGGAATGAATATCTGAATATATCGTACTATCGTACTAACTACATATATACATCAGAGTAGGGAGGCCAGTTCCAAGGTAGGGGGCGCCCTGTCCCGGTCCCAGGAAGATCTGGTACCCGAAAAATCACAAATCTTGGGTGGAGCAGCAGGTGCCCAGAGAGGCTTGCCCGGGAATCGAACCCGGGCCCTTTCAGTAAGTAGTCACACACATGAAACATGAAACTCACACGTACTTCGAATTTTTGGTGGTCAAACCACCTTCCTAAAGGGAGAGAAGGAACTCTTTCAAGGAAGGAAGGAAAATTTGGAGTACGTGTAAGTTTCTTTTATGTTTCTCTGTGTTTTTGTTTGTTAGCGCTATCTCCCTTCTCCGTGTACATTATGAATCCCATCCGTGAGACTCTTTAAATATATATATATATATATATATATATATATATATATATATATATATATAAATTATACATTCCAACTTCTCTACCATTCCTGTGTTCGTTTTTATCTATTTTCCCATCCCTTTCCCTAACATCTAGCGGGCCCCGATGGAGGCGGGGTAACGTCCTTGCCTGCCAACCTAGAGGTTGCGAGTTCGATCCCGGCATTTCCTCCAGCTAGGGTTTGGTTGTATGTAGTGTCTAAGGGTCAATATTTAGTTATTTGAATCTTCAAAATTAGCATTAGTTTTATAAGAAAGCGAACAGCGTTAATTATGTGCAAGGATTGAATAGCAATTCTAATAACCATTCAAGCAACAATAAAATATTTTTACGAAGCACTGTATGAAATAATTTCCTACCAATAGCACAAGCAAAGAAGCATGAAAACAATCAAACAAAACTCTCCTAGAAACATGGTTACCAGGGAGAACCTACCGTTCTCGGGTATTAGAAAGGTAATTCAATCCCGGTCAAGGCGAATGATTTTTACACTCCGATATTGTTACATTTAATTTAGTTACGTCTCAATTTTTGGAATACTTACTGATGAAGAGAGAAGTGTTTTTTCTTTACAATCCTTAAAATGTTCCAAAGTTTTGTTGCATACATATGACATTTGATTAATATACAGGTCAATGAAATTATGTTTTTTAAATCTTCTTTCTCGAATTCGTACAAAATAAAACTAATACTTCATATTCTTTTAACGGTTATTCTGAACTAGTCCCTTATTTGTCATTTATGATTAATTACATTTATGTTGAGTTATTATCGCACCCTTCCTAAATAACATTGCAATACGTGTATAGTATGCACTCGTAAAACCATTTTAACAAGGTGCTGCCTGATCTGGCAAACCAACACTATGCCAAATGTACCCACCTGCTGAAAAGAAAATAACGGGAAGTCGAACCTTTAATAAGAGTTTAAAAGCAACAACAATGCAAAAAGTAAGAATAAGGAGTTGAATTAACGTTATTTGCCGTAATTGAAACCATCTTCTGCTCGCTAAATCAAATTCAATGTTAATCAGACCAACAGTACCACACAGAGCGGCCGCTACATTTGCGATATATTTTGCGATGCTGCAAAAATAACCGATCCTTTAAAAGGGCTACGTATATGGACACTACCGATCCATGGTTTTTGGTGATGATTACATGGCGAAGAGCAATTTTCCATCCTAAGTCCATACAGATGAAAGAAGAACGTTAAGTAGTTAGAGAGAACCATTGTGCTGACGCTGGAGGTGTTAAGAGAATCCTTTTGCTGAAAGTCAGATGGAGAAATAAAAGGCTTTGGCCAATGGGGCCAGGCCCTTTCTTGCAAAGAATTTCCAAGCTAAAGAGAAGCGGGCACCTACTTCGTGGAAATGGAGACAAAATTAAGGGTGGCGGGGTTGGAAATGTGAAAAGGCTTATCCCTTTAGGATTAAGGGTTTTTTTTCTTCTCTTCGTTTCTCTTCTGACTCTTTCGCGGAAATTGGCGAAGGTTTGAAATGGGATTGGCCCTGCTTCTTCCCTCCTCTTAGCGATGTCCCTCGTCCTCCTTTCTCCACCCTTGAGACTCCCCTAAAATCCGCCCACCCAATCCTTTTTCACCCCCACCACCCCACGTTCCCCTCCCCACTCCCACCCACCCTCCACCCCAACCGGTGCCCCACCCACAGGCTCCTTCTCCGCACACCACCTCAACACCCTATTCTCTTCCACCCCAGTTTCCCGTGTTTTTTTCATTAATTTCGTCAGTCATTTTCGGTTTTTTTGTGCTGTGAGCATGCCCAAGTCTGCGGTAACTTCACTTCCACTCGGCAGGAGGAAACGCGGAAGGATAGGAGACGTTTGTTCCCCTTTTATATTTTGAAAGTGAATTGTGGGAAGCAAGTTTGCTTTCTCCTTTGCACCGTGGGTTAAGGGGTTGGGATCCAAGAGGAGACGGGAAAGGACGAGGAAGGATAGTGGAAGTGCTATAGCAGAGAGAAGAGAACAACTGCTAATCTGTTTCGTTTTTTTTTTCAATTTTTCTCACGCGGAGCGTCAAAGTGTATATATGCGCGGCATCTTAAAAACCGATTTGCGTTGAATTAATTTTCTGGCAAGTTAACACCGATGCGTTCTCCAAGGGTACAGAGAGAAAAAGGCAAAGTTCTTGCGTCGATTCGGTAAAAATGAGTCGGATATCACTTCTTAGTGTTTCGATTATTAAACCGTGTTTTGAGGAAGGAATCAAATGTCCCTTATGTCAAATGGAATGAAACATTTTAACTCCCTGGTGACGCTTTATTAAGATTCAGAATTTGCAAATAAAGTTTACGCCGCCAGCAAAAATATACGTATCACCGTCAAATTTTTGAATAACTGATTAACATAAAATAAGTACAAACCGATTTATTTTCCTGTAAAACACCAAAATCTGAGTAATTAGGACCCGGCCGTCCATCAATGATAAAAATATATATATTAAGTATTTACAATTAGTTTATCACTCTGAACAGTAGCGTAAGTATTTCCGTTTGCCCACTATATTCTTTTAGCTATTATGTGATGTTGAAAATTACATCTAGACACTGACTTTGTAATTAATAGATATGCTTTGTTTTTTTCATATATTTCAAACAAACATTTTACCATTTTTAATTCGTCAATCTTATTAAAGGTATACTACAATTTATGATAATTCATGCCGTATCATTACCCATACATGGGAAACTAAAATTAATACTATTTGACAAATAAGAAATAAAAATACTATAACACCTAACCAATGAAACACTTCACTTGAATTGGAATTATTTCTTTTAATGATACTGGTATTCTATCTCCATTTCTTCTCCTTCTTAACTCCAGGAATGATAGGGATATCGAATGTTGAACATCGCCACCGTATGTAAATAATAGAGAGGCTAGGGAGTAAGTCATGGTATCCTGCGTGGCGGGGTAAAATCCTCACTTGCCTACCTACTTGGGTTTGATTCCTGCCGAGGTGATTTTACTCCACCAAGGGCTTGGGTGTATGAAATTGTCTAATTGTTATATCATTACTCAAAGTACCAGGCCAGTGTAAAGGCCGAAGTACCGTTTTCGCACTATTACTAAAGAAATAAATAAATAAAATGTACCTGTGACGCTTATTATAATTGAAATATTGTTCACTTCCATACTTATAATGATTCATTATATTCCTAATTCAATAATAAACTCCACGGTTGCACACATACCCATATTTGCCAGAAAATAATTTTGAATTTTCAATAAACTTAAATCTATTTTAATGGTTCCTGTAAACTAAAATCAAAAGTTTCGGCCACATTGAATTGATATCATTTTTTAGTTTTCTTTAAAACTCTGTTGGCGTCATTCCAAAGTTTTCAGTATATTTGCTTCAATGACACGGAATTAGCAAAAACCAAAGTTTACCCAGAAACTTTTAGCAGTTTTTAGCAGTTCATTCATCTACCCATCAATACAATTGAGGATTAGATAGCTGAATCAGGTAAACTATTATTTTGTAGATTGCTAAGCCTTGTGACTCCAAATTTGCTCTTTTTAATGAATTACTTTGACAAATTAAATCAGTTGAGACGAGCATATCGCTATTAAAATTCTTTACATCCACACTTCTTGGAACATATTGTAATATAATTTATCACCCTCAAAAAGACCCTGGGATCTCTATGGACACATGCTTCAGGCTAGTACAGGGATTTATCAGAGGCGATAGGACAATGGTCATTAATTAAACACATACGTTTCGTGCAATTTATATATTTACTTAATTCATAAACTGTATCACACCAATAGCGTTAGACAAAGGACAAAGAACACAAATTACGATACATCAATCAAAACATAATAGATAAAAAATAACAAAACCACATAAAATATTAATATTGGTTAGAAAAATGTGGGGGACAAAATGAGTAGAACGTAATGAGGGAGATTTCCGAATAAAATTAGGAGGGAGAAAGAATACGGCAGGAATGAACGGAATGAGGAGTTTGGAATGGGTGAAAGTCAGAGGGGCGTTCATCTTTACATTACAGGTTGATGGAAGATAAAAGAGCGCTTTATAATTAGGAGGTAAGTGGTGAGAAATTGAATGAAGTCATTCGGCCTTGTACGATAAGGCACTCGAAAAAGGAAAAGGGAAATCAGTTCAGATGATCTGTAATTATCATTGACAATTTTTATTAAAAAATTTTTATCGTGTATGGCACAGCGGTCAGTACAATACAGTAGTCAGAAGGTAATACTAAGAGAAGACCTAATCTAATCTAAAAATCAATAATGGAGGCGTAAAAGACGTTTGTGAATGATAGAGAGAAAGAAATTCAAGGAGCACTCAAGTAGTTTGAGACAAGCGGGCTGAGCTGTGGCCCAAAATTAGGAGCATTATTCAAGGACAGGATAAACACTGGCAAAGAACAAGTGCGGAGAGCTGGTAGGTTAGATAATTCACCCTATTGATAACTTAAGCCCACCAACGACATACAAGGTGCATTCCAAAATAATGATATCTCGCGTCGCTTTTATGTGTTTGAGTGGAATCTAACTACTTGGAGTAGGTGGGGAAAATGCTAAGATTTGCCATGAAACCAATATATCCTTAAGCTGTGGAAACGGCAGGACGACAGTTAATATAAACATCTGCGCCCCGATCGTGTCACGAAAAGAATGGAATCGACGATCGAGCAACGTTACGCGATTATTAAGTTTTGTGCTAAAACTGAAAAAATCTATAAGTGAGGCTAACAAAATGATTCTTGAGGCTTACGGGGACTCTGCTCTGTCCTACTCAGAGGTTTTTAGATGGTTAAAGACCTTTAGACAGGGCCGGGAAGAGGTTCACAACGAACAACGCTCTGTGCAACCGTCAGCCAGGAAAACCGACAATAATGTAACTCGTGTTCGATAACTGTAGGACTCTGACCGTCAACTAAGTATCATGGTGGTTGGTTGTCAATAAACTGAACTTGTCGTCTACTGCTGTGTTTTGCATTGTTACTGATGATTTAGCGATGAGGAAGTTGAGCGCAAAGCTCGTTCCCAAGGTGTTTGCTACAACGCGCTACGAGTCCGCGAGTTCCTGGCCAAACACCAGGTGCCAACCCCCAATAGTCCTGACGTCCCCCAGAAGACTTCTTTCTGTTTCCTCGGATTAAGGTAGTCCTAAAAGGAACCCATTTTTCGGCCATAGAAGAGATCCAATCAGCCGAGACGAAGATCTTACGGGAGGTCTCCGGAGACGCCTTCTAGGGCGCGTACCGGTCATGGCAGAATCGCTGGAAAAAATGTATAGAGCACCAAGGACAATACTTTGAAGAATTTTAAGTATTTGTGCAAATATCTTCAACATATTTCTTTTTAAAAATAGTTGCATTACTTTCGAAAGGTACCCAGTAGCTTTATAGGAAATACTTTTCATATGCTCAAGAAATATAAGTTTAGTGCTAAAGATGGAACCTAGATATTTTTGATCTGTACCTATTGAAATTAACTAATTATAAATTTAACAACCATATACATAGAGCAATTTACGGAGAGTAAATGAAAGAATATTTGTTTTGGCATGATTTAATTTCAACCACCAAATATCGGACCATTAAGAAAGTGCGTTGTGGGCATTCTCCAAGCTAGTAATGTCAACAATGGGACCAACTTGTTCGAAAGTATTGCAGTTATTTGCGTAGATGAGAGTTTTGCTGCAGTAACTGTTTCAATCAAGTATTTTCTGCACAATATAGGTAGCAAATGACCAAGGAAACTCCCTTAGAGAACACCAGAGTAACAGGGTCGACAGAGGAGCAATGAAGCAACATTTCCATTAATTTAATGGAACTTCGATTCTCCAGTTTTTAATTTAGCGTTTGGTGATTTCTTTTATCGAATAAATTTGCAAACTAGACGTAGAAGATGTCCAATTGAAATTAATGATGTAATGTTGCAAAATTGAAAGTTTGCCTAATGCCAATGATCCAAAATGGACACTGCGTTACTTCTCAGAAATTAAAAGAATATTGATCGATAAAAGTCTTTGAATTGTTTTCAGTGCTCAATATTGTTCATAAGTGCAATTGAAGTTCTTGTAACTTCTTCCTCGCCTTAATATGAGATTTGAGTTATTTTATCAGTTCAACCCAATTTGACTTTTTTCCATTATGCCTTCTATGAATAAAAACATGATTATTTCTTTATTTAGTTGTTATATTGGCATAAAGAGTACTTTCCCTTCAATATTATCATTTTCTCAAGGAGTTTAAATGAGAAAATAATCGGTTGGAAAAACTTTAAAGAAAATATCCCAGTCTCAATATAGGCAAAAGGATGTACAGAGGATGGACGAAGGTGCATTGAAATAGGGAGCAGAAAAAACTCCAGTCACATAGTAAACTATGCTCTGATTTATATTTGATCTTAATAGATATTTCATGAAATTTGGATGTTATGATTTAAAAACAGTTGAAAAGGCGTTACAAGTGGAGGTACAGAATCCCAATTCCATAAGCTAAGAATTCTAGAAATTTGAGCAAATTAAGAAGCAGGAGAATAATTTTAGGAAAACAAAATTGTACTCGTTCAAAATAATCCATAGTGAAATGTATACGTAAAGAATGGAATATACATTTTTATAGAGGAATCAAATTGAAAAATGAGACAAAAACAAAGGAGGTGCAAAATTTATGTGCATAAATAAAATCATGAGACACACATTCTTAGTTCTAGAGAAAAGACAAAAAAATGGATGAAGATGGAGCAATTCGAAAGTATTTTAAAAATTTTGAAAATTTTAATTGCTACTGATAGAGATAAAAACTTAGGAATATGTTAGAAGTAAGAGGATCATGTCTGAAATGAGAAGTATCTAGGATTGGAGATGAAAGAAATTGCTTGTAGGTGCATATCATAAGAAGGGTCAGAACAGCATGGTACATAGAAAAAGATAAAAACAGATAAAAACAGATGAAAAAAGAGCTCATGAATTTCAGTAAGGCATCTCTCAATTGGTGGTTTTGGGTTCCTTCAAAATTTAAACAAGGAATTTAAACTTGCTTTACACATTTTTCATTGCCCTCAAGAAAAACTCTTAACTTAGTAACCTTGTTTTCCTCATTTCACCCAGCTAATTCTCGAGCGTGTTGTAAGCCCCCAATTAAAAATAAGTAATAATGCCTCGGGTTTTGATGCCTCATTAACGATTCTTGGAATAAATAAAAAGAATCTCTTTCCAAAAGAATTTTCTATGAATTAACTCAAGAATTACCTCCTCCTACTGACGATTAATCACTGTCTAAACATAAAAAATTCAAGGAAATAACCCCATAAATTGAGAATTATGTTAGTAGTAGATAACTATCATGGATTATACTCATACTTTAAGCAAATCAAGGACAAATGAAGAAAAAACTAATGTCTCGGTACGCTAATACTCACACAATTACCCAGTGATGCATATTATTCCTTCCCTGGCCTTTTGTATAACGATAATTCGCCAGGTAAATAATTATTCTAAATATTTTGCTAATTAATTATCTGTTGTTGCACTGCTTTTACTGAGTTGGTTCCATCAAATAATGGTTGAAATTCTCTTACAGAAAGTTAATATTTTATGGCTTTAGTAGTATTTAAATCATAAGTTTATTCATTGAACTCTCTCTCTTAAAACCGCCTACATTTTATCGGGCGTATATCTAAAATATTTATATTCAAGGAAAGGTATTTTTGAACATTATGGAAAAGTAATAAGCTTAATACATAGTAAATACTCTCTCTCAAGTCCCTCTTCATCGAAATACCTACAAATATTTAAATTCACTTATTGAGCTATAATAGTTTCAAACTATAACAACAGTATCAAAGACTGGAAAAAGCAGTTGGAACTGGATTTCATAGAATTTATCTATTGATGGACAATGGATTTTCAAGATTCTATCATAATTTTTGATTTTTCTTTCTTAAAAAGGTTTGGCGCAACCAATAAATAATTATCCACTAAAGCAATATACATGAAAAATATAACATTAGATTAAATTTGGACATTAAATCACCAAACAATACTTGTTTGTACTCCTTTCTGTTATTATTGCCAACAACAGAGAAATTTTCATGAGCAAGCAGACCTTAATATAACGCATAGCCAGCACACTAATATCCATCCGCTACGAGTGTTCAAATGTTAATCTTTCAAAAGGAAAACCCATTAAATGTTACCAAAACCAAACATTTATATAGATAGATTACATATTTTCCATAAAGTGTTTCACCCGTACGTTATCTGTCAGGAGACATTTGACCCGTTTTTCCATAGAACTTCCCTCTCACTAGTGCTGTAGTATTGAGTTTCTGGTACATTCTTGTTCTTGCTGTGCCTCCACATCATAGGTGATCCTATAGCAGGTTAAATTCTAGCTGTTGCTTTTGCCTCTACATGCCGGTTTTCCACATAGTGCCATTCAAGCATCTAGCTGCTTCTTGGCATAGGTTAATAGCAAAATCCTTTAGCTACTTATATTAAGCATGAAATAATTGTTTATTTATCGCAAGTAATATATAAATGATTTGATTCCCAATACACCTATCGTGCCTGTTTTAAATGGAATTTTTTGCACGTCATTATTTATGAAATTTTCCAGTTATATATACATGTATATCCAGTTCTCCAAACAACCATCAATGGAAACACCACTTGAGCCAGTCCTTTCTCGTGTATCTTGTTAGTAGAACAGAATATGCAAATATCGTCAGTACTCCTGTCTCCTCATATTCCGGAGGACTGATAAGGGAACATAATAACCTTCCATTTTTCTTCAGCGTTAATACGCAGCGTTTTGTTTTTAAACCCTCCCCACACCCACATACCCTTTCTCCCTTATCCTGTTCCTTCATCTATATTACCCTTCTATAGGAGACTCCGGTCCTTTCTTTCGACCCTTTGTCTCCCGTCCCCTCCCCCATGCTTATACTTCCCTCGCCAACACTCCAAGAGTTATATACCGGCCGCTCAAAGTCTTCTACCTCCCTCTTCCCGCTCCTCTTCACCGCTCCCTTACATTTTGCCCCCAGCCCCCACTACTAAATTCCCCACACCGCAGGGGGCATCAAAGGGGCGTCCCTCCCCCTCTCTCATCGTGTCCACCACTTCCTCTGTGGGAGTTTCTACCTCTCTCTTTCACTTCCTTCGGAAACTCCCATCCCCTCGGGTCCCCGTCTTTTCTATCTCTCCTCGCCAATTTTCTCGAAGATTTTCTAAGAGAGAGAGGGGTAAGGCGGCAATCCGATGTGCGCAAAAACGCACTTCCCTCTCTTTCTCCCCCCCCCCGCACGTCTTTCGTTTCCGGAGATGCCCCCTTCCTTCATTCCCCATCCTCATCCTTCCCCCATCCCCCGCTTCCGGTGGGATAGGAATAAAAGGAAAGAAAATATTAAAGAGGAGAGGGGAATAGTGAGAGGAGAGAGAGAAAAACCCCGTTATTTTCACCCCGTTTATTCATTTTTAAATAATGCCCACGCTCCCCTTTACTATCTTGCTGCATTCGGGGGAGCAAAGGAGGATGTCAGATCGAGGGGATGAGGAAACAGGGGACAAGAGGGGTTGGAAAATCCAATTGGAAGACCACCCCTCTCTCCTTCCACTTCTGCATATCCCCTCTCCACCATCCCCCCTTTATAGAAGGCACTGCGACATTTTTAGGGTGTCCTCAGGAAGCGTTTTAGATTTTTTCAGATTTCTCATATATCAAACGAATATATATATATATATATATATATATATATATATATATATATATATATATATATATATATATATATATATATATATATAATCTAGCGGGTAGAGCGTTGGACTGCTGACCGGAGGGTCCCAGGTTCGATTCCATATATGTATATATATATATATATATATTCGTTTGATATATGAGAAATCTGAAAAAATCTAAAACGCTTCCTTTATATACATCTTCCTTTATATAGATCTTACGCTTATATATATATATATATATATATATATATATATATATATATATATATATAGTCACTTTCTTGGAAAAACCACGAACGTGCACAATAATGTATATTCACTAAATAGTCATTGCAAACACAGAAACTAAAACATATAAAAGAGGGACTCACTAGTTCTCGAATTTTCGGTGGTGCAACCACCTTTCTCAAGAGGAATTAGGAACAGAACTGCTTCTGTGTTTGCTATGACTATTTAGTGAATATACATTATATATATATATATATATATATATATATATATATATATGTATATATATATATATGTATATATAACTTAAACAGCACGAGAAAACATAAAAGGAACACTCACACGTAATATCTTGATAATTTCGACGGACTCGAACTCCGTCTTATTCAGAAGATAAGATAGGACTCTATCCTAAATCCTATCCTATCTTCCGAAGAAGACGGAGTTCGAGTCCGTCGAAATTATCAAGATATTACGCGTGAGTGTTCTTTTTATGTGTTCTCGTTCTGTGTGTTGCTGTCTAAGTTTTTTATTCAACACTTCCGTGTTACTTCGAAGAAATCATATCATCCATCTTCTTCGGAAGATAAGATATGACTGGTCATGGGGGTCATGGTCATGTTATGAGTCATATCTTATCCTTCGAAGAAGACGGAGTTTGAGTCCGTCGAAATTATGAAGATATTATTGTGAGTGTTCTTTTTATGTGTTCTCGTGTTGTGTGTTGCTGTCTAAGTTTTATAAATATATATATTTATATGTATATATAAATGTGTGTTCATATATAGTATGTACATATGTATATTAAAACACGAAAACCCGCCGCATGGTGAACACATATTCATTTACATAGATAGAGATACAAGGAAAAGGGATAGGAACACACACAATTGAAGAACAAGGTACTGAGTTCATTCTCTCCCTTGAGAAAAGGGGCATTGACACCAAAATTTCAGAATATGAGTGAGTTTCTTTGGTGTATATCCCTTTGTTTTTGTTCGCAAGTGCTATCTTGTTTACATTATCATTCACATTCGTATGAATTTCGTTGAAGTTATATAACTTCTGTGAAAGCCTTACGGATGTGAATAATAATGTATATGAAGTTAGCACTAGCGTACAAAGAGAGAAACACAGAAACACACTAAACAGAAAAGAAACGTACATGTTTTCGAATTTTTGGTGGCCCGAGCAACCTTTCTCAAGGAGGAGAAGGAAGGAACTCGTGTCTTTTTCCGCTAGTTCCAACTTCATATACATATATATATATGATTTGTCGCCGAAAAATCAACTAGATATGTATCCTTTCTCGCGATTCTGTGTATCAATATTAAACAAAGTTTTATGATTCATGTATTTGCGTCGTCGCTAAAGAGCGTTCTTATTCGAAGATACATACATACATATATATACACATACACATATATATATTATCTATATATATTTATACACACACACACAAAAACTTATTGCTGCTCTCAAACATTCTTCAACGAGTGCATAGGTGCGTATTCCCAATATTTTCCGACAACAGCATCCATATCCAAAATTATGCATTCATCACTTCTGCCCACAATAACCATTAAAATATCAAGAGTACACCCATTTCCGCAGTTACCTCCCATCTTACATTACACGCTCAACACCATTATCCTTCTCCGCTTGATGCTATTTCATATGCAATGATACCTCCTCATAGAGAAATATCAAAAGTGCTCCATCACTACCTTAGGAAACGCATGTACCCCGCTAAATGAAAATTATAATTCAATTCTAAAACCCTGTCATATGCGTTTCCCGGACCAAAATAATACACCCTTGTGGTCCCAACCTTGTCATCACTTACTTCTCCGGCACTCACGGTATTCCTCAGTTTCTAATGGAACTTTACGTATTACATGTTTAAAAAAATAATTCAACATCTCTCCTACTTTCAACATGCACCTCTTTGTACTACAGATTGGTGTTTGGAAATTTCCTTAAAGTGTATTTTTTTCTTTTTTTTCTGACTGATTTTATTTGTTATCTTTTTTGATGTTGATTGTATTTCAGAAACCATGTTATTTTTCCAAGGCAAGTTTATTGTAACACTTGGGACTTGTGTGCCACCTGACATTTGTCTATTTGCACATGTACATTTTAATAATAATAAATAATAATAATAATCTATTTTAAATAACCCGAAAATTTGTGCTGCGCCCAAAAATCCAAAAGAGCCCCCACTTCTCCCCACTAGTCTCCTCCTTTGCGTCCCTCATCCTGCCACCGCCTAAGATGTAAATAACAACCTCTATTTCATTTCCTCGAATTCTTCTTCCAAACAAAAATCAAATATCATTTAGGCTTCAAAAAAATGTCATCTACCTCCTCTCTTGTTGCTTATGGCCACATTACCATTTTCTGTCGTATCAACAATCACCGTTTCCCCGCGAAACCTCCAGCATTCTCTAGTATGTGCGAGTCTTGTCGCTGCCTAAGTTTTCTACCAAAGGTTTGTGTGGTTTGTATTTGTACACGTACATGAAACACCTTCACGTAATTATTTTCTCAAAGATGCTGCCATAGGTGTCGTGATAGCACAAAACACAATAGAGCAAACTCAACATTTTATATTTTCAACTTCTTTGGCATTGCCTCCTTTTTTAATCGGAAGGAAGGAAGTAGGTATATTAAACGCACGTGTTTTTAATGCACGCCTTGCTACCTCTCCAAGACCCCTCCGATTCTGCACCTTATTTCATCTCGGTTTTTTTCCTGCTAAAGACGAAAATAGGAGATTAGGGCCGACGCAAATGATGCATTGCGTATAATTTAAGGAATATTTATGCCTTGTCATTTTGTTTTCCGCATTCGTTCCCCCCTGGTAATAAAGGATTCGCGTGTTGGTATTTTATATTTATTTGGAGCGCTCGCTCTCTCTTTTTCTCTCTGCTGATTTCAAAATTTATGCTCCAAAGTGCTTCCTTTCCTCAGAAATCTTCTGTCACTTTGGATTTCATATTTTTCCTCTACTTTTTTTTCAATTTTAAGGCCTCCACGTGTATCACCAGCCTTAACTAAGACTTTTCTCTTCATTCGAAAGGGCGTGTCTTGGCTCTTTGAAACCAACACGAATTAAGCTTGTCCAAGGGTTGCAAAATCCTAATCTTAAAATGAAACTGAAACATACCGGAAAGCAAATATATTACCATATTTAGTTTCTCACTTCACCGGGCAGTATTTTTCATGAATTTCAATTTTAATAAATGCAATAATTTTTTGGATATCATTTAAGAATTATTCGTCTTGTAAGTTTGACTCTGAACTGCAGGACTCTTCTGTATTTTGAATATACGTATGAGTAAGTGATGCATTGTTTTTCAGGGGCAAATTATATGCCTAAGTCTGTTTCTATTAATCTCTAAATACGCATACTAAAATTATTCTTTCGTATAAGTCGTATGTGACAATGTGTTCCTACGGTAACTTACCTTTGTAAAAACCTGTACTTTGATCTAGCACAATTTAAACTTGAGAAAAATAAAGCAGTTAGATTCTCCCATATCAGTAAATCAGAATATATTCTTTATCTTCACGCCAGAGTGCATGTTAGCATGAGTCTCATGGCTCTTTAAGACCATAGGAGGCCTAAGGATGGACTCCTTTTTCAACTTGGTAAAACCAGAAAAACGTAAAGCAAAATGTACCTTGCGTTACTTTTTTCCTTCATGTAAACTCTTAATCCTAACAGAGGGGCGTTTATTTATCTCTGGATGAAAGCGGCAGCGAACTCTGAAGGAACTGCAAGGACAGTGACAACAAAAAATCAGAGAGAATTGCATAGATATGGATCTTAAAGCCCTTAAGGTGAACGTAATCTCTCCATATCTCTTTTCTCCGTCTCTTCTTTCAACACCAGAGCCTGGAATATCCTCAACAACCGTTTTCAGACGCCCAGAGGTAAACCCAGCGTGGGAAAAAATGGTGGTTTACGCCCCTCCATAAAAACACAACCCGTATTACTAAAATATCTACGATGTACGCATTGTCGGTGGATAAAGTCTTTTAGAACCGCTGGGTTGACTAGATAACGCAGAATAAATGAACGAAGCACTTATAGAATGTTTTCGAAGCACATGAATTTTAAAACAAAACTTACTCTTTCTTGTATATAATCATAGCTTTATCATATTTAAAAGGTCGGTAAATTAAATTTTATAGAGGGGTTAATCATAGATTTCTCTTTAAAAAATACAATTAGAAAATTTTTAAATAATTACATACTTCAGCAAAACCCACCAATATAAATATTCCCTTCAATGCCTAACGCAAAATATACACTTTCATGTCCAAATGCGACACGAATACGTACGACTCGTTTATTGCTTAGCAATCTAATCTAAAACCCTTTATCAAATTAAGAATGAGAGAATTCTGAATAAATGAAATTATTTTCATTCCATTATTCACACTTATCCGCAGAATATAATACCAAACTATAAATACGAGGTATATAACATGAAAAAACCTTCGCATGCAGCTATGCCTCATGTAATACATGACACAAATTATTTAAAGGGAAATTTTTATTTATAAAATTTAAGTGTGGTCGTTCACCAATAATATTAGCCTTAGGCGTTTAGAAGCACGCGCATTATTTTCATGCTCTTCTATTCTATTTACTAAAACACGGTTACAATATTTACGGTTTAGGTAAGTGTGTGTACTGCAGCGTGCATTCTACGCATATCAGGCAAAAATGATCCAACTGTGATCTTTTTATGCAAATTTCCAACCAACGATGTCTTTCGTAGATTCCCTTCACCGCCTGTTTATTGGAATTATTTTGCTCAGTGGACAACACTATATCACAGTTAGTAGGTAACGGGTGCTTCCCATGAAGGATTATGGGGGTCGAGCAGGTCTCAAACGTGTAGTATGGGTTACCACCACAGAAGGTTTGAACAGCAGTTGGTATCTTCTGGTTGCCGTAGAATGCTAGAAAACGCGAGTCAATGGAAGAAGAGTTACCTAGAGTTACTGCCTACTTTCAATTGTTAGTTTTGCTCCATGAAATGCGATGGGTGGAACTACTTTATCGCGAATTTCTCTTCGTTTTATTGGCATGGTAGCATATAGATCGAAATATCCTTGTATTATTTTATGTACGATAAAAACATCAAGGTATATAATATAATTATTTTTGATTAATTAAATCAAACATCCTCCATGTGTGCTCTATGAAAACCTAACATTTCTCTAATTTGTCTGTTTGACTTTGCTGATCGCTATCGGAGTACGTCGTTCACTATCGCTGCAAACAGTGATTGGGCGGTAAAAAATAACACATACCTCCTCGATAACCCTCTGCAGCATAACTACCAATTTCCTATACCTTAAGCGCTGACCATACAACAATTTTAAAGGTGTTATTGTTATTCGACTTACCCGGGATTCGAAAGCGAGATCAAGTGGATGAGAGCAAATGACTATTGGAACGACTAATATCGAGTTATACATTTGGGAAACGACCGGAGGATTGCCAGCGTTGGCATCATACTAAAGAAAGAATGGGGCAGATAAGTGAAGGCAATATTGCCGTACACGGAGAATATTCTGACGGCATAGCTGGAAGAAGAGCCCACGGACACCACGCTCGCGAGAAGAAGTGTACGAGTAAATGGAAGAAGTCCTTGAGCAGATGAAGGGGAAAGAAAAATCTCATCATAATGGGAGAATGGAATGCAGTCGTAGAAGAAGAACAAAAAAGAAAAAAGCGTCGGAAATTTCGGGCTGGGAAAACGGAACGCCAAAGGAGAAAGGCTAGTCGAGTTCTGCAATGAGTAGAATACTATATGCTATTAGCTAACACCCCCTTCGAACAACATCGGCGAAAGAGGTATACATGGAAAATTTCAGGGGATATCGCAAGATCCAAATAGATTGCATAAAAGTAAGAAGGAGGAGATACAAGAACCAGGTGAAGCATTAAAAGAGGTATCCCGGTGCAGGCATAAATAGCGTTCACGATCTAGTAATCATAGAGAGCCAATTTCGCTACAAAAAATTAAGAAGAACAACAAGAGCCAAGGTGTGACTCAAATTTGCTGGTAGAAAAAGAAAACAGAGAAAGATTCGCCAAAGATCATTGACAGAAAACTAGGTGATGAAGGAGAAAGGAGCACCGAAAGGAGATGGGATGAATTGAAGAGGACAATCGCAGACGTTGCAGAAGAGCAACTGGTGAGAAGGAGCGCACGGCACGAAGAAACCATGGATCACGACAGAGATAAGTGAACTTATAGAGGGAATCAGGGAAGCCATACCCTGTCCGAGAATCATAATAGAGAAAACATTACATGTGAACAAGCATCTATATGGCATTCGTGGACTTGGAGAAAGCCTTCGACAATGTGGAATGGAACAAGATGTTTGGATTGCTGGAAAAACTCGGAATAGATTACAACGGCAGAAAAGTATTCTATCAGCTATACAAGAAACAAGTAGCCACAATGCGAATGAGAGATGGAAGTCATATAGAGGTAAAAATTAACAAAGGAGTTAGACAAGGAATAGGAATAAGGAACCTCTCACCTGCATTGTTCAACATGTACCTAGTGGAGGCAATACGATAAGCACAAGTTATCGGATTACACGGAATTAGGATCGTTGGAGAAGAGATAAACATGCTACGCTTCACCGACGATATTGCAATGATAGCTGAAAACCAGGAGGATCTTTAAAGGTCACTAAACGTATTGAATCAAGTTCTACATAGATACAACATGAACATAAACAAGATAAAGATTAAATTTCTAGTATGTGGAAGAGAGAAGCGGAATACATTAGTGACACTGAAAGGAAAAAAATTAGAGCAAGTTAATTCCTTCACCTATCTCAAGAGCACCATGACATGGGACGGAAGAAGCAATACTTATATGAAGCGAGGAAAAGCTCATGCTAAGAGAGCATTCACAATGAAATGGCAGCTGCTGTGTTCAAAGAAGGCTGAACTACAGACGAGGAAGCAATACGTGAAAATATTCATACGGAGTGTGGCACTCTATGGTTCGGAAGCATGGACCATCGGAAAGAGTAGATCAGAACAGACTTGAAGCTTTCAAAACCTGGTACTGGAGGAGAATGCTTAAGATCAAATATTAGGATAGCATAGGATAGGATAACATAAGAAATGAAGAACGGATCTAATGGAACACCATAGAGAAAAAAAGAACCAGATAGATTGGCCACACCCTGAGGCAAAATTGATCGTGAAGAATATAATAGAAGGAAAAACAGGGAAAAGTCCCAAGAAGAAGGCCAAGGGATAAATGCATGGTACAAATAAAGACGAAAGTACTTTGCAAAAAAGACCGAGAAGTAAGCCAAATTAACATCAGATAGGGTAGAATGGAGGGCTGCAGTCAATCAATCTTAGGATTGAACGACCAATGATGATGACGGGATTCGAATCCGAACAAGGCGTTTTATGTTAAAACTTCGAAAACTTTTGTATTGTAATGTAGATTAACGGATGATTTCGTAAATTTTTACTGTTGCACAATTTCCCACGGTTTTTTGAATTTGCTTAAGCCCTGACTAGCTTGGTAGGAAAAGCACCTTAGACCAACTCATTCTTTATCTCTAAATATCTCCTATTTACCTAAAATCCCATCCAAAATGCCTATTTTTTTACCTCCCTTTATCTCGATTTCCTGCTAATCTCCACCCTATTACCGCCTTCAGCATCCCATACTTCTCAGTTTCTCTTGCCGCTGTTCGTCCTGTTTTCTTCGAATTACACCCATAAGCGTTTTCCCTTTTCATGTCTAGATTTTCGTTTTTCTTTCCGTGCGTTTATATATATGTTATTTCCTACATTCTTCATCAAACCCAAATATCGCAGGCTTCCAATCTTCGCTTATCCCCCTCTTTAAACGGCCGAGTTTCCGAACTATATATGCTTCGGTCCATATTATAGTTTTCAATAATTTCTGTACATCTTGACTTAAGAAATTTGTCATCCACTCACAATCATTGTGATAGCTTCTTTAACTAACGTAATCTCCAACCATTCTGTGAAACCTCATCCGAATCATTTTCCAAATAGGGGAACTTATTTACCTACACCAGTTTGTCTCCAAACTTTAATATTTAGCTTGGACTCCCAATTACTCTAGAATTTCATCCCATTTGCATTTACCGATTAATGCCATTCCATATCTGCATGTATCACGAAGGTTCTATGATTTGCTAAGTATTGAGAGGTATTTTTTTTACACGTGCCCTTTAGCCGAGGCATCTTCACTCGAAGTATTGCCTATGACGTTCCGTTCTCTCTACTTTTTCTCCAGGAGGACATACAACATCAATCATATAACTATTATACTATAGAGACTTCTCTTTGTCCCTATTTCCAGGCCAGGTTGACCTGTGGACAGTGTCGGGGACGGGGTGCAGTTGCCCGCGGGACGGAGCGACACCACCCGGCGGGGTACCTGCCTCATCCACCTCAGGGGTTCACCCGACCGGTGCCGATGACTGCGCCTGCTGCGTCAAGGACGGTGGGTGCCCCTGTGGTGCTGTCTCGCCCAGGAGATGTACCCAGTGCGGTCTGGAGCAGCACTGCGTCCACAGTAAGTCATCTGGCTTTTTCATTTTTCCCTCAAAACAACGTTCACATGCTGGTGGAAATGCGTCTGTCATTACGCGTGGTTAACGAACCCCACCGGAAGGGAGTTCGATTGATTCCATAGCAGATATTTAAAACATCAGACATTTTACTTCCTTCAACAAATTGGGCTCCGATCACTCCAACAAATGGCATTGTATTGTCTTTAATCCTGAGGAAAATATTATAACGCCGGCTAGGCAATGAAACGGAGTACTTCGGCGCATTATACGATCGCAGATTTCAGTGTAAAAGTACAGTTTCTCGATAGCTCAAGTGGTTAGAGCATTCACCCTGCAAGTGGAGAGATCTGGTGTTCAAGTCCCGGCCGAGGAACATATTTTTACATTATTGATCTGCTCAACTCCGCCTTCCCCCCCCTCTCTTGTGTTCGTCCTTTATGTGTGTTCCTTTCCCATTTCCACATCTCTATTTCTCTGTGAATAAATATATATATATAAATATATATATATATAAATATATATATATATATATATATATATTCACTTTCCCGGAAAATCCACGAACGTGCACAATGAAACTCACTAAATAGTCACAGCAAACACAGAAACCAAAACACACAAAAGAGGGACTCACTAGTTCTCGAATTTTCGGTGGTGCAACCACCTTTCTCAAGAGGAATTAGGAGCAGAACTGAGGCAGAGGAGAGCCATATCAATAATTTCAGATCGTTTCCTGCATATTACTGATAATGCCATAGTTAAATACAACATATTGCTTAGTGCCTACACATTGCCAAAACGAAATCGTCGTAGGCACTGTTTTATAAATATTTTCAAATATTAACCAGAAAATATGTCAAAGTTGAGGTCATCCCCGATTTAGCAGGAAATCGGAGTGCCTGTCGCACACTCGTCATTGCGTTTTAGTTTATTTCCCCGATGCGAATCAGGACGTTGGATAAAAAGTTTTCCTACAGATGAAACCACTCAAGCGTTTCCAATTTTTTTGCACTGAAAGAGGGAAATAACGCACACTATCGGTCGCGGCAAACAAGTTCTCTGCATCATCGTCGGTGAGCAAATGCAGGATTCCCTCCTCCCAAAATGAAACACGATGAAGGGTGACCCAAACGCACACACTCTACGCCACCCTGACGGTCTTTATTTTCCCCTCTCCGCCCCTTTGTAATTGCCCCACTCCCGGTGGTGATGCTTCTCGATGACCTCTGTCCGTCATCCCTATGCGTGCGCGCATGCCCGTGGCATCTACGAACTCGCATTTGCCATTCGATTCATTCAAAAATCGTTATCCTCAATGTAAGTCTCGGACTTTGAAATTAATTATTTTGAGAATTCGTCTTATCTCTAATTCGGATACACCTGATCCGATCAAGTTCAGATTCGGTGTCAAACTGATTTTTAATATTAGTTCCTGCGGCAACATCTTTAGGAAACTGACAAAATACGTCCTCAAAAGCTTCCCCGTCCTGCGTAATTGTGCAACTACCGACGTACTTCATGAAATTTGAGCGTCTTCTTCGATGTAGCAATGGCATTAAAAATGGCCGTTCGCTTCCGTAAGAGCATTCAAGAAGGGATGGATTTTCCTTCTTAATTTCTCTATTAAACCTCAAACATTCTAATTTAACCGTGCAACTTTCCACAGTTTTGAACGATTGCCGATTGAATTTAATTACCCACATTTTTATACTTTAGTATCTTATTTCAAATATATGTATTTCCCGTTTGGTTCTAAATAACACACGCCCTTTTTAAAAGGAGCCAAATTAATGAACACCTTTGTTTTAATGAAGGATCTCAGGTTTTCCCGGCGTATGGTATTCAAGAATTTTTCTCGGGTTTCCCACCGGGTCAGGTTGATGAATTGCACCGACATTTCGAAGGCTGACTCTGCTATCGTCTTCACCGTGAAGACGATAGCAGAGTCAGCCTTCGAAACGTCGGTGCACTTCATCAACCTGACCCGGTGGGAAACCCGAGAAAAATTCTTGAAAACCTTTGTTTTACTTTTTCGTTAATTTTCGTAGCACCAGTTTTTTTAATTAGATCCCTTCTAGTTCCTGACGATTAATCTATTTCCCACCCAATGGTTGTTGTGAGAGTGAGTTGCGTATTAACCTGTCGGGTTTCTAGAGGAATATTAAGATTGTGTTCATAACTGATGATCAAAGGGGGGCTCACCGGATCCCAGTGTATACATCGGGTTCACGGTTACATATATAATGATTTAGTGTGCACAAAAGTTACAAAATGCTGTGCAAAACATTGTAACCGACTCTGCTTAAATTTTTTAATAAAAAACTCTCCAAGTCTTAGAATACTGTCCTCTAAATCTCAAGAGTGAAATTTCGACTTAGTTTCCCCTGGGCCGCATCCCAGAGCTTGGTGTACCAAAATGCTCCTCAATTCTCTTCCCTTCATGAATGTATCGTAAGGACAACGTTGGTGCTTCCCTCGCAAGACTGGTTAACGTTATTAAAATAAGTATCTTTTAAAAATCCAGCAAAATTGATTGAAGACATTAATCAGGCAGTATCATTAGTTGGAGCTTAAAAATGATAAATGGATTGCTCCCAGTACAACGTCATAGTATCCCTTTACATAATGGACATATTCCCTTTACTATAAATTAAATTCACAATAATAAGGAAAATATATTTTACATAATGAAAATTTTCCATTTCTAATTTCAATTATCAGGGCAGTAAAACTATATGATGCATATATTTAATCCATGCTGCATTTATGAATATTAAAAAACTACTTTCCAAAAATATATTAAATTATATTTTAACACTTTTAAACTATTTATGTAATAAGTAATGCATTATTCTCAATAACATATTCCGCAACAGTGACAGTGATCTCGTGAAGTCATCTATTTAATTAGCTCCTTCGCTGGCTTTGCGTTTAATGAAAATTGATGGAACTCGAGTATATCTCAAAACCCTGATTTAAAGAGCTTTCAAGAAAATATTCACATTATTTCCTTAACTGCAATTTGATACAACCTTTTCCGTCCTTACAAAAATTCAACGTTGAAATTTCTGCTTCCAAGCGCCCAAAGAGGTGAGGTTGTCTCAGAGAGAAAGGAAATTTAAGCGTCGCCGATTAATTAGCTGAGTGCTACCCAGCAGGCACGGCCGGAATTAGTATTTTTTTCCAAGTTGTATTTCCGATGGCCAGAGGGTAGAGAGTGAAAGGGCAAGGGTGACACCTTCTCTCTCAGCATCCTTTCTTTTGCTTCCACTGCCGCCCTTCCGGCTGGTGGCATTGTCCTATTATTCTGTACTGTCCGCGCGAATGCACAAGTTTCTACCAATTATCAACCTTCCTTTTTCCCCCTCTCTCTCTCTCTACCTTCCATTCCTTTCTTTTGCCACATTCATTCTTTCCTACTTCTTTGCCCCTTTCTCTAGTCTTCTCTCCAATCCCACTTCCGCTCATTCGTTCCTTGGCACTTTTCACGCGAGGGGATAGAACTTGGCGCCGACGCCGCCGCCGGTCAGATTTTCGGAGGCCATTCCCATCAGACATCCGCGCGGAGACTCTCAGCCGAATTGCTTTTCATGGAATTGGAAGACGGTTCTGTATAAAGTATGGTCGGTAAATGTGTCGATGCCGCTCGTTCCCGTAAATAAGAAAGTTTCGGAAACAATTTCCGGAGTAGTATTTTCAACGTAACTGACCTGAATAACTGAATAAATTGATAAGTTCTTCTCAAAATACGACACCAATACTTCTAGTTGCATAAATTTTCACTAAGCTCAACACCGACGGACATTTTGAACGCTAAAACGTTAGGTCCCCTTCCAATAATTTATGTCATTTCATCCCGATTGCCACACCGTTTGCAGTACCATTCAATGATACGTCCGTTTTATTGACCTTCAGTCATAAATTACTCATTTCTGACTCTTAAGAGAGAATGAAGCAGCTTATATCAAATGATGAAAAAGTTAATTTTTAAAATCCTCAAGGTACAATAAATCTACTCGTAGTTGCAGTACAGGACATTGGATTCTGGAGAAGTGAGATATAGTAACACCATGATCATGATTTTTTATTTCCCCCTAACTAAGTATAACCACCGATGGATTTTATTTTTGGTGAATTTGATGGCTCTATCCTACTACTACCTACGCTTAACGTAAAGCAACTGGCTGAAATACTGAATCATTTTCAAATCAAAGATGTGGAGGAAATACCAAAAAACTGAAATTTTATATGCCCTTGTGCCCTTTGATGTTTTTCGTTTCGAAGCGTCGATTTTACTAATCTATCGTTCAGGCTCCCACGATCCCTAATTAAACCTTTTTGAATATGGGCTTTATCATTCTTCTTTTACAAATACCGCTAAAATAACAAAATTACATTTCGAAATGTTATAATAGCTTTTATTGCTAACCATTTTTCTGGTAATTTTGCCAAATAACACATATTAAACCATAATTTCCCAAAAAATGCCTAAAAGTTTTATCGTTTAGCATTAAGTTCATATACCCCTTGAGATTCAAAATATTCAGCAATAAAAGGTTTAAACTTTTAAATTAAAAAAGGAGCAAAATATACTCGACTAACTGACATTATACTCGTATACTCTCTCAACACATTTTTCCGACCATAAGCGAGTCCTTTAACATCTCATAATGTTAATTTTACTCCCCACTTTAGCAATTCTCATCTTCCTTATTTACAACCCAAACACCAAATATTTTTTTCCATCACCCATTTTCCTCTGTTCATCTATTTTCCAATTATTTTATTTCCTTCATTCTTCAAGATCCTCTAATTACCAATTATATGAAATAATTTTGAGCATACACATATTTGACAATTTTTTTCACAGCTAAATGTTCATGCAATATCTTAATGAAACTCATTATACTAATTCCCAAGGATTTCTCTATCTCACGACAAGTTACATGACGATCTTCCTTTACTAGTTCTTGCACAGTATCAATGTTCTCTGGCACAGCCACTGATTTTGGACGGCTTTCACGACTTTCGTCGCTGAGAGATCGGCGGCCATGGTGGAATTCGTTATACCAGCTTTTCACAGTGGCAAAGGATGGCGCTTAATCGTCAAAAGTGGAATTAAGTTGATCGATGCACTCCTGTCTTGATAATTCACGTCGAAAGTCGTAAAAGTCATCGCACGAAAGTGTTCACGAGTTAACTCCATTTTTTCGCTGAGACAAAATTTTCGAGTCACTGTAAACAACACAAGTTATGATCAAACGACAAAATGCCCTGAAGAAAGTTAGCGTTAAAATGGTGAAAATTTCAGATGGAAACTTCAGATTGCGCCTAAAGCACTTAGTGTTTTCAAGGCTCAACGTGTAAATAGCTACCCTCGCGCGTATATAGCAATAAAGAGAATATCTAGCAATTTTGTCGAAATTTTAGCATCTCCAAGTCTTAAAAATCTACGCTCATCCTCCGTATCTGAACATCCATGACTGCCACGTAGCTGCATGTTTTTTATAAAAAATTAAAACAAAATATATACTTTTTTGCAATGTTGATTTTATGACATTTTTTTCTATGAAATTTCTTTCCTGCTTCAGGGTTCATTTCGCCGCCTTTTGTTACGAATTTTTATGACCTATGCTTTTATCACTCAAAATACAGTAAATATTGCCCATGCATAGATCCATATACAATACCTTGTTTTTCCTGTATTGCCAGATATTGCCTATATACATCGATTGCCCTCTATAATCTTAGGCAACCAAATTTTAGTGTTCTTAATCTGCGTCTTGAAAATCTTTCTGGTTTCGCTACATTAAACATTCTCTTCAGTCACATGTTAAAATGGGTTCTTTACTTCTCTTTTCTTTTCTTTAAAATTCCCTATGAGGTAGAAGATCCGAGAAGCAGGAGACGTCCGAATAGCGATTATTCTCCAAAGGAAAACAACTGAGCCATAAGAACGATTAGCATAGCTTTCAAGTAATACTGATTGATTTTCGGTCCCAAATATGATTCTGTAACTCCGAATATGTGTAACTTTGAACCCATAACGTCCCAAAAGAAGTCATGACTTTTTAAAAAATTACGAAACCTTAATTCGCCAAGGGTATTTCCTCATCGCAGTTACGATAGATGTTTTTATTTACTATGAATATGGAAATTGTTCTTTTTATCCTTAATCATATTGACTATATCTTTGATTCCATTTCGGTCAACTCTTTGCTTTAATTCCTGCACTTCACCTAAGGTCATCCAATACAAAAGCTGATAAAGTTGATTTTATATGCCTATATTTTTTATAATATTACAATTCTGGATTGCTCATTGCACTGCCAAGGGAAAACTATTAGCTAAAATGCAAAGGTTCATCATCATATTATCATTTATCACGAGTAAAACAATGGCAACGGCTTTGAAATATTTACATCGCACAAACATATAAGCTTACCCAACCAAACTTCACCCAAAAATATACGAAAAAACTCTCCAAAAGGAGTCTGGTATCTACCTATAAGTATCTATAGATAAGGGAACGGATCACAAAGAATGCACTTAATAATACTGCTTGCAAAGTAATGACTATTGAACGTGCAATATAATTTCTCATAAGTTACAGATATTTCATATAACAGCTATTGGCCATAGTAGTTGATATTTTTTCACCAACGAATCATAAATATTCTACGTTTGCTGAATAAACGGACCTGTTTTCTATGTGAATAGCGTAGCTATAATACTTGTTTTTAGAAGGTAGATAGACTTTAATATATAATCAGTAAATATGCACAATACATTTTTAAATATTATTCAAAACTCATTACTAATAAAGCAAAATAAAACTAGAAAGAAGTATCATTTAATTTCTTTTGCAAAGTGGTTTTTTCTTAACACATTACACGCGTGAAAATTAGAAAAATAGACTTGAGCACTAACCAATTAACGACAATAATGGTTCATTCATCAATTCTTACTCATTTAATTTCATTTTTCTCAACATTGTGAGCGGCAGCAAAATTATTTAAATCTATAGGTATATACTGTCACCTGTATTCCAACAAAAATTGACAAAATCAAAAAATAGTTTATCAAATGATTTGGAAATTTATCAATGATGTCTACATGTAATTTTTAATTTTAACCGTGTATTTTTATTAATATTTTTAATGTACCTTAACCACTATGGTATTTATATGCTATACCCTTTCCGTAGCATAGCGTTTCATATTTTTAAATAAAAATCAAATATCATATGCCGGGAATAGAGAGATAGTTTAATGAACTTATTAAATAGCATAATTTATGTCTATAACAGCACACTTGTCTCATAGAACTAACTTGGTTTAGATAAGTGGTAGTTCTTTCATAACTCAATTAATTTAATTCCTCCGTTCTGAAATGGTATTGTTCTACTCACATTAGCTGTTGATGCTCTCGACGGAAATGAAACCACTGAAAGGGAAGTCCATGAAAAGATTCTGTTTGTACCATTTATGCGCCAAACCTACTTCTGTCACCCTCACTCAACCGCAGTGTTACACCCGAGGTTTTCTTCTCTCCCGATTTTTCCATTACTACCACTTTGAGCCATCCCCTCCTCTCCGACGTGTCCCCTCTCCAGCTTATACCTTTTCAGGCTCCATTCCTCCCGAGAAACTTTTTTCATATCATCCTCTTTTATAAGTATTTTCCCTCTCGACCTTAGGGTTTTCCTTTTCATAACTCGGACATCAACAGACCTGCTCTTACCCCTGAGTATTTCTCACTCTTCTTCATCCCATATTCGCCTCTCTTCCCCTTATTTTTCATGGAAACGTGAAATCCTCTCAACATCAATTTCTACCGAAAGGATGATCATATACATCCCGCTTAGAAACTCACTCCATATCATTTTAAAGCACATCAAATTGCAAAGTTTTTGTAACTCCAAATGAACAGCACGTAATACTTGTTACGGCCTAACTATTATTGCCCATTTACTGTCAATGGGACTTTAGATGATATACAAATATTGCTAAAGCGGTAAGTAGCATGCGTGAATATTTCTAAATCTCTATTTTCCTAAGTAACCTTGATGTCATATCCCTTATTTTTCATGCATGAAATATTTGTTATTTATTCTAGAAGAATGATGATGAATCGTCCAATTTGTTTTAAAATGGAGAAGGCAAAGGACTGCAATAATCGTTGTCCGCGCTATTTTTACATTTGGATTTAAGAGATTCTATATGATATAAATGAAACGTTCACGCTTAATTAGTGTGCGATCATAAAAAGCCATTCAAGGCCCATTTTTTAAGGAACATAACATTTTAATGACCCCGGAAATAACAAGGCACACTGTTGGCGGAACAGGTACGAAGTCATATCTCATTCTTAGTAACTCATGCTTTTAATTATTGACCATGAGAATAAAGAGAACCGCTTAGCTTCCCACCATTTCAGAGGGCAATAATCCAACATAAAATTAATCATTTTATCAACATAAGCAGACATTCAAGTCAGTCAGTTATCTATTTCGTCAACTAAAATTTTTCAAATAGTATTCGTCTATGATGACATCATATCCAGTCCTCCAGGGACTCCACAGTTTCTTGTAACCCGACTTCACTTCCTCCTCCCCCTTACGTTGCCACTAAACTCCTATATTCTGAAACCCACTCTTAAAATATGTTTCTAAATCTTATCGGAAATCAGAATAATTTCTCCGCTACTAATTCAGGGCTGATTTCACTTCTAGATTGTCTTATTTTCATTGAAATAATGATTAATAGGCGATATTGTATTCAATTTGTTTGTCGTTCCCATTTTAGTCGAGTAACATATTGCTAAAAAAATAATTAATAATCATGAAGCATACTTTATTAAATCTTAGAGCTTTAAATACTCACAATGTGGCATTTTTAAGCCATGACAAATTTAAGTGGCTGCTTTAGAATTAAATATAAAAATTTTATCCTGTATCAAACAGTTTTGGTGTGATTCGTCGTGTCCATATGAGGAATTATTTCTTCTTCTATCGACAAGAAGGGATCATCCATTATAATACACCGTTTAAACCATAATCATAAACGTTCTTCTTTTTAATGTAATTTAATTTTCTAAAATATATAAGGAATGGCTCCTGAAGAAATTAAAAAAGTCAGTCCGCAGAGAAACTACTGTCATGCAGTTGAAATAACTTTGATCATTGCTTCATTGAAATTCATTGATCAACATGTTAAAATACAAACTTTTACATATGGAGACGCCTAAGCACATTCGTATGATAAACTAGTGAAACTCTTGCCTTGTCGTTCTTAAAAACGAGAAGCATTCTAAATTAGGGAATGCCCTCTCTCTACTCGGTCAGTCACCCATCTTCTTCCCCCGACAGTACCATCATGTCGCCAGTCTGTCTCTTCAGCTTTCAAGAAAAAAAGAGAAAAGGAGTTGGTTGGGAAATAGGGGTGGGTAAATAAATTTGCGCTCTATTGTGTCTCTGTAACTAAGGCAACCGAGACTTTCAGCTTGGAGGAGGAGAGATCCTTTGAAAACCTTACTGAAACGTTCCCCAACCTCCGTCGCCTTTTGCGAGGATCCCTCGACGTGACGGTCTGGGATTATATAATGACAATGCTGACCATCTGCAGATTAAGCAGATCTGAGAAACTATTGTACCAATCCGCCTTACTTCGTATTTAATAAATTAAATGTTTCAATATCAACAGAAATGTACGAGTATACTATTATTTTCCTTCTGGCGTTGTTGTCTTTCGAGTAGGACTTTTAGTCTTTTTTAGTTGTAGTCTTTCTAACGGAGGACCTCTTCAGTCAAAACCTCTTTCCTCCAATAAACTCGGAAAATAATCCCTTATTTGAATAAATTCATTGTATACTACGTCATATCACCCCTATTCTATTATTTAGCCTTGAAGGGTGAGTATATATTCTGAAACATAGGCTTTAGAGGGTACTGTGACTTCAAAAAATGGAACATCACCGAATTAAATTCCTCATGTTTTCCTGCAACAAATTATTTATTCCTACCTAGTTTATAAAATTTACAATATTATCCCTGTAAAATTACTTTGTTAATAAATTTTTATGATTTCTTGTTATTATTCATCACATCTATAAGATAATATCTTATTGAATTTGAGGGATACAAAAAAAGGGAATTCCTATCTAAGAAAAAGCATCCAAATACTTATAAATTGAATAGAAGATGTAGATATACTATACTTGTAAATAGATAGAAGATATTAGATAGTGTCTTTTATAATGCTAGGTTATAAGCACTTCAGAATGGCCAAGATAGTGAAATTTTTCTCAAGTTAATAAAATTATTTTCAAACTGATTTCAATGTACTACATCACCTTCAGGTCAGCTCACCCTGGCCAAAAACCCCGGATCCCAGGAATCACTCCAGACACCTGTCTCAATTTGCAGAAAACTTTCTGTTTCATGATTCCTTCAGATTCTTGCCGCCCGATAACACATAAATCAGCAACTTTTCAGTGTATGACAAGCAGATTAATTACCACCCCGACGCTCAAGCCCAATCTTGATCGCGAGCTTAAAACCAATTAAATTAACGAAGTAAACCATGACTGTAGTGAGGGCTTGTTCAACACTCTACTCCGGAAGAAAGAGAAAAGTTTACCATCAGCATGAGAACGTCCCTCCCAGCAGGCATTGATATAGGTAAAGAAAAACGGTGAAATAATGTAATATTCAATCCATCTGCTAAATGCCAAATAGAATACTTGATGCGCATGTCAAGGGAAAATTCTGGGCACTTTATACACACCAATATCGCAAAATTTGTGGAAAAAAATACGGAAATAAATGTTACGCATTGGAAAATTCAAATTTTGAGGTCATTTATATGTTTTAGTTCTACCTTATCACGCCTAAAACTACACAATTCACTTTGGAATTATTCAAATATGTGTGTTCTAAATATATAAAAACCCATAAAATTTACCATTACCATAAAAGGCTCTTTGAAGTAACAAAAATTTTATTTAGGAAATATATGATATGTTATGGCCATAGCGTAAAAAATAAGCATTCTAAAATCTTTAAATATACCTTTTCCTCACAATTTAAAATACCTGTCGATTTCCCAATTGATATGTCGCATTTCAAACACCCATGTAATCAAATTCAACATGAATATATTCTGTAACTTTTATTGAGAACTGAGTATGATAATTAATGGATGTACCACCATAAGTAATTAATAAAATGTTTAAAAAGCGGAAAATTTGAGTAAACGTAATATTGAATAAATATTTTCAGGTATGCACATCAGTTATCAACACCTTTTATTTAGTTTAATTGCCAGACAACTCCTTACTTTTAAATTAACACATTCTGAAAATAAATATTTTTAATATCATATTAATCTCGATACAAAAAACATAAAATCGATAACCTGGGGATCAGGATGAGGTGGTGGCTAAAATACAGGTTTCCCATCAATAGGGTCCGGGTTCAAATCCTTGGGACCACAAATAGTTTTGCAGTGGTATCCCGATCCCTACTTAGGTGCTTTCATTTTTTAAGGTGCTGAGCATTTTTAGTGATGACGTCCGTCGGATGGGACGGTAAACTGCGGATCCCTTGGCGCCTTTCGACAAAAGTAGGCGAATGCCAACGTCGGCTTTCTCTCCACCCTTCATTTCCCATTCATTCCTAATGGCGCAAATGACCTCAGCTGTCGGTCGCCTCCAATAAAAACTACTACTACTCGATGCCCATAGAGATGAACAAATGTTAAAGTACTTCCAAAATACAATTTGTCATACAAGATTACGACATATGCAGTGATTGTACTGGACACGGATTTAATGTCATTCCCAAGAAACCGTACGCTGTCATCTACCTGCCGAGGATTTAGGCAGTGCGAAAACTTTCGTTCTATTCATATTTTTTTATAATCTCCCGCTTTGCTACTCGTATAGTGTTAGGTCTGACTTACTTCCACGCATTAAATGCTTGTTTATGTGCAGACATTTAATCAAATACGATATATGCGGATATAATCAAATACGATATATGCGAAAAATACGACAAATCTCATATGTTGATAACTGCCGAACCACCGAACAATATTTCGGACGTCGCTAAAGTGGTGAGACTCCAACTATTTTAAAACTGATTTCGATATTTCAGGTTATTTAGAAAATTTCTCTGGAGTCACCTCCTCTCCTCGCGGGCACACAATTATTCCACGAGGGTTTCTAGGTCCTCCACCCATCCCGGTTCTGCCGTCAACCTCCATGATTACCCGAATAAGAAGAAGAACACGAATGGTAGAGACACAAACATGGGTGGGAGAGTTCTCCAACTACGTAAGATCAAAATCTAAAACCGGGTTTAGGATTCCTGGACTTTATGAGGCCAGAATAATTCCCCTGGGGTTCCCAGGTGCTTACATATTTGCCAATTTTGCCTTAATTATTTATTGACCACCTACAATTGCTAGCCAAAATTACTATAATGTATACTAATCGTAAATTTAATTTAGTTAAACTTTGCTAATTTCACTAGTCTACCATTCCCGACTTCTAGCAAGTTGAACCTTCTACCTATATCGTCCTGCCTTCCGAATTTTGCGCCATTATTCCTTTTTCCGTAGTCTCAGTTTTGCTTCTCTCTCTACCTTCATTTTCACAGTTGCTTCAGTTCCATTGTGCGTTTATTCCGCTCCATCTCACCCCTTCCCTTGCTCACGCACCAGCGATCATCGGTGAACGTCGGCGCTCCTTCCGCTGATCTCTTTCCGCCGCTGCGCGTTTTGCATTTCCAAACTAACTCCCCAGTTTTTCTCTCCTGCTTTGTGTTTTCAATCTTATTTGCCGTGCCTTTTCGTGGCGCTTCCTTCTCCACCTCGTTTGATCCAATCGTTACTCAATCTTCCCCCCCTTCTGGGTTTGACTTGGGCAAAAAAATGGCATTGGTCACTGGAAAAAAAATCAGCATCAGCAGCTTACGAATTTCCAGTTGTAAAATTTGAACAATTTTATTTGTCGATTTACCAGTAGAGCAGGTTTCATCGCAACATTTGTTGCCTTTGGCGCCCCTTTGTGGTTCTTTTGCTTGGTTCAAAGACAATTACTCTCGCTTAAATTGTTTTTCATTTGTGCAAGTTAAACTCCGTCCGAACGGTTCAAATACCTGCACTAACCCAGCCTCCTCATTCACGGCAAATTAAACACAGGCAGTGAAAGCATTTGTAAAATATTTACGATTGTTTTGATATAAAATACGACGCTCATAAATGTAAACCAATAACCTTCAATTAGAACTTGTAAGCAAGACACATTTATGTACGCATTGTAGAAGGTTAGATGGGGAGAGGAAAATGTTTGACTCACAATTTCATCGAAAAATAAATAAATTTGCGATCATCTATAGGAAAATCTTACTGCCTTGTAAGTCTTTTTCTACTATTTACAAGGCTTTCATATCCATAATTCTCTTTAATATTTCCAGTTGTAAGTTTTATGAGCAAAAATGACGACCAGACTTTCAAATCTGATACCATTTAACATTACATTTTAAAGGTCTGGTTTCGTTTCAGAGCAGATAAAATGAATTTATAACTGGGATTGATCTTAGAAACAGGCAGGGATTCCTACTTTTGCATTGAATTGCACAGTAAATGTCAATTTAATGCGTAACCAGGTATTAAAATTTATTTTAATATTTTGGAGTAGAACCATCCAAAGATTTTGCTTTGAGTCTATTTCTCCAGATATCTTTATTATGAAAATTACTCATTCGGTATTTTGTCTCACCATTACAGTGAAATGCAGCTATAAAGCGGTATGCGGTGCTCAGCAAGTCTAGATAGTACTCGTATTCAAAGGTACAAGGGAACGTAACTTAAGGCTACTTGGACGACAACTCAGTAATGAGAATGGGATAATCGGGATTACTAATCAAGTGACCATAAAGGGCACATCACCACTTTCCTCCAGTATATTTAATTTACTACCCTTCAAACAATCTTGTCTTCTGTAAAACGTTATAGCTCAGTATTATATTAGGGTTGGCGTTCGACCACCTAAAATATCACGAGGCTTAAATTCAATTTAGTAAACATCGCTTTTTTAGTTAATGCCACATATTACACAGATTTACTGGCTTACAGTGTTTGTATATTCAGCTGCGTTACCAGCAACGATTAGCACCATATGATAATATTTTCTTAAATTTCTTCTGGAAATAGTTTAGGAAAATTATTCAGAAAAAAGCCCTATCGAAATAGATTTAGTTTTAAAAATGTCCACAAAACTTCACCATCAGTCTGAATTCGAATGCATCCTGTCCTCCCCGGCAGCTAACAAACATACCTTTCCCTTGATGACGTCTCCATAGCAGTCAGATGTAAGTAACGCCCGTCCCTTCCTCTTCTAATTCCCAAGCTCCCGACCTTCATCATCCTCAAACTGCTTCTCTCCTCTTCCCACATCCTTTTTAACTCAGTTTTTCCCATTCGGCCCTTTTTCGGCAGCCTCTCTCTCTCAGCCCCCCCCTTTTTATTCGACTCCTCTCTTGTGTTGCGTGATAAACGGGAGATAACGCGGCGCTTTTGCCTCAAGCAAAAGAGAATAAATGAAGTGAGAAAGGAGTCACTTCCCCGAGGGAAACCTTGCGCTGCCTTTATAACCTAGCCGCGTCTCTCCCTTCAGCCCCCTCTGTAGTACTGCCAGCTCCCCATAATACAACTCCCTACCTTCTCATTCACTTTCCTGTCTCACTTTTTTCTTTTTCTGTTTCCTCCTCCGTCAAGAGACAATACTCCAAATGACTCATTTGATACCAAGGAAAATTTTATCCATCGGTAGAAGTTGCTCTTCCCAGGAACGATTAGCACGCTTACTTTACTCCTTCCCAAAGCTTTCCATTCCTTCAGATTCAATGCTATTCTGATACTCTCTCATCAAACAGACAAACTGTATTGTGTGATTTTAATAGTATGAACTGTTTAATTTTGGTTTCTCATGCACCGGCAAGGTGAAATCATGTTAATTAGCATAATAGAATCTTCATCTCTCGTTAATATACTCGAACTTTACATATTAAAGATTTTGAAACCGACAATGTCGGTAAAATTTAATTTTGTTTTCTCATGTACCCCCTATTCCCTATTTGCTCACGTGCACCAGAGTGGTCTCTACATGGTGTATATTATGTTATTGAACGCTATTCGTGAACTAGCTTGGTGACATGGCTTAATATCAAAGCATTCTGGATTACCTGTCATTATCTTTTGACGAATAAAAGAGCAACTAAAAGAGCGAAGTGACATATTCTAATTAAAATACTTTTCCCACGTGTATTAACAATAAATGCTACTGTTTTTGTCAAAGAACAGAGTAATGAGATCATGCTCATAATTATTACATCAAAATTAACTTCAAACATTGAATTTTCTAGCTGTATATTTTATAAAAAATAAATACAGTGGACAATGTGCATCAATTCTTCCTTTTTTCATGAAAGGGCTAAATAATATATTCTGCGATTTCAAGATAAAGGTAAAATCATATAAATGAACAAACGGAAGCCTTCACCACTCGTAAAATATAGTTAATCGCTTTGAAGCCGACGTCGGTCACATAATACGTTTGAAGTAATTTGATGAGGCTCTCGTCCTAATTCTTGTTAATGTTTTTAACATAAAACAATTACACGGTATTTAAGCCGGTAGGGATGCATAAAAGGATTCTCTGGTGATAAATGTTTTTATTTTATTTGTTATCATCGTTATAACCCAGCATAAATTAGGCTATACGTAACAATGAGCAGCACGCTTGGCCCTGTAGCCCTATAAAATGAGGAAATGTCATTATGAGGACCCTAATTTAGCGTAACAATTGGGTTATTATAAGAAGTGGAAGCATTTCTCCCGGCATTCACTCATTCATTCTCACGGATGGTTCACTCTTGCATTTGGTAAACCAAATTCATGGAATTTTCCGACGGGTGAACGGTGTGGATGTGTCTAATCCCGACATTCCACCAGCCTGTTGGCACGCGTTATGCCAAATCTCCTCGACCATCCTTCGCTAACACCATGATTGATTACTCATGAACCGAGATCGCTCGGCATGTCGTTTTATAGGCCAATACATGAGCCTAGGTAGACCGGTTAGCATCGATTAACTGTCTGACCCGGTTGAATACAGTCCTAAAGTTCAGGTCGCGGAATTGATAGCTCTGCTGCAAAGATGCAACATGCGTTCGTGTGGGGGAGGCATAGATGTCGGAGTAGTGTGCTCGCGCTTATGGCTTAGGTGGATATGTTAGGAAGTCAGGGAGAAAACTCACTCCTCTTGATCAATGTGCGGAGATCGAAGTCACGTACGTTTTTCTCTCTTCCGCGACG
Organism: Hetaerina titia; assembly: GCA_037158775.1. Classification (NCBI taxonomy): domain Eukaryota; kingdom Metazoa; phylum Arthropoda; class Insecta; order Odonata; family Calopterygidae; genus Hetaerina; species Hetaerina titia. The sequence goes on along the minus strand of CM073773.1, from coordinate 70,535,654 downwards.
GAACTCTTAAGGGCAATTCCGAATCCACAGTCATAATTGCTGGGAAAAATATACTCACTCACTTGGACTGCAAAATAGACATCAGTTTTAGCCGGCCGACACTAGCCGCGATCGGAATTCTTCCTTCGCTGCGTCCGGAATGCTTTAAGGGAATGACAAGTTTGGTGCAAAAAGAGACTCATTTGGTAACAGCTAATGTGACTAGAGCATTTATTTATTTAGCGCCCGTGGTATCTGTATTTTACAAAGCAAACGTATGGTCAGATCAAATTATCGATTATTATTTGGCATTAGCATATTAAATTTTCTGACATAATGAAGGAATTTTGTATTTACGAAAATACGAACCAACACTTTCTTAAGAATGCTTGACATTATCTGTTCTAGACGATAAATTTTATTAATAATACACGGAGAAATATTTTTTTTCAGATTTGTGTGGAATTAAAGGATTACCAATACTCGCATTTCTTTTATGGGTATATATACAAATATAGTATTTACATGCACATCTGCTTGTGCATTAGTCTAAGCCAAACTGCTGGCGCTTGAAAAAGGTTTTGTGAACGTATTAATATTAAGATACTGAGCAGTAAATTTCGTGTAATTCTTCAAGTTAATAAATGGCCATCATGGATATATCTTGAATTGCCCTCAAGATTCTATTTAAAGATCATTTGTGTATCTGTCTAAGAGTAAAATGAATCAAACTATATTTAATGCTAACATGCATTTAAATAAATGTGTATGGAATGAGTTTTTAGATGTGCAACCTACCTATTGTAGAACCTACAATTTGCAATAAGATCATCAATAAAAATTGCGTTTTAACAGAGCTCAAATAGTTATTAATTAAACAATAATCAGTAAACTTCCACTTCAAATGGCCAGCACTGACTTTAATAACATTTCATTGTGGGTAATATCAATATTTTTATTTTTGTATCGTATGATACAGTATATTACATATTCATTAAACGAAGAACACAATGTATTTTTCCAAAATTAATTAATTTGGTACTACTAGTTTCAACGCTTAGGCGTCACCATCAGGTACAATTTAGTCACTTTGCCGTCCATTTATATACCATTCGTCTGGGGGAAGGGGTGGGTGAAAGAGGAAAGAAAAAATAACTGTGGGGAAATACTTTGTGTACTTCATTTAATGAACATGCACTCCCTTGAAGTTGAGCCAGAAACCATTGAATATATTACATATTATTTGAATGAAACAGTTGCTGATAGAACGTGTTCATCAGGAGACACGGCTTATAATTAAAATTTACGGTTTCTGGTTAAATCAAAAATGTCAATGCTACAGGTTAGATTGTGATGGGTTTTTCCTTCCTCTCTTTCTATTGTAATTCAATTGATATTAAATAAGACTACTTTATGCATTGACTCAACTAAATATATACAAATTTAAAGTGTATTCTTTTTATAAATGCATACTTTCGTCTCTATGAAAAACCAATAGTCTGCTAATATTTCACATAGCGAGATTTACAAAAGATTCTCATAATTTTAGCGATAGCCCAACTCAAGATAAAGATAAAAAATAAAAAAAGAGTTGAGAATGCGCAGATATATCAATTTATCTTTTCTCTTGATTGTTTTTAAAATTTCTGTTTTCTCCAATTCTAGTTCTACCTCTTTATTCTTTAAATTTGCTCCAAAATTGAAAATGACAACACAGATAAATATCTAAATATGAGCTATCAGCCTTAGTGCCTACCTTAGTACTTACCAGCGCTGCCTACGTAAACCACATTACCTAGTTTTAAAACGTAATTTTTTTACAAAAGCTTTTTTCCTGAAATATCCATGTCAAATTTGAAAAAATAAATGATAAAAACTGGTCAAAAAGAATTTTCCATCATTTGCAATCGGTATTTGTTCCGAATTGATTATATCCTAAAATGTGACCCAATGCGCCACCAAATATAATCAGAGGTGATTATAATTTTGCTAAATAATATATTAACACTTTTCTCGATACAGTAACATCACAAGGGAACGTCGCTTCATCATATACTTTAAGGCATCCCTTCCGATCTAATCCTTCAGTATGACATCACCAAATCCCACCCAGTGTATTACCGCAACTGATCGATAAATCTTTCTTTGGATTCATCAAAATATTTCGAGGCCCAGAGGATTCGAAGGGGATCGTCCCACCCACGAAAGCTGGAGGTATTCGGAGAAGTATGGCATTTGAGGTCCAAAAATTCTCCATCACTTGCACACGTAGTCACGCACTCGCAACCTACCTCCCACGCCACTCTTTCTTGCATTCCGCACGGAAGTTATCTCCCCCCAACCCTTTCATCTACCCTCTTCCCATTCCGTCACACCTGAAATTCGATCTTCCTTCCCTCCATCTCCATTATACTGCCACACTTCGGTCCCCCGCCCCGCCAGCCATCTTCTCCTATACACATACCAGCATCTCCGACTTCCCAAGCGACCAGGCCCCATGCCCCACCCATTCTTCCCCAACGCACTCCGACTCGCTCACCTTCCTTATTCCTTCAGTTCTTCTTTCTCCGCGTTGTTTCCCGCATCCCATTCAGGATTGCCAACTGAAGCAACAAATTTATGTCACTCAATAAGAAAGAAACTTTCTTGTTCACCTTTCTCATTCACAGAGCCATAAAAGTGAATACATCATGATTCGTGTCACTCGTAACTGGAGAGAAACTCATTTCTAGAAACATCCAGAACAGAAATTGATTGGGAACCCGGGATTTCATCGACGGGTTTATTCCACTTGATTTCATGCAATTTTGGTATATTTGTACACGCGTAGCTTGGAAAATATATCAATTCCGTGTTGATTTTATTTATATTCTTCTACAGCCATTATAGCACAGATAAATTCTTGAACTGACGGGAGAACAGGATACATAGCATAAAGGTTCCTTACCGAAAAATATATTCTTTTGTTGTTTACCTTACGAAAGTTTTCCATGGAGATATGACCATTACTGAACCATATTCATAAGATACAATCTGTAAATAGTTATCTTTTGGCTTAAATACTAAATTTATCTCTTGAAGTTTTCGGGAATTGTAAATCAATGAATAGTCTCTAATAATGGTGTAACACAAATTTATTTTTGTTTTAAAATAACTATTTGGCAACTAAAAAAAAATAAAATATTTGAAAAAATCTTGGCGACTTATTATCCACAAAATTAATTATTTCATCGCAGGATACGCGTTAAAAACTTATGGAACTAATTTATTCAAAAACGGTTTTGCTTGTTAATTATTAATGGTTTCTTTGGAAAAACAATTTTCACAATATGTGTGTTTAAAAAAATTGAATACTCTCAGGTTATGAATAAAAAAATGTCACAAGACGTTTAGAGATCAAATTGACTTGCAATATAAAAAGACACTATACTTAAGCGGAAGCAATTCAAAGGATTTTTTTTCCTTTCTCCATTTTTGTTACTCAAAGTTGAATTGGCATCTTGAGTAACCACTCTTATGAGCATAGTGATTCAAAACGTTCCTTCATGGAAGATTAAAGGAAATTCAAAGGCACAATCCATAGACATAGAGGCAGGTCTTTTGCAGGTAGACGGCATACCTATCATCAAAGCGTCCTACTTTCTCAAGATTCGAGGACGGTTGGTCTCCATTTTTAATGGAATAGGTACAGTTCGCGTTTCCAACGAATTGGGTTGGCTCTTCTCCTTTTTCTCTAAATAATCCAAATGAACAATCTTTCACGAAAGAGATAAACTTAAAACTAATTACGAAGAAGAATATCTTTATATTTTTAAAATTTTATCTTTTTTTCAACCCCCTTGATAAACTAATCTTCAACTTTGCTTATTTATTGAAAAAACTTTGCACCGACTAACACCGAGCATAAATTGTGATCGCAATTACTCATTTATCCAGTTTTTGCAAATTTCTAAAATAAAAGTGTACATTTTCAAAAACTAAACATTAACCGGATTGGTGTTCATTAGATAAATACTTGGTGTTTCATAAAAAAATATTTCAATGTACAAACTCCTGTTGAAAAAATAATATATATATATATATATATATATATATATATATATATATATACACACACATACATATTACTTAGTTCGATTTTTCTGCATGGATAATACAGCTTTTTTTACAAAAAAGATTTCGGAAATATGCTTAAAATAGTACAGGATTGCAAAATGAAACATGCTATATTTGTCTGATATTGGGTGACTCCTAGGAATCCTTTCTGGAATGACCGAACTTAAAAAAGAACCTCCCAAGACATTTTCCTATGGGGAAAAACCAATCATTAAGTATCTTTCAACCTAGTTCAGAAGAATCTTTCACATCGTTTCTCAGGCGGCAGGCCCCCAGAGCATAGAGAATGGAGGGAACAAAACATGCGGAGTTGGCAGGCCTGCACGTAAACCCACTCGTATTTCGCTGTACCTTGTCGACGACGGAGTGGGTCCCTTCTCAAACTGGATGACTACTGGCTTATCTCTCTCTCTGTATCTCCTCCCCTCACCCACCCTCTCCGCCGCCCGACATTTTGAATTCCATTCGCCCACCCCCTCCCACCACACCCCTAACCGTATCCCTCGATCCTCCCAACCCCCCTTCTTCCCCTAATCCCTTCCACCACGTTCCTTGGTACATCCTTCCTCTCTCTCTCTTTCGCTCTCTCTCCATCACCCCCATTCCCCTCCCTCAACGACTGATCGCCCCTTTCCATCATATATACCGCACTCCAGGGTCCCCCTCTCTCCCTCTCTGCATAAATCTCTCCTTTCACTGTTTTCCACGACCTTCGCTTATCTCAAGTCGCGATTTCAATCTCATTCATCTTCTTCCCGCTCTGTGTCTCAACTTTTCGACAAAAAAGGACCCATGCGTCGGGTGATCTCTCTTTTTCCCCCTTTTAGCTGCCGTTTAAAAAGGCAAAGGAGACAATTGGCAGATGCTTACCACATGATCCAGATTTTAACCCGCTGAATTGCCGTCTGACCCGAAAAAACTCTTGGAAGTTAAATGTGCCGGGCTATTGGAGAAGTCTCTGAATGACAGAACGTACTAATTAATATCAATTCATTTTTTTCACGCTATACCCGTCTTATAAATTTTTATGGCAGATAATAACCCATCAACTAAATTATGTCAATGGCATCACATTGTTCTGCCCAACTAGGAATTTGAGAAACTTAAATGAAATAAATCTTCTAAATTATTCAACTGGGGCTTCAAAATCAGCTTCATTCAAATAAAGCTTATATAAAGATAATTTTTAAGTATAAAAAGAAAACTTACTTAAAACATTAACAGAACATGAGAAATATTCATGGGTTTTTCAATAATTCCTCAGGACAATCCAGGGACACCGCTCATAATGTTAGGAAATAATTGTTTTGACTCCAATAGGCGGCAGTTAAAGTTTCATTCAAATCCAGCAGATGGTGTCATTTTCATAACCAATTGCCCAACCAACTTTTGTTTTTTTAATAGAAAAAAATAGCTCGATGCGGTGATTTAAAACTTAATTTTCCAAAAAAAATCAAAAGGATTAATAGCAAAAGAGATCAAAGCCGAGTTGCACGAAGTTCATATAACATTTTCTCCTGGGTTTTTGACTGTTTACAATAGGAAAAATTAGTTTAAATGTGGCCTTACATCCACAAATTATGAATATCGTTCGAAACGTCTGATAAAAAAGTAACTTCCTCGAAAGTGATTCACGATATGGCTTTGTGTCATTAACAAATCAGTTTTGCGAAATAGTTAGAAACATAGGCATAACAAATGGTAGAATGTTTTCAATTTTCACGAAAAATTGGCTGTGAATAAGTTCTCGCCAAATGAATGCTGCGTTTGCTCTCAGTGGTTCATAAACGCAACTGCGTGGTCGATACGGAGGCTGGTTTGCATTTTCCGTCACAATCCTGACGATGTTCCGTATCTATGCATAACTTTGAACAATAATATTAATTTACTAACACACCCCAGAGATAAACAGTCGAAATAAAGGCTTTCTAAAGGAGATTCGGCTCTGATTAAGACGAAGACGATGAAATCGTCCAGCAGGTGGTCGTTTTTTTTTAAGACGCACACGGTTATAGACGTAAAGAAAAAGCGATAAATGAAGAAGAAGAATATTACACTTCGTTTATGCACGGGTTGAGCGGAAACATCAAGAAAAAACTCATTTGGCAATAAAAAAAATGTTCTCCATCATGGCAATACACGGGTGCACATCTGCGCAGTTTTCTTGGCTAAAATTACGGAATTAAGTTTCGAATTATTACAAAATCCACCTTATTCGCCATATTTGTCCCCCAGTGACTTTTTTAATTTTCAGGCTTGAAAATATGGCTCAGTGGAAAACGATTCACGCTGATCGATGAGGTCATCGCCAAAAGATGCCTATTTTGCGGACCTTCCGAAATCCTACTTTTTGAACGGCTTAAAAAAGTTGGAGAAACGTTGGATAAAGTGTACCGATATAATAGAAGATTATATTAAAAAAAACAAAATATATCTATCTAAAATAATTCGTTTTTACATTTTTCCAAAGGAGTTATTAAACAATCCACGTAAATAAATTTGCGCCCAAAAATGAAACCATCCGAAAAATATAAAGAAACATGTGCCAAGAGGCCGGTAGCAGAAAGGATATTAAAGACCATCAAATATTGACCATCATTATTCTCTTCCAACTCTTGTCTACAAAGATATTCCTTTACTCTGGCATATATTTTGGTAGGCTTTTTTGCACGCCAAAAACATAAGTACTGACGAATTTGAAATTTATCGCGCACTAAAAATTTAGGGATATTTCCCTTTTATTGTCTCCTCCTATTATAACTAATTCACACAAAATGATAACTCGATAGAATGCTTTCATTTCTGGTGATATGTGAGGACGGCGACATCAACGATCCCAATTCTCGTGTAAAACGTGAAGTTGGAACGCTGAATGGCAACATCTAAACCAGGCCAACTCATTCAAAAAATGCAGTGTTTAATACAACTACCACCATCTAAACGTGTCGGTATTAGCATCGCAAGTGCATCCAAGTTTTCCCGCAACACTCAAGTACTGCTGGTTGAGAAGAGTGAATCGACGAACAAGAGCCTTAGGATGGGAGACCAAAATAGGAAGCACATCACCCTATTCTGACCTTAGCATTACGAATCGAAAAAGCAGAAAATAGAGCGGACGTCAAATTGATAGCCGGAGAAAAGATGGGAGTTCCAAGTTTCGTGCCATATGCCTTCGTACTTTTTCTAATGGCCTGGTTGACTGAGTGACGCCTTTTGGAAGAGCTTGAAACAATGACAGACGCCACTGCTTCCTTGATTTCTTAGGTAGCGAGGGCCACGGCCACTTCTCCCTTTTCACACATTCCCTCACTCCTTCATTCCGTGCAACTACTTTACTGCCCCTTTATCCCTCATCCCACCTACCTTGTCAACTACTGCCTTCGATTCACTGGCAAAATATCCCCATCCGCCTCCCCCCCAAAATAATAATTGTAATTCTGTCTCCTTTGCCCCTTAAAGGAAATCTTTTTGCTCGTCAAGCAAGGAATAAGAACGTATACAGAGAGCATGTAAGGCTCATGTGCATGAACGCAAACAAAATACAGCCCTGTGTTTTTTTACCTCCATTTAAATTTAACCAATTCCTGCATTCAACGGTGGATCCAGGAGTCAGGTGTTACGAAAGCAGCATCTCCCCCATAAACGGTTTGTGGGTCTTGTTTTACCGTATAGTCATAGAAAAATTGAGTTCGAATTCTTAAGCAGATGTAATTAATTTCGCGGCGTAGCAAAATATGTCTAGAAATTTTTCTGTAAATAAGTTTTAACTTTGATTTAAAAACATAAAAATTTTTGAAAATATTGGTATTTTCTAAGTTTATTGCACCATCACACAGCCGTAACGTCCCCTAAAGAGAAGGTATAAACCTGCCCCTTCCTGAATTACGGTGCATGTAAAACGATTCAGTTGAATCTGTAACACAGGAGAACGAGTATAAATTCTCGGCTTTCTAAATCAGTGGAGTAACATTATTTGTGAAATAGTGAGAATGACGACGATTTATGGCAAACTTTGAACTGATTTGGATCCCTCCGTTTTAACCTTCTAAGGGCTTAAGAATCATATCGAATAATTATGCATACTTAAGATCATTCCATAATTTGGTTCCAAATTAATTATTTCCCTTAAATTTACTATGACTGCTGGAATATTTCTTTCCAGTGTTTTCAGATTCGCAAAATCTTGATAGAAAATTTATCTTTACTGCAGCATTAGTGAGTAATTGGGTATCTTATATATTATTTGTAAATGACTATACGTTTGCATCGTAATTAAAGCAATTCTGCTTAAATATCGCTCAATAAATTTGTTCGTCAAAACATCTATTATATAATAAATATTTATTTTTACCTCTACGCTCGCGATTCGATATCCCATGTATTTAATATTTCGTCTCTTTTTGCATTGATAATGATCTTATTCATAAAGATCTGCGAGGTTACGATAGCAAAACTCCAGTATCGATAAAACATTACCTTGTAACAAAAGTATTCAAATACCAACTAAGAAAAAATTAAATATATTATATTCTTTTAAACAATTCAAGCAGTCAAGTATATTTTATTGATGTGCTTGGACATGAATAGGAAAGTGTATTTAAAGGCTTTGTTCCCTTAGAACCGACCACAAAAAAGTACTCAATCATCTGCATTATTTCCCAACATTCGTATCCCAACATTTTTGCATTCCCAACAAGCTTGCAGAACTTCTGCTAATATACTTAGGCCAAAGAAATTATTCCAGTTTTTTCATTGAAAAATTCATGCTTGACTCTTTAATTTTAAGACCGGATGAGTAATGAACGAGTCATTGGTACTAAGTAGGTTTAATATAATCCTACATTAGACCTCTAAACTTTATAGATCATGTTTTTCTCATGTATCTTCGCTCAGCTTCTTCTTCTCTACTGTGACCTTGAAGAAACTTCCTTCTGCCTTCTTACATCGCCTTAGTACTAAATTCCCTCTTCCCAACCATCCCAAGTCCATGTTCTCCCCTTCGACATCCCTTTCCTCCCCGCAACAATCTGTACAGTAGACAAAGAGGGTCAACTCTTATTTTTTTCCTCCGAGATGAAACGTTACCTAAGCTAATTATCGTAGAGTACTAAGTTTAAACCCATTATCCACTTCTGTCGGCTATCTAAAATTATCTCAGTCACTTTCAATACACGTTACCTCTTTTCATTGATAATTTTAATCTTCTTAGTTGTAAGGGAAAAATTGTTATAATTCCAAATTAGCGGTTATGTTCAGCTTTGCCCTACCAATTTATTCGGGCAGTTGTTATTGGATTTAATTCGCAAAACAGGACTATTTGGTTGTAATTTGATAGCAAGAAACATGTGTCTTCAAACCAACAAACAAATAAAATAATTTAATATTTGAAGATATACATGTATATGGCAACCATATGTATCCCTTGATGGCTGATTAAAGAGGAAGAGCATCACCACAGCTCGGCATCGTTCGAGGTTCGAGTCCCGGTCTTGGAAACATTTTTCTGCTATCTAAAATTTACCACCTTCCCCGCTAACCTTATGTCCGTTACATGTGTTTCTATCTTTTTTCTCCCTAGTCGAGAGAATATATTTTCACTTGTTGGCAAGTCTGCAGGTTTGAATGTGAGCGTGCGTAAGTGCGCGTGTGTGTATATATATACAAATTGTTCACAACATTTAATATATTAGACCTTCTTTCCTCCTTTGAAAATGGTGGTTGTGGATTGTGCCATCGAAATATTAAAGAAACAAAATATTAGATGCCTTTTCTATTTTTCTAAGTGCTTTAGTCACTCGTGACGTCTACGATTTACTAATTCACATTAAAAAATTAAAGCCAGTTCCCTAGCCGTAACACAAAAACCTAAATTTCATTGAACAAACGCTCATACTCATTTATATTCAGAAATAATTTAATGAAATGCCTTTGCGAAATATATTTAACATATATTATGGTTCTATCTGGTTTAAAAATGCAAAAATATCCAGAACATATTCAAATAGTTTGCTACGAGGATAAGAAGCTAATAAATCGCAATTATAATTCTTTCATTGTCTCCATCACGAAAAACTACATATTTGTTGCCCACTCCACCTTACTAGTTCGTAGCCTCTAATTTCTTAACTTTAATTCGGATGGCAAGCTTGTGTTTTTTGTTCTATGATAGATATAATAATACTAATAAATAGATAATAATAAATAGATATAATAAGTACAAGTGCTCAACTAGCTCATTTATATTTATTCCCACTTTATAATTTCAAGAGTTGACAGCTTTTCACAAAATTACTCAACATAATTACATTGACATTATTAAATTTGAATAATAGTTGTAAGTTCTTCTACCTAATACTCAATAACGCGGCATCAAAATAGGTAAATCATACACTCAATATTTGAGTAGATTACCAAGCTGATATGTCCTAATCCCCATTTGTATCCAGAGTCATATTTTATGACTGCTAAAAATTATAATATCTCTTATTTTCAATAAGATATTCATTTAAAAATTTATAATGTAATAGGTAGTTTATATTAAAACTCGATGCAGTTTTGTTTCGTAAGAAAACTTTGCACATTCTGGTATGAAGGACTTCCTTAAATATGTTCCATATTTGTTTTTGGAACGTACATAAAGTTGAGGTACGGAATCTGAGTCACCGTTGATGTGCATTGAAATTCAGTAATTTAGAAGCGTAAAAATCATTCTCCTTGATCGGGACTCGAATCTGGATTCCTCAATTTCCTGCCGAGTGGTTTAACAAATGTTAGTATCAATTTTGTTTTTTAGGTTTGAAGATGGCACCAAGAATTAAAATGATTGATTTTTTTACTATTGTAGCTAAACTTAGAGAGCCTATCAGTGCCTTCGTTGCTGGGATTTGGTTAAAATTTTCAAACATTTTCGTTTTACGTAAATTTCTAGTTTTTATACACAATGGATCAGGCTAGTTACGAAACCGAAGTTCATCATAATCTTATTGAAGCATGAAAAACTGGTGTTCGGGAATTTTTTTAAAGAAATAATTCTATAAGTCTATGAGATGCTTTCTAAATTAAGGTTACAACCTTACTCACACCTCACTGCAGCAATATGCTATGCAAGACAGTAAACTATCAATCATCAAGAACAGCTGTACGTGTGAATCTCTGAGGGGGCGTGGTTATCTAAAAGTTAGAACGCGAGACTACTGATCCAAGTCCCTGAGGGCCCAATCATATACGAACCAGGGAAAGGAACTTGTCCCCCAGCCTGACGTTCGATGCCATCTCACACTCCGCTCATCAAATAAGTAACCTCTGCATATAACTACCTGATTGTTAGATGATTACTGTAGCTGGTTGGCATTTTTTAAGAGCAGCGTTATAGCTTCGAGGTTTAATAATATGATTTTTGATAATATGTATGTCACGAAACTGTGTTTCTGCCATATTGGTTTTTTTATAGTTTTGTTTTGCAGATAAATTATACTATAAGTTTTCTAAATTCATCTCAATGCTATTGTTGTGCACCAACATGATATTAAAACCTATTGGTTATCTGTAATTTTCTTTAGCTCATCCCATTGAATCAATTTGGAGTTTAATAAGAATGAAGGACTCGATCACGAAATGACGCTTTTCAACTGATACTTATGATATGAGAATCAAGTCAAAAAAATTGGATCAAAGTCAAAATTACTGATATATTTTTAGCAACTGATTAAAAAAAGAAGTTTATTCCATTTGTTGGTATCTTTGATATGTGGGTGCCCGTTTTTAAAAGATACTGTGTGATCATTCTTAGATTAGGCACCCTAAAATTATCTGAATGCTGATCAAAGGTTGTAGATTCAAATGTTAAAGGCTAAAGAACCAATTTCATTTGAAATAAATTATTAAATTAATCCGTAGTTGGAAATTAGCAGAGGTGACAAGCGTATGGAGAAAATCTGAGCCCCCACGAGCCTAAAGAATCTAATGTGGTAGGAGTATTCGAAATTACAATGTCGACGTAGGGGGATGAAAACGAAAATGCGAGTCTACAGCCGATAAAGGGATGGAAATTGTTGAGAAAAGGTTGATTGACGTTAAATATTAAATAGAAAGAACAGCAAACGAAACAATAGGGGGGGGGTAAGCACAAGGAAAATTTTAAGTCGTGATCTCTGGAGAGATAATTATGAAGATCTAAGGGAGCGGGAAGTTAAAGAATATTAACTCAGAGATGGAAAGAATAATCTACAAAAACAATACAGCATATTCAGTTGAAAAACCAACAGAGCTAAAGAAACACAGTGGGATGATCAATGCAATGATACGGGGACAGAAACAGTGGAAGATGGAAGTGCTATCTATAATATTTCTAGGATAAAGCAAGGGGAAAACTACACAACGGACATGAAAGAGAAAAGCTCTAAATGGAACTGAAAATTCGCGTATTCAGGAGCGGCAGGAAAAAACCATAGAATAGTTTTCTTTGCCACTAGAGCAGCAACTTGAAAACATAAATGCATTTCCCCGATGATGAGGAATCCTTTGATCCAGAACATTTAAATAGGGTTATAAAGAAAGCACTATGAAAATTAAGAGAAAAAAACAGTAAGAATAGTTAATACTCGAATCTCAGATATTTTACTTCAGAGTTAAGCAATAAAAGGGAGAAAGAGTTTTCTTTGAACTTATATGTAGCATTTGTGAGGAATGAATTTTAAAAGAAGACTTGATTTTATTAAATGTTGTTGGTTTTAGGTTGTAAGTAGAGTAAATTTTCAGTATGAGGGACAGTTGGGCCGCAAGTTTATTTCACAATTATTACTATTGTTACCCGTATTATTACAAGTAGTTTTCAACAGAAGATTGCATAATAACTCAAACGGCTACCTAGAGGGAAGACCAGTTTGAGTTTAAACAAGGGCTGAGGAATACGTGACGACATTAAAGTAATGAATGCATTAAATATAAGAATGTGGAATACTGGTAATATGGTTGTCCTTTTGTGATCAACATAGTATATAGGGCAAATCTGATGGAAATAAATCATAACTTAAAGACTTATTTGAATGAGAAATATTGATATGGAAAAGAATTAAGAAAATAAGTTGAACAGAGAGAAAAAAGAGCGAAGACAATTTGAATATATTAGAAAATAAATACAAGGTGTGAGAAGTGGCAAGACAAGAAAAGTAGCGAGGTGCAATTAGAAAATGACGGAAAAAATTGACAGAATTAATTTGGAGAGGTAGGTAATTGGAGTTGGAGAGGTAATTAAATTAATTATGGAACGGAGAACATGAGGCAATCGAAAAGGAAGACAGGTAATAGAGTACAGATGGAGTTTTTATGAACTGCAAGAAGATAGGCAGAAAGTACACATACTATATGAAACATTTAGGTAGGAAACAATTTAGGACGATAGAGAAGAAGTTCACGCGTAACTAAATCACAAAAGTAATAGGTCATAGGAACTGGGTAAAACCTACCTTGAATACCTCGTGTATATGGATTTAAAAAACCTATACTTCACGATTGGTAATTAATTGAATATGTTTTATGTTATTTCGATACACGGATTTCATCTTGATTACTTTTTGTTTTATTTAATGATATTGCTATTGATATTTTTCATTCTCTTACCCTAGAAAGACGCACTCAAGTTGGAAATGTTTCACGTCACACTAAATTACGTAAAGAGGTTAGCCCAATATCCAAATTAATGTTAAATTAAAAGTATTAAATCAATCATCTTATTGCAATAGAGGCATTTTTCTACGGTACATATTAATGAATTGAAACTACCTGGACTTTATTAGTATCCCTACTATTTTAGCCAACTTTATCATGGTTCACTGTTTTACTTCAAATAAATATCTCGTTGGCGATACAAAATCTAGGCAATCGATCTCACAATCTATAACACATAAGCGTAAATCAATTTCGGCGATTAACCGATATCAAAAGTGGCGCGATAAGCTGCCCAAATGAACAATTCAGAGACAGCAAAAAATCACGAGGCGTCGCTTATCTTTGGTTCTCATACACCACCATAAAGATCCTCTCCTCGCCGCACACCATCAAAGTGTTCCACTGCGGCTTCCACTCATGATTCACCTACCCACCCCATTCTCGGCCTTCCTACAACCCGTACTCGCGAGCTGACACAAATTCCGAAATAAGAAGGCTTTATTTGTTGGACGTAAATAGTGCTTCGGCGAGAGATGAATGTGCGAGAAGGTTGGGAGTGGAGGGTTGGTTTGGAATGGCTTCGTGGATGGGGTTGGAGGAAGAGGAAGGAAGGGGCTGGTGCGACGGAAGACACCAACACCACCCTCTCGGCATCACCACAAAGGGAATACAGCTTCGTCGACATCTTTTCCATTGTAACTCTCCTTCGACGGCCCTATCTCACGGATTCCACGCCACTTGTAACCCCTCCCCCTAAAATGTCTCTCCTCCCTCTCTCTCCCTTCTCCATTCTCCGTTCTCATCCTAAAATATTTCCTCTTCCATCAACACGACCCATATCACTCAGTCACACCATCATTTCACTCGTTCCGCCCACGCAAACCCCTCCCCCGAGATTCGCTCACCCACCCAGTAAAAAACTGTTCCCTTCCCCAAAACCCTCTCATCCTCATTTTTTCCTCATTGCATCCATCTCCTTTCTATCTCATGCTTTCTTTGAACATCTCTTTGCTTCAGGATTAGATCCTGCGTTCTGTATCCGCAGGCAAGATCTCATGATCGACAGGATTTGACCGATTTTTAATTCCATCCCTAAAGATCCGACTGCTGGATACATAACACTCCGATTGCTGCTCTCACCCTGTCTTTAGTTAAAAGTAACTTTGCACCTTACTGCACGAACCGAACTATTCCCAATACAAACTATGATAAAATGGAATCATTAACCAGCTGGTTTAGTCAAATGAATTCATTACGAGTTACTGGAGAGCATAAAAATAATTCTTCTTCTGTCCTTTAAAGTTAAAAATAGTTCAAAGTTAAAAGCACAGTAAATTAAGTACCACTGGGATTTGCTTCTCCAAATTTATAAAACATTTTTTTTCACTCCATATCAATGAGTTTAATTTCATTTTGTTATTTATCTCTCAGAGCAGATCTTAAATCCTCCCATGATGTTTAAAGAATATTTTTCAATTTTTGCAATACCTTTCGAAGTGCGTTGGTGGTGATTTCCACGCTTTTTCAAACACAAGCAGTGGTTTACTAGTAGATAACTAGACTAAGAGAGAATAAAATAGTTCTACATGTAGTGGAACAAAGTGATAAAGATAAACTAGGCGTGGATGAGATAGCGTCTGAAAGTATTATATCCTATTTAGATATACATCTACAATCTTCTCACCTCTCCGCCATGGCTCTTCGTCAGCCCAAAACCACTGTCCATCCTCCTAATTCAGACCGTAGTGTTTTCTGAGGCGTCGAAGAATCTCCCCTCTTTCATTCTATCTTTTTTCCTCACACATCGTTGGCCACCTATCCGAACCGTGTTTCCTTCACCCATAACCTTCAGTTGGCCTCCCATTTCTTTCCTTTCTTAAACCTAACGTCTACGAAAAAGTTTGCTGACGCTTGCGTTTCTATCACCAAAGCCTTTTACATGCGAGTGATTCTAAACTCCAAAAACTTATACATTTAAAGTAAATAATAAATAGCCAAAGAGCTTATTGATGACTTTTGTGTCATAAACAATATTCATCAAATTATAGTGCTCTAAATTGGTGGTATTCAGAGTAAAATTTCTCCAAGTGTGAGGAGAATAAAACCCTGTCAACATAACCTAATGATGATACGACCTGGATTTTAATATCAGCAACCTATACAATCTTACAGGGTCGCTCCCAAAAGTGGAGGGACTGATTTTTTAGAGGAATTTTATTGACGATATACTTACATCGACTTAATAATCTTCAAAGTATGCTCCTTGAGCTGCTACACACTTAGTATAACGTTGCTCCCATTCCCCGTACGCCCGCTGGAAATATTCTTTGAAGCCTCTTGAACGGCCTTTATCGAGTCAAAACGTCGTCCCTTGAGCTGTCTTTTCATCAGGGGGAAGAAGAAGAACCGGTGGTGCCAGATCGGGAGAATAGGGCGGGTGCGGCAACGTGGCAACGCCGTATTTGGCCAGGAGCTGTCTGACGACGAGCGCGCCATGGCACGAATTTTCGGCACCATCTTGGCGCACACCTTGCGCATGGCCAAATCCTGTGAAATAATGCGTTGGACGTTGGATACAGACAGACCCAACTGGTCTGCAATTTCTTCACTGGTTAAGCGTCGGTCTGTGTTCAGCAGTGTCCTCACTCTGTCCACATTCGTGTCGGTTCTTGCCGTCGACGGCCGCCCGGAGCGATAGTTGTATTTAACGAGTTCCCTACCCTCTTTACTTGTGCCACTCAAATACTGTGGAACGGCTTAAGGCAGTGTCCCCATAAGCCTGCTTGATCATATCGAGGGTCTCAGTTGCCGTCTTCCCGAGTTTCGCACAAAATAAAGTTGTTCTAAATTCAGATTCATTTTGTTTTTCGACGTGGACAAAACCTTGCTTCTCTAAAAACGGTGTCCTCACTCAACGACAGCCCGCAGGCGACTGAGGTTGGTGTCGGTCTGTTGCTAAGAGCCCCCTCCACCTTACCCTGTCAGGCAGACCCCCTCCACCGCCCCGCTCCGTTCGTGCCAGAGAAAATCAGTTTTACCACTTTAGGGTGCGACCCTGTAAAACTAAATGGATACTTTTTCAACAATTTAATTTAAAGGCATCACGCATAGCGCAGCATCTGCGTTAATATGAGTTAGGTCACTTTAATTACATGTTTTCGTAATACCTTACATGAGGAAAATTGGACCCCTGAACTAACAGCCCGTACTCAAATAACTGTAATTTGGTAGTCTCCCTAGATATTTCATGAAGTAGATAACAAGCTCGATGCCAGGCCCAAAACGCGGTTTTTGCTTTACTTCCAATGCTCGATTATTCTTCAATAATTTCAGCCAAAGATGCAGATGATTTAACCGAAAACTTTTACGAGTGAACATTGAATCTGTTTTTAAAAAGATAATATTTAAGATGATAGCTGAGCAAGATATATTTTGTGAATTTTTCTCGAAAAAACTTTTAACAAAAAAATTGTAAAAGGACATTGCCTTGAACCTAACCCCATGTGATGATTTCAGTACCTGCACCCAACTGCCGCCGGACAAAATGGATCTTTAATTCATAGCAGTACATATTTAAGAGACTTTTCATCAGTTCACAAAAATGACACCAATTCAGTCAATCATTATTTATAATACTCTAAATCAAAATTCAATTTTCAGTTTTAGATTTTCAGATGCAACTTAATGTGACTAAAAAATAACTCTAAACAACATAACTCTAACGAGTAATCTACTAAAATTCAAACAAACTAAAATTTTGTATTTTATCCAATTGCCCCGCTTCCTTAATACTCATGAATACCATTGCTTATTTTAGGGCTTAATTACCATAAGTAAAAACTGCTTTCTTTTTTATTCCTAAATCTATAATCAAGCATGTTCCAAGGACAGACTGCTCTGACATTTACATTGCGTTCAGAATCTTTATTTATGTGGAGTCAGGGATCCAAGTATATGCTTCCTGCCCAGGTAACAGTATCCCATGCACGCAGAATTCGTCCTTATCACATTCTGCTTATCCCACCCTTCCCCCGGCAGGGTCCACAACCGCGCCAGTTAAACCCACCCGCTGCCCTTCATATACCCTCTGCTCACGCACAAAAATGAACACAAAAAATGACGGATTCCATTCCTCTCGCCCATCTTTCTGCCTCCGTCTGCACATATATGAGCCAATTTGCGAGGTTATCCAGAATGAGTCGTCACAGTGGTCCCCAATCCACCTTCCTCTCTCTCTCCCTCTATAACTCTCTTCCGCAAATCCATGGGCCCTCATCTACGTCTGATCCTTCCCTCTACTGTCCAACCAACCGTCCTTTAATCCCGCTTTCTCTCCCTTCCTAAAACTCTCCATTTTCACTCAATCTCTGAACCAAAACTCCTGAACTTCAATTTTTTTCTTTCTGCTTCTCCGTGGGCCGCCGTTAGACTACTGTGCCCCCTTTTCATTCTGTAGATTGTAACATGCCTTCTTTTCCACCCTTCCTCCCCAACTTAGAGCTGCACCAGAAGGAAGGTTTTGTCACCCCGGAATGACCCCTTATTCACCCAGTCTCGGTTAATTTCCCCTCCTGATCTGCCACCTATCTCTTCTTCTTTGTTGGCCAATTATCTCCCGTTATTTTTTCTCGTTAGCCCTTCTGTCATAGGGGTGTTCGTGATCGACCTTCTAATTTGCCACTTTCTTTCCCACCACCCCTTTTTCCTCTCTCTTCCACTTCTCCTATATTTTCTGTCTCTCACTCTCTCGCTCTCTCCACTCTCTCCTCCCCCATTCGTACTTTTGTCTCCAACTACTATCCCTATTGCGCTCGCTGTTAACCGCTTTCCCAACTTCAACCCTTCTTCCCCGTCACTCGTTTCATCACAGGAATAGGAGTTCCGATGATAAATATATTAAAGATATAATGTCAAAACAGCGTAGCCGTATGAAAAAGTTTTAAAATGTCATGGGGAAAGGACGGATGGAGAGGGTGATGATACATGAGCCGGGCTTGTACACTGAGTTTGAAAAAATGCCTGCGAATTTTATTTGACATACGTGTTGTCACGAGAGGAAATAAATATTGGATCGCGTTTTCAAATAAATAAACACGGACTAAAAGTCATTAAAAGTAAAATTTCAACAATAAATCTCTAGAATAATACCCAACTATTTTTCAATCTATCAGTTGTACTACTTGCGATGCAAATGTTCAGTGAACATTCATTACTTGTGTGAGTATTGGATATGAATTACGGATATTTTCCCATTAATCTTGTGATAATTGAAAGGGGTTTAATAACATATGCTAAAGTCATTTCCATCATGCGAATAATTTTGGATAGAATTATAAATTCACTTTGACAGGATGTTCCTTATTATTAGTGTTGGGCAAAAAATGAAAAAAACCGGATAACGAGAAATTTACGGTTAATAAAAGCACCTTAAGTGCACCTAAGTTGTTTATTAAAACTTTTCATTTCGCCATCAAAACATTTTACCTTGAAATGAAATCACTATTCTAGTTTAAATAAAGAATTATT
This sequence comes from Hetaerina titia, assembly GCA_037158775.1. Taxonomy (NCBI): domain Eukaryota; kingdom Metazoa; phylum Arthropoda; class Insecta; order Odonata; family Calopterygidae; genus Hetaerina; species Hetaerina titia. The sequence continues at coordinate 70,516,367 of CM073773.1, read as the reverse complement.
AAACTATAATTCATGAACTTTGATTCATAACCAATTAAAAAGTATACAAACCCATTTTAAAAAGGGTAGAGTAATTTTCAACTGCCTTAAATTAAATATAATTAAAATATTTTTTAAAAATCATAAACACAGTATTCAACCCGAAGATCGGTTGGGTAGGTGATGATAGAGTTCACCCAGTACTAAGCCCGACGGCGTGTGAATATTTATACATCACGTTAGGAGTCAGTTCCTTTCCCTGTGCCGGTTATGGTTTCCCAGGAAAATCTGGTACCCGAAAAATCACTTAGCTTGGGTGGAGCTGCAGGTGCCCAGTGTGTCTTGCCCGGGAATCGAACCCGGGACCCTCCGGTCAGTAGTCCAACGCTCTACCCCATGGATTACTGCAACCCACAATTAAAATATATAACAATTCATCATAGATCGAAATTCAATGATTTTCTGTTTATTTTCAAAGTGGCACCGTTGTTTAATAATTAATCCATAAAATACCATACATTTTTCTCAGTTTTAAATCGGTTCACAGCCATCCTTAAATGATTTATTTAAGAGTATTTAACCATGTTTCTTCTCATATTTTTTACCTAATTTACAAAATCCACGTCATCTTTCCTCCGTGTTGAATCCGTATTTTAGCATTTACACAGTTACGGAAATCTCTAAATGAACTCAGGGTTCTCAGGAAATTAAAATTGTTATTCGTATAGATGTGGTCTTGGATTTTTTTTGCGATATTAATCAGATTTATACCCTCGTCTTTAGCGAAAGCATAAAATATATTTGAATATCATGGATTGTTATTCAATAATAACCAAAATTGTTCCGCGGAATACTGAATAGAGGTACGTATTTCAGAAATACATTTTTCCACTCGTACTTGACTCGGTAATAATAGAAAATATTGCTTTACGTAACTCAGCAATGTGTTTCATTAAAACCTGCGTAAAAATGAACTCTTTGGAAGATACAGGGGATCGTGGGCACGATTTTATTATAAACGCATGAAGGCTAAAACGTCGACAAATGTGGTCCAAATATATGCCGTGCTAGTCGCCAAATAATTTTTTTTTCGGAGTAAACAAAAGAGGCGCGTTCGTTCTTTATCCCTAAGGTGTCGGTTTTCTTCTCTCCCTTTTTTAATTTGATTCAGGACGGCGTCTTCGCACTCCCTGCCGCACGCCCCTTAGGCGGTCGTCAGTAGCTTTCAGCGGAGATGAAGATAAACACAAAACAGTTTGTCTCTCCCCCATATCGCTTTAGCAACGTCGCTTTAAATCCAACTCCCTCCCCCTTTACCAAATCTACCCCCACCACTCTCTCCGTCGTCCCTTCTCCACCACCCTCTCTCCTCACTTCCTCCTCCAGCCTGGATTCCCTACTTTAACGTCGCCGGGATGAGTCTTCCTCCGGCCCTTTCTCCACGGTCGTTTACATAACGACCAAGGGGCCCTCCGCATTATCCCCCATTATTATATTTTTATGGCGAACCTTGCTCCGATTATTTTTCCATTTCACCACGATGGGAAATCTCCCTAACACGTCTCTCTCTCCATGTATATATATATATCGTTCTTTATCCACACAAAGCAGGTTATGATCATTCCAATGCTAGAGCTTCAAGTTTTAAAACTGATGCTTGGAGCATGCGGTCGAGATAGAATGCACATTGGAATTCAGAACGATGCTTATGCTCACCGTACTCTACGCGGAGGGAAATGAAGAGTTTCCACTGCGGATCAAAAACAAACGAGGATTTTAGGGCACATTTTATTAGTTTTCGACTAATGTACCGGAAAGCTTGTCTCTCTTTGCGCCGACGGCAAGGGCGTTGCGTTCAAAAGAAACCCTTTTAAATATACGAACATTCCTTTTTGATTCACGAAATGAATGTTATGGTTAGCGCACGTTTCTAACAGCACTCTGCTAAATGTCTATGCCCAGAGTGGGAGTTTTGAGTCAAATTAACGTGAAATGTCATTTCTGTGAGCTTTTATTTGAAATCCAAAATCGTATTACCATCACAGGGAGGATTAAATGCAATTTGCAAAGCTCATTTCATTTTCCTAAAATTAATACTCTGGCTAGTGCGCCGGCCTCTGGCGCTTAGGATTCGGGTTTGATTCCCATGAATAAGAGCTTCATCCTGGTCTTTAGTTCTTTGTTACGTTGATATAACGTCATGAAAAGTAAAGCAAATTTAGGACGTCATTGGTAGAACGAAGCAATGAAACAATGATTTTATTGTGACTTGAACCCCTCTTAACATTTTGACTAGTTACAATCACCAAAATGATTCAAACTATCACGTAAATTTAGCGTCTTCCAACTTCGTCTATCGTCATATTTCATTTCATTCCTCCAGAAACGAATTGGATTAATTCTCATGAAGAGGCAATTACATCCCTTGAGGTGTTTTATTTTTGTTTCTATCTATGGAAAATTGAAATTATTTAACATAGAATTATAGCAAAGAGTAGATGGTCAATCGTGAGTGGCACATGCCCAATCTCCTAAAGGTGATCAGCTAATCTCATGCACACGTTATACAAACCTTTACATCGAAAAGAACAATACTGAATGCCAAAAACTAAGAAGTTGAATTAAAATCTTCATGAATGAATCATTCAAAACTGATGGCATTTGATATTATTTAACCTTAGGATGAAAAGGTCACCGGTAAACTTTATTAATATACTATTTCGGTAGATTTCTGAAATGTTGGTTGACGAAAATAGTATTTATTGGGGAAGGCGACTGAGAGCTGAGGGTCACCTCTGCATTTGGAATGAATGAGAATGGAGGAATGTTGGGGAGAAACCAGACGTCGGCCTTAGTCTACTCCTTACAAAAGGTGCCAAGTTTAACGTCCCATTTGACGGACGGCGTAGTACTCACTGAAAGTGTTCTCCATAAAACACCTCATGTTCTTTGGGATGAGGATACTACCGAAAAATATCAGCCGTCTCAAGGATTCAAACCAAGTCCCTCTGAGTGGACATTAGTCAGGCCAGTACATCCTGGCAAGTACAGTAACCACCTTACCATCCGACCCTCGATTGACAGATGAAAATCAAATTACACTTCTGTATTTTATAAACTTTGACTAAGCTAAGGCATTTATGCTGTCGGTTGAAATAATATCCAATCCTAGAAAGATGGACAATATGTTTTACTTCCTACATCATTGATGGTCATATTTTACGACTTCTACCACATCTAGTGCGCATCGATTCTTTTCCGTGGAAACTCAACTAAAGATGCTTTATGGATTTTGCAAATTGCCTATGTTTCTACCTGCGATTAAATCAAATTCAGGGAGACACAAAGGTGGAATTCGGTGTTGATGCAACAAATCTGAATATTCAAATAAACCCTTTTGAAGAGAGTCCAAATACACTGTTGGATATTGTATTAGTTCAACTTTCATAAAGAGTTAATCCCTCCAGCAACTCGCTAGAATTCATCCTTCGTGGTTATTTGCATACTCCATGCAGCTTGTTGACCTAAAAACCATACCCCTTTAATATTCATTGTGTACACGGTAAAATATCCTCAGTTAATATTCATTTCATTGGGTTAGTCCTTTAGTGGTTATCGGAGGATGGGGAGAATGGCGGAGCATAAATGTTTGCCTTTTCGTTAATCGCCCTTTCACTTTTACATCCTATGCCACTTAAATGACATAGTTTTATGATAACTAGTTTGCTGCCTAATATAATATGGTATGAAATTGTTTCAACACTTCATGCAGTATTCGATGTTTTTGTAATTAATTTAGACTATCTTTTTGAATTGGACATTTTTACAGACTTATCTCAGTGGTAAATATAGCAAACCAGGCAAACGATTCATAGTCCACTGGAAACAATGACAGGTAAAATATCTACTTCCGTGGACGGCTCGAGTTCGGAAGTTCATTTGGAAGGTGACAGCCATTTTATCACGTTTGTGTTCCATGTGCGTATCTCTTAAAAGAGGGCAGGAACAGACATTTTACATGCAGTTTCAATCATGCGAGCAAGCTTATTTGACCAAACTGAAAAATATGTAAACATACTTTTTCCATCACTGGTGAAGTTTAAAGAAATGAGTTTCGGGCACTATTTTCTAGGCTTACATGAAAACTAGTGTTAATTACAGCATAAATAATAATAAATAATAAACCCATACCCTATAATAATTCCAGTCGTGTCACTAGCCTTTTAGCTCTTATTTTTAATAATTTTAGCGAAGTTTTTGAAATTATCACCATCCTGTGAGCATATAAACATTTCTGCTATCGCGCGCATGCAATTTTCGTGCGCAGACAACTGTGTTCCTCCACGGTTCTCTCCAGAGGTATTCCTCGTTCCGGCTTCCCCGGCATATTTCCCCTCCTACGTCTTTATGCCCCGGCGTCAAAATTTTGCATTCTCCCGCTGAACTTTCTAATTATTTCCCCCTTTGCTTTTCGGCTCCTTCTCCCTCTGAAATCTTTATTTTTCCAGCCTCCCCTTGCAATTTTTTTTATAACACACTCCTTGCTCGCCGCTCCTCACATGTTTCTTGGCGAAGCTGCCTTTCTCGAGAAACCACGTTCGTCGCCGTCACGGGAGCCGCCTCGTCGGAAATACGCTGTAAAAACGGAAGTCTTTTTTCCTCCTTCCTTTGCCTATTGCCCCCCTCCGACGCCCTGACGCCGCCCCTTCAATCCCCTCTAATCCCATCCCCCCAACCTACGCTCACCTCCCCCTTCTATCTCCCACCCCGACCACTTCCAACACTGTGCTTTAAATTCACAATGCTCCCGCTCACTTACCTCACCCCCTCCCCCCTTCTCTAAAAACTATTCCTCCACGCACACGACTGGAACACCCATTCCAGTAGTGCACACACACACACACGATCCCTCTCTGCTGGAGGGAACGGGCTAAGTATAAAAAGGTAGAGGCCTTGCAAGAGCGACTGAAATAAAATAAAAAGAAGATGAGGGAAAAACAGCTGAAGGCAGAAAAGACACTGCGACTCGGGAAAAACAGGAATGACGGCGGCAGGAAGAGAAAGAACAGGCACGATGACGGAGATGTAGAGAGAGAGGGAGGGAGAAAGAGAGAGACAGAGAGAGGGGGAGAGAAAGATGTAGAAGGAACAAGAGATGCAAGTGCTTTCATTTCGCAACCCCTCCCTCCATCCCGCCCCAATCCTTCCTTTTATTTATTTCTAGCTTTTTTCCCGTTTCAAGGCGACGTTTATCTCACGGAACGGGTAAGGAATACGGTTCGAGGAGATTTAAGGGGGGAGAGGCGTCGTGGGGTTCGGGGGAGAGAGAGGGGAGCGAAGCGTCTCCGTCATTAGTGGATGAGGAAAAACTCGTAGGGCGGAGATGATGAAAGAGTTAGGGGGGGGGAGGATGGGGAAGACGTGCTCTTCTTTCCGCTGCGTCTTTGTTTTCGAACATGGCAGAAATGGGCGATGGAAAGAGTGGAAGGGGGCATCCGGGCTAGGGGTCGGGGGCCCAAGAAACATTCCCCCTTTTTGTTGCCGCGTTTTGGGACTTTAAATGCCGTATCCTGCCCCAATTCTCCTTAGCACTACTTTGCTTTTACTGCGCGTAGAGGGCGTCCCCTGAACACCGTGAATCGAATGAAGTCTAATTAATCAAGGCTGTAAGAGGTAATTTCATTATTATCCGCGGACTGTGTTATTTTTATTTGTTTTGTCTTCGTACGCTCATGGTAAATAGAGTGAAATAAAAAGGGTGACTTGAATGTATAGTGATCAGGACATCCTGTTGAATCATTCATTTTTTTTTGTGAAAAAATATTTTCAAAACGTAAATTAAAACTGCGAGTCGAGTTAAAATCCACTGTTCATTTTTATGATACAGGTTTTTTAACCCGGTCTCCCTCCGGGTGTCAGAAAATAGAGTAATAAGATGTTTTAACTTGCCCATTACCTCACAAAATGTCCAGGTTAATTATTGCGCTGCAGTAGTTTAGACTTTTTATTCTTTTGTCTCATGAGGGACACTAATAAAATTCCATCTGATGCAATGAAATTAGTCTTTATGCCGAGACATTTTATGACCTCATTATGAGTAAATATGCGAGACCGAATCCCATTTAATGATAAACGCTATCTTAGTCACAAGTTTTCACTCCTTATCCGAATATTTGATGACAAATACTATGATTCACGAGACGGCTGCAACAATTATAAGATCTTCCTGTGACTTTTTTCTGTTCGCTTAATTAAAATACCAAATTCATATATTATAAACATTGGGAGTATTGTTGAGATAAATCTAAAAGCAAATTCATGTCAAATTCAAAACACATCCTCAACACTATAAAACTAACTTATTATGAAATTGAAATAAAATAAAATATAAATGTTACGTTACTTTTATGATGACAAATGATTATGTTACAAATTATATACCTACACAATGAATGTATCTAGCCTCTCCCCCTGCCCTGCCTCTAGTTAAAACAATGTATCTATATTCGTTCACGGTAGGTATCAATCAAGGATATTTCGTACCAATGTATCTAGGATATGATTTTTCGAGAATGAAAGGAGCTGTTATAGAAACTTTGAGGGTTGATATCGCAAAAACATAGGGAGTAGTACTAAACGAAGTAGGCTTCACCTTGATGCCAAAACTACTCTAAGAATGATTCAACTTGGAATTAAAATCCAATGCATTTGCAATAAAACTATAATTTATTCAACCCATTTTTCATTGAATTTTAGGATGTAGCTACATTCATCTAATTTGTTGATATGTATTTTTTATATGACCATAAAGAAATTTTAATTTGCTAGGTATCATTCAACGTTATCTTGAATTACGTTGAATGCTCTTTCTTAATGTAATTGGTAAGATGGAATTGGGCTTAAGTCTGTATCAATTCCGAGTTTTATATGTCCTCTAATTGAAATAATGAAATAATAATCCTTGAAAATGTTTTATTTCAATCACACGGTTCAATTATTCCGAAAAACTCCTGTACTAACAAATATATTTACATTTGTTGTAGCATATACATGAAAACAAAAGGATAAATCAACCTGAACTCGAAGTTGTTATGAAAAGCTAGCCTCCTACTAATCCCTGCGGCATATGAAACTCAAACAACAGAGTAATGAGACCATTACCATTCCCTATTCTACATTAGGTACCAGTTACCTGAACAATCACACTGCTCTGGCCAAGTCCACGCTTCGCAGACTCACTCGGATTTGAACTCGGGCATCTGTCGACATAAAAAATAGGAACGGACTCCAAAGCTCTTTCTACTAATCTCACCAATATTCCTACTTAATATTCTCAGCAATCTAAAAATGCACAAAGGGCACTTCTGGGAAATTTTATGGCACATTAGTTGGCTAAAAACTGAACCAGAGGGTAAAAATATGCATGAATAGTTACAGAAAATCTCCCGAAGATGATAAACAAAACTTCCAGACACCATTCATTCATGTTAGTCTACCAATTACAGGGAGGCTTTTGGGTGGTCACTGTCAAACATTATCATATTTATCTATTAAAGAAATCATTATCTCATATTCTTTTCAGCAAAACTGCCTTCATTCTATCTGAAAATTCTATTAATTACATCTTATAAAATATTTTCTTATTTTATCAATCCTTATTACCACAAAATTCTCCAATGACCGTATGTAACCTCCCACTAGCTACGAATATTCCACTCTCCATCTTTTGTGGATTTCCGTTTGCAGGTTTCTCTCTTTTCCCACCAAATTAGAATTTCACTGTTTTTCTTTGTCTTTGTCGCACAAAATCTCCCCATTGTTCTCCAATTGTAGACGCGTAAACAATCAATTATCTAAAGACTAAGTTCTATTAAGATGAGACAGTTTCAGGCGTAACATGTTAGAAATCCTTCATGACGATAGAAGACTGCTTTTCCACATAGAATTTTTTTTTATTACGACCTTGGTTTCGTTACAACGTAACATCTTCTTGCTGGTGTCATACTGTAATGAAGATAATGTTACGCCGTAACGAAACCTAGGTTGTAATAAAAAAAATTCTGAGTGGAAAAGCAAAGTGTCTTCTTTCATCAAATTCGCTGATTTGTTGATGTCTATTAAAAATAGTTACGAGGTACCAACCGATAAGAGCCCGAAAAATGTTTATAAAAAACGAGTATCCCCGATTCAAGTACCTTATATGTCCAAGAAAGAGAAAGAAGCAAGGAATAGTGGATGAGGAGATAGGTGGTGAAGAGGTTACATCACCTAGGGGAAAGTATTGAATTCTGACTGGCGCATCGCTAAAGATTCGGCGTTGAAGTCGGCCCAAGTTCCGGAATGAAAGGAATGGACAGTTTGTGCAGCATAGCGGAAAGAATCTGACCTGGCGGGAGGGCGAGCTGCGAAATGAAATAAAAGTCGGGTGGGGTGTTTGGAGGGGTTGTCGGAGTAGTCGACGACGTGGCCTGGAAGCAAGTGACAAGAGAGATGTTCGTACCTTCTCGTATGAAAAGGGAACGGGGGAAGGGGTGAAAGGAGGAGTAGGGTATTAAACCAAAAGGGACACGGCCACCGCTCCAAACGCGCTGCAAAAAACCCCTCCCCGGAAAATATTGAATGGCCTGGAAGATCACCCGAATACGCAGGCGTTGACCCGTTGCCATATCGACGCGGCGATGGAGTGGCGATAGTTTTTCACGGAACAGGTCACCAACGGAAGAGAGGGGAAAGGGGGTATATGTAGGGAAGTGGAGAGAGAGAGAGAGGGAGAGAGTACAAAAAGTTTAATGGTTGGATTCTGAAGGGAAGGCCGGGGTATGTGTTGCGGAGCGGTAGTTCGTCGGGCATTGTTGCCTCCATCCATGGATGTGGCTTACCCTGACTGTGTGGTACGCAAAACACCGCAAAAGGACCATTCTTTCCGGCATCCGGCTGAAAAGTTTAAAAAAAAAGGAAAGGTTTTCTGCTACGGACCAGATGGAATACAATAGTGATCATGAGAAGTTTTGACTCTTACTTCCGCAATCAAGTTGTTACAGAACCTGCTTGGTTCAAGATCAAATGATGAAATCTATGAAAGTCAACCACTACTAATTCAATGGTATTTGCCAATGAATCAGAGACTATTATTTCAATGTTTAAATATAACTACAACTCTTGCTCTTTCTATTCTATGTGATTTAAATATATCACATCATAAAGGATAGTGTAAAGCTAGAAAACTAACATGAATACTAGAGGTCAATGAAGTCTCAAAGCCATCTGGAGAACGTCATTATAGGTTTCTTTTTCCGAGAGTGTCACGGTAGTTTCTTGTTTTCAATTCTAATTTTTTAATTTAACTCCATTCCAATAACCGTGAGAGTACTTGATCCTATAACCTGTGGTTTAACATTCGATAGCCATTTGATCATCTTGGCTGGTGTATCGGATTCCCGAAGACGCATATCGCATCAAAAGAGAACATCCAGGCCAGAGATGAGATTCCAACTGGAGGCTTTCGGCCCAGCTGGCTAAAAAATACTATGATATTGGTTCTGTAGTCAATGGCTGATCGTAATAACTTGTTAAAGAAATCGAGGTTAAATAACTTCCTACACATTTATTGATCGGGCTATGGTCTTTCAGGTAATTAATCATTCCAAAACATATGCTATTTTAAACAACCGATGTTTAGTTGATGAAATATGTTACTATGTTTTCATCTCTACATTAAATAATTACAGTATGGCAAAAAAATTAGATGAAATGTTATCATTTGATAGCCTAACGTTTAACGTAGGTTATGGATGGGCACAAGCTAAATACCCTGACATTTACAAGTCTCGCCCAAGGCACAAACTAACCTTACACTACGATAAACCCTCCTAAAATTCCGTATTAAGTTAACCTCCCTTCATTCAGTCCTACATTAAATGAGGCGTATTAATAAATTTAAAATTATTGCCATGCTCTAAAGAGTATGAGTTTGATTTAAACACTTGATTTACGAAACTCGAATGAAAAAATGTCCTATTATATTCGTTCGTTGGTTTGAGGCGCTGATCAGCTGATCTTGGGTATATCTGGGCTCTATCCGCTATCCTTGGCTTAAGTAGACAACATCTTAAAAACTACTAGTGCAATAGTACGTATGTACTCAAGGTAATAACTCTGGTGAGAATCCGGAAATATGTAAAAATCTAATGACTTACGAAATCGCATTACACTGGTGAGAAACAAGTCGTAACAATTTAAAAACACAACAGAGCGATTTCCTTTATGTCAGGTACATATTTTGATTTATGTGTAATGCCTCATAATCCATGTTACTGGGAATAATTTATGGATTCTAAAGACACCAGGTTCATCAAAATATATATAGGTGTTTGTTTTCCCGATGGAACTTCACTCGCATGCAAGAACGCTGAAAACACTAACTCCTTTTGAGCATTCGAGCAAAAAATCAGTTCAAGGAACAGTGAAGCAAAAATAATAAGTAGAGCAATAACAATGAGCCCTAAGTAAACTATTTTAAATGTTTAACCTCTTCAGAGAATTAAAATAATATGTTGTCTAGAATTACCAGCCGCTTAGTATACGAACTTTTTTAATATTTCGTGTAGGCCTCTAGATAGGAAGTTACTTCAGAGACTTTGTTGTTGAGCTTTTCTACACGTTATGTAGCATATCAAAAACTAATTAATTCAAGCAACTTTGCAGTAAAATTTGTTCAAAAGACCATTCGAACAACGATACCGTTGAGTATACTCTGCGTATTCATTTTCCGCTCCACACTTCAAGTGCACGTTCTGTGTTTAACTTTCTCTGTATGTTATGATAATTGGTACTTTTTACTATCTGAAGTTCAACAAACGCGTAACGAATTGGCCGTTTTTTGTTTTACGATATTTGTTAAACAAGCAATTCACTTCGGTAGATTTTTTTGGTCTCATGTTTTACGATTTTCTATATGTGATAACGTCTCATTTGATTTACCATAAGATAAATGGAAATCTGGACACACAAACCGCGGACAAGAACGAATTATGTTCGCAAGTCGTAAGCGCTACTGTACAAATAATTTTTCAGTTACCTACGTCTGATCCGGCAGTCCTCCACGTCGAGGTGACAAGGGAAGTCACGGTCATCCCTTGGTGTTATCTTCCGTTTAAAGTTTTGGAGAAGTGTCACAGACACATGACCACACGAAAGAAGAACACGAAAACCATGCACTTATATGACACCGTGGAGGGAATTTCTTGCGTAAGATTGCAGCGAAAATCTTCTTATCCCTCCTTGCACATGCACACAGTTGGTAGAGAACTTCACTTCAGATAGATCGCCCAGGGAACCAGTCCAGTTGTGGGACCTGCATGAAACTGACTGTGACAGCGGCGTCGAAGGTCTTCTCACCACAGAGAGAGAACACGACGCCTTGCGGTGCAATGCCCTTAGAGACCTCAAATGGAATTACTCCGAAATGAGTCGCGTTCCGTCCCTGTGGCGACGGCAAACGGCTTCGCCTACGGAGGCCTTTGACCAGATACTGGTCACATTCATCCACGTTTTGCGGTTTTTGAAAGGTTTTAATTCCTATTTACACGTTCGCAGTTCCATCAACTTGGTAAAGTTTTGTCCTATTTTATGTGACAGATTTTTAACGAAAGAGAAATGTACCTCCTGGTTGATTCCTTAAACCCTTTCATTTCACTACATTAGAAACCCAAGTAAACCTCATTCTTGATTTGATTACAAGTTCCAGATGGAAGCAAAAATGGACAACTCCACAACGAGCTAGACTTTTCCCCCATTTTCGATCGTCTCCTTTTGGTAGCCAGCAGTTTTAGCCCTTAAATAAAATTATTTTCACAATTTACGGAAACTTGACATGATTGATTCAATCCATCGAGGAAAATATTTGGCTCTTTAATAAGTTTTCTCTTGTGTGAAAACTAAAGTTACAATCCATCCATCTGCCTTTGACCCATTTAAATAGGGACAGAACTTCACCGGTTAATTTATTTTACTCTTCCTTCCTTTACTTGAGAAAGGTTGCTTTTACCACAGAAAATTCAGAAACGTGTAAGTTTATTTTCTTTTTTTGTGTTTTTGTCTTTGTTCGCTAGTACTACAGACATTATTATTCACATTCGCGGGACTTACACATAAGTTATGTATATACTCGTTTACACATAACTTATGTGTAAGTCTCGCGGATATATATGTATATATATATACATACATATAATATATAAGTGGGGTAAGATAATAGTTGAAACAGGAAAAATCCAAGAGAGATGGAAGGAATATATAGAAACACTGTATGGTAAAGAACTTAGGCCTACAAGGTTAGACATAGAAAAGGGACATGACGTAGAAGAAGATATCCAGGCATACTCGACGATGAAATAGAAAGGACATTAAAGGAGAAGAAAGCAAATAAGGCCGTGGGGGTAGACAACATTCCTGTGGAACTCTTGAAATGTTCAGGAAAATGTGGGAAGGAGACTCTATATAGACTGATTCGTAGTATCTATGAGGAAGTAATCTGGCCGGAAGATTTTGTGAGATCAGTGTTAGTTCCTATTCCGAAAAATGTAAAGGCTACGTCATCTGAGGATTACAGAACAATAAGCTTGATATCTCACGCAGCTAACGTTATTCTCAGGATCATCAACAAAGGATATAGGGTAAGGCAAATGATTACTTAGGGGATGATCAGTTTTGATTTAGGAAAGGAAGAGGTACGCGTGATGCCATTGCAGTAATGAGATCACCAATCGAGAGGAATATAGAATACAATAAGAACATTTTTGCCTGTTTTGTATATTTCGAAAAAGCGTTTGATAGAGTGAATTGGGAAAAATTAATGCCTGTATTGCAGAAAATAGGAATGGATTGGAGGGACAGGAGACTGATCCGCAACCTGTACATGTCTCAGACTGCTCAGGTGCGAGTGGGGAACGGAGAGTCCGGATGGGCAGTGTTAGAAAGAGGTGTAAGGCAGTTGTTCAACGTATACGAGACCAAGCATTAGTTTCTCAGTCAGCCAAGGGGTTGCAAGCATTGCTGAGTGAATTGGAGGTTCAGTGCGATAAATATGGAATGAGAATCAATATTAATAAAACAAAGGTTATGCGATTTTCCAAAAAGAAAAAGGCTTAGCTAAATATTAAAATAGTCGGGGAAAAACTAGAGCAGGTAGAACAGTTTACATGTCTCGGAAGTGTTTATGACCAATACGGTCAAAGTAGTAAGGACGTAAGGAGAAGAATTGCGCTAGGTAAGGAGGCTTTCTCAAGGAGGAGGGAGTAGATGAAGGAGACGTTGAGTAGGGATGTTAAGACAAGTCTCGTAAAAACTCTGATATGGAGCGTAGGCGCGGAAACGTGGTCACTGAAGCAGGAGGATGGACGTAGATTGGAGGCTTTTGAAATGTGCGTGTGGAGAAGAATTGAGAAGGTGAAATGGACCGAAAGGAAAACAAATGAGGAAGTACTGGATATGGTGGGTGAGAAGAGGGGTTTGTTTAGAGAAATCCAATGGAGGCAGCAAAAATGGATGAAAGGCGTATTGAGCGGTAGTAGAATGTTGAAGAAGGTAATAGAAGGGAGAATGTTGGGCAAGCGAGGGAAGGGCAGGAACAGTAGGGATGTTGGACGGGGTGAAGGGAGGAAGGAAGAACGCGGAGATGAAGAGGGACCTAATGTAGATTAGGTTGCTAGGTGGGGAGTTACAAAATGTTTATTTGATAGTTGTGCCCATCCAAAAACCTACCTTAACCGGTATATTACCTATTTATTATTATATATATATATATATATATATATATATATATATATATATATATATATATATATACAGCCGGTCGCGGTGGTCTAGCGGGTAGAGCGTTGGACTGCTGACCAGAGGGTCCCGGGTTCGATTCCCGGGCAAGGCACTTTGGGCACCTGCAGCTCCACCCAAGCTAGTTGATTTTTCGGGTACCAGGTCTTCCTGGGAAACCATAACCGGCACAGGGAAAGGAACTGGCCCCCCTACCCTGATGTGTGAATATTCACACGCCGTCGAGCTTGGTACATGGGTAAGCTCTACCATCACCTACTAAACCGACCTTCGGGTTGATTACTGTGTTTATGGTTTATATATATACAGACACACAAACACAGTTTTAAACCTTAAATTTAATGATAATTGAATAAAGTGAATAATTCGTGAAAACCAGTTTGACTGACATGAAGGAAAACTGTCCATAATCGAAAATTGAGCCACAAAGAATTCAAACTCTTCCTAAATAAAGGGTCTATAGGTCAATTTATAGTCCAAGTTTTTTTATGCTCCCATTGTCATAGCAGCAGTAATTAAGGAAGGAGATCATAGCTGAGGCTATTTTCACCATTAGGGTTGGAGTAGACAATTAAAGAAATTTTTGGAGGATGATCAGGCCATGGAGGACGGGTGAAAAAAAACTCAAAGTCGGCATTAATCAACTCTTCACAAAGGATGCTAAGGAGTTCTCATTTTAACCTTCCATACCAAGGACCAAGTACCACCCTCTTAAAATCTCGCTAGATAGCGCCCAATACAAGTTCGGTGGTGAAGATTTTACCAACGTCGGGAATCTTACCCAGGCCCCATGTGTTAGAATTCAGTAACTAGCTACCGCACCAAGCGGATCATCAGGTATTGCCTCGGCAAATTTGAATAAAGATTTTACTATTTTTACTTCCCGGAATTATTCATAAATAACTATTTCGTAGTTTTTTTACGGAACTAATGAAGAATTCTCGCAAATGCAAGCTTTGGAAATAAATATATTTCAGACATGAGACCTGTTCTAGTATAGCTGAGGAAAAGATCAGAAGAAGGAATTAATTCAATTAAAGGAAAGGAATGAGTACAGAAAGTCGAGAAAATAAGTACTGAACACGCTACAAAAGGCGCACTAGATGAAAGAGGCGAGCTCAAGAATTAATCAACATGTTCAGTTTTGCCCGCTTCCTCCACCCCACCCTCAGGTCTTCACACTCCATTCACCGGTTAACCTCCACCCAGTGCGGCAAAATGCATGGTTTTGTTCCTGGGCTTCACAGGCCTCGATATTCAAGCGAGCAACCACAGCAATCAAAAGAGTGACTCATTTCACCGCTTACGCTAAAAGCACTGCCTCATTCGTCATGTCATCGGAGTGAATACGGCAGAAGTCCACTCACAGATCATACACAATGAACGCCAGAACGTAGTTGAGCAACCGTAGTATGGCACGAAAAGCTGCCTTTCGTTAAGGTCATGGTCTCAATTAAAATGGCACGACATCAATTGGGAAGCATGAAAACGGCGAACCCACAGAACACGTCTGAGAGGAAAGCTTTAAAGGAGATGAATTTATTAAACTCCCCTAAGTTAAGGAGGTATGAGTTCATCATTTGCCTATCATAACCTATATTATTCCTACCCTTAGATTTGACGTTCAGTTAGTCCAAGATGAAGGAACAAAAATCCACATCCCCGCAATGCTTTTTAAGAGACATTATCTCAAAAAATCCAATTTTTTAAAGTAATCAGAACTCCTTCACCAAAATAATGTTTATATTATCTCGATCTCAATTCCATATAGTACTTCTAACATTTCGAGAAAATATTTGACCTGGGTGCAATGAAGAACAGTGAGTAAAGAACTGCAAGGTTCTTTTTATGTTTGTCTATACAGATGGATGATATTTTATGAACAAGATTAGCCTTGAAAGAATCAGATTAGTGTTTTAATGGATCGTTTATACACGCGAGTCCGCACTCTCATGAATTGCTAATCGAAGGTAGTGTGTATGGAAAAATGTTTGCATAAAGAACTCGCTGCAAAAATGGTCGAGTCTAATTTTGTTCAAATCAGTTGTTTACGTGTACAAACAATACAAGGAAATTCCCTACCCGCGGGGTTAAAAATCGGTTTGAGTTAAAACATTAATGCATTTTGGTGGCCTTGGAATGTTAAACAAGATGTCATATCAGCGCTGTGCTTGTTTAATGTTATGTAAAATTTAAATCAAGCTCTATGACTCTGATCGGTTTTTTTACTTAGGCCTTCAAATTCCATTTCATATAAGACCTTAGGCAAGTAATTTCGATTCACCGCATGGAACTCTGAATCGGTTTTCTCACGCTCGCGCTTGAAGGATCACGCAATTATTTCAGTGTGTCTACAGAAAACTTTCATTATTTTCCGAAATCTTCATATGTAATTAATTAGATAATAGCCATCAAATTAGTGGCTTGAATGCATGCCATCGAAGAATTTTCGAAGCAACGTGACTTTTATAAAGTTTTATTCCGGCCTTCAACAATTTGCCAAGAAAATCGTAGAGCAATTGATTAATTGTAAACAAATAAAATAAGCCAAATGAAGCCGAAAAAATGATATATACATATTTAAGGAAAAATTTTTACATTTGTGATCTGCTCAAATCCACCTTCCCCACATGTTCTGTGTTCGCCTTTTATGTGTTTTCCTATCCCCTTTGCTTATGGCCATTTCTACGATTGAATGAATATTTGTATGGCGGGATTTCGTATTTGAATGTAAAAACAGGGTCGCACCCAAAATTAGTAAAACTGATTTTCTCTGGCGCGAACGGAGCGGTGGAGGGGAGTCTGCCTGACAGGGTAAGGTGGAGAGGGCTCTTAGCAACAGAATGACACCAACCTCAGTCGCCTGCGAGCTGTCGTTGAGTGAGGACACCGTTTTTAGTGAAGCAAGGTTTTTGTCCGCGTCGAAAAAAAATGAATCTGAATTTAGAGCAACGTTATTCCGTGAAGTGTTGTGCGAAACTCGGGAAGACGGCAACTGAGACCCTCGATATGATCAAGCAGGCTTATGAGAACACTGCCATAAGCCGTTCCACAGTGGCACAAGTTATTTAAAGAGGGTAGGGAGTTCGTTGAAGATGACCATTGCTCCGGACGGCCGTCGACGGCAACAACCGACACGAATGTGGACAGAGTGAGGACACTGCTGAACACAGACCGACGCTTAACCAGTGAAGAAATTGCAGACCAGTTGGGTCTGTCTGCATCCAACGTCCAACGCATTATTTCACAGGATTTGGCCATGCGCAAGGTGTGCGCCAAGATGGTGCCGAAAATTCGAGCCATGGCGCGCTCGTCGTCAGACAGCTCCTGGCCAAATATGGCGTTGCCACGTTGCCGCCCCCGCCCTATTCTCCCGATCTGGCACCACCGGTTCTTCTTCTTCCCCCTGATCAAAAGACAGCTCAAGGGACGACGTTTTGACTAGATAAAGGCCGTTCAAGAGGCTTCGACGAGGGTCATCCACGGCATCCCAAGAGAAAATTTCCAGCGGGAGTACGGGAAATGGGAGCAACGTTATACTAAGTGTGTAGCAGCTCAAGGAGCGTAGTTTGAAGATTATTAAGTCGATGTAAGTTTATCGTCAAAAACATTCTTGTAAAAAATCAGTCCTACCAGTTTTGGGTAAGACCCTGTTTTATATATACATATTATACACATCATATATATATATATATAATGTGTATAATATGTATATATATATATAATGTGTATAATATGTATATATAAAACAGGGTCTTACCCAAAACTGGTAGGACTGATTTTTTACAAGAATGTTTTTGACGATAAACTTACATCGACTTAATAATCTTCAAACTACGCTCCTTGAGCTGCTACACACTTAGTATAACGTTGCTCCCATTTCCCGTACTCCCGCTGGAAATTATATATATATATATATATATATATATATATATATATATATATATATATATATATATATATATATATATATATATATTGTCTACATACCTGTGCATAAAAAATATTTTTTTTTCTATTTATTTTCCATCCAAATTATTACTTGTGAGTTTAGCTCAATCCTTATTCCAGTTATGCTACAAAGATATGCTCGACATTCTTGTTTAACATTCATATTTTAAATATGTCAACTTATTAATATGTAGCTAGATTTTCCGTATTTTGTTGTAGTCATATTACCCGTGTATATTTAATAAATTGTTTCACAATACAATGTTTACAAATACAAAAGTAAATGAAAACCGTATTTATTCGTTAAAATTGTAAACCCACGTCAAAATTCCAAAACCTCCCGATACCCCTATTGTGATGTGGATGAAATGGTGACGCTCGATCCGGAGGCTGGGAAGAAATGATACAACTTAAAATGTTTTGAGGACATCCCTACACCCTTCGCAGTGAAAACAGGGCCAGTCCTAACAGGAATTCATCATCCCAACTGCCATTGTATTTGCCGTTCTTCGATGAATAGCCATGAGGAAGGGTTCGAGAGGGAGTGAAAGTGGGGAGAGGACTACGTGGGGGATGGAGGACAACAGGGTTTGGGAGGAGGGAGAGGAATAGTTCCACCCACAGGGACTTTCCCATCGTCATATTCAATCTCCCCCCTCCAAAGCCTTTCCCCTCGCCTGTCCCAAATCCACATCTCCGCCAACTAGCGTTCTCCCACCAAGTTACGCGATAGTAGTCACGGCCTCCTACGCCTCTCCTCTCCCACCGCCGCCCTTTCAGGCAACCGATCCCGCGCATAATCTAACTCACTGCTCAATCCCCGCATCCTTCTCAATTTCAAACATTCAAACAGCGCTCACGTCCGCCACTATCTCACGATCGAATTTCTGCCTTGTTGATGTGAGAATGGAATAGGATAAAGTTGATTGTGACAAGAAAAATCCCCTCGAGCAAAAAGAAATCAAAGACAATTGGTGAGCAGTGCGGCAAAAATACAACTTGTTGTAATAGAGAGGTTTAACAACGTCAATAATATCGTTGATTTTTATAGTAAAAAAATCCTTCTCATGAATGACAAAAAATGTAATGTGAGGGGAAGAAAAATATAGCCTCATACTATGCGGCACATATTGGTATGTCCTAAAAGGAAACACCGGTTTTGCTACTCTTTGAGTTTTACACACTAATAAGACTCGTGAACACTACACAATACGCCATGAAGCTGGCTTGTCGTAGCACCACATTCAAGAGTGCATAACAGGCAAATAAATGTAATGTTGATAATTCATAATAATATGAATATAGAATGTATATTAACTAAAGTATTTTTAATGTGACTTCTATATTAAGTAAAGCTTTTTAATGACTAAAAAAGGCACGAGACCCCAAATCGAGACGAAGAAAAAAAATCAGTAAGCACTGTATCTGAGGCTACCTCTTTAAAATGCAAAATTATGACAAATTATTTCCAACAAATCGGTGTTTGAATTAACTCTAATAATAATAATCACTACAATAGAATAGAGAAAAATGCCATTATAATGGCGCTAATATTTGTGGTAGCGATCATTCTCTAACAATATCGTGCTTTCAACGAATAGCACCATTATATTCATCAAATGTTAATGATTTACACTGATTACCAATATGCTGAACGGAAGTAAAAAAGGATGAGGTTGTACAGCAGTTAAATCATGTTAAATATGGTCTAAGATAGCATAGTCTTTAACCCCAAGATTAATTTAATTAGAGAGGATATCTTGTATTTCGCTTTTACCTTGTACACGTATTTTGCTATTTGAAGGTATGTGAAACCCAAAGAACCGGGGTGCGCATGACACTTGCTTTTTTCCTAATTTACTGAAGTTTCCCAAAAAGTTCAGATACCCTGATTATGGGTTAGCAACCAAAGGATTGGTTTGTATTGGATGTCCAAGCTATCTTGTTATTTGTCCAACTTTTAATTTTCCCCAAGTTTTTACGTCAAATTTTTCCATCACCTGCTTCTCGTAATCCACCATTGGATTTTCCCTATATTTCTCTCACTCTGTTCCCTTCGATGACGGTATCTCCGATTGTTTCCAATTAGTTTTACTCTCCCTTCATCCTTGTCTCCAGACTTCAATCGGTGACCAAAACCATCATATTGGCCTCCTAGATCCCATTGGTGAAGTTGTGAAAGAAACAAAATTTTGTTTTGAGTTCTAAAATAATGACCTAGAAGAAATGCTTAAATAAGCGCTTCGGTCAAAGACGATGGCACATCAACGCATGAAGCTCCAATATCTCACTTATGTGGTAAAAATAATTTTTCGCAGAGAAAAACTACGTTCAAATAACAGTAACAAACATTAATCAATGTTCAGTGCTCATTGATTACATATTTGCTAGTCTTAATGGCACTTGAAATATTTTAAAAGTTAAACTTGGGAGAATAGTTGAAAAAATTAGCATCTACCTTCTCTCTCGAAGAAGACTTCACATCCTTCCTTTAATCATCCTTCAGTTCTTATTAGTTAAACCTTCAAGTTTTTCACGCAATTTCATCGTTATGACTGATAAAGATGCAATTTGTGATAAAAAAATACAGGACTGATTTTATGACTTGTTTATTTCGACGGATGCAGCTTAATCAAACTTGTTGTCTTCAAAGTACATGCCTTGGCTGGCGACACACCTTTGCCAACGTTTCTTCCAGCTCTCGAATCCTGCCCGGTAAGCCGCCTTAGGGATCCTCTTCCGGTCCGCCGTACAATTAGTTTTAATGTCCGCAATAGAGTCGAATCAGCGCCCTTCCAAGGTTGATTTTAACTTTGGAAACAAAAAAAATCTGATTGAGCCACGTCTGGAGAGTGGTGGGGCTGCGGGATCACGGAAGATCCAGTTATGGCGAAAAACTCATGTTCATCAGTTAGCCCCCGTGGGACGAATTTTGATGCGACGCGCGTCATACCCAAAATGTCTGTCAAAATTGTCTGACAGGATCCAACACTAATGTTCTCTTCCTCGACTATCTCCCTAATAGTTAAACGCCAATTTTACTGCGCCAAATCGTTCACCAAATTGACATGGTTGGGGTCTGTCGAAGTGGAAGGCCACCCGTTCACCAATATTCACTTGTCGAGGTTCTACAAGGTTTAAAACGACTGTACCCCTAAAAACACTGGCTTCGGCTCATGACTTCATTAACTAAGGCTTGCTGAATCATTCCAAATGTCTCCGTAGCACCTTTGCCAAGTTTGAAACAAAATTTCACGCACATACGCTGTTGCTCTAGTTCCTTCATTCCTACCGTTGCACGCGGCACGGGGTTAAGACACGCGCCGCTGCTGCTTCGTAACGACTCGACATAAACAAACGCAATACCTCTCATTTTAGTTTTCAGATGTGTCGCTTGATGGTGCACTGTGTCTCGTTTCGATCAGTTGAACGGTTTGCGCAGAATAAAACCAGTCCGGTATTTTTTTGATCACACCTTGTAGGATCAAACCATCTGATTACAAATAAACTCGCGAGCAATGGCTTAGATAAACACTGTTTTTTTAATAGTCACGTTAACATTTTAGCATCATTTCTAATAATCTAAAGAAAAATTTAAATATACGTAAGCAGCTGTCTAAATTTTTTATTTAATTTGCATCATATTTACTAAGGGGAATTACAATTGGATTTTCACAAAAAAAAAAACAAGAATATCTCGTATTCATGAACAGTAGTAAACTACGAATTTTTACGAATACGGAATAAACAAGTCCCGGAAGTGATTCTTGACTTCCGCGCTCCTTTTCACCGGAAACATATTGCCGTTTAGCACAGGCTAGTGTTTCTCCCACCGAGGACACAATTTGGTATTGGTGCACAACTTTCACTACCGATTCCTGAAATCTCCCATTTTGTTCATTCTGACTGCATTGATAATGTGTTATTTCTTTCATGAATAATTTTAAGGCATATGTGTATACTGCGCAAAAAATTTTTTAATGTTATTTACGATATAATTAACGGGCTAAAGTGGCCAGGTACACATTTATCTTCGGTTGAAACAAAAAATGTCATACTGGTCGGGAGAGCACGGACGGTAACAAGTCAAGTAGATAGTTTCAAGACCACGTTCTTTATTCCACTCCGGGGCATTGCAGCATCTTGATCTAGGAAGACCTAACTTTGAGCTAAATGATGCGGTATCAGAATCACTTGAGGAATGCGGAGCACTAGATATTTCTGAAGAGAAAAAATAAGGAAAACTAAACTATAAAAACTATTTAAAAATTAAATAAAGAAAACTTTCATGAAATTAGCCCCGGATTCACCAAATATATTCCTACCAACGAAGTATATATCTGAACTCTTTTCCACGCTGTCTCATTAAGGAAAAACAAAATCTTCCGTTTAAAAAATGGTACTTTTCGAGCCATCATCTCTCTGCTTTTTCACCTTTAAACTAACATTTGAACTCTCACAAAATGAAGAACTGCTTATAAAGTCTATTCCAAATTTCAATAAACTCGACGGTGTTTCTCATCGTGGAAATTATGTTGAAATCATTTACAAGTACGGAGCTCGAATTGAGCCATTGATGCTTCCCTAAATGAAAGCAACTTTTTTAACCTTTTTTTAGTGATAATCTTGGCGGTAACACTGTGGAATATACACTTGATGAGACTATAGAATGTCTTTCTCTTATTTGTGAGTAGATATCCACAGGTTTTGTGGCACTTCCTTACGACTAAAAGTAAGTCGTCGTGTCTATACCCCTCAAAAATCCATGTCCAAACCTTCAATAGTTGCTCTTGCCTCGTCTCTTGGATACACCCTTACCCCCCTCTTCAATCCCTCACCACACCTCTCATCTTATCATCTGGCCACACTTATTTTGTACTTGTGTATCTCTCTTTTTATCCTAGTCTCATCCTCCTTTGCACCATTCTCTTACCTCGTGCCACACGCTTCCCACTAGGCTGGCACTAGAACTGACGCACCCGAAATCCATCCATCTGAATGCCTTTATACCGTTGCTTCCGCTACGTCTCGAAATCTCTCCTTCTAGATACACACACCCGCACATATTATGCGCCTGGTCCTTTATCTCTCCCTTGTTCTCACTAACTCCCGAGACTCTTTGCCAAATTGGATCCCTATGGTCCTTCCATTTCGCAAGTGTTTGTCGTGATTGGATAATAAGGAAAGCAATGTTTATGCAAAATACACAGTCGTAACAATGCAAAACAATTTGTAGTCAGTTTCCTTATAAAAGTATGTATCTAAAAATGTTGTAAGGCTTTTTTAGATATAGAGTATAGAATTTCGAAGATACTTGTTGTATATAGTCAACCTAAATAGGGTTTCAAACATATTAAGAAACGTGTTCCATTAGAGAATAAAGAATTCTCTTGTTTTCAATTTATTCTAACAAGATTCACCGGTTTTAGACTCCCATGCACATGCGAGAAAGGAACCAGAGAAAGCTGAAGAGTAAATTATATAAACCTATTCGTTTTTGTATGGCACACTACCGACTGAAGTTCAGTTGCAGTATGTGTAGACTATAGATAAAAACGTATCGGATATCAAGCTAGGCACATTATACTGATAAATGTATACTTATCTACTCATTGATCATCATTGATACTAATAAACCCACAATTTCTTTCATATTTAATTTCATATTTTATAAAACATTGACAAAAAAATATTTTTAATTGAAAGCATTTCTGGAATTTGATTCCTAGTAAAAGCATAATTCTTCCGGTTAATCAAAATTCCGAAGAATGTATTTTTTCCAAGTTAGATCCATTTATGTTTTGATGAGTGCCTTTGATAAAAAGCGAAAAAAATCTGATAATTGGAATAGCTTTAGGGTAATTATGCAAAGAGACACTAATTCCTCAGTTCTTAACTTAACTCTTAATATTTAAGGGAGTTAAACTCCCGTAAAACAACGATTATCACACACATCATTTAGGCTTGAGAAAATATTTGGTACAGATATTAATGAATTGGGAATGTATTCCTTAATTATTTAGTCTACTAATAAAACTTAGGAGATTTAAACTATTTTCGAAATCATTCCCTCAGAAATCAAAAGGAATTGGAGCATAATAAAGAAATTAAAGAAATTTAATTTCCATTTTTTTTTCAAATTTTCTTTTTAATTTAAAATTTACACTTTTGAAAAAAACGATTACATGTATGCCTATTAATAAATGATATAGGTGAACTGGAAAAAGCGAGTGATGAAAAATGCCATTGCTTAGAGCTATTAGGCAATGAAGTGACGTATGAAGTATTTCACAAAATGTAAAGGTTAGACTGCAAAAAGGAATAGCGAGTATAGCTCAAAAATGACGAATGTCACATGATGAAGAGGTCTAATCACAATA
Source organism: Hetaerina titia (assembly GCA_037158775.1). Classification (NCBI taxonomy): domain Eukaryota; kingdom Metazoa; phylum Arthropoda; class Insecta; order Odonata; family Calopterygidae; genus Hetaerina; species Hetaerina titia. The sequence goes on along the minus strand of CM073773.1, from coordinate 70,492,227 downwards.
TATGGGTCTAACAGGTCTTAAAAGCTCTTTGTTTGGATTCGTAAAAGACTATTTAGGTGTAGGTATATTATTCAATTCGAGAAGGCCGTATCATACTTCAAATGAAACGAATAAATTGCTTCATGGCCACAAAAAATAATTTAAAGCTCAAAAATATATTTACAAATATACGTTAAATTCACAAAAAGTATCTTTATTCTGAATGACAGCCATTTTGAAGCCCTGATGGACTTCATACCCTATAATTCTTTAAAGATTACTCATGGAAGCCGCTATGCAAAAAAATGTGGCACCATTAAATTAAGAACACAATGTATACATCCGCCGTTCTTTATTCTCGTACAACTAGTTTCAACGCTTAGGCGTCATAATCAGGTACCTCAGATACATGATGATGATGCCTACGCGTTGAAACTAGTTGTACGAGAATAAAGAACGGTGGATATATACATTGTGTTCTTAATGTAATGAACATGGACTTCCACAAAGTTGAGCCTGAAACAAAAGTGAGCAAAAAAAATGTGGCACCACTTTCTCAAGGTTCATTTATCAAGACGAAGTTCACTACATTTTAGTCCATTGAACTCCTCTTTCACCTATTCAAAAGAAATTTTAACTCAGTTTAATTGTGATAAAATAAATAATTAGATGTGAAACGAAGCTGGCATTGGTGGTATTTTATTGATTACATGAAGCACGTCTACCCCACATTAATAGGGTAATATATTTTACAATGATGATTTATTCGCCCGCATATTTAGAAACTGAAAAACGGTTTATTCAAGTATTTATTCCAGGCGTATTAATATAAATAAATCCAATTTTCAAATATGTGCATTATATATGGTTTGAAATCAGGAAAAGTTAACGGAAGAATTCCGTCTTTTGCTGGGAATGAAATTCCAGGAATATCTTGCATTTAGATTAATCACATTTAAAATTCCTTGCATTCATTTCATTTCCTTGCATCAATTAAATCAATTTGCTCAGTCCGATTGATGTATGATCGCATAAAAAGCAAGCAACCAAAAATTCGGATCGATCTTCGGGGTATGAATATCACATCGCGACTCAAAGTTGAATGTTTTCATGTATGTATTCTCAAGGAGATGGAGGTATTATCCAGTGAAGTAAACAAAAACTTCAATAGGTAACTATCGGCAAAATGTCCACATTTTATTCCAAAACGGAAAATTTGATTACTCGCGAATTATCGTCCATTCTCTCATTCTTCCATCAGAGACATCGTTCTTCACTCGCTCTCTCCACCCTTTCTTTTCCCCACCACTCCTGGCCGCACTAGCCTATATGATCCTTTCCTCTAATCCCCGCCTTCTCCGCCAGTTTTGTAATACGTACTTCCCTCCCTCCACACACACAAATACATTCTCCTCTCTTCCGCAAACACACGATTCCGACTCCGCCATCATCCGAGTAATTCGCTCCAATGGTCGGAGGGTCAAAAGGTTGCTTCTATACACTATGGCTCAATAGCGCCCTGCGTTGTTATGTTCGGGTTTCTTTTCGAATTAGTAGAGCGTCCGTATCCCATTCGTAGCGTCCGGACGGAAAAATTAAAGGCCAGACGGCGCGCTTCAGATTTTTCTAACTAGGACACGTCATTTATCTGTTTATTTTTAATCTCCTGTACTTTCCTTTCCGGTTTTTGCACAATTTCATTTTGCTCAAAGCATGGGGATGATTGAAACATCAGCTTCAACTAGCCATCCTGCGTCTCGATAGCAATCAGTGTACCTTTTCAATTTATAAAATGGTGTATTGCAGATCAAAATGGGGGGATTGGTCAACTAAAACATGAACCCTCAGGCTTGCAGGAACAACAAAATCATGCGTGTTGGAATACTTTTTATCATTTTAGTTTTAAGATTTTTTGCTTCTTCAGTCCATGTTAGTGCTACCTCTTATTTATTTATATGTATATATATATATACATATATATATATATATATATGTACATATTATATTTCTTTTTTCTACTACTTGCTGCATTTAGATGATTTAATCATGAGTATTTCCTAACGTCTCCTTGTATTTTACAGCTAAATTTAATGAATCATGATCAATTTAAATAATTTAGATATATCCTCACAGCCTTTTCTGCGTTTTCTGTAGTTATCATTACTCTCTCATTTTTTGCAGGTATTCCTTGTAGGTTATTTTAAACACCCATTTAAGATTCATAATGCTACATCAACACATTTCCAGCACTTACTTTCCTCATTTATCTTCTTCTACTTTTATCCACGCGTCCTATCCGAGGAAAAGTAATCTCACATATCTAATTCTATACATAGCATATTATTATGTCGAGGATCATGATTTCTCCTGCGAGTATATTTTCTGAAACTCTTATCTTTTGAGGTTATGTCAATTTACTAGCTACACTCTTCGAGGAATTTTAGATTTGCTAATGACTCTCCCACCATACAGAAAAACTAACACTTTTAACTTTTTCTGTCAATTTCGCACGAATAAGTACCTACTTTAATTAAATAGCATTTTTTGTTACATTATTTGAAACGTACTTTGACGTACTGAACATAAAAATGCGGCAGAGGAACAGACTGAAATCTCTTGTTTTTCTGGCGCATTCCTTTTGGTGTTTTTTACCTACAGTCTGTAATTTTTTTATCATGATTTGATTTTATTAAACCTTTGTATCAATTGGACAATAAGCTTTTATTTTCTGACTTCAGCATAAAATTGAGTTGTACTTAATTTCTACATTACAATATTTTTTCCTGATACATACTCTTCAGTTGTCAAATCGCTATATTTTCCTGCCATTATTTTGCTCTGTCATTGCATTCTTCATCGTATTCCTTAATTTTGCTTAAACGCATATTTGCATCATATACCTTAACCTTCAATTTTTTTCAAATATTTGTTTCCCTGCTCTTCTTTATAAGTGCACTCTTTTCTTTTCTGGAATTCTTTGCTTTCCACCTAATTAAATATCGTATATTTTATTAAGAATATCTTCTACTGCATTCCGTAAATTTTCAACTCTTTATTTTCATCAAATTTTCCGAGCTCTTTATTCATAATCTAGAATGTCTGTTAGAGAGATATTTCACATCATATTAATACTACCAATCACATTATTTATTATAAAAATTTTAAGGAATATGGGAGTGTTAACATCTAGACAAATGGGTTGTGAAATAGTTTTATGCGCGCTGTAATGTTTTGTTTTTAATAATATTAGAAGTATTGAAGACAAGGCGTAAATATTTTTAAATGTGAAATTAGTTCAATTTCATGAAAACTTAAAAATAGGCTTCAGAAATCAAACTATCACTCTCAAACTTTTGTAGACTCTTTAGGACTTACTTTCACGATCATATCTATTGCAGTATAGGGAGACATTTGAAAAATATTTTAATGCAAAATTAGTACGCAGAAAAGATAAATTTTTCAGCTGTCGTTAGTTCCCTATTTTAATCTTTCATCTGCGAGTTACTCCCATGATGTATCTTTTGGCAATTTCTTTAAAAATACTGAATCAATCAGAAAATATGTCTAAAAGTTTATTTACACGATGGTATATTCAATATAACTCTGCAATCCAACGTAATTTTCTAATTGATATAAATGATATTCGACGCATGTTCTAAAATATTCATGAACAACATTTTATTTTATCTTCCCTCACGATTTCCATACATGCTATTCCTAATGAAGCTTCTTTTTATATCATATCATATTTTCCTCATATTTCTCAAATGTATTTCTCCTCAGAGAGATTTCATTAGGAGCTGCATTTAATTATTTCATTAAGTCTGTTTTATCATTTGGCAGATATCGTTAACCTTTGGAGGAGAATGACTCGTTATATGAAATTAATTAATGTATATTTTTCAAATTAAATCAGACTGCCAAGAATAGCACCACAATATTCCATTTACATTTTTTCCAATTCACATTTATTTAAACCCGAAATTATCTAATTATGCATATTTCAATCCTGAATCATTTACTTAACTGACTGACATATTCTGTCTGGCAGCATTAACCAGGAGATCTGTAGGGTTAGTTTATTTCATATTTAGATTATTTCTCCATGGGGTGGCATCGTATCTCAATTAAGATTACCGTAGCTTGAGCTGGTTTCAGCTTATTTCCACCAACATTAGATTACAAGGGGTGCAAAATGACCTTAGCTGTTCATGCCGCCATAAAACTTAAATCTAACTAACTTATCACATTCTGAGATCTGATAAAGTAGGAATGGAGGAGTTTTAGCATTACACCCTTTTTATGCAGTTTTGTGTATAAAACCCTGTATTATAAGCATTTACTGAAGTTTACAGGACGTTTCACTTGTTTATGTGAAGGTATGTTTACACATATACTTCCTTGGATGCAGTCCCCATAGTACAAGTAGCGGTAATGATATATTGTGTTAATTAATTATCTCCTTACGCACCGAGTGCCACCATACAGGGTTCGTCCGGAAGATAAGTGTACTGAGCTCAGGGAAAAAACACTATTACACTTTTACATATCTTAAGCTAATATTCCTCAAAATAGGACCCTTGTGAGTCGATACACTTGTTCCAGCGGCGTTTCCATTCCTGGAACGCTCCCGCGAAGGCATCATTGGGGACCTCTCGAAGACACGTCGTCACGGCCTCTTTGACGGCGTCCAAAGTCCCGTATCGCGTTCCTTTCAAACTCCTCTTTATCTTCGGGAACAGAAAGAAGTCCGGTGGTGCCAAGTCCGGGCTGCAGGGCGGGTGCGGCAGTGTTGCCACGCCGTGCTTGGCCAAGAAGTCCGACACGACAAGCGCGGTGTGAGACGGCGCATTGTCGTGACGCAGCCGCCAGATGTTTTTGATCGCTGGCCGGACGCGAGCGACTCGTTTTCGAAGCCTGTCGAGCACTTAGACGTAAAATGCAGCATTTACAGTTTGTCGTTCAGGTATAAATTCGTAGTGGACGACTCCCCTTTTGTCAAAAAAGACAATGAGCATCATAAACTTATTTTCCGGACGAACCCTGTATATTGTCCACAGTCAATAAGGGCTTCGTGTTTGTCATGATCCTATATTCCTTCATTTCCTAGTCAATGGATTCCTGCACTTATAAGTTGACCTACCGACCTGAATTGAGTTGTTAGCGATCCAAGCCCAAGATTTTTGTTGACCTCTTACACTTCGTTTCGTGAGGAATAAATAATTACAAGTGTTATTTGAAAATCGGCACAACTTCAGTGTGAACCTGAAATAAAATATATCAAATATTTTCACTTAGTCATAATAATATTTAAACATGTTTAACTAATCTTAAAATTAAAATCTCCCTTCAGAGGAGAAATCCAAATTTTTCAGAATTTCCTTCATTCAATCAGTGTTCCTGACTACAATAATTCATAATTCCTAAAAGTTCTATCATACTTCCCAGCTGCGTGTAACTTGGCGTGGAATATTTATTTCAAAAATAAAACCTAAACAGAAATATTGGCGACATCTTTCGTGAAGAGAATTTTTCTCCTAATTGTTTCTAATTTACATTACATCAGTTCATCTTTTATGGTAACTTTCTAAAAGCCCCAAAATAAAAAGATTACAGATGAGTCTCGGCACATTTTATTCTCAACGTCCTCACGCTTTGGACAAGAAGTAGACGGTGTATCCCAGACGCCGTGCCTCGAGCTTAAACATCGCTGCACGTAAGGGTTGCCATGATCAAAGTCCGGCCCTTTCTAACCCCTCCAACTCTGATCTCTCCACTCTCTCTCCCTCTCAGTCCTTTAATAAACACACGCCTTCCCTCGCCGCCTTCATTTGGACCACTAAGGGCGCCCATTCCCGACGCTCCTTGCCAGCCTTATTCCTTCCCTCCTCATTTTTCGTCCCATAAACCCACTCCTCTCTCACTCCCCCTCCTTTCCAAATCCCTCCTCGGAGCACATTTGATCGTTGCCCTTTCGATAAGTCCGAAACCTCCCTCTCACCCCTTTTCTCAGACCACCTCTGCCCTTTCCATTTCCCCCGTCTTCCGCTCGCCTACTCGAACCCTCGACCCACTTCCCCTCCTCCCACTCCTCTCCATGTAACGTCCCATCTTACTCTCTCTCTCTCTCTCTCTGCCAACCCCTATCCCCTTCCATTTCTTCGTCTCACCATCCTATCCGCTTTCCTGCAAAGTAAACGCGTACAGTGCCAGTCCTTGAGCAGTGAATTTGATCTGCTGAGTTCATCACTCCCTTCCAATTACGTATTCTAGCACCAAAATAAAGAATATATCTGTCCCCTTGCCATTTGTTTACCAGGGTTCCTTATTTTCTCTGATTTTCGTCGTAGAATATTAAGAGTTGAACATTTTTATAAACATTTGTATTCTTAAAGTAAGTACCGTTTGCTTATATTAAATATTGGCGCTTCAGAACACAGTTTTTCTCCTGCAGCGCCATCTACCGATTCATTGAGAAGCTATAGCAGCATTTGTTTTGTTTCAGAAGTGTTTGCTTGTCCGTGCATGCAAACAACAATTCCGCGACAATCGTTGATCCCGCCAGCTGTGAAGTGCGTTCTGTCATACGATTCTTGTATCCAAAAGGATTGTCGGCTGCTTAAATTCATCGGAAATTATGCCTAATTTATAAACCTACAGTTATGAGTGAAGGAAAGGTTAGACAATGATGCCATGGTTTTAAAAATGGGCGAACAAATGTCCATGACGAAGAGCGATGTGGTAGGCCCAGTATTCTGACCGATGAAATTGTTTCGCAAGTGAAACAAAAACTGCGATGTGATCGTCGATTGACAATTCATGGCCTGCTTGAACAATTTCCTCAACTTGGACGCAATACTGTCTACAATATTGTCACGGAGAACCTCGGATACCACACATTGCGTGCAAGGTGGGTACCGAAAATGCTCAACGACCACCACAAAGAGCAAAGAATGTCCAGTGGACGAGAGTTTTCGGGTCGTTGGGAACTCTCTAAACCACCCACCGTACAGTCCTGACCTTACACCCAGCGACTACTTCCTCTTCTTGCACTTGAAACAGTGGTTCGGTGGACAACGTGTCGAAACCAAAGAGGAACGCAAGAATGGCGTTGTCGATTGGTTCAACCCTCAGGCGGCGAGTTTCTATGCAGAGGGGTTAAAGAAGCTGATGCAGCGGTACGAAAAATGCTTAGAAGTGAACGGCGATTATGTAGATAAGTGAAGTAGGTTTGTAGCTAACTAAAAGTGCCAATAAAATGTGTTTCATATGAGTATATTTTTTCCTATGACCAAACGGGCCTTACTTTATGAACACGCCTCGTAGATATATACACTTAAATGGAAAACATAGACTCAGTGGAAAAATCTCCGTCTATTGATCCGTTCATACGAGAAATCAGACCCTGTTGTATACCTATTATGCAGTATTGGTACGAATGCCCGAATATCCGTGCCCCGCGACACTTGTCTCGTATGCTAGGTGTACTACCACTATCGAATATTAAGGGCAAAAATGTATCCGTGTGTGAATATGTATACATGTAATATGTATACATATATATGTGCATGCGGGTCGCGGTGGTCTAGCGGGTAGAGCGTTGGACTACTGACCGGAGGGTCCCGGGTTCGATTCCCGGGCAAGGCACTTTGGGCACCTGCAGCTCCACCCAAGCTAGTTGATTTTTCGGGTACCAGATCTTCCTGGGAAACCATAACCGGCACAGGGAAAGGAACTGGCCCCCCTACCCTGATGTGTGAATATTCACACGCCGTAAGGGCTTGGTACATGGGTGAGCTCTACCATCATCTACTAAACCGACCTTCGGGTTGATTACTGTGTTTATATATGTGCATGTATATATCACATTTTTGTGAAAGTATAATGGACGTAAATAATAAACACACAGTAAAACACAAAAAAGGAAAAGAAACTCACTATATTTTGAATTTATGGTGGTCCACGCCATCTTTCTCAAGGAAGAGAAGTACTATAATAAGCAAAATAATATGTTTTACTATAAACCATCAATTCCTCCTGATTCATATTTCTATTCCCTACCAACCTTCAATTCCGTCCAAAATGCCTATTGTATTCCTTCTTTCGCTTAGGTTGCCCAACTTTCTGCGCACAAACACCGATTTTTATTTAGATATTAAGATAATAATCGAAACTTGTTCACAGAATATACAAGCAATCTGAAGACCTTACATAAAAACTTGTGTTCTACTGCCAAAAGTTTAAATAACTTGAGATTATTGTGGAGAAGAAATGGCCTAATATTAGGTAGAATAATTTTCACTGATTTTCCAAATGCAACAAGGCAACACAGAAACTAAAACATATAAAAGAGGGACTCACTGGTTCTCGAAGTGAGTCCCTCTTTTAAATGTTTTAGTTTTTGTGTTTGTGTCGACTAGTTAGTGAATTTACATTATTGTGCACGTTCGTGGGTTTTTCAAGAAAGTGACTTTATATATATATATATAAAGTCACTTTCTTGAAAAACCCACGAACGTGCACAATAATGTAAATTCACTAACTAGTCGACACAAACACAAAAACTAAAACATATAAAAGAGGGACTCACTTCGAGAACCAGTGAGTCCCTCTTTTATATGTTTTAGTTTCTGTGTTGTTGTCGACTAGTTAGTGAATAAATAAATATATATATATATATATATATATATGTAATCATGAAAATGACGCTCTCCGGCGACGCACAAACACTAAGATAATAAATATTACACACACAGAAACATAAAAGAAGGACACTTACAGTAGATATTTACGTTTCGACGGCACGGCCGTCGTCATCAGAAGTTGTCCTGAAGTAATATATATCCTGTCCTTAAGTCTGATCTTAATAAGACCTCGGAGCAGGCCGAAAGCTCAAATAATCTACAATGTGAGTGTTCTTTTACGTGTTATCTGTTTTATTCTGTGCTCTATTGTGCCGTCCAAAAGTTATATATATATATATATATATATATATATATATATATATATATATATATATATATATATATATATATATATATATATATATATACGTATTGCTTAAGAGAACCATTAAAATTTGGTGTTCTGTGGATAATCTTAAAAATATGTTGAATTTGCTGTGTTACAAAACTCTACCTGAGTATGATCTGTGGATAAGGACAAAACGTTACCACTAGCAATTAACTTCATGAGTTGCAATAAATTCAAAATTATAAACGAAAATATTCTCTCCTGTGATAACTAAATATTATAAGAGACATTTCGGGACTCAAAATTCCTCTGAGCTATTGATATGATGAATAAAAGTAAAATAATAATAATTATTATTCGGAATATTTTCACTCACTCTATCCATTGGCGAGCAAATAACGCTTTATCATGGCCCCCACTCAGCAAAATGTTTATAAAAGGAAGGCTAATACGATTTTGACTCAATAGTTGGTATTTATGTCCATCGACAAGATATCTATAACAGCTCCATACGTTGGAGTAACGCCAAATTCTGAAGGAAGAGTGAAATATGGCGTGGATGCATAGGTAGATCCATATTTGCACATTGTAATAAAAATTCCATCGAAACGTAATATTTTTTCATATTTTTCATCTCATGCTCTATTTCAACGGCTGAATAAAGTAGGCGTTTTTGTCACTGGAGCAATTTGTGATAACCGAAGCGTGAAATACCCTTTGAAAGATGCTGAAAGTATTAGAAAAGGAGAAAAAGTGATAAGGTATGACTATGCATTTGATAATGGCTAAAAAATATGAAATCGAATGACGAATCGCTAAAAGATTTTGCCAGTAACAATACTTCCCAATTGTCACTGGTTAATGGCAAATGGTCAGAGAGGAGAGAGGTATTCATGATTCAATCGTAATTTGTGAATAAAATAAGCCTAATTTCACTGTCTATTTGTATGATAATTCAACAATACTTTATCAAATCCATTTTAAATGCAAAAAAATGTTTCAGGAGTATTACATTGTTTCAGTTCATAATTTGAACATAAATACAATACCAATGCAACAATTGTAGTGTAAAACTCATTGACCCGGTCAAGATGAAAGATTTCTACACCCTAAAATTATTGCATTGGAATCCATATTAGCGTATGATTCCGTTAATAGTTATTGTTGCGACATCTCCTGCAGTTTGGAATAGGAATACAATACTTTAGATTAGCAAATTATAATGCTTCATTGACATTCAATTAGATTCAGCTTCTAACCTATGGATTTTAGAAAATGAGATATCTATATCACTTAAGAAGTAAACAAATATAGTTCAAATTACTTTCCGTATCCAGAGCAGCCAATCGAAACAAAGTGACAGGCAGACAGTCATGAGCAAATCTAATAGATGTGCAAAAAGTGTTATGTTCATTAATATACCAACTGCTATACACCGGCTTCGCAAATGGTATCACAGTGTAGCCAAATGTGTATTATTTTTTGTATCTCGAATATTGAACGGTAAACTTGCCATTTTATTTAAAAATTGCAAAACTCTCTTAAAAGCTTTATATATATTATATATATAATATAAATAATATATAATATATGAAAAGATGATTTCGTCGAAGTAACACGTAGTGTTCAATAAAATACTAGGAGAGCAACAAACAATATCAGAACACATAAGAAGAATACTCACACGATATTTCTTAATAATTTCGACGGAATTTAGCTCCGTCTTCCCCAGGAGAAACAGTAGTCCTGCCTGGCAAGCAGTACCGAGGAAGACGGTGCTAATTCCGTCAAAATTATTGAGAAGTAAGGTGTGAGTGTTCTTTTTGAGTTCTTATTATAGAGTTATTTATATTATTTCACACATAGAAACCCTTTCCTTATATATTTATTTCTATGTGTGAAATAATATTTGTTCACCGTATGGCGGGATTTTGTGTTTGAATGTGTGTGTATATGTATATATATATAAACACACAAACACTAACACAAAAAACACCACACACATAGAAACATAAAAGAAGGACACTTACATTGGATATTATATATATATATATATATATATATATATATATATATATATATATATATATATATATTCTGATGACGACGGCCGTGCCGTCGAAACGTAAATATCTACTCTAAGTGTCCTTTTATGTTTCTGTGTGTGTAATATTTATTATCTTAGTGTTTGTGTATTTGTGCGTCGCCGGAGAGCGTCATTTTCAAGATTATATATATATATATATATATATATATATATATATATATATATATATATATATATATATATGCATATATATGTACTCTATATGACCACATAAGGTCAAATAAAATCAATTTTCAAAAGAATTAAATGATTAAAATATTTTTTTCATATTTATATTAAAATTTTCTATTTAGGTCAACGTGAAATTTTCCTCTGCTACAAAGCTCATTTCTAACAGGCGTGTTTCGAAAAACTAGGTTGATTAATAATCATTTTTTCACCATCTCCATAGAGGGAATATTTATTTATAAGATTAAATTCAAATACTTCACTGAAATCGAAATTGGAAAAATGCCATGTACTAATGCTCTAAGCAATAAAAATAATGAAAATTTAAAAAAATATGTCTTTTAAGCCAAGAACTGAAAGTTTATTGGATCCCGTAAATTTACCATTTTTTTAGGATTACAAGTTGATTTTTACATGATCTCTTAATCTACGTGTTTCCAGTAAAAAACGAGGGAATTTGCTAGAAGAAAAAAGTAAACAAAAAATAGAATAGAAAATAGAATATAAAAAAGTAAATAAAACTGCTCATTCACTCAATTAAAACGTGAAAAAGTAAAGTTGGAGCCAATGTAAAGATATAGAATCTGTAAAAGTATAGTGTTCTTATATTAATTAGTTATTACGAGTTATTTTTGCTGGTGCTAGTAGAATGCCATAGTCAATCTTTCTGTTTCCCATTCGTTAGTGGTAATTCTATTGGCGAGAGTTTCGATAGAAAAGCGAGATATTCAAGGGAAACGGGTGCACATCTGACAAAATGAAGAGGCTGTCGATTTCATTCAATAAGAGTCATTTTTATTAACTACTCAAGAGCGAATGGAATCAAATGGAAACAATTAGTTCAAATAACTTCTCAGGGGAATGTGTGCTTCGCTAGACAACATAGTTGGAACAGAAGACCAGCAACAAATCATTCACTTCAGGAAATAAACCAGGTCCCTCGGCTAGACATGCTGCCACTGTATGTTAAATTCGAGAGGTGAGCTCTGTTTTTAACGCTCTATTGCTGATAGGAGTACCTTGGTCTTTACTTCGTCCCATCATGAAGGCTAAGTTGCTCTTCTATCTACATCTCTGACTTATTTTCCACCCATTCCTTTTCCCTGTTATTCGTCTCGTCTCTTACCAAATTCCTTTGTAATTAAACAATTCCCTTTCGCTCCCCTACCCAGACAAGCCATTCTTCCTCCTGTCAAGAGTCGATCTCTTCCGTCCTGTGCAAACATTGGAATCCCTTCCTTGAGCCCAGGCGATCCTCATATCAATTCTCTCCGTTCCTTGTTTGTTTTGTGTGCTTTAAGAGTATAAATGTGTGTGTGTCTGGTCTTCGTGGGTGTATATGTGGGTCGCGGTAGTCCATGGGGTAGAGTGTTGGACTACTGACCAGAGGGTCCCGGGTTCGATTCCCGGGCAAGATACTCTGGCCACCTGCAGCTCCACCCAAGCTATGTGATTTTTCCGGTACCAGATCTTCCTGGGAAACCATAACTGGCACAGGGAAAGGAACTGGCACCCCTACCCTGATGTGTGAACACGCCGTCGGGCTTAGTACCGTGTGAAAACTCGGGTTGAATCCTATGTTTATGGTTATGTGTGTGCATAACAGAAAACAAACACACACTATATATATATATATATATATATATATATATATATATATATATATATATATATACAGTATTCAACCCGAAGGTCGGTTGGGTAGGTGATGGTAGAGTGCCGTATATGTATGTAGAAATAACTTTTTTATTTCATTCAAAATAGAAACCCCGCCATACGGCGAACAAATATTCTTTCACATGAAAATAGATATAAGGAAAGGGGATAGGAACACATATGAAAGACGAACACAGGAGAGGTGGGGAAGGTGGAATCAAGCAGACCACGAGCGTAGAGCATCCGCCCGGCAAGTGGAAGATCCGGTGTTCCAGTCTTCTTGTCTCCAGATTTCTTGTTTTAATGTTTATTTGACCAGGTTGGTTCGTCTCTTCTTCTGGCTATGCATGCCATGAAACGCACTGCTCCTATCATTTATGATGTTGTATGCTCGCTAACCTATTGTCTCTTCTTCTTGTGTGTTGTCTATTTCTCATTTGGTGGGTGAAACAGCTCCCTAACGCCATCTCTTGGCCAAGGAATCGGGGCATTTGGTCGATTGAAAAGATTGCAGATCTCAGTGTAAATTAGATATCCTTGATAGCTCAGGTGGTAGAGCATCCGCCCGGCAAGGGGAAGTCCCGGATAAGGAAATACTTTTACACTCGTGGTCTGCTTGATTCCGCCTTCCCCACTTCTCCTATGTTCGTCTTTTATATGTGTTCCTATCCCCTTTCCTTATATCTATTTCCATGAGAAAGGGACAATGGTAAAAAGGGTTTAACTCCACAGAGCTTTAATGGTCTTGGTGAAATTAATGCTGATCACCTATTGAATACTACGTTAAATCCTGAGGCTTGAACCTCATTGAAGGTATTTTGAAGAAGCTGCTTCTATATTTTCAATATTAATGGGTGATATACCTAATCAGATTCTGATGATGATGGCCGTTCTGTCTAAACGTCAAAATTGCATAAGTGAGTGTCCTTTCTTTGTGTTTCTATGTTTTAATAAAAATCTATGTCAGTGTTATATATATATATATATATATATATATATATATATATATACATATATATATACACACACGTATGTATATACATGCATACACACAAAATACATAAACAAATATTCCGTTTTTGTGTCCAAGCACATATGAATACGAATATACTAACGCACTTAAGCAAAATATATTGGCGTATCACAGTGGTCGAAACGGAAGTTCGTCCCTCTCTCCTCTTCTTGGTTGCTCTTTTGTTAATCATTTCAATGATCAATGAATGGAAGTGTGCAAACAAAACAGGATAATATGTCCGGCAAAACACCGGGAGGCCTTTCTCATTCCTTCGTCCCGGATTGCTGTGAATATCCACAGTCAAGCGAGCGGACAGATGTCGAGCACCGATAGAGTTCCCACTGAAGACCAAAAAGACTGCCAATTCGTTGAAATTCTAGCATAAATAAGCATTCACAGGGAATGATGAGTTGTTTAATCTTGCAAGCTATGATCTTTAAAAAAAATTTGTCAAATCGTCACTAATTAGATTTTGACATAATTTTCACCTTTTATTTAATATTATGTATCGATTATTTTACATGTTATAAAGCAGAAATGTTTTTTTTTATTTTATAATTCCACGCAGTCAGTGACAAATCAATGAGAAGTATCCTACGTATAAGATGGATTTGCTAATGCTATTTTCCACAGGGATATCCGTTCAAGTTAAAATTTTAATAAATAATAACAATAGTTTATTTCAATAAATTAACATATACACTTTTTATACACACGTAGCATCCAACATTTTTTTGCACTTGTACACAAAATGAAAGCACATTTTCCAGTTTTATATCAGATTCCAATTATGTGCGCCATTCCGTTTCGTTGAAGTCAAACGGTAGAAAACTTGATTTTACCACAGATGTGACAAGAATCTCAACTAAATTTTACCCATTAATAACATTCGATTATTTCCTTACTAATTTTCCTGGTTTATAGCTATATTTGTTCATATATTTTATATATTATTTTATTATTGTATGAGTTATTTTTTTATATATTATATGTGTTATATACACATTCCCTTCTTCGGCATATCTTCTCAAACCGTTACTCTTTTTTCATATATCTATATTGGGCGATGCAACCCCCATCCATTCTCTCGGCATGATCAAACCAGCAGAGCATACTTATTTCATAAAGGCTAATATTTATTCTTTCATTATCATATATTATCTGCTTATTTCCCACTCCAGCTCCTTTTTGTGTTAGCTTTATATTCGTGAACACGTTTTATTGCAGTAAACAACTGCTCATTCACTTCGCACTTTTTCTAAATATTATACAATGCTCCTCTCTGTTTATCCCATCGTATTTCTTTTCGAAATCTAAAATAAATAATATACTTTGCGTCTTAATTTCATCATTTTATTTCGTACGTACATCATGAAGAGCAGACATGGCCCGTGCATATTCTACCAGGCATAAAACCGAAATTAAATTCCTCACATTTTATTCTATTACCATTCCGTTCTCTTGCAATCAACCCTTAACCGAAACCTTTTATCGGTGTACTCAAAAGAGTTATTGCTCTATATTTTGTTATGTACTCTCTCATTCTCCTTCCATGTATTAATTTCTGTACATCTACATAAATACCCTGCGAGCCACCAAAAAGGTGTGTGGCAGGGGGTGTAGCACCATAAGGGAAGAGTAAGGGTTGAGGGGGTTGGGGGTTAGGTGAGGAAAGGCGGGGGGAACCTGTAAGAAAAAATAGATACATATATACATATTCACATATATATATATATGCACGCACACACACACATATAGTATGTATGTGTATATATATATATATATATATATATATATATATATATATATATACATACATATATATATATATATATACACATACATACACACATATCCTCCCGCAGTCCCTAACCTGTACGTTAATACTTATTGTAATGAACTATGTCCAGGGGAATTTCGGCTACAAGCATTCTGGTCCCTTATCGTTCTTGGAAAAAATGACATTTTAAACATGTCAGTCTTGCAGTCTATCTCTCCAGTAAATGACAGATATGCAAAAATGTACAGATATGTACATTTTTGCATTCTTTCCAAAATAGCCCAAATAAAATTTTCAAATTTTAGGTTAAACAATTCGCAGAGACGTAATTTTTCCTCCCACTTCGATATTCCCTTAGAGACATAAAACCTACCCTTGCAACTTATCTATTCTTCAAAATTCTTACCATTTGCACCACATTTCTCACTTATCTCCTCTTCCCTCCGTGCATTGCATTGTATTGTCCTATTGAATTTGGTTCTGATACATGTCCCTTGCCATTATTTTCTGAATTATCACAATGCACCAAACAACAATCTATAACCCTGCATTCATCTTTGACTGTTTCACCACTTATAATGCATCGGATTCGTCACTATTCCCCCTCTTTTCGCGCTTTCTAAGCATTTGCAAAAACGTCTACTCTTTCCTTTTTGATAATTCTGAGAGAAACTTTATACCATCAGTCGCTAGCTTCCATTCTTCCGACTTCACATTTCTCAAATACAATACACTGTTAGCGAGTTGAAAAACATTTACTACAATCTCTCTCCCAGCATTAATGAAGTTTTCATTTTTGATATAATTACTCCTATTGAGCACATATAATCCTCAATCCTGCAATAATATAGCTGTCTTTTAGTCTTTTCAACCATTTCAAATTTTGACTACACTCAAACTTTTACGCCCACTTTTTTCCCTGATCCTCTATCAAAACTTACAAATAATAGTAAGGTCCATATTTAGCATCTCTTGTACACAACCGTTCAGTTGGTTGCCCTCATAATCACCCTTTTCCCAACTCTCAGGATGTATATCATTAAAGGTGCGGCAACATAACTTCCTTTTTTGAAAGCGTTTTGCGTTTGAAAAAAGAAAGTAATGTTGGCAGACCCTGTATGATTAAGCCATATTTTTTGGGAAAAATTCTTCCAATACATTTCTGCAAAAAAATATACAAACCACATTTTAACAACCACCCATGACCAAGTTACGATGATGCATTCGGATCATCATCAGATGAGGACACATGTAGATAATAGTAACTCTCTTTTCACTAACTGTTTTTTGTAAATGTCTTTCAGTAATTAATTGGAACTATACAACAAAAGCGAGTTTCCTTTATACAAATTATCCCTTCTTCGTTCATTCCCTAGGCAATTTTTTACCATTTCATTAGTCAGGGGGAGTCAACTGGGACTATGACTTTTTCAGAGGCTTTTCTTCTAAAACCAGACCAACTACTCACGTTTCCTAATACTAATATTGCTTTTCTTTCGACGGCGTTACTGCCATGCAAAACCTATCGATTTTTAGGACTAATCCGTACCAAGGTTATAGGATCATCTCATTGAGACTTCTGCGATAATCATTACAATTCCTATGAGCCATATATATTTTATATATTTGGTCGATATTTTTTAATTTAAATCGAAGGTATGCAGTAGTGACATGTAGGAAATATAAATGCAGCGAAGTATCAGCAAGAATGACTATGTTCAGCTCAAACGATATTGCTGATTCCATTGAATTCATTGGAGATATATAGAAAAAAATAAATCCTTTCCTTACTAGGCATACCGAACGATTTGTTGTTACTCACTGAGAATTATAGAAAATAATTTATAATAGGGAGTTTTTTTTAAATTACCCCAGCTTAAAACGAATTTATGTATCTACGATCTTCCCTCTGCCCACTTCACGGACTGTTTACAACTTTTGACCAAACTGGATTTTTTTTCATTCTCCTTGAGCCTCATGATCTCATTATGGCTATAAATTGTTCTGACGTTAGATATTATGACTTTTTTTCTGACTCTAATCAGTAAATTTAAATTTTTGAATCAAACTGGATTTTAATAATCAAACCACTTTACTTTTCCACATAAACTTTTTAATTTTTACAACCCAGGTTTCGTTATAGCATAACATCATCAGACCTGAATGTGAAATTAAAAAGTTTATGTGGAAAGGTAAAGTGTTTTGATTATTAAAAGTCAGTATGAAGATTTTCCACCAAGTTACGCCAGAAACTGTTTTATTTTTAAATCAAAATATTCAGCTCTTGCGTAGATACAAAGATTAACCATTTTACAAGAGTATTTTGTACAAAATGTATTTCAACATGAAACATTTTTGAAAAAGTTATAATTTATTTTATAGGTATTCTTAGATAATGATTTATTATACTAGCTACTAAATTAATTTTATAGTCAATAATCATGTTATTGAATTTTACCGCTAAAAATTCCTCTAAAAGTCCTCGTGAGTTTTCCATCGATCCAGGTTGATGGCTTCCTTTAAAGTCTTTGGAGCGCGGCAAACCTTAAACCGATATTTTAATAACTCTTAGTTTGAGCACGAACTGGTTTTATATGTTAGAAGTCATGAACTCTCAGTCCTAGTGTAAGTTATAGCAGTAACATAATTTAATTTAGTCAGTTTTTTACGAAGACCGTCAAAAAACGAAGTGGTATCTAACATTTAGTCGAGATTAATTAATATAGTAATAATCGAGAATTTTGGCAAATTTATTCGTTTTTTCAGTTCATACGTGTATGCTTAATATATCCTCTACTTAACCTCATCCGATTTTAGAGGTGATGATTTACAAAAGCTAGTGGCATGGTATTTGCAAGTTTTTACTTGATATTTGACTGGGGGAGATCATTTTAAACTTACTGCTAAAAACTTTAAAGAAGTCTAAAAACAATGCTTTCCACAGTTCATAACCCAACTCTTTCTTATTTCCTTTCTTTTAACACAACCCGTTTGATCATTCACCATTTTTTTATTATTTCATTAATGAATTATGGACAGGTTTTCATGCACTTTTCATCTCTATTGTTCAATGTAAGTGTGAAATGTTTATCAGAAAACCCACTATGAACAAAATCAGGAATCGATCTTCAGAAAACCAATCTAATAAGAGAGGACGCTAGATCAGTTCACTCAATCAATGCAATTTTAATGTCCCCGCTGCCATTTAAAATGGTCAAACTTGGCGCGAATAAACACCCTTTTACTAATTCAGTGGACAATTTGATAATTTTTCGTCCTCAGGAATCAGAGAATAAAAGTTTATTTCTGTTCATAAAATGAGGAAATACGACAGATTGTGGAGTATAAAGGTACGTCGAAGTTCACGGTTAGATGGAAGTGTAAGGTCCTCTTGTGAGGATTCCGACAACACTTCGAGGCATTAATGTAAATTATAGAACGGTGGATGTCAATTTAAATGTTGTCCAAGTTGACAGAATTTAATTCAGTATGGCCATATATCCACTCAGTATTCATTCATTGGCTCATAAGGCATAAAAGTTTGATTAGCTCATGAAATAATAATTAAAAAGAATACGCTTAATCAACTCATCAAGCAAAGTCATCAAGCAGTTTTATTTAGAGAATATTAACATAGATAAAAGCAGAAAAATAACAAACTATAAAGATTAATATTTGCCTCTAGCGCCTCATTACATCCTCTTAAGGCCAGAGACTTCAAAAGAGCAAGGCTTTTAAATCACGGATACTCAGTAAAATTTATCAGCCATTTCTCATCTAGGGTTTGACATGTGTACGCGCAACGAGGCGGGAGGTTTTAAGAGTATGCGAGATAAACTCGGTCCTGCTTCAGTATCTTTTATTTATATGTCCAGATATTCCTCATCCGGTGGATTTAATGCCCACGTGACACTCACGAATCCCTAGAGTAGAAATTAACTGCCCTAGCTAGCGAGGAAAGAGGGAGAGTATCGTGAATATAGTTTTGAAAACACTACACTTAACATCAACATAACCTTCAATGCGCCAGGATTTCACTGCTATCCTCATCTCTTGCTTTCCTTTCAAGCTCATCCTCTCCGTTCGCAATAGTCTACTCCCATCCCCGTCCATATTCCTCCACCTCACTCCACTCCCGTCCCCACAAAAACGCCGTCCCGAAACCCCGCGCCGCTTCACCTCCATATAAATCTAATGGCTCCCCTCCCCTTTCCCACCCCCGCGCCCCTCATCTCCGTTCATACAATCCGACAGGAAGGGCAGGCCTTCTCTCACTTCCTCTCCCTGCCCCGGTCCCACCATCCCAAGAATCCCTCATTTCGGAAGCCACCCACCGCTCACCGTCGCACCATGTCGCATACATTCCTTTAATTCATCCACTTCCAATCCCAGCTCGCGTCCGTCCCCCCTTTCCCCAGTACGCCCCTGGTGAAAAGTTTGTGTGTGGACAGCGCCGGCGCCTGATTGATACGGTCATTCACATTCGAAACCGGCGGTAAGCTTATATTATGCGCAATGCTACAATATGCACAAACAAATAAAGTTGACGGTAATTTTACACAAGAAAAGAGATCAAGGGTTTCCAAAAGGGACCAAGCCTCGATACCAGGGAGCAACTGAAAATATGGTATTTCGTCATCTAACTTTGTTGAAAGAGAATTTTGTCAACGAGTTTCTGTTACTCCTACCTCTCGTCCCTTATGAATGATTTAATGCCTACGCATCGTACCTGCACTCTTTACTGCCCTGCAATTTACAATATTTTACTTCAAATTGAGAAGAAAACGCCGAGAGACGGAATACTTTCCGTCACTATCCTCTAGGCCGACTAAAAATACTTGACATAGGTGGATCTGTATCCTTTTCTGGATTTCGGCTGTAAATTGTGAAATTTTATCTTGCAATAATCCAACTCGCTCCGTTTGTCTCATTCCCTCCTCACGATCTCCTACTCCGCTTCACCTTTCCTCATCGTTGTGAACTCGAGTTCATGCAGATGCGAGAAAGGTATTATGTGATGAAATGGGGGATCCATTTCAATGTCGGACACTTATTGTGTTTAACTCTCACGAGGAGAAGTTCGGGAATTTCATCTTTTTTCTCCCTAAAAATAAGGATTCATATTTTTTTCCAATGTCACAATGGGTTTTTTAATCGTAATTTTCCAAGTTTTTCGTATTTCACATTCAGGACCCCTCTATACTGCTTCCCAAAATAACGATATTTCAACGAAAGACTGTATTCGAATTCTACCACCATTCACGAACAGGATTATCTTGAAAAGTATGATAACGCATAGCTTCGTTTATTAATTAAAGTCTTTTCTGGATAGATTTATTCATAGATACAGCTACATAATTACTCAATATTAATTGTTCAAAAACTGCAATAAAATAGTCGTTAAACACCGTCCCAGATATATTTCTTATTAAATAGTCCATAATTGTTATTTGGATGATAAAATTATTTATTGAGCAATTTAACCAGGTAGTATATGATATTTCATGTATAACAGATTTTATTGATCTCATATCGCATAATATAGTATGTATTTTTAATAAATTGGCCTACACTCAATGATATTACTAGATCCCTACCCATAGTGACACCGAAGTCATTATGGAATTACTCTATTTGCCAAATTGATGTCAAGACTATGTTTACACTTTATCTGGTGTGATAATGCAGGCAATCAAATTAAAATTGTAACAAGCATAATTGAAACTTGGGAAAATGTGCGTTTTGACCAAAAGGTCGATACTTTTTAAATATTTCCAAACATATGCAATGTGCATGAATTCATTTTAATATTATGTTGTGCATCGATAGATATTGATATTCATAATTCATGTTTATTACAAATTTGAAAAAGATCGAAAATTAAATATTTACTCATTCTCTTTAGAGATTTAATTAATGGAAAACGTCGAGTTAAAGATTTCATCTAAATTAAATTCCGAAGCCCCTAGAATTCTTTCCGATTATGTTATCCATATATATTCACCATGCATGCTACCTGTATGGTGAATGTATGCATGCAATGCAATGCAATGTATGATGCATGCATGCAATGCAATTATTATTTCATGGGTATGGTATTTCTAAACTATGTATATCTCAAATAGTATTAAAAAAGTATTTTTAGAATAGGTCGTTTGCATACATGTATGTCGTCCATTATGTCAGTTACAAGATCTAAATTCACTGATACATAAAATTAAAATATTTTGTGCACATTGATGCTTTTGTGCATATGTTTACAAATTTTTGCTAAAAGTAAATGCCATAAATGATCAAAATTACAGATAAATGCATTACCGTAGATGAAACATTTTTAAATTGACTTTGAAAGGTAGCGATGTAAGTTTTTATATCAGGTAATAAGTATTTAGCAACAAGAAACTTCAAAAGGCCTTACAATCGTGTATATCAATAAATATAAAACACTCTGTCAGATAGCTTAAGAATTTGTTGAAATAAATTCAGATCTGGCATTAACTCTTATCCAAAGAAAATTTCTGATCGGCCATCAAACCTAAAATATTTAATGGGACTGAATTAGTACATCTTCCTCCATGTACGCAAAACGTTATTTTACTTTGTTTTTCTAAATTATTTTCCATATTTATACAATAAGCATAGAAAAATGTTAGGCCAGTATTAAAAACAACTTACTTGACCTTAATCAATTCTTCAGTGATTTTATCAAAATAGATTATTGTTTCTACTTCTGTAAAAAAATTTTGAAAATGAAATACATTTTTATTAGGTGAGATACTGGTTAAGGTAGGTTTTTTTTGGATAGACACAACTATCAAATAAACATTTTGTAACTCCAAACAAACAAAACCCAATCCAGCAACCTAATCTACATCAGGTCGCTCTTCATCTCTGTGTACCTCTTTCCTCCCTTCATCCCGTCCAACATCCCTATCCTGTTCCCTCCCTTTCCTCGCTTGCCCAACATTCTCCCCTCTATTACCTTCTTCAACATCCCACTACCGCTCAATACGCCTTTCATCCATTTTTCCTGCCTCCATAGGATTTCTCTCAACAAACCCCTCTCCTCACCCACCATCTCCAGTACTTCCTCATTTGTTTTCCTTTCGGTCCATTTCACCTTCTCCATTCTTCTCCACACCTACATCTCAAAAGTCTCCAATCTACGTCTATCCTCCTGCTTCAGTGACCACGTTTCCGCGCTGTACAATGGAGCTGCGCTCCATATACCAGTTTTTACGAGTCTAGTCTCAACGTCCCCGTCATCAACTCCCTCCTCCTTGAGAACGCCTCCTTGCCTAGCGCAATTCTTCTCCTTACGTCCCTACTATTTTGATCGTATTGGTCCAAAACACTTCCGAGATATGTAAAAAGTCAACCTGCTCTATTTTTCCCCACCTGTTTTAATATATAGCTTAGCCTTTTTCTTTCTGGAAAGTCGCATAACCTTTGTTTTATTAATATTGATTCTCATTCCATGTTTATCGCACTGAACCTCTAATTCACTCAGCAATGCTTGCAACCCCTTGGCTGACTGAGCAACTAATGCTTGGCCATCAGCAAACCTAACCGATTTTACGAATTCCCCTCCGACTTTCATTCCTACCTCCAGTTCTTCCCATGCCTCTTTAATCATCTCCTCCACATATACGTTGAACAGCATCGGTGACAATGGTCAACCCTACCTTACACTTCTTCCTAGCACTGCCCATCCGGACTCTCCATTCCCCACTCGCACCTGAGCAGTCTGAGACATGTACAGGTTACGGATCAGTCTCCTGTCCCTCCAATCCATTCCTATTTTCTGCAATACACGCATTAATTTTTCCCAATTCACTCTATCAAACGCTTTTTCGAAATCTACAAAACAGGCAAAATCGTTCTGATTGTATTCTATATTCTTCTCGATAAAATACATAAAAACTCGATATTGATTTAAGGATGTTCTTAAAACACCAAAAACAGTTGTCTTTGCTTTTGTTTCATAATGTTATTATTAAAAATTGATTACCTTAACCTTTTACGAAATGCATGAAAATTTAAACAGATTCTCGAATGAATACTTCTATTTCTTAATTTTAAGATCGAGATGTGTCTAGATAGCAGTTAAACAAAAAACGTTAGAGCAGGTTTATAATTATGTAATAGTGTTTAAATTGCATCGTTTTCAATTTTTATCTTTCATTAAATTGATGGTATATTTTTGCATTTAGTTATAATAATATATGTTTCATTTTTACACAATTGGTATACTTTTAACATTATCTCAATAAAGCAAATGAGCATGAGTAAAATTACCGTTGATATCTGTAACGTTCTTTCATTTTTTATGTACTATTTAGTTGTAAATGTATTTCTTTAACGTTATCACATCTCCGTTAGAAGTGAATGAATATGTAGGACATCCTTGAAGCCCTTCAGAACCCTCCCGCTTCCATCCCTTCACGAATGAAATGGTCCTCTCCCTTTTCGAATCTCCAGAGCCCTTCACCCTCCCCTGAGTGATGTTTCCTGCCGTCCTCGGGAATTCCTTTCCGAAAACGCCCTCGGCAAAACGTATGTGGCGTTATGACAGCCATTCAAGGTTTCCTTGATTATATTTGCCCCTTGAAAATACGCCTCTTCACTCTCGAGCCCTCCTAGGTGGCTGTTCTCTTTTCCTCTCCTATGAAATCCCACTCTCCCTCCATCCCATGCCATGTGTAAGCATACATTGACCGTGGCGCCATCGGCATTGATTTCAACTGGTGAGAGGGGCGCCAACCTTTGGGGTGTACGTTTCCACGTTATTCATCCAACATGAAGTCATTCTTACTTCGTTCTTGCTTGATTAAATCTTGACGTATATCTCAATTTAATTTCTATTCCGTCTACTTCACTGGGAGCACTTTAGTACCTCAAATTTCAGTTAGCCAGATGTTCTAAAATATTTTAAAGATCCAAAGAATGAAAAATGTTCTAGATTGAAATATTCGTACGAATGTTCACTTCCCGTAGAATTCAATTTCAAATGATTCCGTTTAATGGAACTATTTATATAATTTTCTCCTAAAACTACTGGTTACTTCAATAAACTACTTGATAAGCTAAGTTGAGACCAAAGTGAATCATTTCATTACTGTGGTGTATACGTAAGACTCCTATGGATCACGGTACAGTGCTGATTCACTATTTCTCCCAAATAGAAAATGCTTGTTAAACGCAACCCCGAAAGCAGAAATATTAAATAAATTTTCTTTTAGTAGGCACGCTGTCTATTTATGCCCTTTTTAATGTTTGCCTTAAATAATATATATATTTGTTAATAATTTACTCTTAAGGGAAAATCTCCTATTTCAATTTCGTTTACTAAGGAAGAAAAATTCGGTTGGATCAAAACGAAGGCATTGTTCAAACAAGTTGACATTAAAGTAATAATGAAATTTGGTAAACGGTTACTTTTTCTTGAAGTGTATTGTTTTAAAAATATAATTGACAGTAAGATCCTTTTATGCAAACAACTTTGAAAACGCACGAAATCTTAATTAGGTTTAATGAATCCAAGTGTCACTTCTTCAAAATGTATTAAGTTAACAATTCTTGCGACTTATACCAAAACTCATGTGTGCAGATAAGAGATGTACGCCTAAGCCACTGAGAAAATGTTTTGTGAATTAAAAGAAGATTGAAAAGTTTTTTTTTTACTTCTCATGATTATTTCAAAAGGATTTAAGTCACGATAGCACTATTTCTACTTGTCGTAACTCGGGCTTAAATGAGCTTAATAGCATAGAAAAAACCATGCCGTGGTAACTCACTTATTCATTACACTCTAAATTTAGCCCTAAATCCGATTTCGCGACCTTGAGTTTTGCCAAAGGACTAACCTGCCACACTCCTTGCCAACTAAGTCGGTGTTTTCGGTGTAACATAAATTATCAATTAACCACTTGCTAAACTCAAAATGGAGTGCTTGAGTTCTAAGCAGATGGATTAGGTTAAGTGGACCATTCCAATTGTGAAGATTAATCGCTGCCCAGGAGCTGTTGTACGGAATGGACGAAGGGTTGCGCAGGGGGGGGGGGCAAAAGCGACGGTTCTGGGGCCACGAGGTTAGTTCATCAGATGGAAAAGTCAAAGATTAATTCGAGGTCCAAGTGTGTCTAATGCTTTTATGCGGCGTCTTTGATATCCTACGATCCAAACAAAAGTGTAACTGAGCCGCAACAGTAATTTAATATTAACTATAACAAACTATAAATTCAATGTGGCCACATGAAATATTTTCGTGAGGTTTGTTTGCCTAAGGGGTGCGAAATGATTTCCATATCCGCTTTGTACCCTGAACTTTGTCTGCTTAACCGCGTTGCCCCGCAGCGAAATCGGATTTCCAAGAAAAAGCACTTGGGGCGTAACTGCCTCGTTATCCTTTGACCCTGAAGTCCAATTACGGTGGTCATTCCTCTCTCCCTCTCTCTCTCTCGCGTGTCTGGGCAATCACTTAATCCTTGACCGGGTCGGTAGCTATACCCGGGAATTCCATCGTCCCGTTTCTCTTTCACAACCTCTCTCCCTCTCTCCTCCCCACGCCATCCCACCCCCTCGCGGCTAATTCTCCCCTCCCACGGGACAGTCCGCTGCCTTCGCTCGGAACTCGTCATTTTACCGAGCGCTAATGATAGCCGATCAACGACAAGGAGTCCTCTTTCTGCTGCCCACGTACCTGCCTATGTCCTTCGGAAAATCAGCCAATTCCACTGAGTCCGTCCGAACGTCTCTCAACCATAACGACCTATTCTCATCCCCGCGAAGCTTAAGCCTGGATTTCCCCAGGCATTGCAGCGATTAATTAAGAGTACTTTTGCCGTCAGCGTGCTAACAAGCGTTATAGCAAAATTAGCTTTGCCTGATTTAATTACCAATCACTGATGTTAAAGGAAGTACTAATTCTTACCCTTTAAAGAAGAAAATACGTAATAAAGGGTGACAAAGTTGTATTACGGGGATTGACTTTCAAAAAATATTTTTACCAGCTGCAAGAATGTCGGAAATACATTTACCTCAAATTCGTACCTTTAATTAGCAAATGAAAACCTGACCAACAGCAGCTGGGTTTTAAAATTCATTACTAGTGTTCCATAAAAAGTATTATGTCATTAATATATGTATTTTAGCATCAAAATCCAAATTCAAGTCGTTTATTTCACTTTCTTCTGACATTTATGGATTCATGTAAAGAAGTTAAGATGGACTTTAAAGTATTTTTAATAATTTCCGTTATCCAGCCATCCTTCACTAATAACTGGTTTATCCATGGGTGATAGAATAATGAAACAGAATTTTACTTATTGAATATTTAAATCCATAAAATTGTTCGTGAATGAATTTTTTTAAATATGGTTCCTCGAAATAAATCGATAAATAATGCCACAATACCTAAAGGTCACCATTAGATTTCAATATATTTACATATTTTTTGAAAAGGTAAATTGACACCCATGTTTCATTAGTTTAATCTTAAATAAAACACAAAAATGTCTATTCGGTATTTTATTCATTACAAACTTAACAACATAACGAATTTAAATGTTAAATGTGTCGCCATTTAAATACAAAATGCAGTCATGCAAAAATTTCAAAGTGTAAAAATCATTCGCCTTGCCCGGGATTCGAACCTAGATCCCTCAACATCCAGCAAGGCGTTAAAATTTACTGTTAATACTGCTAATATTAAGTCAAGTAAAAAAGTGGAGTCACCTGATCTCCAAGCAAGCAAACAGGTTTATGAGCAACTTGACAGAATTGATAATGGCTGGAAGTGTGGAATTTATAAATTCGCAAGCTACTCTGCATGAATGTAACTACCATTAGAAGAGACTCCATAAACCCTTTTTCAATTGGTAAAAATGTATCAGTGCATTGATTAAATAATTTCTATAGAGATCAATAACTGCTATAGAGTTCGATTCTCAATGAAACAGAGTCCAATTGTTTCTTAATGACAGTTGGGGTCCAAAGCCGATAAATAGATGCTTTCAATCGCGATAGCGATATAAAATCCGACGATCTTGGCTGCTAGAAGAAATCTAAGGCTCAGTATCCTACTCCTGAGCATCAAAAGAAAAAATATCCCTCATGTTTTAGAGCATTAGAGCCTAAATGATTTTCTAATGCATACCATTTCAAATGTATAATTGAAATGTGTTAATCCCAAAAAATTGTAAATTGTATGTTTTTGTACTTTTCATATTGTTTTGATTTTGCATAATGTTTTTTTTATTGATATGAAGTGTAAAACATGTATTGACAAAGCCATGCATAATTCTATGCTTATGGTGAATGAATAAATTACAATTACAATTACAATTGAATATGGGAAGGTAAGGATATCATGAACGGAACAAAACGCTCCATTGAAAGTAGGAATTTTTTATGTGGAACGGGAAACTAGGTGCTCTAATCGGTTGAATGCTTTCAATGCTAGATCAATTTCATTTCAGAGTAATGCTAAATAGAACAAAAAGTTTGTGTGATTTTATTTCGTTCGTCGTGTTAAAAATGGTGACAAAAGTAACAGCACAATAGTCTAGGTTATGTAAACAGGCGACTACCGTCACACCGAGGGTAGCTCACGTTCTTTTCTCAGCTGGTCAACAGCCATTATAAAATTAATAGAATTCTCTCTACTATTTTCGCCTGTTGTTAGGCTTAACAGTCTTTCATTTATTTTGGCAAATCCATTGATGGATAAAAAAGAGATAACATATATCAACTTGATATTTACGGAAAATCGACAAATGAATGTTTATTAATTCAGAAATGTCTCAAATTTTACACCATTGCAGCACAGATCTATCAATATGGGTGAAAATATTTCACACGTACCAATGAGAAGAAATTAGTTATTTTAGTACCCTGGAAAGCCACTGCTAGGGTGTGCGGCAGGGACTGAATACACAAGACTAATTTTGACCCGAATATGACCTACCACGGTCGGAAAATGTTTTTCTGATCCCTCATCGTTCATGGCAAAAATAACATCTTAAATCTTTCTGCTCTGCACTTAATATCCCTAATTTTATTTGCATGATCTTTCCCATTGTAGTACGATGGAGGTATTTAGCATTGGCATTTAAAATTATCCGAAGGCATTGATTTTGGTTCCCTCTGGTGTCCTTGTGGGATAGTTTATGTTATCGGGACTTTGTGAGATAGCAGTTCATTGAGTTCCAAGGTAATCATGAAAAAATTCACTACGTAACATTTAATAATGTCACGGATCAACTGAAGATCGTAGGATTGCACTCCGCCGAATTCAGAACGGAAACCAGAACAGCTTTTTTACACAAGGTTTCTTAATTTGCCTCTTGTCATCCCTCTATTTCTACAAAATAATGCTTTTATGGTATTCCAAAGCACTGTGGGAGATACTACCACAGTAACTTTTAACGGAGTCATCCGCTAAATGTGTATTACAATGCAATAACTTCAGAGTACAAAAATTATTCGCCTTGGCCGTGATTCGAAACCGGATCCCTCTATATTCAGTTGAGTGCTTTAACCAGTTAAACTACCGAGTCGTCCTCATTCACTCCACGGTTGGGGAGCTTTACAGGAATAAGATGTGAGTGAGTGAGTGGAATAAGTACCATATATATGTCACAGGTATTACCTTTGCCAAAGTAAGACGTCCCAGTGTTTAAACTTGGCTTTAATCTCGTGAAATGTGGCACATCGCGTACGACTACGAATACCTGTAAGCACTCCGCCGGACATCGAGGAATCAGGGTTCGAATCCCGGTCAAGGTGAATGATGTTTACTCTCTGAAATTGTTGCATTGTAATTGTGGTAAATCAATAATCTCTCAGCATCAAATTTATCTCACTGACATAAGAGAGACGTTTCATGGCCATGTTTGCAACTACTTTCAGTAACTACTATATGAAAGTGCCCCATGGCCATGTTTGCAACTATTATATGAATGTGTTCTTTTTTATTCTGAAACTCAAAGAAAATGTACAAATGTTTTGAGGGAATTTATATACACTGATTTCTCATATTAGCGTGTAACATTCTATTTTAAATACCCCTATACATTTCGATTTTTCTTTGAACGGTTAATTCTTGAATGAAGAAAAACTTCCAAATGAAGATTTCTTCCTTGAAAAAACTTTAAAAATGAATAAACATTTCTAGATTTTTCACGGTTTTCCCCAGCAACTTGGTTAATTCTATTTTAGTAGATGAAAAAATTCAGAATTTCAAAGAGCATCATGAGAACTTTCATATTCACTTCCCCTCGCTTAATTCTATAGAAATTCGACATTAGGGCATAATATTCATTTATGATCCATCAATTTAATTATCGTATGCTTCTTAAGGCCACTTAATTTTAACGAATTGGATGTAGTTTCGTAATATTTTAGTAAATTAGATGATAAAAAATTATAGTAAAATATAATTAATTAAATTAATAAAATATAATCAATTAAAACTTATTATTAGGTGGTGTTGGAAAAAATAATAAAATAATTTCGTGGGCAATTACTTAAATTTTGTGGAACTAATCATGAGCAGAGAAACATATTTGTGTAGATAAAATTGAATAGGCATCTTTTGGGAGAATAAGGTTAATCCCTAAGTATAAATGCTATTTTTTTCCTTAACTTTTTCTCATATGGTGAAAAATTTGTATCTTAATAACGCTTAATATTTCAATAAATTCCTAAAAAATAATTAAATATCTATGCATGAAAATAATATCCGTAAAAAATAGAGGAACTTTGAAATTCTTTTGCCCAACAAAATTCATTTTCAACTTGAAAAAGTTTACAAATTATACGAAAATGTATTGATACCGAAATTAGTTCCAGCAAGATCTTTCCTCACTTTTATGCTTTGAAATATGAATATAACAAGTATCAATTGAGACAGTTATTGTATAACCTCGACATATTATTGAATTCAATTTGCTAAAGTCGTGAATTTTTAAAGTCAATATTAAAAATTTAAAAAAGAATTTTGTCAAATAGCACTTTAAGTGAAGCGAGGCTGTATGAAATCCATGCATATCATCAACTCTTAACAAAAAAGTTTTACCACAAAATTTGATGTTGCGCAATTAAAACTTTTGTCTAATTATTTTGTCCCATCAGTATACATAAACTCTGACAGATCTAAGCAGGAAAATGGTCATAAGTGATTAAGGTACCAAAAACACTCGTATTTCCAAAGTAATCCCGGGGTTTTTTTTTCCATGAAAGCACTACCTTCCCATTCTTTAGAAAGTAAAAATGTGAGAGCTAGTGGTAAAATATGGAAAACATCTTATCAAAAAGTCCTCATGAGTGCTTTATGTATGGGCAGCCTTTTAGCTTTTTTTGCAAGAAACGAATTCCTACAATTCAAAATCATTTCAAACGAACCCACAGCGCAGTAGCTTTTCAAATTCAGGCGGAAGAGAATGTTTCCACGGATTCAAGGGCTATTTAATCATCATTAAAATTAAGGAAACATTTCCCAGGCGGAAAATATACGAAGTATTTGGGACGGCAGTAGACATTTTGAATTTAATAAACGCATAATTGGAAAAAGTAGAGCAAGTTTGTGACAAGGACGTTATTTTTCTCTTATGTGACCGCACTCGACGCGGACTGCTGGTGTTCCAAGGCGTGGTAATTAGAATTTAGGTGCACAGGTCGTTGAGGTCATTTTGCGCTGCAATTATCCTCGCATAGAAACCAACCATGGAAAGGTCGCCATGTGTGCAGCTGCGTCGGAACTCCTCGCATTTGATCGCCTTGCAAGATCGATACTGACGAGGCTAATCTATCACCGTTTGATAGCATTGCAGTAACCAGCAAGTACACGAAGATTCATTCTAATAATATATTTTGCTATGCATCATCACCCACGCGGAATCTTAACTCTGAGAAAGATTATTATTGGGGTTTCAGTGACAAAGTGAGTAAGCATTTTGGACGTCGACCGATAGTCCTGAATTTAAATCCGATTCATGCATTCAGATATCCTCAATGTAAAATCAATGTGAGGTGGTTTAATGTATACCGATGGAACAGGCATCTCTCTCTCTGTCTCTCTCTCTCCCTCTCTAAATGAGTGAATTTCTCTCAATGCAAAGCCCAGTGCAATGCAAGTGTTACATCCAAACGTCATTTATTACCGTGGTATTCGTATCTGATTATTACTATGAGAGGAACGATTTCATGTCAATAGAATTAATTTTACATACGGGAGGGTGATGAATGAATTAATAAGTGCAAAACTTGTTGAGGCGTAACATAAACACAATTAGTGGGACAACTGTAATCATGGGGAAGGGTGAAATTTTGGGATTAAGTGAACAGAATCAATCGACATTAACGAAGCAATGGTTCGGCGAGCGGGATGAAAATTAAAAAGCGGGAAATAAAACGCTAACGCGCTCGTAATTTCTGTGATTGAATTATCGAAGCTGGCTGCGTGATAAATAGCTATGGAATAATAATCGCAAGGGAGTGCGGAGAGTTGACTGGAGGTCACCTCGTCCCACACGATGGGCAAGGCGGGAGGGTGTGAGTGAGGGGAGGGGGAAGCTTCGTGGGGAGGGAGATATTACCCTTAGTGCTGACCACAATGGCGAACGCCAGAATATGGCCTCAAGTTTGTCCGTCAGCCGAATCTCACGCTATTTTCGCAAGCTACACGGCGCACGGGTTTTACCGTTATGCCCTGGTAATTCTCGACTTCTGTACACTGCGTGCGCTTATTGTCTCCTTTACCACATACCTCTTATACCATTCCAACACTCTCGTGAAATTCTTCCTTCCCACCACTCCTTTTCCTCTAATTCCATTTCTCGCTCTCATATACTCAATGATGTTATTCCTCAGCATTTCAAAATGGAATTCACTGTACTAACTGCAACACAAACTTCAGAATACGGTACGGAGGAATGCGATTGGACCAATCATTAAGATCTACTCATTGAGTTATCCTGATGGCATCATATCACTTCATTACTGCAGTTCATCGTTATACGGTTGAAACCAGACATACACCGCGTTATTATCATGTTCACAGATGGAAAATTGCTTTTCCCGACCTGGTACCTAGGGTTAGCAGTTTGTATTAGTATATTTTAGTCAGTGAAATAATTTGCAGAACAGATGGTTAATAATTCGATTTTTGATTGGAGGATTCTGGGTTGATATCCTGATGATGAACACATATCAATAGTACATCTGAAAATATATGCACAAGTGCTAAAAGGAAACCACTCCGTCATATTATCATCAATATGCCTCATACCTTAGAACCATCAAGACACTTCATGTCTTAAATACGGTCGCCTCAAGGCTGAGGTTAAGCCCTCCAGACCCTCTAACCTCCAAGATGACTCTACCTATTAAACTGACTTTCCGGTTTAAGGCTGAAGTTTATCCATTCCCGCAAAGTGCCATATGGGAGGAATTTAAATGTTATTGGAGACACCTATATGTGGTACATTAATTCTAAATTTTTTAACTTGGCTTTAGAGAATATTAGTTTTTAAATCAGACAGTTTTATCCTGCCTTCTTCGCTTTTTGTAAGACATCTAATCGCAAAGTACTACCATTTGTACTAAAATTCCATATTATTTGAATTAATCGCAGAACAACATTTTATACGAAATTATGCCTGATGCGAATGAAAAAAAGTACTTGTGTATTTAGATGAATTGCGTTTTTCCGACTTCTGCAATTGGAGAGGTGGACGATATACAATATGGTCTAGTGTAATACAATTCATTGACCTAGGGACACCTTTTCGCATGATTTTGTTCCCAATACTACGACTATTTGCGTTTCACTCACTCCCTGCTTCATCTATTGGATACCTTTCTCTTAACCCCATTTACCTCATTTCTCCATCCTTCCTCCTCTCCTCCTCTATCTCACACTTCTCATTTCCCCACTCCGACGCTTCTCGCTCCCTCGCCATTGCGATGTAATTTCGTTAGCGTAGCAGGGACCTTATGGATCTCATTCCGTCCTCCGCCCTCAACCGCCTCGCCCTCCACTCCTTCCTTCCCTTTTCTAGCCATTCTCCGCCGCATTCTCTTATCCCTTCCCCTTCCTGCTTAGCCCTTTCGCCTCTCCGCCCCTTCCCTTCGAATTCGGTCTCCCGCTTCACCAGGAAGCCTCACCTCTCCTTTACCGCTCCCATCCATCGCCATTCTCTCTCACTATTCTCCTCCATTACTTAAAGCGCAGCCAGCAGCACGACACACCACCCACTCCCTAGCTATTTCCCTCTATCCCAGTCGGCGCCTCCACCCCCACACTCACACATATCCCTCCTTCCCCTCGTGAGGGAGAAAACTCCAACTTCACCCCCTCAAGAGCCTCCCCTTCCCTCCCTCCCTTCTACACCCAAAAACTCCTCCCTCCGTTCTCCCCATTCCGGAGCACACTCCCTATTCGCCTTCTCGCATACCCAGTGTGAATCCGTTCCTAATCACATTTTCCACGGGGTGGAAGAGAGGGCGAGAGAGAGGTTTCGTGCGAGGAAGGACGGGGGAAAGAGCGGAAGAAGTATGTGTGAGCAACAAGGTTCACCGTGGGGAGAGGTTGTGGATGGGAGTCGGTAGGGCGTTAGGAGGGAGTAGGCGGAAGAAAGACGAAGCTGCACACCTAGTTGGGTTCGGCTCTAAGGTTTTGAGGGATGGATGGACGTTCGGGAAACGCTGGTGCATGGATGAGACCGCCGCACCCGCCGGCTTCGGATGACTCTTTTATAAGGAGAGCGGAAGAGGATGGTGGGGTGTAGTCGGGGTCGCTGATTGCACCGTCAGGAATCCAGAAAGGGAAATGCATGGCTGCTTGCTTGGGCACGGCACCTGAGCTCCATCACCTAGCCTCCACCCTACCCCACACCCGTCGTCGTCCTCTCATCAATGCATTACATTTTTTCGTGTTTCCGCCGCTTAAATTCCACGCCGATGAACAAAGGGCGTGCAAAGCGAAGCCCTCGAATTAGTGTGTGTCCTCGGATTAGATCGTCTTTTGTGCGTCCGATACCATCTCCCCATAACCCCCTCCCCCTTCCATGCTCCTATCCAAACCTTCCCTGCCCATGACTATCTCTCCTTCTGTGCGATATATTCTTTTTAACTTTTTCCAGCAAGTAGCACTAGCCCGAAACCCAAGCGTTTAGCCCGAAGGGGATTTTGGTGAGTGATTTTTGGGGGATGGGGTCGGTGTACGCGGCCGCATAGCCTCGCGTGCGGGCATTATGCCTCGGTAGCATGTGAAATCACGTCAGTTGCCATCTCAGATCTCCCCAAAATCCGCGTCTGGCGTGGGACCGACCTTAATTCGGCGCCCAATACCATTCCACTCCGTCCTCTATTGAAACCGTCTCTCCCAAACGAACGCCAGAACATGGGGCGGCGCATTGTCAGTCGGTGGGACCCTGCTGTATGCACGGGAACATTGCCAACGCCGCCGGCAGCATTCCGCATCAAGTCAGGGAGGGATTTCAATTCGGCACACACTGAAATGGTGATCGGTAAACGACAGGCATCTTTCCCTTTCAGCGCCAGTGTTGACAAGAGAGCTTCTCACGCAGACAAAGCCAACGATGAATTAATATGTAAATAATGGCGAGTATATCAATAAATATTCCTGAGTTAATTTGGAATATGGCTTTGAAAATACTGAATTTAAACGGTGCTTATGCATTTATTATAGTTCATGAAACTAATTTCTTTCCTGTCAATGCGATAATAGAAATATAATGGATATGAGATGAGCAATGGGAATTTTAGGTTTTCCAAATTTGGAGCTCATTTTGCATCGCATATGGTATTCTGTTGGAAGGAATCCAACCAATATCTTCTGGAAATTGAATGGCATCGTACGCCTGAATTTAATCTAAGGAATAATAATACGCCTGAATTTAATCTAAGGATAATAATCTTAGTTCAAATTTTTCTGTTTGAGTTTGGTTATTTCTAAGGAAATAAATATCCAACTGAAACATAAATTTGATCAAATAATATTAATCATAGCCCTCCAAATTAGCAGAAATATTTTAAAATGTAGGATATATGTTGGCTCGAGTCGGTTGTAATTGCTACAATATTCTCAATTTGCACTAAAATAATATTTTGGAAAAGTATGCAGTACTCCTCCTGAAAATACAAATTACCTAAATGTTTGTACGATAGCGGAGTAGCTGTTTTATGCAAGGGATGGATGCTTGAAACTACGTATTTAAGAAACAGGATAGAGCACATACTTAAGAATTCATCGTTATCTAAAAGGCATAAAGTGAGCCCAGTATGACGGCATAACAATTGGTTGTATCCATTTTCACTGAAATCCATGTAATTGGTCAATTAATATTCCTTGGAAAACGTAGTGAAAGTAAGTCACAATTAGGAAGTACCCTATTTTCAAAAGTCTAACTCATACTATTATCTCTCTGGCATTTTATTCAAAACATATTATCTCTTATGAACTGCAAATTTATCTTTAATTGATATTTCTACTGCGCAGTACAAAAGGTTTTTTTTTAAATATTAAATTTATTGAATACATTCAAGATTTAGCTCGAGAGATTATCTTGATGCATATTTAAAATATCATTAAATATTCATCATTTAGAAATGCTTTAAAAATTAAAAACAACAAATCCAACGCAATAAAAACTAAATATGCCGACGAAAAATGAAAAAATATAATTTTCAATTAGGTTTGTCACGCCAACAATTTTATTATGGATGCCACTCAACCACTACTTATCCTTTATTAATTCTGATATATTACTCCAGAGTGAATTCATTAGGTTAATTTAAGGAAGACATTCACGAAGGGGTTAGTAAAATATTTCTAAGCTATTTCAAGTATTTACTGGAGGGAAATAAATGGGTAAAATTGCTTTTAGAAAATCATTTATTTTATTATGAGATGGCATCAGATATTGATTTTCACTTTGATGTTCACTAGTATTTTCGCTGACTGAAAACATGAGGAATGGGAATGAGAGAACATAATGAGTGGATGGTAAGGGCTATCCTGTAGAGTTATTGAAAATTGCACGTGTGTTGATGCGCAAGCATTATGCGGTTGAGGAAACCCATTCAGGATAGACAAGGTCAGGTAGAGTCGTCATGGAGGGCCACCAGCCGTAAAGTGAAAAGTAGGAGAATGGTAATAATAAAAAGTAAATAGGCTTAAAATCTATGAATACCAATCAAAATGTTAATCAAACATTTCCACAAGGTGATACAGGAGATGTCTGCCCTATACTTTGGACATTAAAGATCATTTGAATGGGTAAAAATTGCATGAGATTCCCCAGTGAAGTCGCATTTCTTCGTAATGTTTATTAAACCAAAGGTTGTGATATGGGAAATTTGGCAACCATGGACATATTTTTGGTGCATACTTAAGAGAGGGAAAAGATCTGCAACAAATGTCCTATATGTTTCCTATTTCTGGATCATTCAGGCGTTAGAATTTACGCTTCAGTGAGAACATTCAAGTACTCTGGGTAAAAACACATAACGACAAATGAATCGTTTACATTTCTCTAACACCAACTAAAACTTTCTAAAAACAGCCATTGAAAAGGTTACGCTGTAAATTTATAGCATTATTTTACGAGGAAACCTCACATTCATCCCTTTTATCTTATGTTGAACCTCGTTGGTGATTTAGTGGTGATCAGAGAGCAGAAGGTAGCGTGCTGCCCGTGTTATGTCCGATTAAGATAGCTCCAACTGGGAGGGAATCTCTAGGCAGGCCGCATTCTCCGCATTTCTCATCCGCAAATACAATAATCTAAGATTCCTGCTAACGTGGAAACTTGATCGCTAATTTAAATTAATAATATTAAGGGCCCTGTAACAGTTCCCTGAGGCACTTCAGAAACCACGTCCGCCTTTAATTAACTCATGAACCCATCGATGACAACTCTTTGTCTATTGTTTAGGCAAGAAGTCTCTAATTCAATTGGGTACTTTCTAATAATTGTCATATTAAGTTTTCATAGCAATTTCTCTTGCAAAAAATATCTTGAAATCTAAAAATACAGCACCCATTTGTGTAAGACTCATTTGGATTTGGCATGAACTTCTTGTCTTAAACAGGTATTGTTTGTGGTAGGGTATAGTCGATAATATCTAAAATTTATCTAACAATTATATATTCAAATACGTATATTACAGGATATATAATAACTTGATTATAACTTGATAATAACTTGATTATATGAATTCATTAACACGTTACGCAATTTCATCTTTTTAAATATTTGTGAGTTAAATTCGTGAACTATTTAATTTCTCTCCAGTTGTAAAAATCTTGAGAATAGTAAAAACTCACAGTGACCTTATGGGAGTGTTATCGGATTGACTTACTACACTCTCAAACCCACCCTATAAAAATATAACGCCACCGAAAGATTGTTTAGAGCCTTTCTCTCCAAAAACAATGTTAGAGCTCATAGAGCTCGCCCATTGCACAACCTCCACAATCTGTCAAAATTTGAAAACATTATAGGTAATTGATTCCTCTCAATAGTGATCATAACCCCTCACGTTGTCGCCAGAGCTTGAAATGGACAAAATTATGGCCCGAGTATTAATTTAAAGAACTTTTTAATATAACATTGAAAGTGATATAAATGGGAAAATGAGTGCATGTTTACTTTATAGAATTTATCATCACTTTTTAATTTGACATTTTTCGTGTGAGATTAACTTTCTATTCCTGGTTTTTGAAAGTTTTTATTTTTCTATTACGAACTTTTGTGCGCACAGATTTGCTTAGCGTTCATCATTCAATTAAGTACAGTTTTGTCTAGCCGAGAATGGAAAAATTCAAAATCAGTACATGCAAGTTTCCCTTTACATAGCAATAATCACCACCTGCTTCTGTTGTGAAGAGCTATAGTAAAGATCTAACTTGTTTCCCGAATGGATCAGTGCAGTGACAAGAATCATATCCGCTCATAACGCATCTATATTTGGCCGATTTTTCCATAAAAGAGAACCGTTCCACAAAATGTGGCGCAAATGGATCAGGGTGAACTCTATGGAGGGATGAAGTTGTCAAACTATCTCTTATCAAATAACCCGAAGATGAACCATAAAAACAATAATGTGGCAGCAAGAGTGACGAGAGAAATAAATGAAACTGACGACGAATGAAAAAGTGAGTGATACAGAAGGATTGAAGAACTGGGTGGAATGAGGATATGAAGGAGTGAGAAGATGAGGGATAAAAGTGTCTTGAGAGCCTTCACCCGCTTCCACACACCCATTCCCCTCCCCACCCACACGCCCCTCCGGCATTCTTTTATCCCCTCCGCCTCCTGGGAGTACAATTACGCAGACATTCAGCGAAAGACGTGGGGCCATCTTTTGAGCAGTCGCTGTTTGGAGAAGGGAGAGATTACGGGAGATTGCGAGTTGGCGGACTAGCGGACTGGTGGCTCGAAGTTTGAGAAGGAAGGGTGGAAGAGAGTGAAACGTAGGTTTGTTTCGCTCCCTCTACGGAAACATACGGGCATACTGCCCCCTTTTTATGGCTGCTTCCATCCATTAAAAGACTAGTACACGTAGATGAGTTAAAAGGATTGCGGTCGTAAAGTGAAAATAAAATGATGGAAATGGAAGGTCTGGTGAAAGCAAACTCCGGACAATAAAGTGATGAGCCCACGTAGATTGTGTCAGGAAATACTTTGCATGTGCTTTCTAGTTCAGCGTCCACACCGTAAAATATACACACTTCCCTTGCTTAATTACATTTTTAAACCTTTCCTGGTGGTGCACACATTAGAAGACTATGCATTTAAGAGTAAATGCCAACCATAAAGAATCTAAGTTTCATTAGACGAGTTGTAGTAAAATATAATGAAAACGTAAGAGAGAGGCATTACTTCGCTCTAGCAAGCTCACACTTTGGATACACGGCAAGTATATGGAATCCATGAGCGAAAAGGTTAATCAAAGAATTAAATTAAATTCAGGAAAAGACCGCCAGGTTTGTTAAAAATTGCTCCGAGAAGCGTGTAAGACTCATGCATATGCTGGGGGAATTAGGCTTCCTTCTCGAAAGGGGCAAGAGACACTTTTTACAAAGCACGGGGTACCTAAATTTTCTTGTGGCATAGAGGAAGTTATTATGGTAACAAACTACATTGGTACATTCGACCACCAGAATAAAATAAGAGAAATAGGCAACGTCAAAGACAGATTGAAGCAATCGTTCATCTAGTATACTTCGCGGTTTTAAGCTTCTCTTCGTGAAATTGTGTGATATCCATATTAAAAGGTTTTGTACTTTTCCACAGGCTTTATTTTAAGATACAACGCGTTTTACTGACTTGTGGCATCATCAGGCACATGTTTAAAAGTACAAAATGTTTTAATATGGATACTTGTTCTTCCATCGCACGATATGCGATCATAACTAAACCGAACCCGAGAGCCCGAAAAAAATCAACTTTTTGTTTTTTTAATAATCCAAAAATGGCCTTTATATCGGATTATTTAACAAGAATATAACATTGAAGACAATTTAAAAAATTGAAGAACAAGGTGAGCTGTCTTTGGTGAACCTGCCACCTATTGGTTGACATCCGGGGACGATGCCCCACTGCTACCGGGTCCAGTAAAATTTGTACTATAATGTCATGAATTGGTCAAACACAGTCATCATTTTATGAGTTTATCAAACACTCCTGTTTTTGTATGCTTTATATAGGCAGATATTTGCACAAGTGTTTTTACATTTGAGCTAAGATGTATTCAAGACTATGTCTAATGACTATAAGTCAAGAAGTCAGCACATTGTACATGAGTGGTGGCATCACACCCCCCGTCACACACCTTTGTGAGCCTTTGCGCAGACATAGCATTGCTCTCATCTCCCATGTATACCTGTAAAAGCTATACTTAGCAATGCACCTACCATTTCCAGATAACTCTAAACCTCAATAAATGAAAGAAATAAGAAATGGAAGAAATTCCTGGACACAATTCAACTTGATCATTGGAAGAACAAAGTCGTGTCGTCAAAGCAAAGATATTATATATTAAATTAGGTATAATATTAAGGAGAAGGCATTATACTTTGGGAATAACTTCACAGCAAGTTATATGATTCTGGCCCAAATCAACGAAAACATCAACATTGTTCAATTATGGTGTGATTGGAAAGAACATTGATTGAATTTCATTCCAGCCAGACACATGGGTCCAGCGTCTTGGTGCTAAATTTCGCATTACATTGGGAATATACTGCGAAAAACTCCTACACGTCACAAAGGTTTATTCAAAACTTGCTGTTATAGAAAGTGCATGGTGTTGAACATTAACGCATAAAATATGTGTGTATGTAAATATATGTGTGTGTATGTAGAAATGTATATACACACAGACAGACACACACACACATACACATATACACACACACACACACACACACACACACACACACACATATATATATATATATATATATATATATATATATATATATATATATATTCACTTTCCCGGAAAAGCCACGTACGTGCACAATGAAACTCACTAAATAGTCACAGCAAACACAGAAACCAAAACACACAAAAGAGGGACTCACTAGTTCTCGAATTTTCGGAGGTGCAACCACCTTTCTCAAGAGGAATTAGGAACAGAACCAAATATATATATATATATATATATATATATATATATATATATAATTATATATATATATACATGCATATATACAGATGCATTTCTAAAAACTGTTGGAACAAGAGCGCATTTCCAGGTTTCCTCAAAAAAAAAGAGAATGCTTTCACATTCAAACAGAGAAATAATTCAGGCGCAAGCCACAATAATTGCTGGATTATTAATGGGGGAGGAGCATTTTGTGTTCCCGCATCAGCTTCCACCAAATGGGAATTCTCCGCAAAAATAACAGCGACGCATCATTTATTTATCCATTACTCGCCCTCGCTTACGAGCTCTGTCTGTAATTGCCCGTGTCGGACGCACCCCCACGTTCACAGAAAAAACAGTTGCAAATTAAAACATCTCCGGAAGAGGGATGGAGTGGGGACGAGAGATGGAAAGAGGGAGAGATAGAGAGGTGAAATGAAAATGGACGAAGAGGAAAATATTATATTTTATAAAAGGAAGAGAGGGAGAGATAGAGAGAGGGGGATGGGGGAGGGAGGGAAACAATTGAATATATAAAACAAATGGGGAGAGGGACGCGCCGCGAGTTTCTTCGTCCACCCATAGGTGGTGGAAACGGCGAAATGCGGTTAAAATTCATAAGCCTCTAAATTAATTAAAATTCGACATGTCTCATATAAATATATGTTCATTGGATATATCTACATATAGCTATGTGCGCGCATAAAGCCGAAATCTGTTGTCCTTATCAACGTCTGGTGATGAAAAGGTAATATTAAATCCCGACGTGTTTAGTGAATGGGTTCCATACGGTTATTTTCATTCTTGCCAGCCGGTTGGAACCAAAATTCACCGCCGAACATTTTGTTCCGCGTGTATTTCGAAACATGAGCTCAAATTGAAAATGTCCGCAGCTCTTTGTTTTATTTTGAAAGATGTATCGAGGATAACGTCATGTGATATATTCAATTTTTTCTAGTTTCATGGGTTGAAATCCCCCTTTGAAAAAATGTATTCCTATGAGTTCTTGTGTTATTGAAATGAAATCAATTTTGTTAATTAACACATTTATTCTGATGAATATAAAGTGGTCATGAGAGCTTCGGAATCCTTTATATCTGTATAACAGTAAAATTAAATTACAATATTTGCTAAGAGTAAAGATCATAGACACTGGAGAGATGCCAGTAATAAATAAATAGTTTCTCAAGTCGCTTAATGTCATTTTGGAATCGACGCAATTAAGGCTGGTCATAACCTCGCTGAAATCAATATGTAATGTGCATAGTTTATTAGCTTCTTTATAACTGATGAACATTTTATATCTTTTGACATCTTTTTGATGTCAGGAACATGTCCGAGATTTTCTATGATTTCTAAAGTTATTCTGTACAAGTTACAATGAAATAATAACATTATTACAAAAATAGGTTATCAAAATCTTAAATAGTAGGTGAACATTCTAAGCCCTAATTTTTATTTTAATCCTTAGCAAACAGCAGCTCTATTCCTTATTCGGCCTCAACACATTTTAAGGTTTGGCTACTTTCAAGTGCAAATTAAAAAGTTCATGTAGGTGTCCACAGAAGTGTGTACGTGAGAATGACACCCCGTTCACTACTTTCTAGGGGGGTCAGCTGGAAGCAGGTAAAATAGATTAGAAGAATACAATGGTTTATAAATATAATACACACTATTATTCTTACAATGCACTATAACCCTTTGAATGGTAATAAATCTACATACGGTGTATAACATAATAAGGACATCTATAGCTTTCGTGTCGTCATGTATGATAGACGTTTTGCTAGACAGCGGAGAATGGATTTATCGACAGCATGAATGTAGTTAGTCACATGGCAGGGATGACGCTTTACTGAAGGTAGAAATAATGCTTCATATGCAAAGAAGATGTTGTCACGATACACAGAAGAAAGTGGTCATTATAGAAAGGGATAAAAACCTACGTAAAGTCAGTAAAATACTTTGAATGTGTTTAATGAGGTCTTCCAGGGCGAAATATCAATATTGTTACGTCTTGAGGTCTTTAGCAAGAGATCGGTTAAGTGAGCGAGGTAGCATGACAAACATAAGTGTCATTGACAAAACCACCTAAGGTATACCGTGGAAGGTGTGAATTAGAAAAAATATGTATGACAGCTTGTTTGGATTAACTTTTTGCTAGTGAAAATATTTTCTTCACTTGAAATAAGCGGCTATTCAAAAGGAACTTTCAGTAAACGCACATTGGTAAGGTTGGTAGCGACAAGAGGATGAGTGTCCAGGCTAAAATTTAGATTTCATTAAGATTTTTAAGACCGTTCATTAAATGTTCTTGAAAGCTAATTTTTTTATAATTACTAACAAATTTGAGTGTTCCATAACCGGCCGATTAGTATGTTTCTCTTATAATCAACCATAAATTGCGCATAAATTGAACTTTTATGTAGATGTTCATACTTTCAACGAATTTATTTCCTTCTGATCTCTCAAAACCAATTGGTAAGAGGTGTGGAACCTAATTAGGTCAACGTTGCCTTCCTTCCCACAAGTTGATATTTTATCTTTTGAGTTACTTTCAGGTACCATACTGTGTAAAATATTTCTTGGGTATTGCACAGTATTTCCATCCGATTTCCAACGTTGTTTAGTTAAAATGAAAAAGTATCAAAAGTTTAACTGCGGGTGACAATTGATTTGAACATCAATGAAATCTATTATTTATATAATAAAGTAGAATTTGTATTTATAACATGTAGTATTTAGACATATAATATATATATATATACATTACATACATTCTATGACATCTAAAGAGTGAATATACCCGACCCAGAGAATTACAAAAAGCAGTTGCAAGAGGGGAAATAAAAATTATGCTTAGACTGTACAGAAATATAGATTGTAATTTGAATAAGAGAGAACATTTTTCCGAAAGCACTGAAAACTTTGCTTTGGTCAAAGGACAACAAAAGTTCACTTAATCAAATCTAACTAAAATTAAGTACATATCCTTTACGATGTCCATGTCGTCTAAATGCAACAAAATACAGATATATTAGACACACTCTCAGGCGTTACGTGGTGTATGTTTGACTACTTGATGATACTACGTGATATACTTTGACACTATATGTTAACGAAGGAAAACCAAATTAGCAGGTTCTATCATAATTTTTCTTTTCACGACCATGGTTTCGTCGCAAGGCAGTTTCAAAGGCGATGTTGCCCTGCGACGAAACCATGGCCGTTAAAAATTAATTTTATACTGGAGTCTGCCAAGTTAGTCCCCCATCATTTACGCCATATATACAAGTATATTAACCAATAAACATTAGAAGAACTTAGGCAGGAAAAAACAACCATATGTTAACTTAACGAAATTCGATAAACGACGGCAGTTATCCTCTACAATTCCGTCTGCATTGCTCACTCTCTCAAATTTATTTTAATTTTTTGCGATTCTAATTTCAGATCTTTCTTTCTGATCGTTCTCGCTTGAGTTGT
Organism: Hetaerina titia; assembly: GCA_037158775.1. Classification (NCBI taxonomy): domain Eukaryota; kingdom Metazoa; phylum Arthropoda; class Insecta; order Odonata; family Calopterygidae; genus Hetaerina; species Hetaerina titia. The sequence continues at coordinate 70,447,380 of CM073773.1, read as the reverse complement.
AGAAACCGAAACCCGGGCGGAAAAACCTCTTCGGTTATCTGAACCGCCCGCAAAACGATCCCAAAATCATTATCTTTAAACCAGTAGGAGCGATAAGGCTTGGATGTCCCAGCGAAACCAGCTAAAGAGGTGGAAGAGAGAGAAAAGGAGAAGAAAGCAGAAAGATATACGCCGAGATACACAGCTGACGAGGGAGAAGGGGATTTTAGGAAGGCATTTGCGAAGGAAAAGTAATTGAGGGATTGAGGAAGGGGGTTAGAGGGCTTCGGCACGAGGAAAGCAGATGGATGGCTGCCGGGTGTTAGAGGAGATCCCTGAAGGAGAAAAAGTAGGAAGAGTGTAAAAAGTGGTAGTGTGGGCTTTTGATACCTACAGTTCTGAGAGCAAGAATGTCCGGGAGCGGCGAGAGAGTGGCTAAGGCTTTCTGACACCTCGTATAGTTAAATATTCGCACTACAGAACGAAATCCTGACTCCCACGCGAAGATGCGCCCTTTATCCTCAAAAAGGGATATTCGTAGCGATACGATCCTTTATTTCTCTCTGGAAAGTATCAATTACTATTTGTTTCTCCTCTGCTTCAATACTGGGCAATTTTACTAACCGTATTTAATGCTTTGTCGGCTGATCGAAATTAAAAATTCTTCTTCCCTTACTTTTTCTTCACTCACCTTTTCAACTGTCATTCAAGAAAAAATGAAAAGTGTTGTTAGGTTTTGCTCACATTCGAACTCGTGATTTAACTGGAGCACACCGTTAAGTAGGGTAATTCATACGAACGACCTTAAACCGCGCCTATGCAGGTCAGCTTGGGGATTCCGTCACTAATCCCTACTTATTATGTCTAGTTACACGCCGAATTCCTTAATTTCCTTATACAATTTCAGTCAATGTGAAAGGTGGAAAAAAATTGTCTTAATACAGAAATAGAATTTCACGGGTGTTTCGTTCTGCGTGGAATAAAATAAAAACAGAATTTACTTTGGAGACAAAATGTGACTCATTTCGTATAATTTTCGTGACATAAATCATTTTATAGGAAGTCGTGCACAAATTGTTCTCTGAGAGAAAAAATAACACGTAAGTCCATTTTAATTTTAAATGCAGATTTTTTATCTGACATAAACCTTTTTTGCATGATTATAATTATTATTGTATTGTTTTATTTATGCGCCTCATAACCCAGATAAGCTAGGAGTAAATTTATTTTTGGAGACTGGTCTCCACTTAGAGCATCATTTTGGTTTATTTAATGATGTAGTTAATTAAATGCGTCATCACTCAACGCCATATTGTTTTTGCTGTACTGACCATTTTTAAATGTTTTAGTATCTTGATTATTTTCTCTCATATGCTAAGAATGAGTAGCAATCTTTAAGCGGACATTTTCTCTTTGACGTTTATCCGGCCTATCCGTTTATCCGACCTTCTTCCAACCTCCATAGTTATATTTACCCCAGCAACTGAGTCACTTCCTTGCCAGTTTGTTAACAAAATTCATTGCAAGACGGCATGCGTTTGAAAAAAGATTTTCCTTTACCTATATTATGTGAAGTTTTCTCAGCCAAATTTCAAATTCAAGGTTTACTTAAAAGCACCTTTTCTGGCATTGAGATGAAGGCACTCACGCACAGAAAGCATGCACATCTGTGATGCAACCAATCAACTGAAGTTTGGGATGAGACGTGTAAAACGGTATCACGGTACCTACTACGGACACATTTCCCTAGAATTCCCGTCGGAAAAAGGCGGGGAAAGGTTCCTTCTTACTTCCCAAACAGCTACTCCGCCGCCACCCTCCTCGTCTGGCTCCACTTTAACATTAATCATTCTTCAGCAGCTTTCTGCATTACTTATTTCTCGTTTTAATTGCCACCGATATGTTTTAAGGACTTTTCCTCGCGGCATTACGTGCTCGGAGAAGATGGAAACCGGTGTGGGGAAGTTTTCAACACTTTGGCACGCTGCTTGACTTCCCTAGCGACTTGGAAGTGATCCATTTTACCCGAGTTTTCTCTTTAATCCCACTCCGCTCCCCCCCCCCCCCCCAAACATCCACCCATTCGTCGACCCCCCCCCTACCACACAGATGCCTCCACACCACTCTTCGGACGGGGCCAACTTTCAGATGCATCCAAGTTGTCGGGATCTCCTTTAAGACTTTGGTAATTTATGGGGAAATTGGGTGGATCTATTGCTCTTATTCTGAATTTTCCTAGGATTGAGAATCACCGCTGAAGACGTTTCGATTCTTCCAGTTTTCTGAATCTAATTCCCCTCCCCAATTCATTCACTCTTGTCTCCTCCATGCCTCTTCTTAATTTCTATTCGTGACTGAGTTAGTCGCTTGGTCTGAGCAGAACCGTTTTTTTTTCTCCCCTACGCGTTGCTAGAGGTATCTGACGTGCCACTTCCGACGGCATTTACTAGAGCTGCGCTAATCCCTTTAACGTTTCGGATGCATCTACCGGAATTAACTCTGCCACTGAGCTTTATCCTTGGTTCTTTCTTCAAACTTCTCCAAAATTCTCTCGGCACTCTCCTAGACTGTCTTCCCTTGTTTGTGATTTACCCTTCCGGCTCTTAAGCTGGCTGCTTCCCGCCACGTTTATCTCGAATACAGCTCAAGAAATTTAGTGAAACATTATTAATGCGCTAAACACTCAGACAGCCCTCAACCGAATTTCTGAAGTAGCGACTTTTACGAAGATTTCTTTTCAGATATGAAAAATTTGTTAAATGAGATTCCTCCTCAATTAATTCACAGGAGGTGTTCCACGTACGATAAATAGGCATACGAGAGAGAGCATACGAGAAAGGCTTAATTTGTACACATAGATTCAATTTCAAACACCATCAGTAAGCGGATTAAGAATGGCGCAAAATGTAAATTATTTCTCCACTTGACCCAAGAGTGTGATGAGAACGATGTACATGATACTAAATAGGATGTACTCCCGCATTTTGCATAATAATTTATCTCGTTTCAGAGGATAAAAAGAAAGCAAATAAAATAAACCCATAATTTTTCATTTGAAATATACCACCCTGAAACAGATTATCACTTCACTGGTAGCAAATGCAAGGTTTCGTAAAGATCAAACAATTAATTATTTTATAGCATATCAAATATGATTACAATTGCAAGGTTAAACAAATTTCCTCCGGTGCCAAAATAGAGATCCAGAGGCAAATTTTATTTCAACTAGGTTAATTTTCCAAATTTTTACATCAATTAAAATTATTTCCATGTCATGAATCACCTCAAATTCTCCACTAATCCAATGCTAACTAGGCTTAAAAACAGAAAATAAATTTGTTATTAACATATGTTAAATGACTACATGTGTCATATTTATTTGATAATTTTGCATTATGAGTCCCAATGTTAATTTGATATTTAATACAAATATTTCCTCAGTAACTATGTAACACGGGATTCATAGAAACAATGTATCAAGGCACAGTTCATTGATAGGAAGTCACCCGTTTCTACAATTCCCAGGCAACTATTTTTAAAATGGTTTACGTACTCAGAATCTAATGTTGAAAATAATATTTTCTCATCATAAATGGAGAATTACACTATCATCTAAGGACAAGAGATGAATACTCGTATTGGTGAAATATGATAGGGGAATAAAAGAATCACTTTTTGTGCACAGGATAGAAAACCGTTCTGCATAAATAGATTTTAGACAAATTCTAATTATCTTCCTCAATGTATCGCATTAATTCACAATAACTCATGATATATCTTTAGGCTAGATTAATATAATTATCCATCATGCATAAATATGTCATGGCGTCTTTGTTATCTGTAACATTAGGAAAATCATTTGTACAGGTATATCTCGGGTACTACCAGTGATAATGATGACTCTAAGATTAAATATGCTTAGGAAGGAATTTATTTTTATAGTTCTGCTTATTAAGTATAACTCTACCTTATTTGAATGCAAAATGCTTCTAAAAATAATTAATATTACCTGGTTAACTTTAACGTAGAAAAGACCATAATTCAATATATGATACCATTAATCTAACTGAACAAAAATATACGTGGAACTTAATTTTGTTTCCAAATTGTCCCGAGACATTCAAGATGAAATTATCTTAGTCAAATATTACAAATGAATAAAGTGCTACCATTACACTAGTATTAAAAACACCAGTAAGGATAAAATACTTATAATAAGATTCATCTGAAATATTGCTTTGATTATCTATGGGAAAGTATTCCACCTGAATTTGAAGCACCTCATATTTGAGGAAATGGAATGAAACAAATGACAAAAAAATTATGTGCTACCCATTAATCGGTTGATGAAAAACAAATATGCCGTGAAATGCTGCATGTGCCCGGTCATTTGTAGTCAAATCAGTAAATAATTGTCATAATTAAGAAAAATATGTATCGTAGTTAAATGGTACGGAATAGTATTTTCAAATACTCATGTGTGCATTCCCTTCGATTATGAGTATACAGAAACGATTGTCTCTGAATGTTTTTGTTTTAATATTGTCAACATCGTGATAACCACATGGCCTAAGGAGGTCTTAAATGCGACGTTCTTCTCCCTCAAAAGCCACCGTCAATTAGAAAAGCATCCTCCCTTATCCCTTGCCTTTTCCATCAGATTCTAACCCCATCATCAACGCTCTTCGCACGAACCTGAGTCTCCGTCACCCTCACGCAACCAGCCTTCCTCAACCTCTCGCTTCATCTTCCTCCAAAATTCACTTTTTCCGTATTTCTGTTGGGGTTTTTAACCCCTCCCGGCCCTGGCATATCCAATTATCGAAAGTTTTTGCCCCGTTTGCACCCCTTCTCTCCTAGCACCCAATTTTCCAGCCAAACCCTTCCAAGCACTGCGATGAAACCAACTCACCCCTTACCCGCCGGTATTCAGTTTAGTTCCCACCGGGTCGCGATACCTATCAAACCGCCCATTAAAAGGGAAAGAGTAAAGAGGTGCCTCCATGCCTTTCAGCCCTTCTCTCTACCCTCATCCCGAGGGAGGGGTTACGAGTAAGCGCTCATGGCGATTAATGGAAGTACGTGGGGTGTTGGCTTCATTGTTGAGGGCTTTGTGGTATATTTATTTATGTTAAGGGGACTAGTGATAGTCATTGAAGGCGAATGATCTTTAAGATAGCCAGGTTTTCTTTTTTCCTGAGCAAGCAGTGAGTAAAGGTAGAAAAGGTTTTGACTCAGCTGTAACTAAATGTGCCCCAAAGACCAGAGTGGAAGGTTTTAGTGACCTTAACACTTTCCTTTTTTCTAGTTACACTACCTTTGACTTTGGTTCGCCTCTACCTTATTTTCACCCAGATTAGGATATCATAAATTTCTTGCTATTCCATGGTTTTTCCTTCCATGCATGAAGATACCTTTCCATCCAATATCTCTGGTATGATTGAAATTACAGAAATTTTAACTTACATATATCCGAGGACAGAGTATAGATTAGATAGAGTATATATTCATGGGAGAAGACATGTAGGTATGTTATAAAACGTTTACATATGTAAGTGTGTTGTAACTTTTGAGTTGAATTATGGTCCCAAGGGTACCATTCAACTCATACTAAATATTTAATAAATATCATAAAATTAGATTCGAGAAAAAATAAAAAGTATATATATTGCATACTGTCTCAAGAACAATATATTAGCATTACATTACAATTACATATTTTTAGTGTTCTATACAAATTTGGGCAACCTCATGAAGTTGTGAGTGTTCATATCGAATCAAGAAGACAGTGATATTCAATAAGGTTTATTTTTCACTTTTAAATAATGGCTAATTCACCAGTAGCCTTGAACGTATAATATAAAATTATTTATGTATTGAAAAATACACCGAAGGGACCACAATCAACATCACTCCGAATGCAAAGTCAAATAAAAAGAGACGTTTCAGGCGTGATATTGTGGAATGTCATGATTAATTAATGTTGCTGAAAATTTGCCGAAAGTCAAACGTTTCCTAAATTATTTTCAACACTATACAAAAAACCCTATGCATGGAAATGGCTTTATGTGATCCAATTACTTCACTCAAACCCTATAGTTTCAATGCAATAATTTTGTTTAGCACAAAAATTTGGAAAATTTTGCTTGAAATATGTTTCAGTGATGTTAACCTTAAAATAGAAAAAGCAGCAGGAATAACATCCAGAAATCACATTCACTTCTGGTTGTTTCGGTTCATAGCATAAAAATAAAATTTATAAATATGTACTGGTATTCTGAAATTTAATCAAAATATTTGTTCGAAAATTGCACACAAAATGTTTCCATGGAAAAGTTGTAGATTGAGGCGGCATTATATAAATCTTAAATAAACCTAACAAATATAAAAGAAGAGTAGTTGAACAGGTTCAGGTTTCCGTAGACAATTTTCTTCCCAGCACTCCCCATTTGCCACAAGATAGAAATTGTTATTTCATCTGGGCAACATGATGAGAGTATCGTTCAAAGCCGAGAAGCGTTTCCTAAAATCGAAATAAAATGGATAATACCCCTTCATTATTTAAATTAAGCCCGAGTTTTGCTTGTCTTACGGCTTTTTTCTTCCTCTCACTCCTCGCTGTAACAAGTTCTAGCGAGATGAAAAGAGCTCCCTTTTGGATCATGGGCAGGCTAACTTTAATGAATTCAGCATCCCTATTTAGAAGAAAACATATCCGAGCAGGCAAGGCAGGCAGGTAGGCGGGAGATGGAGAACTCCCGCCTTCCCTTCCCCACAGGTCTCCGTGCCGGCGAATAAAGGATAAGAATCCTCGCACAAGAAAATTAGAAAATTACTTCTCTCCTACCCGGAATCACGAGCGCTTTCCTCTTTCTCTCTGAAAAATGGTCTCCACCTCTCCACAGCCTTCAATCTCTTTCCCAAACCTCCCCCGCGTGTTTTATTTCCTAATCCCCCCTTCCCCGTAACCTATTGTCTGGCCCCTTTGCTATTACCTCCGCTCTCTCGTGATTCTTTTGTTTTCGCCCAAGGAGCGGTGGGAGTGCCTGCCACCCGCGTCATTCCACGGCTTCCTCCCTAATGCTGAGGGAGGAAGGGGAGAGGTAGCGCCCGTGGGAGGTCCGCCCCCCGCGACGACGCGCACGACAAGGCCACGCACCGTGATCCTCGAATTAATTTTCGCTGGCGAATCCCCACCACTTTCCTCTCGATCCTTTCACCATTCCCATCTGAGCTCTGAAACGTAAATTTCAGTCTTTTTTATGCCGCGTGGTTTGTGAAAAGCATATATATATCTTACGGACCTAATTACAAAAGGCGAACACAATTTAACCAGAAGACACGGTATTCCAAGCCGGAAACTTGGCCATTGAAAACAGCAAGTGGTGATTTTTTTTTCTTTTAATGCGACGAAAGGAAATTATTATCATTGAAGAAATCTTGATGAGTAAACAGAGGCTTCATTTGTTGATAAATCAATCAACAGAACAATTTTAAGTGTTTGAAAATGTACTCTTCGTGAGTTAATTTTTCAAAATAAAGTTATGGTAAAATGCCTTAAAGCACTTACACCGAGGAAGGTAAGTTTTCTCATTCTTCCCCAATCATTACTAGGTTTCATTGTTGTTATACAACTTAGTGCCCTTATCAAGTGGGGACAGTGTTAAAAATTAGGCTAATTGCATTAAGGCCGATTAATCTCATTTATGACTCCTAACTGCATTTTCTATTTTAAAAAACTATTTCGTGTATACGAATAATTGCAAGTTATTCTGTCGATAATTTTGAAAAAATGGACTTTTTATAGATTATATTTCCGTCTTAACTGAAACAAATTACGCTATCTCAGGTATATGACAAAACTTTATGCAAAATTTTAGATAATCGTAAGTGTTGGACTCGGTTTTTATTGGGAAAGTTCTATTCCAAGGAATAGTGCCATTTCCACAACTTTATCCACAATATAAAAAAGACAAAGATGTCCGAATAGAATTCATTATCTCCACCAGAGAAAAAAGTCATTTACTTTAAACTGCGGCTGCTTTTTCTATGAATGAATGAATGAATCATGAACAATATCTTTAGTTTCACACATAAAGGCTTGCCAATAATTAGAAACGAGCAGACCTACCCCTTTTAATTATTCATCTATTTTTATCCCGTGATTTTATGAAATTTTTTATTCTGTAAGTCTTCTCAAGTATCTGCTTATGCCAAATAATTCTTGATCAATTTTCCGTTAACACGGCCTCATCTTTCATAAGACCAATACTGCTAACTTACCTATTCTGCAGCTAACTATTAAAATCCAGAAAAATTTATCAAATAAAAGTGTATTAGTAACCAGCATGAGTATATTCCACATTATATTAGTGAAGTTAAACGCTTTTGACATGGATAGTTATTGCGCTAATGCTAAATTTCTAAAAACGCTATACCTTTCGCCCGCATTCGAGTATCACGGTAAATTTCTGCTACCAAAAATGTACCTTTGGTTTTTCCATGCCCGGCGTTTATTACAGAGAAGCTTGATGAAAAAAAGCTTCTACACGCAGACTTATGATGATGAATGCGTTTATTTTGAAGAATGGCAATACTTTTTTCGGAGCTTCAAATTTCGCGTCCGAAATTCCGACACCGTCTTTCGCGGGAACATGGACTCGAAAAAAAGGAGCATCGTGGAATGGAGTGTGGAAATGAAACGCAATGATGAAGAATGGAGAGGGTGAGAGTAAGAGTTACGACTTTGACAACAACGTGTCGAGGGTAACGAGAGCGATGTGAAGTGACTGTGGGAGGTGGGAGGGGTGAGGGGGAGAACGGGGATGTGACTGAAATAGGGGAAGGAGAAGCAGCAGGGTGGAAGGAAGGGGAAGAGATATGAAAAACTAAATATTATATATACATATATATGAAGCATTTGGACGGCACAATAGAACACAAAAGTATAAATAGAGAACACGTAAAAGGACACTCATATTTCAGAAAGTTTAGCTTTCGGCATCCTCCGAGGCTTTCTTCAGTTCATACTGCTATCTATACAAAAAAATATATGCACACACAAAAACGGTAATTATCATATATTTCGACCTATAAATCATGAATTTTATCACATGTCGTAACTAAAGAAATCTGCTACATTTTTATTTGGCAACTGATAAATCTATCGCAGTCAGAGTCAACTTATTCCCGAAAACATGTTCACCAGAAATTTATGAATAGATCGCAAATTGAAACCTAAGTTTGCCAATGAAAATAATTACAGACGTTATTTACAGAGAAAAAGGGACTCTTCCTTGCTCACGACAGTGTGTTTGACTCCGTTCTGTGTAACATCTGAGCATTATGAAATCTTATTACAAAGGCAACCATTTCAGAGAGTAAAAATCATTCGCCTGGCGAATGATTTTTACTCTCTGAAATGGTTGCATTATAATGCACACATAGCGGGTGACTCCGTTAAAGTTACTGTTGCAGTTTCTTGAAACTTATTACAAAGGATTAATTTCTTAAAAATTAAAATTTTATTCAGCCATCCCATTCTTAAATATTTGTCAAGAATTTGCAAATGCCAATTTAATAATATTAATACTCTAAGCCGATTATAAATGAAGGCTTAAATTATTTTACTCAAAAAATGTCTGGAAGACATCGGGAGAGTGAGAAAGAGCGGGAAATAGCAGACCGTGGTGAAGGAGGGAAAGCAGGAGAAGTGGGATGGGAGCAGGAAGAGATGGGGGTGGGGGAGGTCGAGGGGTTGGGTCGAGGGGCAAAGAGGGCATCAAGGGCGCCATAATGAAAAACGGAGCGCGGAATGAGTTATTACACGGGATGGATCATAAAGAATACGATTGTGTGTGAGGCAGTGAATGGGTTTCATGAGGACTGAATGTCACATATAAACTGGAGGGTTGGGGAGAGAGAAGGAAAAAAATAATAATAAGGATTGAAGTGGAAACGGAATGGTTGTTATTTTGAAGTTTTGCTGCGAGATGGCAGGCCCAGTCCCCCTGGGTGAAGGAGATGAGGGGAAGGGGTGGGAGATGTGACGAGGAGAGCAGGGGAAGAGTAGGGGTGGGAGAGAATAAAGTGGATGAAGAAAAAGTATGGACTCATAAACTGAGAGGGAAAAATGACGCATGACATTTTCCATTAGGTGTAATCGCTTTACTGTTCAATTGGCGAAATTATATTAGGCAACAATTCCTATGATTTAGATCCCTGAATATCCCTGAGTATTCGGGTATTTACCTACGTATCTTTCGTTTACATTAAATTCAATCAACCACGCAGATAAGTAGGAAATAATTTATTTGCATACTTACATGTGTCAATAGTGCGTAGATATAAAAAATGATTCACTTTTTCCTTTCTCGGATCATTCTTAGGAGCAACATTAATTACGTGACTCCGACCATTTGCTTGCTCATATAAATATATGGTGACAACGAAGCGTACGCAGAAAATGAAAATATACGTTCTCAATAGTATCAACGAAATTTGAGGCAGTGACGGAACTCTATATCTATTGATTTTGGCCGTTTACTTAGTAAACGCTCATTGTTCATTCAAGCTGTAGATTGTTAGTAGAAGACAAACGTCTTGAGGAAAGATAGAACATGTTAAATAATCTCCCGAATAAAAAAAATCGACATCTTGATTAAGATTAATAACGGTAATTGTTGATTTTATCATGTATGAAATGTTACACAATTTCTCTTTGGTGAATTATGAACAAATTAAACAAATATGTAATGATTTAAAATTAAAAATAAACAAATATCTTATCCTCGTTGCTCTTTTTCATGAATGTTGCTTAGCAATGAATTGTGTTTAGTTTCTGATGACTAACTGAATCGAGCATTTTTCTGGCCAGTTATAATGCCTGGAAAAATTCTATTACTTCAGTCGTTCAATTTCTTCAACCAATGTTAAATTTGTTCAACTACACCTTCGGAAGCTTAGCTGATAACTACTTATCAAAACACAAAATATAGTAAAAATAAAATTTTGTTTTTAATTAGCATTCAGTAAACAATTATTCTCCCATTAGCTAATTCTCAATGACAATTTTGTAATCCTGAACGAAATCACTTCAACACATCACTTCAACACATCACTTCAACACATCACTTCAACACATCACTTCATGATACCCTCTTTAGGACACACTGTTCCTTACACGCCTTAACTGTTGTTCTATTTATTTAAACCTAATTTTCATATTTAAAAAAAATTCTTAGTTTTAACCCCCACCTCAAATACATCCATAATAATTTCATTGACACTGAGTTGAATATTATTCTACGTAGAGAGCAACTCAACAAATATTTTCCTATGTCCAAGGGAGAATCTAAGGCAATACGTGAATGCTCATAAATCCGATAAAGCTAATTTCTTACGGTTGTGCCACCTAATAACATTAAGAGTATGGCTTTTTTTCACGCTTTAAACTTCTTGTCGAATAATGTAGCGTTCGACTCCATGGCGCGTTGATATTTACCGCCACTAAAAAGTCTAATTCATAAAAACTCTGTAATTTCCAAAACCTAAGGAAAATGATATCCTATGCATTGGAACATCGCATTCATTCAATAAATCTTAAAAAAAAAACTTTCTCGTGCGCTTGCGATTAATTTAAATGCGGCCCTAGGATCACTTCAAGAATATTGAATGCAGTTTTGTTGTCAAAATTAAATGCAAATTTACTTTCATTTTCCTACGTCATTGGCCGGAAGGCGTTACCAATTTCCAACCTTAAGCTTTCCAGCAGTTCTCTTCACGTGGACATGACTGGCTTTGAGCTTACGATGCAAAATAAACGAATGCGAATTATTTCAGAGGTGCAAATGATCGGGAACGCTCCACTCCTTCCGTTGAAACAAAAAGTCCACGCTAACACAAGCAATTCAATTGGAATCCAGTTTTTTCTTCGCGCTCTGCCTCCAGTGCTCAATTAAAGCCACCTTTGGCACCCGCTATAATTCCCGGGAAGGTTGTCATTAAGGACCGTATTTCAAATCTTGTCTTCAGACGGAGGGAAGGCCCGACGATTCTAGGCTCATACATCGGATCGAGGTGAGGGAGGTAGGCTAGGCGGCACGTCCTCTCATTCTCCTCCTTCCCCTCCCTCCCCACACGCTCCCATCTTGCGTCATCAATCATTTCCGCGAATAGCGAGCGCGAGTATCCACCCCCCCCCCTCTCCCTTTTGCATTAGACTAAATCTGTCATTAGGGGAACCTGCTTTGGAAACTCACTCCTCCTTCCACCTTTCCATCCTATCCGAATGCCTCCTTGTCTCAACTTCCTTCTGAGGGTGAGCGTCTTTAGCCTTTCGCGGTCCCCTCTCCCTCTGTTACCCTCTCGTCAACTTAACCCTCATCCCGGGGCAACCCGCTATCTCACCCGAAACCTTTCCCCATACTCAGCCTAACCTTCGACTCCACCACTCCACCCCTTCAGCTCCGCCGCAGCCGATAACTCCACGCTTAAACTCATCAGCCACTCTCTCAATTTTACTTTCGACTTTCGTACTCCTCTCTCGTTCCCATTCTCGTACAGGGAGCGAGAGGGGATGGGAGATGGAGAGAGAAAGGTGGCGCGGTTCCATAAATTTAACCCCACCTCCCCAATCACCCGCGCCACATCCATGAACAGTTGACACTGATACTATTACGTTAACACGTGTACATTAGGGAGGAACCTCTGGCGTTTCTGAGGAAGCAAGGCACCGTGAGAAAGAGCAGTACCCGCGTAACTCTGTAAATTGTCTTGCTGCTATGCACAACCAACAGTCACAACACTAATTTTTAGGCGTCAGTTTTGCAAATACAATCAGGAGTCAATTTATATTTAAAGGATGAAATTAAAGCATTTTCTCAAGATGGGAAGATTCGAAATATTCTTGAGCTGAAGAGATGTTTCAATGGACTTAATCTCTCGTGACGTGAGGGTAGTTAGATCGAAATTAAGGTATAATCTTAGGAATTAAATCGGAGACTTATAGACGACGCAAATAATAAAGCGAGCGGGATGCGGGAGGGAGAGGAGCGAAGGTTTTGATGGACTGCCGTAGCTTAAGGTGAGTTTAATAGAGCTCATGTTGCTAAGAACCTTTTTTTTACAATTACAAGAGACGACTTTCACAGTCAACAAGCTAGAAGTAACTAAAGTTAAGATCGAGGTAATCTCGAAGCTAGAATTCCTCTCACCCCTGTGGTACGTACTGTTATTCTAGAGTAAGGATGTAGCATGAAATGTTTATTTTGCATTGTCAGAAGTACACTACGAAATTTATGAACTGACTGTGAAATTTAATTTGCTTATTTTATTCAAAGCGATTAATAATATATGATGCTCGAAGTTCATCATCGTTTCCTCGAGTTGAGCTTGATCAACGTTGCAGGAGCGTTGATCATATAAATAGATTATTGACAAATTTCCAGTAATTCAGTCATTTTTTGTCAACTAATGCTATTTATAATTTAATGATGTAATATAATAGTTTATATCTATAATCAAAAAATTTATAATCTAAACATAATGTAATATTGTTACTATTTGTAAACTATATTGTATTAATGGGAAGAGTTGACCCCAGCCGTACTCTTATAAGTGGGCAGTGGATAGGAAGGGGAATTAGAAAGGTTATAAGTTAGCGGAATAATTATAAATAAATAAAATAAAAATAATTAAAATAAATACATATATAATAAATAAATAAATAATAAAAAGAAATACAAAAATTAAATTGTTCTTACTACAGAAGGAAAGATTCACCCACTCTCTAGTTTGGATGTGCTATGCAGCCTTGATCCTTAGTAGACCACTGCCGTAGAGGGAAACCTCTCGTAAGTCTTGATTGGGTGTGAGTGATTGCGACTAGTAAGGATCAAGGCTGCAAAGCACATCCAAACTAGAGAGTGGGTGAATCTTTCCTTCAGTAGTAAGTACAATTTAATTTTTGTATGTGTTTTTATTTTTTATTTATTATATATATATATATATTTAAGCACTAGTTGCTCAGTCAGCCAAGGGGTTGCAAGCATTGCTGAGTGAATTGGAGGTTCAGTGCGATAAATATGGAATGAGAATCAATATTAATAAAACAAAGGTTATGCGATTTTCCAGAAAGAAAAAGGCTAAGCTAAATATTATAATGGGCGGGGAAAAAATAGAGGTAGAACAGTTTACATATCTCGGAAGTGTTTTGGACCAATACGGTCAAAGTGGTAGGGACGTAAGGAGAAGAATTGCGCTAGGCAAGGAGGCTTTCTCAAGGAGGAGGGAGTTGATGACGGGGACGTTGACTAGAGATGTTAAGACAAGACTCGTAAAAACTCTGATATGGAGTGTAGCTATGTACGGTGCGGAAACGTGGTCACTGAAGCAGGAGGATAGACGTAGATTGGTGGCTTTTGAAATGTGAGTGTGGAGAAGAATGGAGAAGCTGAAATGGACCGATAGGAAAACAAATGAGGAAGTAGAGATGGTGGGTGAGGAGAGGGGTTTGTTGAGTGAAATCCTATGGAGGCAGGAAAAATGGATGAAAGGCGTATTGAGCGGTAGTGGAATGTTGAAGAAGGTAATAGAGGGGAGAATGTTGGGCAAGCGAGGAAAGGGCAGGAACAGGATAGGGATGTTGGACGGGATGAAGGGAGGAAGGAAATACACAGAGATGAAGAGGGACCTTATGTAGTTTAGGTTGCTGGATTTGGTTTTGTTTGGAGTTACAAAATATTTATTTGATAGTTGTGTCCATCCAAAAACCTACCTTAACCGGTAGATTACCTAATAAAAAATATATTTTTATTACTATTATTTTTTTTATAATTATTCCGCTAACTTATAACCTTTCTAATTCCCCTACCTATCCACTGCCCACTTATAGGAGTACGGCTGGGGTCAACTCTTCCCATTATTTCATACGGCCGTAGTTACCGTTCGCCTCATACATATATTGTATTATTATTCATTTAATTATATGATTTTACGAAATGGAAATAATATTCTTGACAGAGTATGAAAATAACTGGCTTCAACATATGAATGTTTTATATATCAGTGCATATATATATATATATATATATATATATATATATATATATATATATATATATATATACATGTATATACCTTTAGGACAGACCTTGTGTGTGTATGTATTTATGTATGTACACAGACACACAAAGTCTGTCCCAAAGGTAGTAAAACTTATTTTTTCCCCGAATGGAAGGACGAATGTATGTCAAGTACTCAGTATGTCAAGACCAGAGTATTTTTATAATGTTTAGAATTTCTACACTTGAAATCATGAATTATTAAATTTAATGGTGATCAGACAGAATATTATTACGAACTAAAATAGTAAACGAAAATATTTTCCAGATATCTTATTGCTCAAATATAGGGAAAAACATTTATATCCTATTTAACAGAAAAACAAAGACCATAAAACAAATGTTATAACTGTAATGCAAGCTCGTTCCGATTTAGTATTAGCATGTCTAATTAATCCGTAAAATTTATCATTAATTTTATCATATCTTTCATTTCCTTTAGTAATGGGGCATTATTTTCAATTTAAGACGTTGGGAAATAGTTACACCAATCAAATAATTCGTCCAGAACCGTGAGGCTTAACATGATAGCTGAAAAATAGCTTGGCGAATCGAGTTTCTAAACAGCATAACCTGGAAATATATATTTCTTATAGTCTTTACAACCTAATGTATTAATATATAATGCATAGTTTTTCTGTGGTTGGTCTATTTCCTCATACTCTATAGGAAGGCCGTTATCACCTGTCATTACTGGCTTTTTCGTTATGCTTGTAACCAGTCAATTAATGGGTTGGATTGCCCTTGCCCTGATGTTCTATCACAGTATACTATATCAAGAGAACCATTATTAATGCATTGAATGATTGCCGTAATGTATAATTTACAACGGAATATCAATAGGTTGAAGTTGATGATTTAAAATACAAAAATATTTCTTTGGTAATAATATCTTGAGATTTGAAATGATTCCCTAAAAGATTGGCCAGTAGGGATTCAATTAGTTTATTTTTTCTCCCGAAGTGTACTATCGTGTTTTTATAACTTTGTAACCTCTAGCTTTAGTTTCGTTTTTTAAAGGAAACTAAAGCTAATCATCAGTCTTAAAGTTGATCATCAGAGCCTATTTGGGAAATATCGAAGGGTTATAAAAATATGTATTTCATTTCATTTCAAGATCATGGAAATATATTTTACCTGTATTAAGAGAAGTATTTGAGAAATGTTAGAAGGCGTTGTAAAATATGTGTTTTTATCAAATTTTACGTGTTTTTTCAACCATGCTGCTTGTTCATAACTGCTCATTGTGTGAAAAATTTAAATCAATAAATTCATCAGCGCATACTTACCCGTTTCTAATAACATGGATCTAGGTGACCAGGTGTTAGTTTTTATCTAAATTAGGTAAATTTTTGGATGACGACATAAATTGTCAGCTATGAAGTATTTTTCACGTTCAATGGTGTCAGGACACTTTATAGTACTCTAAACTCTATTTTACCTAAGTGACTATGAATTAAAACTACCTCGCCAATAAAGAATCTGGTCAAAGCGTAATCATTGCTAGGCACTATTCAATGCTCTAATAGGCCCTGATCAGGGGCAATTAGGCCTGATCATTTCTAAAATACATTATCAAATTCAGGAATCCCTTACCTGACTTCCTTTTTCCACAGAATATTAAATATATGGTTTATGGTTGTGAATCGTATTTTTTAGTACCCTGTAAGCTACCACTAGGGTGTATGGCAGGGCGTGAATGCACATAAATTTTGATCCGAATACTTCAGAATATTCCAGATCGAAAATGCATTAGCATAATGTTGATTACCACAGTTTAACTAATAAATCATAAACATTTTATCAACATCCTCTTAAAAAGTATTCATCCTGAGTCTGAAACATTCAAGTAATTAGAATGCCTGTGCTCTTACCGCCGAGTTTATCTGCCGACACGCAAGACGGAAAATCTTCCATCGACATCACTATCACATACATGGCTGAAATAAGGTTCTATATGAATTCTATGATGAGAATATGATTCTGAAATAAGATACAATGATTTTACTCTTCAACAAACAGTTGCCTGGTTGATATTTAACTATCCTCAGCAAAAATTTGCCACTCATGAATGCGCTATAACTAAAAATTATTGTTTCAAAGTTAATCCTGCCACAACTTAAGAGGACTTGCAAAAGAGAACTTGCTTGAAGGCAGTTTTGCGTAGATTCGGTTGAATGCCATTTTTTGTAATATTTAGAGCAGTAACGTGCGAAAAATTGTTTAAAACTACCTAGGCCAGTTCTGATTTGTATACATTCCATTTGATATTTTCTGTTTCTGTCATTGTTTAGACAACTGAATCATTTTAAGAATGTAAAATAAGTAAATGGAAATGCTCGAATTAAGATCAAATTAGGCATATCCAGTTACTAGCAACTACGAGAAGTATCAAACTAAACTCTTTTATGATGTATTTTCCTCAAAACATGACCTGAAGCATTGAAATGAATGCAATTCTTCTCGTTCCAGTTACCGCAAAAGGGACGGTAATTATACACCTTGTTGGTTACTCAGAATGTTCTTATCCATCTTCAAAATGCACCTTATTAATTCTGTCTAGCATTTAAATTTATCCTCTAACCCTCTTTAAAATTTTGTTTAGCACCTATTTAGTTAAAAGTGTTCAATTTTATAGAATTCTCAACGACTCTATATCCAATATCTGTGGTTCCAAAACAATCACACTAAAATGTTTAGCGAGGCAACTGAATGTCTGTTTATATCTAGTTGAGGTAAATGGATTACACTATAGTGCGAATCTTAGCATGATACTTTCAGAGATATTCCTTTAGTATTATTATGATCGTTGCTATCCTATCAATTTTCAATCAAGTTTGTAAAAGGACAGAGAGAATACTTGAGGGCGTTTCTTACCAAACGTCATTCGGGAGTATTCTTATTTTGGAGAACATTTCTGAGAGTAAATCTTTCCGGATATATAGATACCGCACTCCACTGACGATCCCGAGTGCATGATATCGGAGGTCAGCGGTAAACGGCTGAATCATTCTTGCAACGACGCTCTCCACCAAAGCGTCCATCATAAACTCATACCTCTGTACGCTTACGCGAAGAGGTTTTCCCGATGGCTTCCTTCTTTTTGGCTGACCCGACAGGTCTCCGCCATCTCTGACCCTCTTCAATAACCACGACCCTTCTTCGCTTCTCTGCTCTCCGAAGAAACCCCCTTGGAAATGCACAATTTCCGCCTTCTCTCTCTCCTAAGACCACCCCCAACCCCTCGCCCACTCCCTTCCCTACATGGCCTCCGTTTTCCCTTTCACGCTCCCTTCCAAACCCTCAGCTCGGCTCCCTCCAAAACTGCGCCCCTTATATCTCTCCTCCCCCTTCGAAAAACCCTTATGCTCCGCAAACACACTCTTCTCCCGCGGAACACAGCTCCCGTAATTCTCAGCATGAAGACGAGTTGGCCGTTCTCTCTCCTTCCCTCCCCCCCTTATCCCTTCTCACTCCCTCTCCCAAGTTCCGCCTCATGACCGAGCCGTCACCAGCACGTCGACCATCCTTTTCATCCTCACCTCTGTCGCGGGGAGCGAACGTAAAAAAAGGGAAGAGGACAGAAAAAAACATATAATAACGAAAAGCACTTGCCGATATCGAACTTCTTCGAGTCGTCCATACGTCAACTCCTTCCCCCCTTCGATCTCTACCCATCGTATCTCGTCCCCGTGCGTCCGCAACTCCTCCCTCCATCTCCCAGGATTACTCACCCCACAGGGCCTTATCCCTCCCCCAAAAACCCTTCCATAGCACCTCCCTCTAGATTTCCGCTCCATTCCCCCATCCTAACACCTTTTACCAGTCTTATCCCATGTGGAATGGGAAGCGTACTGTCGACCCAGCAAAAGGGTAATTCTAGTGAACAAAGCGACATGGAATCAATTTATAAAATTACCCTCACTCTCACCGCCCGACCTCCCTTTCCTATCCTCTTAATGGCATTAGCACATCGCACAGGTTGCCTTCATTTATCATCTCCGCTTGGTTTACAGCGAGACACCTCCGGATCATTTCATCCCACCACGGGGAGCTTTTCTGCCCAGCCCTCTTGTCTTCTCACGCATTCATTCTAAGCCTTTAAAGGCCCTTAACCAGCTCCGCTCAACCTCACGCGCCGTCTTACGGAACCCCCAACCCCTCTTCCCCATGGTTCCTCATTGGCGGCGCTCAAGAGTCGGTCCCGACGTAGAATGACGTCATTAGCTCTCCTCTTCCGCTCACCCGACCAAAACAACGGAGATTTCTCACCTAGCTGGAACCAAATTTCGTCATTCGAATTTTGCGGTACTTCTCTTCGACGTGAAATGTGTGTGCGAAAGTTTGACACCTTATTGTACAACATCCCCGTCTATTCGGCGTGGCCCAGTGTTCCGGAACCGATGCAACCAAATACATTATCAAAGAGAATTGAAAGTTAAGTGGTGGAATAAATGTACACAGGACAAAATAGCTATGCAAAATTCAAGCGTAGATATCACGATAAAGACATTGGCGGCATATGCCATGATGAAGTGAAGAAAATGCCATCGGTGAAGTAGATGGTTTGGAATTAGTAAGATGTTGTCAGTGACCCTACCCAAAATAATTGTTCATATTGATCTATCTTACTGTTAAACTGATATTAAAATGGAAATAGCAAACATTTGTTGTTAAATAAAAAAACTTACAAAATTAGCTTTTACTGCTAGCGGAATAGAGGCTGAAGAAAAAGAAGTTGGATCTAGTATGATTGAGAAAAATTGCACATTAGTGGGCAAAAATTCAAGCTTACGAGGACATATAAAAAAAAATAAAAGATTCTCGAGCTTGCAAGATTTGCGTTAGAATGAAGATTGATTTCTATTTGAAATTTCGCATCTCCTCTCTGGGTGATTAAATACCTACATGGAGGAAAATTGAAATATTTTTTTGGTTCGATGGTAGGTCCACCAAACGTACTTTTCACAAGTATATATGCTTCTGAATTTAAATTTCTCTCAAAATATCTATGTAAGTATTTAGTTCGTTAGACTTAAATAGTGAGGAAAAAAATAGAATTTACTTCCAGACCGTTTCCTGCCACCAGCGTCCAACTCAGAAAACATGGACCATTCAACGAGACTTGAATAGCTGGAGTGTGCGAGAAAAAGAGGGAGAAAAAACAGCAGCATCACGCCCTGCACACCACTGGCGCAAAAACATGGTGGAAAACTTGCCAACGAGGTGAAGAAATCCCCTCTCTCTCTCTCCAAGGAATATTCCCTTGAATTTGGCAGTCCTGAACAGCATCCTTCCTTTTACCCGCCTTTTTTTCTCTTTAGAACTCTCTCCTTCCTCACACAAAGAATATTTCACCTATCCCCCCCTTTCGTATCATTCCTCCCCATTTCTAAACTCTACCCACACACCACCTTCCCACCCCTTGCGATTCTCTTCCGTTCCTCTCCGACTTATCTCTCCATTACATTCATTGAAGTTCGCCCGTCCTTCCTTCCGTAGCATTCCATTGAGCCCACACAATTAAATAACCGCGGTAACTGACTGCGCAACCCCTATTTCCCTTGCCTTTTTTCTGTCCGCATAAAGGATGTACATAATGTAGCCGAAGGAATTCGTGGCTTCAAATTGATTTATTTATTTATTCATGAATTTATTGAAGTATCCCGATGGCCTTTTTATACTTGGCTCAAAGTAGTCCACAGTCTTACTCGTAATTTATAATATAAATCCTCCATCAATACAATATGAAACATAAATATCACTTTGGTAAGCACACACTCACGAATGCCCATTAACATAAATATGCAAATTTATTAAATTATTATGCAAAAGATGACAATTATCATCCTGGAAAATCTTTTATGAATATAATTGACAGTGGCAGGAGATGGATCGTCAAAATGAATCGTTTTTTATGTGTGAACAAATTTTGCGTTTAAACCGAAACTTTTTCTGGTGTTTTGGACACTCATAAAGGCCATGTATACATAAGTCTGATAGAGCACCGTTTAAGTTAGAGCTGCTGTACGTTAAACGATATTTCAGTACACAATATATCATATCGTAATATAATATTTTAGGTTATGAATAGAAATTAATTAAATTTTTGTGTTGAATTTCGATATGACAGCTTATTCAGCCAACAGCTTGTGAATATTCTTAGTGTCATTACTTTAAAGAGCCTTCATACATAAGCAGGTTTCAGTCACGTTTAAGCTTATGCTATAATTATTATTTTCTTTTTTACATATATATATATATATATATATATATATATATATATATATGGAGATATAATGTTATATTTTTATATTATTCTTTACATCATACACGTGCCTCAAATATCTTCAAACACTTTTTCATCACTTTTGGGCATACCTTCTTATCATCGTCCATGTGTACTACGACTTCCTCTCTCTGCAATCATATGACCATAGTTCGTACGGCTTCAAATATTCGAATTATTTATCTGAAGAAATGATACACGTTAAAATATAATAAGTTTCTGGGGATGGTAAAATCTTCGATATTTGCAAAAATAAGCAGTAATACTGATTTGAGATTCTTTACACATCTTAGAAATCTTTTGTTCAGCATTTAAAACTCTTGTTACATCAGATAATTTAATACGAGGCTTATTCTTAACGTAAGCACCGTTTGCTTATATTTAAATATTGGCGCTTCAGAACACAGTTTTGCTCCTGCAGCGCCATCTACTGATTCCTTGAGAAACTATAGCAGCATTTGTTTTGTTTCAGAAGTCGTTTGCTTGTCCGTGCATGCAAACAACAATGTCCGCGAAAATCGTTGATCCCGCCAGCTGTGAAGTGCGTTCTGTCATACGATTCTTGTATGCAAAAAGGATTGTCGGCTCCTGAAATTCATCGGGAATTATGCCTAGTTTATAAACCTACAGTTTTGAGTGAAGGAAAGGTTAGACAATGGTGCTGTGATTTTAAAAATAGACGAACAAATGTCCATGACGAAGAGCGAAGTGGTAGGCCCAGTATTCTGACCGATGAAATTGTTTCGCAAGTGGAACAAAAACTGCGATGTGATCGTCGATTGACAATTAATGGCCTGAATGAACAATTTCCTCAACTTGGACGCCCTACTGTCTACAATATTGTTACGGAAAACCTCGGATACCACACATTGCGTGCAAGGTGGGTACCGAAAATGCTCACCGACCACCATAAAGAGCAAAGAATGTCCAGTGGACGAGAGTTGTTGGGTCGTTAGGAACTCTTTAAACCACCCACCGTACAGTCCTGACCTTACACTCAGCGACTACTTTCTCTTCTTGCACTTGAAACAGTGGTTTGGTGGACAACGTTTCGAAACCAAAGAGGAACTCAAGAATGGCGTTGTCGATTGGTTCAACCCTCAGGCGGCGAGTTTCTATGCAGAGGAGTTAACGAAGCTGGTGCAGCGGTACGAAAAATGCTTAAAGTGGACGGCGATTATGTAGATAAGTGAAGTAGGTTTGTAGCTAACTAAAAGTGCCAATAAAATGTGTTTCATATGAGTATATTTTTTCCTGTGACCAAACGGGCTTTACTTTATGAACACGCCTCGTATTTTCCTCAACCATTGCATTTATTCGTTTGTGACGACGGTTACCCAAAGAGGTATTTCCAGTGTTTACATTAAGATTTTATAATCTAAGGGAAGCTCGTGTTATGTTGGATACTGATCATCCGAAATCATAAAAAGCCGAAGATCATCAAATATTACTAAAAGTTTAATACTCTCCTACTTTAAGCCTATTTTCAGCGAACTCCTTCGTCCTTTCCCCACTCACTCTTTACATTTCTCTCCACCATCACCCCTCCTCGTCATTCTAATCCCATAATTATACCCCTTCCGCTTTAATCTCATCAACCGCGTTTCCCGGGAAAGGGGAGTGGAAGACGACCAATCCCTTACCTGATTCCGTCATCGCCATTCCGATTCCCCCACTGTCCCACCATGACGCTACCAGCCAACAGGCGCTAAGTTGCCTTTCGAACACCTTTTCCTCGCCCATTATATCTGCACATTCCTGGTATCACCGAGGAATCGGCTAGATAGCTCTCCCCGTTTATCTATCACTCAATGAGCGTGTGAATGCGAAAGATATGGACCGTTTGCAGTGTTTACACTTCCGACTCTGAAGAGCGTTCAAGGAAGACACCTTCCATCAGTGGGAATTTTCGCAAGTTATGGAGCGTGATTTTAGGGAGTATCATAATTGTTTTCGAGCGAAAAATCCGTTTTTCATTCGAAGGTGTATTGGAGATATACCAATATATTAATTTCTTACAGAACATACACATCTGCATAGATAATTGCACATGCAATCTTTATTTAAATTAGTGAAAAAGAATGAATGGATTTTCATCAGTGTTTTTAATAAATGTATTTGCTTCTCTAAAGAATGTTTTTATATTCAATCTTCAGAAAAGGATTGGAATTGGTTTTCATTTTCAAGCATAAAACTACACATTATAATTTTTGTTTGTGTACATTTATAATATCGACTGCTCGTACAAATCATACTTTATCCTTCTTTTAGCATGGTCTCGAAATATCAATGTTATTCCAGTTTTCAGTCGATGATGTAATCCATTTTGAATGTAAAAATGATGTATTAGATGAAATTACCTCATATTTGTTTATTTTATTAAAAAAAATATTCGCATACAGCAGTAGAGCCAATGTATAGCGAAAAATATAACAAAAATATGAAAGAGGACAAAATACAATGACAGAATAACAATGAACGGCGGGAACCGAACATGGACAGGGGAAATATTAAATTTGTTTGCTGGTGGGAAAAGAGCTTGTGTGGTAAAATTGTTACATGATTAATAAAACGATTGACAGTATGAGAGAGTGAAAGAATAGGCAGATGGAGAAGGGGTGTGGATCGAGTTGGTATTCTAAAGTTGAAGAGAGAGAGCAGTTCGGGGCAATCAACAGTCGAGTTTATTTAATTGAATACCTTTGATCTTTTAAACCTTTTTAAAATTAGATTTCTTATACTTATAAACAAAGGTATTTGCTTCCTTTAATCTTAAACATATATCCTTCCACATATTTAGAAAATTCAGAGAGAACTGATATTTTATGAAAATAATTATCAGTACTATAGACATTGAACCTTATTTTGTATTTCTTATCAATTGGCACACACTAGAGCTGGTATGTACACAGGGATTTCCTCTCTAAATGATTTACGACGCTTTAGATGCTCGTTAGTATTGCCTATTTTACAGTTAAATTATATCCTTACCACAAAAGTACCTGGATAAAATACGGTTATTTATTCTAAAAAGAACTAATTTCAACATTTTTCAACGTGATATTGAATTACCAATAAACTGTATATGTGAAGCTTTTTGATTGAAATGGAATTACGATTAAAATAGCCTGTGAAATAAAGCCAATCTTGAAAGCCACTTTAAAAACTTATAAAATCGGATTATTTGATAAACCAGTTCACCGGTAAATAATTGAAATTTTCGACGTAAACTTTGTTCATGGACCTTTATCTCTACTAGATCGCTTCCTTCTTTCAAGCTTTGGTTCATTTCTTCCTCTCAAGTCTCTTCTCTTTACCAGAATAGTCCCTCCGCTGTCAAATCTCTGTCTTCTCACTTTTGTAATCAGTTTCCCTTCCCTTTCTCCATCCCTCAATCTTATAACAACCTCCTTTCAACTCCCATTCGTTCTTTTTACGCTGGCGGAAACGCCAGCGACGAAAATGTTTAGCTTTCTTCTTTCACCAACAGGCTCTAGAGCGATTATTCCCTTCACTTTCCTCCTCTGTTCTCTTCTGTTTCCTTTCATTCCAATTTAAAGAATAATTTAATTGTAATACACATAAATAATAATGCCGCTCACTAGATCCTTCTTCTGTTCTCATTTCATTTTAATAATCATTTTAATTTCTCCTTCATTCAAAAATGCCAACGAAATTTCAACCCCGAGAGTACAAGAAACAACGAAATTCTTTCCTTAACTCCTTCAGCTGCCTCACTACGAACAATGTGACAAGAATGAAATGGAGCGCTAAGCTTCATGATGCAGACGCGGATCTGAAACAAAGAGGATTCGGATTTGTGGGCTTCCTCTGTCCTTCAAGTCGCAGGACACGTTAAGAGCACAGACAGGAGATTCCTCTTGTTTCTTGCGCAACGATGAGGGGTACGAATATCCTATAAGTCTAGAGCCCTGTGTTTTCACGAATATTTTTCAAGCATTGCATTTCCCTATGTCCTCAAAAATATGAATTACTACATTCCTTATCAACTTATTATAGCTGAATATTACGGCTAGCCCCTCGTCGCCTAATGAGAAACCTAATGTTGTTGATGAATCCTCTGGGGAACAGATTTGAGGCACGATCCAGGATACTTAACTCGATGGTCCACTGGCATAATGCTGACAAACTATTTACCCACTAAGTGTACTTTTTACACAAAAACTCTTATAGTTGAAGATCATCATTATTTAAACAAACCATGAAGAGAAGGTCCTAGATGAAAGTTTCCCACCGGCACATTCAAAAAAAATTTTTTCTATCACTGCAAGGGGAAAAATGTAACCACTACAACGTAGGTTCACTTAAATGGCAATCATAAATCTTAACTTCTTCATGCTCAAGGGCAACAAATTGCCTTTATTAAAAAGTTATATTATTATTTAAACGCCTGTTTTCCATATCATTAGGATTAATTTCCCCAAAAGTAAGGTAACTTGAAATGAATGCTAAAATTAGATCCTAGCAAGAACGTCAGACTTCTAGTTAAGCTCTTTTTTACTGTACTTGTGATCTTCCACGCAGCAGACAATTACGGATTTAACATGCAGTGCAATCATGTTCCTCTCTCCAGATTATGGCCACGGCTCCCGGATGGGAGTTTCCAGCGTCCAAACCCAACCCGTGCCCCTGTCCTCCCTTGCCCTTTCCCGCGTACGTTGAGAAGCGATGCAACTGAGGGGGCAAGGAGCCCCATTTCACATGCTGCCTCGTATTCCGCACCCCCGCCCAAGGTGCCCGCCCCCATCCCCATCAAGGTCCTCCCAGATTCTCTTTTTTCCCCCCTTCTTGCCTTGATCAGCGAGATTAATCTCGTCCGTCCTTCCTTTCGGGCGGGATTTGGGAAGGCGGCGAGAAAATGGGGGCTCTAGAAAGGCGAAGGGGTTTAGGGCGGGGGTGAGGGACGTCCAGGGGAGGAAGGATTAGTCCTTAGGAAGAGCGGGGATGATGGAGGCGAGGAGAGGTGGTAGGGAAAGAAAGGGGTCACGTTGTGTTGTGAGACTTAGCACCACCTCTTGCCTGCTCCAGGAAAAAATATTCTTACCTCCCGTCCTCTCCCTAATTCCGTCTAGCCGTAAGGGCTAACCCTCTCCGTACACCCTTTTCCGCGCCTCTCATCCTCATCTACTCCTGCTGCTATTTCCTTTACTCCACTTTCTTCTTCATTTTCAATCACACTTAGATCTCCGCCCCAACGCATCATATAACCTTACCTTTCGTATAAATTCTGAGAAATACAATGGATGCTGGAAAAGTGAATGTAGAGTATTTTGATGAGGAATTTAATATTAAAGACTGTGATGGAGGAGATAATATTAGACAGACTAGAGGAGGAGGAACGCGATAGGCATTTTGGACCGAATGAAGGGAGGTAAAAATTATTTGGAAATGAGGAACGGTTTCATGTAGATTTGGATGACAGGATGTTTCTGGTCTGACAAAGGGACATATTTCATGAAACGATGTAGGAGTGTAGCTAAGGTAGCAATTATCGTTCAGGTTTCAATTATAACTTCCTTAAACGGTAGAATAACAATTAATTATTATCAATTCCTACCACAGAAAATGGCCAACGATGAAAGGCTTTTTAGGAAATAAGGGAAATATTAAATAGCCATTAATCGGTATTAGCTCTCGTCATGAAATGATTTTACTGAAATTCATTACCATCTAGTTGACGACAATCAAGGAAACCCCTCACAGCCAGGCGATTTCTGCCTGCAAATGACGTCATTGTTTCAGGAAATGGCAGTTTAAGACTCAGCCGTCGGCATCCATCTCCGTCTCCCATCCGTTTTCTCTACCGTCGTTTCCTCTCCAACCTTTATCCCAAAACTCTGAGTTCCTAAAATGATTTATCAATGGGATTTTTTGCTATTTGTCATGCTTACCGTGAAACAAATTAACCACTGAAATACTGGATTAATTTCATGAACTAGTGCGATAAATTTCTCGATCTTGGTAAAATCATTTGACCAAAGGATTTACCTATGTTGACACTCTTTGAAACACTTTAATGAAACCGGGAGTTAAATACCTCTGGTATTTTATCGAACATTATGTAAATTTCATCTACATTTGAGTGTATGCAACACGTTGCGCATACACGTATGTATACACATATGTATTCACGTTAAAACAGAAAAGGTTTGGAAATAGTATTTGTTATACATTTTCATAATTTTTGTTTTTTTATATCTGCTGAAAATTGGAGGATTCACGTTTAGTCAAATGTTTCTCTCGTACAACATAATATTAGAAATAATAGGGTTATAATAATAGCAATAATATATGGTTGGGAGTTTGAATTAATTTTTTAGTCGTACCTTTCAAATGAAGCCGAAGGGTGATGATGTCCCCTCAGGATTGAATGCAACCCTGTGTTTTTCCTGAAATAATAAATTACACCCTTATTATATTCTGTAATAAGCTATTTGGTTCCATAAAATTTTGAAGATTACTGTAAATCAAAATACCTTAAGGAATCAATTTGATCGCAACGAAACTAAGGTAAAAATTTATGTTCGGTCAACGAAAAAAATTTTTTTCAGCGCATTGATTTCTCTATGCTTCATAAAGACTTATTATTTCTATTTAAAGACAAATTTAAATCAGGAATTTATCCTGAAATGTCAGCTGGTACGAAAAAATAGTGGTTATCCAAAGGAACTCTTATAAGCAAAAATAGTTTTTTGTTAGATTATTTACATTTTTTCCGCCCGGAAATAATTTATACTTTACATTAACGCAAAATTAGGAAATTACTATTTCTTAAAATATTTTTTTTTCAATATTTTTTTTTCGATTGGTGAATGGAAGAAAGAATTTCTTAGCCCTTCAGTTTCCATATCACAGTCTATAATTCCTTTTTTCCATAGTTATATGCTCATTATACGTGATATTGGGCTATGGTACTTATTAAAGATGACTTAATTTTCAATGCATTTCTCTAGAAACCCCTTTCCGTACGTATTCTCCCATGATTGGACACTCATTCTAGTTTTTCTGATTACACCGATGCACATAACTACATTCTATAATAATTTATGACGAGCCCAGTTAATCTCTTTACACTTTTCTAAATCACTGAGTTAACACTCTCTGGCAGCTCCCAAATATTACCTTTACGTACTAAGTAGTAAAGTAGTATTGCATAATATTGTAGTGTATATTATAATCAGCAGTATATTATAATATTACTGTGGAATTTTCTGTAACCTGTCATAAGGGATTTAAGTACTCACGAATTGTCATTTTTTAAAAATCATAAATAAATCAATTTTTCCCATTTGAATAAATTGAAACCATCTATCGATACCTCAAAGCCAAATTTCTATCCTTTTATGTTACAATAAACGGTGTGTATCTGCGGTCTATAGGATAAAACGTTAATTAAAGAATTGGATAATGTTTTGGCAAAGGACAGTTAAAAATATCAAGAGAAGCGAGTTAGCACAACGGGTATTCTGGAGAAAGTAGACTAAGAGCATCTGATTCTCAAAGTATCAGACAAGACAATGGGTATGACTTAGATGTAGATTTAAGGAGGCACACAGCAAAGGAAGGTAGGGACAAACATAATTCGTAGACTGCTTTTAAATCTTCTAAACATGAATCCTGGAGATATGCTGAGTTTGAAAAACTCAATGTGAAAAATTCGGCCGACGAACAGTTTAACCATAACGCGTGATTTTATTAAACATCATTTTCAAAATAAACTTCAAAAGTTAGTCATTACCTTTGAAAAAATAAACTAACAAAAGGATCCTTCCGTGGCTGATGTCACCATTGTCCGCTGTGGATAAGAGTTTAAATTTGTATACAGGCAGTTGAAACATTTATTCGACTGTCTTTCTGTGAAAAATTTCAGGACTACATGCTGGAACAACAAGTGGAGACACTCGGACGTCACTTGGGTTGGCATCCGCTTTTACTACAACTGTTTACCATCATTCCTCTTCATAAAACCGCCATTACAACATTATCCCCTGGCACTTTTCCCTCTCAGTCCTAATATCTTTTGCCACTATTATCCTCCTACTGCTGCTTCCATCCACCTCAAAGCTGTAACACAAAATCCAACGCCTAAGCTGTCACAGAATTTTCCTTCTTATACGCGACTACGCCAAAAAGTTGCGGTGATCCCAAAACACCCACGTTTACCTACACCTCCCACGTTTACACGCGTACCTTTCCCTTTTTCATTATTGTGGTCTCAGCGGAAAATTTAAGAACAAGCAGTTATTTCGTGTAATGAGCACCTCGCCTATTCTTGTCTTATTTACGTGCAACGTCATGTGAACAAAAGTTCCCTTTGCATTTACCGACAATCAACCTGTATGTTATTTAAATTTCATCGCGAGTTAATGTGTAACCAATATTTTTTATTATTCTTTGATCGTTAATTAGTTGGATTACACGATATGCATTTTCCGCTAATCTCATATTTCTTATGTACGATTCAAAGAACTGACATCTTATCATAGAAATGATTAATGATTTATTACTTTTTAATAATCTGTTAAATAATAATAATCTACTTCTTGACCTTTGTTCAATGACAGAAATAATAGAAGGAATACTAGAAGTTTTCAAACATTTAAGGGCAGTTTTCTTTCTCCCTTCTTTAATCGTGAACTATAATTATGCTACTATACACGCCGATACCACATGGGGTAAAACCAAAATGCTTTGTTTTACAAGTCTTGCATTGTCCTGTATTAATTTTGACATTTTTTAAATTCTTGAGGAATATACTTCTTAAAACCATTGAAAATATTTAAAAGAACTCCAGGGATATTCTAGTCAATATTGGTCGGGATCTATTCCCATTTTCTTCAGAATCTCTTCACCATTTTTAACTATCACGCACCTTTTTTCTATCTTTCAATTTAGCACGATATTGACTAAAAATTTTGGACTGTAAAATTCCTATCTTATGTAGTAGTTCTGTTAAAATGAGATTGAGAATTCAAAAAGAATAAATTTTAACTTGTTGCGATGAAAAATACGGCCACTCTTCCTATATACTTTCATATTCTCGAAGACGCTAGCCGGTAAACTCTTGAATTTAATTTCCTTCTTATATTTGCTTTGCTCTACTATTAACTCTTTCTTAACTATACATTTCAACTTCAACTTTATTATTATTTTCCACGGCGTTAATTCAACCTGAGGTAAGAAAAATGACCCCTAAGTCTTATCTTTAGAAAACAAGAAGAAAATAGCTCGTCTGTTCATAACACTTTTATGTTTATTACCAGATAAATAATAATTTCTTCCTGAGATTTATTGGTCTAATAATTCTTAGCATACAATAGAAAACTACTAAGCAATGAGACGCTCGGTACCATTCATAATAAAAATGTTTTCCCTTCCTTCTCTTGCATTTCACTTTCACTCTATCCTCTCTCTTCTTAATCTCATTTTTCTCCCGCGGGCTCCCTTTTCCTCCCACTTCAAAGCCCCGCCCCTCGTGTCTCCCGGCTCCCTTATAACAGCCGCCTCTCTTTCCCGTACACCTTCTCCCAGGCCTCTCTCCCCGCCACCAGGGTTCCTGTCGCTGCCTTCGCTAATGAGTTTTGTTCTTGCGCGCGCCCTTACCCTGCTCGACCCCGTCGTCCTACTCCCCACCTCCCCAAGCCCTCCTCAACCCCAACCCACTTCTCGCGCACGACTCCCTCCACCCCCATCCCCCGCCCCATTCCATTGTTCCCGCGGTGCACGACGGGACGGTCGCAGTACACGACATCTGTCTCGTGCCTTTCCTCCCCGCCGTTCCTTCTGGCGGAATATTTTTCCCGACCGCCCATTCCTCCAGGAGCCCCCATCCACTCTCCTCCATCCTCTTCTCCCTCTCCCTCAGCGTTTTTCGAATCTCCGCACCTCCTGGAAACTCTGAGCCCAGGCTACAGCACATTATGTGACACGTGCGGTGGCTGCGCTTAGTTTGGTGTGAAGGACGAAAAACCCCGATGCTTTTTCTTTCGCGGAAATGACTGGAGGAAACAAAGCGCTTTGAATACTATAGATTGATTTACGAATACTCATTTCAGTTTTCCCGTGTCCCAATATTTTCTTTTCCCCATACTACCCCATAATTTTGATACTATTCACGGCATATTTTTCAGTTTACTCCTGCCTTGGACTTCATGCCCTTCTTCATAATATGCTTCCGTTTTTTTTCTTTTTAGAAATTTGCCTTATTTTCTAGTTGTTTGGCAGTAGCATTAATTGAAAGCATAATGCGTGATTTCAAATCCATTGACAATTTTTTTAAAAGACATTAATTGAAAAGATTTGCACAAACACTCAAAATTCTTCAAAACACTCTTCTTGGGCCTCTAGACATTTTTTCCAGCGACTCTGCCATGACCGGTACGCGCCCTGGAAGGAGTCTTCGGAGACCTCTCGCAAGGTCTTTGTCACGGCTGAATGGATCTCTTTTATGGACAAAAAACGGGTTCCTTTCAGGGCTGCCTCAATCCAAGAGAAAAAAAAAGTCAGCTGGGTTTTACTGCGGAAAGTATTCACTGTGTGATATGTAAATTTTTACCACCTTAATCTTCCAATATGAAAAATACTTCACCAAACCAACGATACTTAGAGTATTCCTTAATACACGTAAATAGCCATGTCTGTTTTTATTTTTACAAATTTTTGAAATACAAGTTTGTATGGAACCTTTCTACACTACTCAGGGTTTCCAAGTTAAATTTTAATTATATCATCATTTACCTGATTGTCTTTAGAATTTTTCCAAGCCTGACACACAGCAAAATGAAGAAAGCAAATAATAAGTACAACCAGTCATTGACATTAAATTTGGACTTATTTTTTAATTATCTGACTACAATAGTGTACATGTTGACAATAAAGAAGAAAGTAGGATCAACTTCGATTAATAAAAATGTGGAAGGCAACAGATGGAAGCATTTACTTAAATTTGAAAAGATAAAGCAATGTGATAAATCTGCATGAATAAAAATGACACCAATGAATAAAATTCTGGTTGCACTTTCCATAATTCACCTATAGGTACATTTATTTAAGGTATCTTAAAATATAATATATTATGAATGCCTTGCATGACGAAGAAGAATTAATCTTTCCTTAAAATGGTATTTAATGGAGAAAAAATTAAGGCAAATGATGTGATTCTAATTATTTACGAGCTGTAAAATTTATAACCAAAATAGCTCCACATTTTCTCATTAAATTTTCATTGAAGTTATCAAACTAAAAATAATAAATTTAGTAAACTCTATTAAGTATCAAAATCGTATTCATAAAATCTCAATTTTAATATATCCCTGGCTCTGAATCAATGCAGTGAATAGTTTATACTCGTACGCTCCAATTTTAATCCAGTAAATGTCAAATGTGTCTGATTGTTATAGCAAACATTAACTTTTATACGGAATAATTAGAGGAGCCTATCTGAGTTGATCCGATCATTGATATTTTGCCCGCTATTTCAAAGGTCACGAGTTCAAACTCCACTCCAGTCACGAATTTATTCGAACATTATATGTTAATCCATAGGAAACTTGATAAAAATTTAAGATTTATCGAGAACCCCAGGGCAAACGGCTGAGGAGGATTTTTCAAAAAAAATAGTAACCTAATTAAATATCTCTCGGCGAAAATAATAAATTCGGTACTTACTCTTTATTTATGAATCTTATTATAATGTGTAATTCACTCTTACTCCCCATACCTCCCGGAAATGATACCTGGTCATTAAACATCACCTCATACTTTTCCCATAATACATGAGAGAAAGTTATGTTGGAAAAGATAGGTAGAGGTCTTTATTTGGGCGAATTTGAGACCAAATGGCACCTTCTTCCATTTAATCCATCGTAGTATACACATTTTATTAGGCATAAAATATATAATGACGTATATACATACACAACAATATATATAGACAGAATTACATTCATTATGCACAGATTTGCACATCGAAAAGAAATATATATACATCCATATATATATATATATATATATATATATATATATATATATATATATATATATAGGGAAAGTCTTGGCAAAGGATGAGGTTTGTGGGAAAAGCTAGGGAGAGCGTGGCATTGCTCACCTAGTAAAACAGTCACGAAGAAAAGGGGGTGTGCAAAACCTGCGAAAACCCTATGAATTAGAAGAAAGATACGCATGCATTTTAAGAAGTATTTTTCACATCATACATATACACGTAGAAATAATTGAAATACGTACATACTTAACCATTTGAACGCGAAACGATAATAAAATCTACATTTTTATATAGGAGATGTGAGGAATACTGGCTGCTTTGAGGATATTGGATTAGTTACATAGAACAAAAAAAGGTTAGATTCCATTTCCTATTAATTGAGATACACTGTTCAGTTTTATATAAAAAGGGCAGTCTATCAGAAAAGTATTCATTCTTAGACCATATTTTTAAAAATTAACCATGTAAATATTTCTTCATCTATGGTCGCCCAAATATACCCAAAATCTTTTTTATTTACATTTTGGTGATGCTCCGGATGTGTTCTCGGAAACAGAAAATCATGTTTGAGCATTTCAAATATGAATATTTTATTTTGTGTAATTTCCTGTTTTATATCTGGACATGACTTTCTCGTCTCTTATATTCCCTCGAAGAATATCTCCGTGATGGGGATCTGGGAATAATATGTAGTAAGATATTCGCAAGCCGCACTGCCTTTGTTCTATCTTTCTTAATGGGTTATTTATGAGTTATGTCTGAAAGCGCATTGGTCCATATTGCCATTATGTCTCTTCAAGAAAAATAACTCCAGACTATAATTGTAGCCATCAGCTATTATAGCATTGCCTAAAATGAGTGGCCTGATAAACACATGAACTTCAGAGGTCAATTACATTGATAGTACTCCTGACATACTGAGTGTAAAAGGATCTCTAAATACCAAAACTCTAATCATCATTGAATAAAAGTAATTGGAAAGTTGTATTCAGCTTGAAAACAGATTTTTTCTTAAGGAAAATACTGGGAAATGGTATAAGGTTTTCAGGTAATAGGATTTTTTTCTGCTTAACTATGTGATTTATTTTCCTTTCTTCATGTTGGTTAAACTGACATCCTCTAATAAATAAAACATTTTTCAGTATTTCTTCAACCTCCTATTGACATTTTTCGCCAGAGAGAGTAGCTGAAAGATGTAATTTTCTCACCCAGAGGCCATTTATATTCCTTCCCTTCATTACTTATATTATTCCCTGGGGTTGCTTGTTTAGGCCACCCACCGCATATTTCCTCTCCCCATACTACGCCTCACCCCTCTTTCAAGCCTTCCCTTGTTCCACATCACCCACTCTTCGTCCTTTTCCCCGTATCTCTCTTCCCGACACTACCTATCCTATTCCTCCTCCTCATTCCCTCTCCCTTGGCCACTAACTTTCCGTTCTTTGCCCTGCCGTCTACGGGAAAAAACAAAAGCTATGGTGGCATCGGTCGGATGGAAGGGAGGGGAAGGAAGGAGGAGGGTACCTCAAGAGTCCGGCGGCGTTGCCGCACTTATTCCCGGCCCCTGTATCCCCTCTTACCCCCCCTCCAACATGCCCTCAAGGCGCGCCCACTTAAAAGGTTTTTATGTCGGACCCCCAAAGACTGCTCCTTCCCCCTGCATCTCAACGGCGAACGAAAACATGAGCGCGCACATTTTTTTGTTTTCTTTTTTCCTCCACAATGGCGAGCCTCGAGATGCTGCTGCCTGTGCACTTTCTGCTTTTTTAAAATGCATTTCTTCTTAGCCTTATGTTAAAAAATGCGGCAAACATATTACCATAGTTACTCCATTTTTAACAATCATTTTCTCCTCCAAAAGCTCCAATGTTTGTCATCTTGACGTTTAAAGAGGTTTCTCACATCTGCATCGATTAATCGAATTGAATTGACTGGGTATTTAAAGGTCAGTGAGCTCCTTATGAAAATATTTCATTTGATAATAAACTGGAAAAATTACAGATTCTCAGGTTCTAAAGGTCTCTTCAACGAAATAGTCCGTTTATATTCATAACAGAACAATATAAAAAACATTATTAAGTTATAAATTTAAGGCTGCTAGGTCTATGTTCGTCCAAAACCTACTTTAAGCAGAAGGCAACCAAATAGTAATGGGCGTTTAC
Organism: Hetaerina titia; assembly: GCA_037158775.1. Classification (NCBI taxonomy): domain Eukaryota; kingdom Metazoa; phylum Arthropoda; class Insecta; order Odonata; family Calopterygidae; genus Hetaerina; species Hetaerina titia. Next base: position 70,411,806 of record CM073773.1, on the reverse strand, counting down.
GTGTTTGTATTGAATAGGCACGGGAAAATTAATTGGGGGACAAATATTGAGCTGCTATCTTTCCCGATTCTAATATTTAAAGATCGATGGAATGGAAAACTGTTCACCCTATGAGATCAAATTGATTGATCTTTCTATAATTAGCATATAACTAGTACTAATATCCATTATATATTGTATAATATGTTCAGAAAATGAATAACTCTTTTAACAATTTTGCATTAAAATGTCAATTTATTTCATTTCTGTGTTAGTATTAAGTATCAAATACGTTTAAAAGTTCAGTTATGGCAAATACGGAAACGCAATTACGTAAATTGCACGTTTGGCCCGATCAGTTAAAGTCATGTGATCACTCTATAAGGGTGTAAAATATAGGCCCAAAGCAAGCAACCAATTTGAATTAAAATTCATGAAATAATGAAATTATAATGATTGTTCACATTTTTGTACGCATGATTGCAGTTGAAAAGTATAAAATAATGGGAAAAATTAGCTTACTCGGTAACATCATCTGCTGATCATTTATTCATAGGTAATTCATTCATTTTAGTGTATATTGTTTTAACGACTAACTCGACACATGGAACAGCGTTTCTAATTTAGATTATGAGTTAGTTTGACTTCTATGATTTGAAAAATGTCAATGCATTGCAATATATTTAATGAGCTTCCATCAAAATTTGCCTAACAACATCTAAACAAAATGCAAATGGAGAACAGCGCATATGCATATATACTTATTCCAAATAACATAATATTAATATTTAATTGTTGCTAGGGTAATGGGACTTCAATACTCTGAATATTACGTAGAGAATAAGCGTGGAATTATGAAATGGCATTTTTTTTAAATATCAATGGTTAAATCGTATTTTTCGTTCTGGGTCGGATACAGGTAAGGCAAGGTACCTGCTTGGAAATTAACTGCTGTAATTGAAATGAATTGGTTCAAATCGGAGTAATAATTCTCTCAGTAATTATTAAAATAGATCTAATTTGGTTTTTGGAAAATCCCTCTTAATAAGGCTGGAGTAATTTGAAGTAGAACATTCTCACAGCTCAAAACTATAGGCGCGTGATCTTAAGAAATGCAAGGGAATGGCAATCGACGTATTTTATTTGAACGAGATGCGTTGTAGCAACCTCTCATGTTGAAAACCTGTCAGCTATTAACTCGGGTGGTCATGTCCCTATATTTTTCCACTGTATTGAGAGAAACGGCTGGAAATACCCGTAATAATTAAAACTTGCCACTTTGTAATCCATGTTTTCGCAATATCGCAATATACCTGTATATTAACGCATCATGCAATCCTGTTGCGCACAATGTCTCATTACCAACGCTCCTTTGCTTACATGTATTTCTATATAGTTAATGTATTATTTGCCACAGTTAATCCTATTCTTCACTCTCCTTCTTTCACGGCTTTCTTACATAGTTATTTTTCTGAATGTAATAAACCAAGACATAACCTCGATTACCGTTTTTATGTGATGTATTTTTCTGAACATTGCGAGTACATTCCATCTGCTCACTTACTTGGTTGAATCTGAGCTACCAGAATGATGAGGAAGAGATAAACCAAGAGATTTCATCTTAGCAATATATATATATATATATATATATATATATATATACATATATATATATATATATATATATATATATATATATATATATATATATATATATATATATATATTATTAAAGTGGCGTTTTCTAATCAGAATAGGTACCCAAAAGAGACACCGATCTGAAAAATTTCTTGTCTAAAAACGATTGAATTTACTCTTCCTCGCACCCTTCTCTGTTCTTTCACCCAAATGTCTCTCTGCATCCGTTTATTTTCTTCTAGTTTTTTTTTCTTTTGCTAAAAAATATTATCCGGCCTTAAATTATGGGGTACTTTGTGTGTATTAACACCCAATATATGAATAAAAACCAATTGAGTAGGCATTTAAGTGTTTACATGTTTAGCTAATACATCGGTATAAAACTAGAACACCCGATTGGGTTCTTAAATATACCGATGTTTTTCAGCAACGCTTATTTCATTTAGTAGGATCATTTAAATGCATAATTTTCTACTTTAATTTCGTAGTTCATAGTACTATGTACTCCGGTCAGTCCAACGCTCTACCCACTAGACCACCGCGACCCGCATTCATAGTATAGTAATATTAAAATATTATTAGCGACTACGTAAAAACTAAAGACGTACAGAATACAAGGAAAAACTGTGTAGTATTTCCTAAATGTTTCTAATTTTTCCCTTTTGTCAATTCACATCCGTTTTGACAGTTCTCTCCATTTCTTATACACCCTCTCTATTTACTACTACTATTCAGCATGCCCTACCCTACTTTTCACGCCTTCACTCTCTATCTTCCCTCGTTTCTTCCCTCTCTTTCGCCATGCCCTTCTACACACACTCTCTCTCGCTCCCGGTACTTTCTTTATTCTCCTTTCGAAATCTAGTCTTTTACGTCCTCACTCTTCCCTCTTTTAATCCAATTTGCAATCCCTCCGCCACCTATGACCCTATTATAATTTTATATATCCATTCTTATTTTTTTCGGAGCGTTTTGGAGTCTGATAAATGGGTTTGCATCGGTCGGAAACGACTTAATAGATGTTTTTCGAACTCACTACCAATCGGCCGGAGGTCTTTTTGATGGAATATTGGGATTGAACGTCTGTTTACCAAATATTTTCTTTCCCTTTAGGGCGGAGGAATTTTTTCATCTCAATCTCTCCAAAAAATCTATTTTCTCCGATGATTTGAAAAGTACAATGGAAGGCTTTAGCTAAAGAATCTAATTTTAAAATATCACATCTCTCTAGCATATCAAATCTATTTGATTCCGCATCGTACTCAAAGAAAAACATCTTGATTTCTCTTGATCGTCGATCTATTCGATAAACGTTGGAAGCTATCTGTAATTTTTTGTAGTGGGTTTAAATCGTTATCGAATGTGAAGCAACGTGCAACCCTCTTTAGCGATTGATAAGGTCCATTTAAATACAATGGATTGTTTCCTTAACTAACATAATTTTAATATTTATAGTTGCACACAGGGAATAATTCGGCTTATAGCAAAGATCGTGACTTCGGAACCCACCTGAATTAAGGGGTAAAATATGGTTGTTCAGCCTCAGTGAAGTCTAATTAACTATTAGAAAATTAGGAATATTATGGCATGAACGCGCCTCCAGCAAAATAGACAGAGCATCTTTTTTAATTATAGATTTTTGGAAAAACAGTACCGTAATTCTTTTTCTAACAATTTAATTTTTTTAACAATAATGAAATATTTTATGCTACTGTAGGAAAGCTCATCAAAAAGTCTGAGTGAGTCAGTTGGATAACGCCCATAGGTCGGGGTTTTTCAGTTCCTTCTTCGGAAAGAGTGCCGAATGAACTCTAGTACTTATACCATCGTAAACTTCATGACAAACTCAGAAAGCCCCCAAATAAAAAAATAATTGTGTTTCCTTCTATGCTTCAGCAAATTTTTTGCCATAAATTCCTTAAAAATTCAATTAGTAATTAATCCTTCCCTTTTAAAACCTGCGATGGTTGCGAACTAAAATTGCGGTTCAAAAAAATGCCTCTTCACCACAGCATCCCACTCATGAATTTTACGGGCTGAGAATTAGAAATTTTGGTCCATATGATAACCGTGGAAACGTTTGTCTTCATATTTTCTGTGAGGAAAAGAAAGATTACACAGAAATGGTTGTTCTACTTAGAGGTAAAACTGTAAGAATTCATATTTGATTTCATAATTTATCTTTACTTTCATCCAAATTGCCATATGTATATAAAAATATATAACATATAATGTATAGATGTTCATAGTTTTTTATTTGCGAACTAAATGACTTTCCATTGAGCATAAAAAAGTGCAAATACTATATTTATTAAACATCACGTCTAAAATACTTAAAATAATACAGGGAAAAAATTAAATTCGAGTTATGTAGTCTAAATCGAAATCCCGCTAATTCATCAAATTGGTTTTTCACGTTCACACACTACACTTCGTTGTATTGAAACATCCATACATAATTATATCATATGGCTTTATGATTTACCAATAGAATCATTAAATACTTTTCCAAAAATGTCCCATTCATGTTCAAATATTAAACTATAAGAGTCAAAACACATTGCAATTGCAACAATGCTAGTGCGTCAATTTCTTGAATTTCCTAAACCAGCAAATATGCTAAAAACAAAGAGTATTTGACGAATGAAGCTCGAAGTTGGTGAAACATAAGTCTAGAGTTTGAAACAAATCAGTATTAAATCTCATTTCCTTAATTATTATCCGGTACTAGGTCCATACTCATTGTCCTCTGCTCCTTTTTATGAAAGCAACTTCAATCTTGCCTCCAAGTGACCTTCTACGTATGCATTTACTTCTACGAATCGGCAAACCTTTTTAAAATAGCACCGAACGAACTCCATGGCAGGGAAATGTGAGATCAAGCCCCCCGAACAATCACTAATCACTTCCTCCCTACTAACACTCCCCTTAACCCTTTCCTCCACGATCACGACCCTTAATCGATGTCCCAAATTCCACCCCACACTAGCTCTCATTTCTTTCGCTACCGCTCCCACCAATCACTTCTCCACTCGGATGTCTTCTTGCCCTCCTCCCTCTCCCTCCCCTTCTAGGCACTCGTCTGCGAAAACCACTAATTCACTCTCCTCTCATTCTCCCCCTCGATTCCCTTGCCCCCTTTCCTCCCTTCCAATCACACCCCCTCCCTTTTTCCTCCGACCCCTCTCACCTTCTTACGTCGTACCTACGTTACCCCCTCTCTTCCTCCTCTATACAGATCTCCCTCTTATTGCTTTCCATGGCCTCTTCAGAGACGGCGATGTAATCAATCATCCTGCACCTCACCCTTTTCCAACCCTCATCCGCCTCACCCTAACCACCTCACCCCGCCCATCACTCCCCTCCCCTTGCTCATTAAGTTCGATTCACGTCCTTTTCATACTCTTACTCCCAATCCGCGTCCTACCTCTAACTTCCCCCATTTTACCCCTCCGGATCCAACCCTCCACACCACCTCTCCACGTCTCCCTCTTTAGCCCTCCGAACAAGAACCGAAGTGTAGTTTCGCGAAGACTTAAAACGTGTTTCAAACTGATTGAAGTACTGCCTCATCGTCCAGCGATCCAATTGAACTGTCTCCTTGCCCGTTTTTTATCAATCCCTCTCCCGTATCCCCCCTCCCTTTTACCCCCACTGTCCTTATACCTCGATGCCGTTTTTCGTCCCTCCTTCCGTTTCGAGGTAACCACTTCGGGGCCTGAGAGAGGAGTGTGGGGAGGAGCTGAGGCAGCGTACGGAGGACTCGTAAAGTTACCCTTAATCCCTATCTTCATCTCTCTCTCTCTTTCCTCGCTCCTCCCTTCGTTCGTTTTCCCTCCACGAGAGATTGAAAAAAATGGCTATCGCTATGAAATGCTCTTTTTAAACGTGATACTTTCCACTGTTTTACGCCGAGTGTTTATTCCGCGCTGCAAAATTCGAAAAGTTTTGTGTTTATATTCTTTTTGAGTGCGTCCCGTGGAGTTTTTACCTCGCTGTCAAAACTGTACCAAGTCGTCTCATAATATTGGAATTAAGTGGGGAAATTTAAGGCTTTTGGATGTTGGCTCATGATAAATCTTTATGTACACTGAAAATGAAGTAAATATATGGAAATTGTTTCAGGTAGTAGCATACTGCTTTAATTTGCCTTTAACGAGAGCACTTACTGTGTGCCTAAAACAATGAGAATTTTACTTCAGTGATGAAATACGTAACCGGAGGATACGTGAACCTTTCTCAGCAACACTCTCATGCATATTTTTGAGCACATCGAAGTTTTTTTACCTTGTTTCGCTTGAAGCGTATTAATGCATTCGTTTTACACTTTAAGATTGCTTTAACAAGTAGTTTCTAGTAAAATGGGCATTTTTAATTAGGAAAGCAAGAATGTTAAACTTTTAGTACAAACTATTAGTACAATATGAAAGATTCTGAGATAAAATCTTTGCTTTAAAAACGATGTTTGAGTAATTAGTTAAACAATTACTCATTGGAAGAAAATTATTCAAATATTCTCAGAATTAACGGTAGTTTTTGAACAAATAATAGAACTTTGCCCAGAAAAGTACCAGCCATGTTTTCTGATAATTGCACGGAGAACACCAAGCTCCTCAAGCACGTATTTCTTACGGGGTTTATGTGATTTGGTTGCAAAATAGACGTGCATTGAATAAAATGGAACCTCTGTCTTCTCCATGCAAAGTTCTAAAGATCAAGAAAATGACAAACGCAAGCTTTTCAAGCAATATCTAATGAGGAATTGAATTAGTACGAAAGCTAGCGCACTGGCTTCTCATATTTAATGCCCGATTCAAATCTAGGATAATGTTTCAACACTATTCCCTCTTATCCGAAGATGTTCAATTTGAGTGTCGGTGTGACACTTCAGTCGGATGGTGCGATAAAATGTCGTTCCCATGATTCCTTTTCCTTGGAATAAGGCTAATGCTGATATTGGATGATCCACAACCAAAACTCTATTAAATGCTATTTAAAATTTCATCCCCGAAAGACTACCATATTTTACTCACTTGTTAATTACCTATCAGGAATTACTGACGTCCATGCCATAGAGATTTATACTTACGGTGCTTCCTAAGAAATCTTACTTCTAGAATCAACTTAATGAAAAATTCTGATAATTATGATTTAGTTCAAACAGATAACTTATTGATGAAGGTAGAAAAAGAAACATTGTACTTCCACATAAAGATTTAGTACTTAAGCGACCATGGTCGTGTTTAGCACCGCCATGTTGCGTATCATCATTTTCAGGTGATGATGATGCGAAGCATCGAAAACATGGTTGTGCGAAAAATTAAATCTTTACCTGAAAGTGCAAAGTTTCTTTTTTCACCCTTATCATCAAGGAACTCCACCAAGAAAAGCCAGAAACTATTATGTTTAAGATAATTTCTTGATCCTACTTATATTAATACTCCAATTTTCAAATTTAAAAATAGGGTCAAATTCTTGTAAATTTTCTTATACAGAGTTTTCTCTTGATTCAACGTACTACTAGTCGTCGTGTGTGCCTAAGGGTGGTAAATGTGCATGGTTAAGATTTTCGATTGATTTTAGAGGCCTTATAGCGATGAAAAATTACTCCTTAATCTAAATTTAAAATATTTAATCATCCTTCCATGCCTCATGGAAGCTTGTTGACATTGAGTATTATGAAACTGTTTTATTAAAATATTCTTGACGGCCTTATTTAATTCCCATCACGTTAGTAACATTCCTACCTTCTCACATTATGGGTAACTGAGATTTATTTGAGTTATGATGGGGAATCTTCTTAAGTTCCAAAGTGTTTTGCTCCCATTCTGAGATAACCATATTTTCTTTTTTTTAGATGGAAGCACAGCAGAATAATCGTCAGCAAAATATTTGATCAGCAAAATACTAATTAATAAGATAAAAAATATATTCTTTTGCAATTAGTACAAAAGTAAATTACCATTGACTAAGAAGAAAGGCTGATTCGTCTAAGTGAATTGGATTGGAGTTAGTCATTGATTTTTCAAATATTTTCCAAAGAATAATTGAATTCTTTATTTTTACAAACTTTGCATATAATAGGTCACAATTTTTCAAATGGTAAATTATTTAGAGTAATTGTGTCAGACCAGAACAGGATGGATTCATTTTCCAGAGGCAATGTATCTGCTGATAACTAAGCTTGCTAGTTCAAATAATAAATATTTACAATATATTCATAACATAACTTATCTCCATTTAACATATTTTTGGACACAAAAAGTAAACATTTCAGTCTCTCACACGCATTAAAAATATTCACAGTTTCGTGTCCTACATTATCTAGGTCTTTCTTGTGTTTGCTGAGCGAATGCAACCATTGATTTTCCTCATAATTTCCATGCACAATTCTATTAAAATGACAAAATGCTCTTCACAGAAAGAACAAATAGCAAGACTACGTAGGCATAGAGTCTATTACCTTCAACTTACGCTCAAGGCAGCGACAGAATAATAGTTTTTCCACTGAACTTTCATGGGGGAAAAACATTTCTCCCATCCAGGCCGGCAGAAAATACTTCTCTGTTTCCCCTCGGCCTTAAATTCTCGTCCACGGCCATCAGTCCCCAGAGAAAACAAGAGAGAAGAGAACCGTTGTGTGCGCGTCAGGAAGCGCTCCTCTTAGGAAAAAAATAGAAAAACACAATTCCAGTAAAACGTTCCTTGCTTCGCTTCCCCCTGAGTCCGCTATTTCCGCGACCGTTGAGGTGGACATGTCCTTCCTCCTTGAAGCGGTTCCCTTAAAATGTACATTTTTTTCATCCGCCCTGCCAGTGGAGTGACCCTGGCTTCCTTCCCATCCTTCCTCCCCCTTGAACCGACCTGAGAGCGAGCCGCGCCTTGCCCTCCATCCGCTCCTCAAAGCCTCCACGGCTAAAGTTATCTCGTCCGCCAATCCACTGAGCGGCAGAGAGAATAGCAGAGAGAATAGGAATGGCGAAAGGAGGTAGGGAAAAACTAATCTTTGTTTAATGAAGGGCCGCTCGCTGCGACTTGAGTAATGCGCGGTTAGTTTGATAATTGGATAGAAATTGAAGAAACCGTGTCTCTCTCTGTTCTCTATGAAAAGTGGAACGGGATTAAATTTTAAGGAAAGATGAGATTAATGAATAGTTTGTGGCTAAACCGCATGATTATTTTATTTCTAGGCTGAATATATTTCGTGTTTTAATTTTAAAATTTGAAATCCACAGGGCAATGTTCTGTAGGTGCTTTGAACATGGAGCACCACGATTGAGTGGTGTTGAAATAACTGCGATATTAGACCATTACTACATTTAAACCCAAGTTTAAAGGATAAAACAGCAGTTCTTCCACGAACACTGAAGAAATAGGGAGCAATAAATATTTATTCATTATTGGAATTTAATCAAATATTTTCTTTGCATTGTAAATTGAGAAGCAATTTTTTTACGATTCTCAATTTTAAAAATTAGTGTACATCACTACTATACAGTACTATTTCCACATAATAAGATTCCAAAAAGTGGTACCAGAATAGGTTATCCGATATTTTGAATTTTATTTTTGAAATGAAATTATCGAAATTGTCTCCTAATATATAATTATTAGTGAGACAAAAGCGTACAATATGAAATGAATATAACTGAACGGTAATTTGACCATTATGTACTACTTGAAATTTTGAAGATGATCACACATAATAAACAAATTCAAACATTTTATTTGCCGGTCATGTATTCTCGCAAAAAATATAATAAGTTGTGGCCTAAATTAATAAAATAATAACTATTAATTTATGATAGCTTCTTCATGCCATTAATATCTTTTTTTAACTGCATATGAAATAATCAGTTAAATATTTTCCACAGCGAAATCGATTATACGGTACCATTACCTAGTTAGGCTGTACACTTCAGCTAGTGTTCCGAAAAAACTCTTTCGGAAAGCCATGAGGAAAATCGGGTTAAATTCGCAAATATTCTCTCGACACCGGAACAGTTGAAAAACATTTCTCATGGCCGCAGTTATTCTCACCTCTCATGGAAAACAACAAATTCGGTAAACTCTTGGCATTCACTCGATGCTCGAATGAATATTGAAACGTAACAAAAAATAAGCAAAATGATTCCCTTAATCAACGAAATTGAAAAATAAAAGATAACTTTAAATAAAAATAGCCGATCACGTTTCCACATGAAGGTTAACAAAATGGTAGAATCTTGGGGGAGTAATATTAAAATTTATTTCACGAAACATATTTTATCGTTCATTTTTACAACTAATTCATGTGGCCTCAATTAGTCAATTTACAATACGTTTTGTATACAGCTATAGAATTGTTTTAAATAATCATGGAAAATTTGATAAAATTTTGAAACATTACGTGACAAAAAATTCGGGGATGCATTTGCATGGTACTTGGAAGAAATATATGACATTTTTCGTTATGAATACACCTGCAATGATGACTCGGAGGCTCTCGGCAGCTGAACCGGACAGAAGAGATGCGAAGAGAGGTTCACCATAATATTTGTTAAATTTTTATCTTCAGAGTTGTTAAACGGAAGTTTCCAATGATCCGAGATTCGACGAATGTTATTAAAAAATCTTTATTCCTTTGAGAACTATCTGAATTCTCCAAACAAACCCATGATATAACTGTAGTAATGGTAGATGGAATTATTATTAAAAAGGACTCATTAACTTACCTTCACCTGAGTGAGCATAATTATTAAGGAATTTCGATCAAATTTTGGGGATGCATATTAACTCAGCCTTTGAATCATCTGCATCTAAACGATACCCTATAAACCTCCACCAGAGGGATTCTTCCACCCCAGCCATGAAATAACAAATGTTTACTCTTTCGTTAGTTAGAAAATATTTCTTAAATAATTCAAATAATGGAAATAGCCACGTAAAAGCAGGCAGCAGCAAAAGCCACAAGGATTTCGGTATCTAAGTAATAATTACTTCCCTATGCATGCGATACGAGCTACTAGTAACAAGGAGGACAATAAGTTTTACATAAAATAATAACATGGTACAGGGCAACTTAGAATGATTTCCCCCTCTCCCGTTTTTCAAAATAATAAATATTCTTTCTCTATGTCCTGCACTTGTTCTATCTATTCCTATTGTCACGATCTCTCCCACCGCAATGTTAATTTGAGCGTCGACAGCCAAGCGGCATCCGTAATCCTCTCGAATAATCTCCATACACGCCCATTATTATAATACTTGTGTCAGGTGTCCCATGACTCAGTTACTGTGCATTCGTTCAATTGACCAGAATTCTATTCCAAGTAGTGGGAATCGCCTCCATTTATCCTCCCCTGGCCGTGTCACTTTTTTTCTGCCGAGAGAAAAATTTCAAATTTTGAAGTGAATAATTAAACCGTTTGGGATTCGGGTAACTCTATACGACGGTGCCGGACGTCACGCCGGTAAACTCCCGCGAGGCAAACGAGTGGTCGGTCTGTCAACCAGGTTGACTCCGCCGCTGCCGAGCGTGTGCCGTGAGAATCCCGCCGCTGCTAGGATTCTGCTCGACGTCCTCCTCGGCGTTCCGTGGAAATGTTATGTAAAATTGCCCTAATGGCCGTCCATATTTCCATTAATCCTCCCACGTGCTCATTCGCTTCCCCCTCCCCCCCCTCCTACTTCGCGCACTGAAGCGCCCACTCAACCAACTGCCCAAGAACCTCTCACCGCCCTCTCTCGCTCCCAGCCCATCCCCGTTAATGGAGCGGGGGCGGTGGGAGGGGTGGTCATATTTATCAAAGTTAATGTCGCGGAAGGAGCGTGGGACGAAGTAGGGGGGAGGAGGATAAAAGAAGATCCCTCGTCCCAATGACGCGCACGCCCTCTCACTACCCCCGTACCCTGGAACCCGCAGGTAGCACGCCCGAAACTCAGTCAGTCACTGCGTCAAGCGCCGCAAGATAACGCACCAGAAAAATGTCTCCGCATTTTTTTACGTTGAGTTATGAGCTTGATTTTTTTTCTGTCTCACTCGAGTGCAACTTTAGAAGCTCAATGTAGTCCTTTCCGCCATAATATTTCTAAGTATCTCTTTCATCTACGAGAGCCCTTCTACATACGAATAGGCAGAATTTTTGAAAAGTACGTATTTTATATCGTACGTGAAACATTAGCCATCCTTTCACAAATATGTTTTTTGGTACTTAAGAGTTACCTTGAATAATCGTATAAAAATGCAATACGAGCCAAATTCTTTATTGAATGAGGCTAATAACTTGTTGAACTCCACTGCAACGGAAGACTATCAATGAATACAACTGTAAAATCCTCATAAGAGGGAATTTACTCCAGTATTATTCACCACGCTGTGGCATATTCAGGAATAGTCCAAGCTACGTAATTGAGGACCTCATTCCAGGGGGAGTGGAGGATCGTTTGGAGGCAGAATTCGGAATGCGGAGCGGGGAGAATTAATTTGAGGGCTGGATGGGGAAGAAAGTGGAAGAGGTCGGGATCTTCGTGCATTGGACGCAACTGCGTATTTATATAGCTTTTACTAATTCTGAAGATGAAATACGATAATGCAGTAAAGCATATTGAAAGAGCTCTTCTATTAAATGGAGCGTAATGTTTTTTGATTCTTTGAAAATTCTCACATCATCAAGCAATTTAAGCATGCATTCATTTCAATCAGTATTTCCAGTTCCATTATTTACATTTCTTGTTGAAATGAATTAATGGCCTCACTGTCATTCACACGTAATTGGGAGTAAATGGTCGTAAGAGTAATGACGGATTACAATTATGATTATTTTCGCACAAATGCTGTGACTTGAGTAAACTTAAAGTCTTGGTATTGTTGCGACAGTGAATTTTCCCGAGGAATAAGGATGATACCAAATCTGTTAGTGCTGCAGTCTAAATCCTCTGGTTTCTTGTTTTGCTTAGTTCAGGTGATATAAACCTGCACAATTCCACAAAAGCTCTCGCGAGGGCGTGTGGCTGGCGATGTTAGGGAGTGAGTCATGCATGAAGAATTATTTGTTTATACATTCACTTCAATATAAATGTATATATGTTAGCTCATATGCAAACCCAACCGTAGGCATGCTTGCCTACATGCGTTATGGAATTAGTGCTCTTTGGATAATTTATTACATTTTTAGTTCTTGAGTTACTTTATCTTTTTGGTCTCTTTGTTTCGATTTTGCTATGATGGCGTATTGAGGTAATTTGACGAGTACTATAATATGTCTATAGTAGTGTCAACCTGTCGTATTTTACTCCGGTTTACGAATTTAACAATATAAATTGGCATCATAATAATTCCCTCCGTATCGCACAAAAATCGGGTGTCCTCTACCTTTCGAAACGTCTTGCTTGAATACAATTAGGTAATGTGGTCCCAAAATAATTCCCTCAGCGTACAAGGTCGAGAGACATGTAGTTTTCCTAGAGACATAATTTCACCTCTTCTTCTTCTACATTTTTTTTGAGTCAGTCTTATTCTCATATTACTTTCTCCGTGTTTTTTCAAAGAGTTGAATGCCTGTCTACATACCCGAAGGTTAAGGGTTCATCCGTGTGATTCCTCTTCCTGGATAGCCCAAACTAACTTTCACGGGGATGATTTTTTTTATACCTGTGGGAAAACACAGATGGCCTAGGGAAAGGAACTTCCTCCCCCTACCCTTAGCGTGTGAATTTCTCACGCCGTATAGGGCTTAGTGTACCCTCACCTATAAAAAAACAACATTCTCGTTGATTACTGTTGTGGAAGATTCCAGATAAATTCTAGTGTGCTTTATTCGGAGAAAGAAGGCTTATCACCATGCGATTGTTCATGCAAAGACCTTAATTTTTGTGCAAATGCCTCACATAATTTTTGCTATTATCAATCTTTCGCGGGTAAAAGTTGTTTTAAAAGCAAAGCGGAAAGTTTTTTCGGCCGAGATTAAAAGCAGTGGTACAGTGATGTCTTCTTTCTGGAGAATCTAATAGTAAAATGGAAAATTTTAATTTTCATATTTGTTCCGTAAAATTATTCCATATTTTTATCTATTGCTGTTTCCATTGAATTTTTTTAAAGAAATTCACGTTGCCATTAATCGCGAATACGGTACACAGAATATAGATCGTTCTACCTGTTATGATAGGAAAGTATTGAACTTGGATTCAGTACACCTAAAATTAAAAATACATGAGACTCGTTCGTCCGACTCGCATTTACATGACTTACATGGGAAGGAAAGCAAAATTTACTGAGAGGAAGCAATCGTTCTGGCATTTGGCATACTTATTTATTGTGATCTTACTTAATGCATAATCTTTAGTTGGCAATGACGCAATATGTATCAGAGTACCAGAATTCCAACAAGTCAAATATTTTTCATTTTAATTGACACAGGTTGCGAATTCGAAAAGAATAAAGAGCTTTGTTCAGAACCCATTATTATTCACCTAGGATTTTTATCATCATAGGTTAATTCGGTTAAATCCATAAATTCACTTTTTATATGCTGGGATTTAACCAGGGCCTAGAATTGAGGAACAGAATTAATTTATGCCCAAAAAGATGCCGAACTTAATTCTATCTCTAAAATAAGTGTGTAAAATGGTTTCCAAAGGCATAAATAAAATTGTTAGCAATAAAAATCATTCCATTCTCATGTCCCGCGCGGTTCTGAATAAACAAATGAATGTCTAGCAAAGTGTTTTATGGTGAGCTCGTGGTAAGTGATGTAAAAATTCAACTGGACCATTTTAAGAATCAATAAATACTAGAGAACATCTTTTACAAATAAAAAGTGCTCGGTTACCATATATTTTTTGCAAAAATGAAATATTTCCTTGAGAACTGACCAAAAGTCCACCAATGATAACCGACCACAAACATGAAAGAGCTAACAACGTGGGAGGAATCAAAAGTGGAATTAGTCTACACGAATGATACAACAGGAACGGGATAGAATCTCACAGCATTTTTCTTCAACCTAAATATCGTAACGGTTACAGTTACTAGAAAAACATGCCTAAAAGCATGCCTATTCCTTTCATTTTCTATAACTTTAGCTTTACCAAGAAGTACAAGATATTAAGGATTATAGCTCACATGGAAATAGACATAAGGAAAGGGGATAGGAAAACGAAAGAAGAGATGAACACAGGAGAGTTGGGGAAAGCGGAATCAAGTAGACTACGAGCGTTAAAATATTATAATATGTATAATATATATATGTAATACATATATATATATATATATATATATATATATATATATATATATATATATATATATATATATATATATATATATATATATTTTTTTAAAAAGATTATTTCTTCGAAGTAACACGGAAGTATATATATATATATATATATATATATATATATATATATATATATATATATATATATATATAATACATATATATATAATACATATATATATATAATACATATATATATATATATGTATATATATATATATATTTGTATATACTTATATACGCACACACTTATATATATATATATATATATATATATATATATATACAGTAGAGTAATCTGCGAGTTACTAGAACTAACATGTTAGGGGCACACCTTGCATGGAAATTTCTCCCACGCCTCTCGCACGATGAGAAAAAAACTACCCATTCCCTTCCCCCTCCATTCCGCGACCTTCCTTTCACTCATTTCCAACTTCCTTCATGCGAAAACATTCGGGGAAGGCGCATTTTTCGCGCTCGTGTTACTTTTTCCTTGCGAAATTTGGTCTGCTGCTAGTGCCTCCGCAACCTTCAACCCTCGCCCCTGAAACCCACCTTCTACTACTCCTTCCTCAAATGGTTCCGTGAACGAGCCTTTAACACCCCCCCCCCTCGCTCTCCTGTGCACGTTTCCCCCTCCCATGCGCTCTCCATACCTCCCACTCCTTCATCGCATACACTCCGCGTATTCAATTGGTGAGCAGTAACCCCTGCCCATTCCCCCATCTCGCCCCCTCCCGCCCCACAGCCTTCCAGTCGACCCACACCTCACCCCCCCCCACACACACACACGTGTATACGTGGAGCGAGCGGTGTGCCTGGATGGGGCGGTCCTTTATGAGATCACCCGCGGAGGCATTAGGCATTCCATAGGCGCTCGCTGCAAGGAGGAGATGGCGTCGGGGGATGAGCCGTAAACTCAACTCCTCCCCGCTCCATCCTCTCCTCCACCTCCTACTCTCCTCTTCCACCCGCTCCTCCCGTAACCCCTTCGTATACCTCCTAGCGTCATCCCCGCCGCGCAAACGTCACACCCCAGCATACTCTTGGAATCTGCTTACCTGCCCATCGTGTGTCACCATTCCCCCCTCTCCTCTCTCCTCCACTCGCTCACCTCCACTGTATCCCTCCTCTCCCCTCTCTTATTGCGCCATCGTCCTTCAACCAAAATAGCTAAAAACACATCTTTCTCCATTTCCCTCCTCTCCGTCTTTCTTATCTATTTCACCCTCGCTCTCCCATTTTCTCCCCTCCCATTCCTACTTTTCCAACTCTCTCATAAGGGATTATCCTCCTTTCCGTATTCTGGAAATCCTGAAATGGAAATGATGCAGCACAATATATCTCTCGGAAATTATTGGGCAATTTGGGATGAATGGCCTCTAGTCCGCCGCCTCTTGCGAATTGCTCTCTCCCTGAAATCTATAATGCATCTAGACCCCCTCCCTTTGCCCTTTAAGTAATTCATTTTTATTCTCTGTGGCTGGAGAAACTGCTATGCAAATGGTGCAAGCGCCATATCGTCCCAAGGGCATTTAAGGCGCCTATCAAGCATTCCAAGGGCGAGATTGATGACAGAGGGAATGTAAATGATTGTTAATAGCACCTTGTGAAGTTGTGTCACCTTGTGCGCAACGCTCTACCATAACCCAGTTTAAAACACGGACAAATGAGTCTTGAAGTTAAGTGCAAGATTAAAGATATTTTGTAAGTAAAATAAGAAAGAACAATGTATTTCACAAGCATGAAAAATACTTGATTAGAACAAATTATGCCTACTTTAATGGGGAGACATAAATTCGAGTAGTACAAGGTACTCTCCGAATGATAGGAAGTTTGTTATATAACTCGGCTACAAATTTCCAGTGCAAATGAACTTCCCAAATGGAAATTCATTAAATTCTCAGTATTCTTCTGTCTATAATACATATAATATATAATTTCAGAGAGTAAAAATCATTCGCCATGACCGGGATTCGAACCCGGATCCCTCGATATCCGGCCGAATGCTTTAAACAATTAAGCTACCGAGACGTTCTCTTACACTCTGAAATTTTGGGGGCTTTAAAGGAGCAAGATGTTATGACGAAATACCGTACATACAATGTCACAGGCATTCGTAGTCGTGCGCGACGCGCCACAGTCCACGATGTTAATAAAGCCAATTTCAAACAGTTTACTTAAAATTATCATCTGAATTACTTTTCTACATGGTGTTCTTTTTACATTCAAAGGACTAACACCGCGGATTTTAAAATAGCGCAAATATTTCACAGATTTGTCTTAACCTTACCATGTAAAGCTCCATAAGAACAAGCTGAAGGGAGCGGTATGATACAGCAGTATGTAACATCATTTCTTAATACCATGAGGGAGCTCCATCCATACTCATATAAAAAAACTATATTCAGCGACATGATTTTTTTATATTCGTAACTAGCCCGACATGGCAGGAAATCATAAACATTTTACGAGAAAAAATTATACTTATTGCTCTGCATGTTTTTATTTTTTATATTATTACATAACTAAATAATTTTGCAACCTTTATACAATTTTTAATACTATACTATATATACTAGGATGAGATAATGTCGCATGTGAACAAAAAAATTACATTTAGAATTTACTCAAAGGTTTTCTTGCATATAATTCCTGAGTGCGGTAGAGACATTTTCATCTGAAAAATACCGCACAAAGTGCCGCAAAGAAGTGTGGAAGGGAGTATTAGGTATCAGCAAGACACAAAAATATTTATTAATACAAGCATTATTTTGGTAGCATACCCGTTTTGGATTAATACAAGCTACACAACGGTAAAACGACTCTTCCCTTACCTCTCGTAGCAAAACACAACCAAACATACAACATTTCCATCAGTCCACCTTCAAATCCGCATACATCCTTCCACCCTTTATTTCGTCCAACATGCCTACCCCTTCCCCGTGATTAGTACGGGGCGTATTCTTAAAGTAAGTACCTTTTGCTTATATTTAAATATTGGCGCTTCAGAACACAGTTTTGCTCCTGCAACGCCATCTACTGATTCATTGAGAAGCTATAGCAGCATTTTTTTGTTTCAGAAGTCGTTTGCTTGTCCGTGCATGCAAACAACAATGCCTGCGACAATCGTTGATCCCGCCAGCTGCGAAGTGCGTTCTATCATACGATTCTTGTATGCAAAAGGAATGTCGGCTGCTGAAATTCATCGGGAATTATGCCTAGTTTATAAACCTACAGTTATGAGTGAAGGAAAGGTTAGACAATGGTGCTGTGATTTTAAAAATGGACGAACAAATGTCCATGACGAAGAGTGAAGTGGTAGGTCCAGTATTCTGACCGATGAAATTGTTTCGCAAGTGCTACAAAAACTGCGATGTGATCGTCGATTGACAATTAATGGCCTGCCTGAACAATTTCCTCAACTTGGACGCACTACTGTCTACAACATTGTTACGGAAAACCTCGGATACCACACATTGCGTGCAAGGTGGGTACCGAAAATGCTCACCGACCACCACAAAGAGCAAAGAATCTCCAGTGGATGAGAGTTTTTGGGTCGTTGGGAACTCTTTAAACCACCCACCGTACAGTCCTGGCCTTACACCCAGCGACTACTTCCTCTTCTTGCACTTGAAACAGTGGTTTGGTGGACAACGTTTCGAAACCGAAGAGGAACTCAAGAATGGCGTTGTCGATTGGTTCAACCCTCCAGGCGGCGAGTTTCTATGCAGAGGGGTTAAAGAAGCTGGTGCAGCGGTACGAAAAGTGCTTAGAAGTGAACGGCGATTATGTAGATAAGTGAAGTAGATTTGTAGCTAACTAAAAGTGCCAATAAAATGTGTTTCATATGAGTATATTTTTTCCTGTGACCAAACGGGTGTTACTTTATGAACTCGTCTCGTACTTCCTCATTTTTTTTTCATTTCTGTCCATTTCACCATTTCCATTTCTCTCTACACCCATATTTCAAAAGACTCCAGAATACATACGACAAATACTGTTGCTCCAATGAGCATTTGTCCGCTACGCATAAATCCATGACCAAAGTTTTGACGATTTTTTTCTGAACAGACTCGGCTCGGCATCCCTGTCACCGATTCTCTCCATGTAAAAGCTTCCTTACCTAACGTAATCCATCGTCTTATGTTCCTACTACTTTGACAATTATGATCCTGAATATTTTTGAGATAGATAAACTGTTCCACCTACTCTGGTTTAGGGACTTCTATTTTAATATTTAACTTACCCTTTTGCCTACTCGAAAATCGCATATTATTGTTTTGTTTAAATTTAATCTAACCCCCATACCTGTTGCCCTGATTTTCCAACAATGCTTGCAACCTCTGACAAAACAAAGCTTAACCATAGGCAAACTTAGTTAATTTTATGAATTCTTCACTGACCTTCATTCCTATCCCCTGTTCTTCTCGCGCGTCTTTAAATACTTCCTCCACATATAAGGTATGACCCATTAGATTGCGACCTGCGTTCAAAACTTCACGCTGGCATTTTTCTTCGTCATTTGGCTCGTGCCATCCTTTGAAATAATCCTAAAATCGACTCAAAAACACGTTTCCATTGGTGCTTCCACATTCTGAAGCAGTTCTGTAAGTCAGTTTTTGAAATGGACTTCAGTATACCCTTCGCTTTCGTTGGCACAGTCTACTATGTCGCCGACACTGTGCTCATTGAGAGTAATTTTTAATTGAGAATAGGCAAAAGTGGTAAGGGGCTAAGTCGGAACTATACCGAGGCTGGCGAAGTAGTATAATATTGTGTTTTACCAAAAACTGTTGCACAAGGTTCGATTAATGCGCTGGCGCATTATCGTGGTGAAGAAGCCAGTGGCCACTCACCCAAAAAATACGGCCGTTTTCATCTCACTGAGTCAAATAATCTTTTCACAACGTCATGCTAAAATTCTTTGTTGATCGTCTGTTCTCTTGTAGTATATTGATGGGGCACAAGACCTTCAAAATCGAAGAAAACAATTAACACGGACTGTGGATTGACTGCGCTCCGACCTGGACGTGCTTTTTTCGGGCGTGCCTTGGATGGAAGCTTCCACTATGAAGACTGTTATTTTGTTTCTGAATCATAACCGTGTACCCACTATTTGTTACCGATAATGATCTTTTTAAGCACATGTTCAGCATTAGTGACCATTTCCAAGTTGTCCTGAGCGAATTTGAAGCGAAGCTTTTGCTACTCAACCGCGAGTAATTTTGGAATGAATTTTGCATGCACGCGAGTAAAATTCTCGGTCAGATTTATCAAAATTTTCTTAATTCCAAGATCACTTGCTAGTTTGTTCAGAGTCAAACGACGATTTTCTTTAATAGCTAGTCGCACACGCTCGATATTTTTCGGCACTTTGTGCTAGAAGGTCTGTTAGAACGCGGGTCACTGTCAACAGATGTGCGACCATCTTTAAACCGCTTGTGCCACGCTTTTATCTGTGTTTTCCCGAACACTCGCCCCCACAAGCCTTCATTATCATTTCCATAGTTTCCGTCCAATCCATTTTGAATTTAAAGTTAAACTTGATGGAAATTAGTTCGTCACATCTCTATTAACAAATATACGGTGTGCGCGAATTACCACGTCCCAACAATAACAGTGGCAACTGGTGAGTTCTTAAGGAGTCGCTAATTATATCGTACCCCACAGAGGTCACTCAAACGTTCTGGTCCGGAGTTATGGACGTAGGTCGGATACCTATGTTATACACCTTCATACATGTCTCCCTAACAATTCCCATCCGGACTTGTCATCTGCTGCTCGCCCTGAGCGGTAATAGGCATGTGGAGGTTGCGAATGTGTCCTATCCCTTCAATCCACTCCTATTTTCTGCAATATACTCATTACTTGTTTCCTATTCACTCTATCAATCTTCTTTTCAAAATCTACGACACAGGCAAATAAATTCTGATTTTATTCTACGGTCCTCTCTATTCGTGTCCTAACTGCTGCAATGACATCACGCGTGCCTTTCCCCTTCCTGAATCCAAATTGATCATCCCCTAAAAAATAATGTGCCGTGCTCTCAATCTTCTTATTGATTATCCTGCGAAGCACTTTAGCTGCGTGTGAAATTAAACGTATTGTTCTGTAATCCTTAAATGACTTAGCCTCTGCATTATTGGAATAGGAACTAACAAAGATCTAACAAAGTCTTCCCGCCAAATTCCTCTCGCATAAATTCTACGAATTAGTCCATAAAAACTTACATTTCCAACGTTTTCCTAAATCTTTAAGTAGTTCCGCAGGAATGTTGTCTAACTCCACGGACTTATTTGATTTAATTTCCCTTAATGATCTTTCTATCTCACCGTCGAGTAAACCTGGAACAAAACGATCTTCGTCTACGCCAATTTCTCTTCCTACCCTAAGTTCTTTGACATACAGTCCTTCTATATATTCTTTCAACATCTCTTGAATTTGATTTGGTTCGACTATATTTTTTTCAAACTTCTCTTTGATTTTTATCACTGCTTTTCCCTTCTTACTTCCTGGTAGTATTTTAACTTTCCTGTATCGCGCAATAATTTCAACCTTCCTTCGTAAACTTTCCATATATTCTCACTGCGTCTTCCATTGAACTTCTTTCGCTCTATTTGTTTCCTACCTGAGCTTAATATTTAACTCTTTGTACTACATTCTGCTTCTGTGTTTATATTCTTCCATTTCCTTCGCTCGTCTATCTTCATTGCCATTTCGTTCGAAATCCATGGTTTCCTTATAATTTTCCTGATTCCTGTTCCAATAGTTTCGTTGGCGGCTTTCCTGTATTCCTTTTTTGCTGTTTCATTTTTTTCTATAGTACCCAGCTTCTTATCCTCAGTCATAATTTTCTAATAAGGTTGCCGAAACTGCTTTCTTTTCATTCTGTTCATGCTTCCAAATTTCATTTCTTAAACCGTTTTCCTTATTTAATCTTTCTGAATCAGACGCTGCACTTCATTATTACTAAATTTGGATCTGAAACTGCATCCACTAAATATTCATGACCTAATTCGTTGTCTCGGGCGTGACTTCATGGAATCGATTTAACATAATGAAAAGAGAAACTTTATAATTCCACATAGATTTCTTTTCATTATATTCATAACCTATTCTTGATATTTTTGCAATACGAGTTTAAAATGTTGAGCCCGCATCCACACCCGAGAGACTATGCGGATTGATGAATATGTTTCTAAATCTGTGGCTAACATACGAGTCTAATATCCATGTACAACTACCTAAGTCTTTTGTGGTGTCCAAACCAAGTGTCTGTTATGAATAACCCCCCTGTCTCCTTTAGAACTCTATTTAAAATGACACCATCACTCAATGGCCACCCCACTAGGGTCAAACCTTTTGTAGCTGCCTCACTGAGTAATAAACACTTAATGAGCTACCTTTCGTCTGGCTCTTACCCCTTAACTTTTGGCATGGGTGATCCTACCATGAGGAAATATCTTTGCTGCAACCAACATAGGTCCAGAGGTTTTCAGAACGCACAAACTTTTTCACCGCGTTAAGATTGTAAGTCCATGGAGAGGGACAAGTGTTATAATATACAAGTACTTTTATGTTATATAATGTACAAAAACACTCGCCCATCCGCATGCCAATATGCATCTGCATCTAAGTAGTACTCTTCAAGCCATACGCCAAAATGATTGGAAGGGGATGATGCGACACTAGGCATGCAGCAAATAAACTATAGGGTTATCTCAATTGTTTGAAACCATAAGTATATAAAATAATTAAAATGTAGACAATCATGTTTAAATGTAGATATTAACCCCTAGAGGCATACATATGCACTACGTAAGTAAGCGTGAAGTTATACTGTATGCATAAGATAGGAACTGATAGCAGCAGGAAGTTATAAAGTTAAATGAAATAATGGCAAAAAACTAGGCCACTTAGATTGAAAAATAGATAAATATCTTTTATCCCCCAATTACGATTACTTAGAGTTAATCTGATCTATTGTCGTTCGTGGGAAATATGATATCTAAAATCCGTTGGTTCCACGTTTGATCTCCTAAATCTTAACGTCGTGATCTCGCCTACCGTGGTTCGTTTGATGGCTAACAATACATTTTCAACATCATCGCTAAAGAGACCTACGTCCAATTTATGGATAAGATCTAATGTGCCATTTAACCTACTCTCTGTAGGTGCTTCTGAACCTAGATTCTATGACAAACTAGATATGCCTCTTATGTTTATCATGATAACATTTTATATAGCTCTTTTACACTGCAGTAATCAATTTCGGCAATTAATCCTACTATATAAGAATCCCTTTTACTAAAAGTATTTTTAAAACGAGATTCAACCAGCCATTCATAGTTTTGTATTTTGACATTTTCCTTGCATTGTCTCTATGCTATTCCAATAAATCCATATTTTTGCTAACGTTTTCGCAAATACCCCGAGCATGTTTCACTCAGAATAGGTCGTAAATAGGTTGTGAAATGTGTCGTTGAGTCTATACTGTCCAATATGATGATGCAGTAAACATTCGAGGAGCTACACATATTCCAAAAACTCATTACCACACCCCTTTTTAAGCTCGATTATATTTTCCATATGCCAAACCTACCCTATATACACCTGATTATGTTATTTTATTCTCAGGACTACGAATATCTATGTAAACTACGGCGTCATCGGTAAATAAGCACATTTTTCTATTAACCACGGTGTTAATTTCAATATCGTAAAGCGGGAATAAAAGAGGCCCGATGACATTTCCCTAAAGAGCACCTGAAAATACTCCGAATGCTCCATTATACATATAATTAATGCTCTTTGACTAAATAATTAAATGTTAATCTTTTAGTCAAAAGATCTTGGCAATACGAGTTTGATATACGTAATTATGATTACGAAACTTTACTACGGCAAAATGCCTGTAACGGCGACCATTTCTATTGTTTTATCTCGGTGAACGAAGCTACTTACACACCTTGGCGCCGGTGACATAATACGAGGCATATTCATACAGTAAGAGTCGTTTGCTTATATTTAAATATTAGCGCTTCAGAACACAGTTTACTCCCTGCAGCACCATCTACTGATTCATTGAGAAGCTATAGCAGTATTTGTTTTGTTTCAGAATTCGATTGCTTATCCGTGCATGCAAACAACAATGTCCGCGACAATCGTTGATCCCGTCAGCTGTGAAGTGCATTCTGTCATACGATTCTGGTATGCAAAAGATTGTCGGGTGCTGAATCTCATGGGACGTTATGCCTAGTTTATGGATCTACAGTTATGAGTGAAGGAAAGGTTAGACAATGATGCCGTGGTTTTAAAAATGGACGAACAAATGTACATGACGCAGAGCGAAGTGGTAGGCCCAGTATTCTTACCGATGAAATTGTTTCGCAAGTGGAACAAAAACTGCGATGTGATCGTCGAATGACGAGTCATGGCCTGGCGGAACAATTTCCTCAACTTGGACGCACTACTGTCTACAATGTTGTCACGGAACACCTCGGATACCTCAAATTGTGTGCAAAGTGGGTACCGAAAATGCTCCAAGACCACCATGAAGACCAAAGAATGTCCAATGGACAAGAGTTTTTGGGCCGTTGCCAACAAGATGGAGATGATGAGACCTTGCACCTAGCGACTACTTCCTCTTCTTGCACTTGAAACAGTGGCTCGGTGGACAACGTTTCGAAACCAAAGAGGAACGCAAGAACGGCGTTGTCAATTGGTTCAACTCTCAGGCGGTGAGCTTCCATGCAGAGGGGTTAAAGAAGCTGGTGCAGGAGGTACGAAAAATGCTTAGAAGTGAACGGAAATTATCTAGAGAAGTGAATTAGGTTTGTAGCTAACTAAAAGTGCCAATCAAATATGTTTCATATGAGTATATTTTTTCCTGTGACCAAACGGCACTTACTTTATGAGCATGCCTCGTAATTCCTTTGGATTTATAAAGAAACACATGGGTCCTGTAGCTTTCCAAAAGTCTAAATCTTGCATGCTCTTTCCGTGAATCATGAAGTTTCCAACAGAACATTCTCTCTCTCCGTCTCTGCTCCTGGAAATAATGCATCTCCTTTTCACCTGACTGATTTTTTCATATGATTTACAAATGGTCTTAATAATTAAATCACTCCCAGAAACCGTTAATTTGTTTTGATATATACTCGGCGGTTCTATCATTATCATAGATATGTATGTATCATCAGTTGAAACTACCTATTCATTCATTGCAGCACTACGTGTTCATTAAAGGTGGATTTCAAACGAAGCGAACCGAGAACAGATTCAATATTTCCGACCTTTTTTGGAATCGCGAAATTATTACCGAGTTGCTCCGGTTGCGTGTTGGTCAACGTTCCTGTTGAATGAAGTTTTCCATATAGCATTCTGGAGATTCGTTCCGAAAATTCCCCCTATCCCTCACGATGGCAACAACTCCCTCGACAACTCCTACTTACCACTCACCACTTCATACATCCATCCCTCACTCCCTTGCCTCTCTTTCACACACCACTCATGTTCCTCTCTTCTCCTTCCCCCTCTCAACCCCAGGCCAAACAACACTTCCCCTCCGCCTCCGTGTCCTCCTCCCTCTTTCCGCCCACCCCCACCCCACTTCTCCACTCTTCCCCATCCCACGCCCGCACCCGGGGTCTCCCCCATCAGCATTGCCCCGTTGTTAGCGACCCTCAGTCGCACCTGCCCCGTCCTACCGCACACACACATTTCGGGGGTGACTAAGTGGGCGAGTTGGGGAACTTGGGAGCCCCACAGCTCTCTCTCCCCTTCCCCGAAAGACGCACAACGACCGTCTTGGTTGGCTCGGTCGGATTCAAAGGGGGCAAGCGAGGTGGGTGGGTGGAGGAAAGGAAGGAAGCGAGTGGTGGTAGTATTCCGAGTAGCAGTGGCGAGAAGAAAAGGCGACCTCTCGCCGGGAAGAGAAAGGGGAGAGTCGTCTCTATTCTGAGAGGGGGAAGAAACACGCAAGGGTGCGCGCCTTGTGCCCAAAAGTTGAAGTCGGAGAGAGAGAGAAGTAAGAGTACATATTTGGGGAGAAAGAGACTTCCACGTGTGGCGGTGGGGAGAAGTAGCTGGATAAATATAACGAGAGAGAGAGAAAGAGA
This sequence comes from Hetaerina titia, assembly GCA_037158775.1. NCBI lineage: Eukaryota > Metazoa > Arthropoda > Insecta > Odonata > Calopterygidae > Hetaerina > Hetaerina titia. Next base: position 70,385,807 of record CM073773.1, on the reverse strand, counting down.
CCTAGAGAGAAAATTGGCTTGTTAATGTTGGCCAAGAGCGTGCAGGCAAAGTCTTAACTACAGAAGACGTTCAGAGTGCGGTCGTTAAAACCTCCTCCAACAAGGCTACTTGCATAATATATATTGTTAAGCATTCGGAGGACAAAGGCATGCTCTAACTTTACGTTAGTTTTCGTAGGTCCGTTGTTTAACAGAATCCTTCCAGCGATTTTTCTTTGATTCTCCCATTTTGCTAATTATTGGTGAATTACTTTAGAAACTAAAAGAAACATTGTGATTTCAAATAGGAATTGGACAGAATATATTTTAAACGCTCTAGATGCAATGCGCTTGAATCAAATATGGGAGGAATGTAATCTCAACGTGATAATTAGCTATCACCGCAGTAGTGATCAACATAATTAATTTCAAATTAAAACATTACAGTTTTTACTGTTTTATTACTAATTTTACAGTTTTAACGTATGCACATTCTATGTGGCTCCGTGGAAACTGTGAAAAATAAGTTCCATTCCAAAAATATGATATGTCAAGGTACTTTATTGATGAATTTTTTAGTGGTCAATTTCAACATATATTTTGCCTTTTTTCTTCGGTATTGAACAAAATAAATTCGGAAGTGAACAAAATAAATATTTTCGCATAAGTCGAGTGCAACAAACTTCTACGTGGGAAGAAATAATTTGCACAGTTAATGATGGCCCTGAAAATATATCCACATTGAAAGAACAAGAGTAAAAATACGTATTTCGATTTTTTTGAATTGTCTTAAACGGTGAAAAAAGTGCAATGTGAGAAAAGTAAAAATTGACGTCTAATTAGGTATGCTGATTAAAAAATAAAAGCAGGAAACAATAGAATAGTTCCGTCTAATGGACGATGATCTACGTGTTTGTATCCTGAAGCAAAGATACATTATTTTACTATAGATGTGAAATTAACTTCACCCTAGGCATACAGAGAAGAATGTCCTGTAGAATGGCCTTCATCTAAATCTAATAGTGCAACTTATCCTGCAGGCCTCAACGAGGGTGTACGCAGGGGAAGTTAGTACCCCAGCCATAAGAGCAAATGGTGATTAATGAAGTTCAATTTTTTTCGTTGTGCGTTCTGTTGCAGTCTTAAAATTGCGCAGGGAAAATGATTCCTTCTATCGAACGGTTTTATTGTCAATTTCACAACCTTCGAAAAAATGACGGCAATAGCAGTAAGAATTAAAGTTAATTGGACGCCAGCGTTTTCCCAGGCACACAAGCTATTGGGTTTTCGTCTGGAGGAGAATGGGCAAAAGACAACCAAAAAAGAGGACTAACTTGACCTTTTAAAATAATGGCATGTTTTCCGATACGCAATTGGTTGAAGATTCGAATCGAACAAATAATTTTACCAATATTAAGTCAAATACATCCGAGGTAGTAACATCTTGAAAAACCAATCGCTTTCTAGCGTGGGTTGTCGGAGCCAAGTATCTACTGGAAAAGGCCGCTTGAACTCTCTTTCTCTTAACTATTTGCTCGCGACGAATATAGAACTTTCTGCCCTTTATATAACAGATAAGTATATAATCATGTACAATTTCCAGTTTAGACTTTTCCGACAGAATTTCAGCTTGCAATTTAACTTTAAGTTCAACAGATCAATTTGAAATATTGCTATGATAAAATCTATTCATTTAAGCTGTGTGTTTGATTTATGTATTTAAAAGGGAATGAAAAGAAAATCAAGTTAAGCCTGCATGAACAAAGGAAAATACATAAAAGGAATTATGATGCAAATTAAAAAATCGTACATTACTATTCAGATCTCGCTTGTAAAAACAATAATTAAAAGGTATTGGTTTCATAAATATAAAAATTAGCTTTGTATGAAGAAACGATGAACGTGTGTTATCTGAGACGCATGATGAACCTCGTCGACTCTTGATACAATTGATAATGTCGAAATTTACCACTTCATTTGTTCCAGACAAACTTAATGTCATAAACTTCTCTGCTGGTGTGCCCATCCAAATATACTCTGAAATTTTGGGGGCTTTAAAGGAACAAGATGTTATGACAAAATACCGTACATACAATGTCACAGGCATTCGTAGCCGTGCGCGACGCGCCACAGTCCACGATGTTAATAAAGCCAATTTCGAACACTTAGGCTGTTCATACCTTAGACAAATTTTAGAGAAACTGTAACAGTAACTTTAACGGAGTCACCCGCTATGTGTGCATTATAATGCAACCATTTCAGAGAGTAAAAATCATTCGCCTTGACCGGGATTCGAACCCGGATCCCTCGATATCCGGCCGAGTGCTTTAACCAATTAAGCTACCGAGACGTCCTCTTACACTCTGAAATTTTGTTACAAAATTTCAGAGTGTAAGAGGACGTCTCGGTAGCTTAATTGGTTCATCCAAATATACGTATATATAGTATATAATCAGGTTCTAAAAAATTAAATTTTCCGTATGAACCATTCATCCATACATGAATGAAATTTTATAATTATAAAGCTACAATTAGCGTGTAAGACTCAATGACCGAGTGCGTTTATTTTCTCACTGAATCAGTTATTCGTGTTTCACTCAAGCATAAACAGAGAAATAAAATGAATCCTCGACTAACCCCGAGGCAGCAAGGAAATTACTGGGAACATGAGTGTCCAAAGGGTAACACTTGATCCCACGGTTTCAAGGAAACAAACGAAGACGGAATTAATTACGTTTCCTGACCGTAAAGGGGGCGTCACAGTCGGCTCAAAAGACGGAACGGCGCTGAGAACCCTTAAGAGGCGGGTCGGTCGAATGAAAGAAGCAGTTGCCTGCAAAGAGGTTGATCCTCAAATATTCAGACAAACAGCCAACCAAGCATCCGGGTAACATTTACGAGAGATTTGTACCACTTTGGATTCGTATGAAGAAAATCAGTTGGCAAGAAGTACTTCCGGTGTGTTTAAGAGGTCGAAAACTGAGACACCGAAACAGTATGGCTTCTCCTGAGCTCCTATGGGATTGCTTAGTTAGCGATTCTATGAAGTTGATTCCAATGTGTTAATTACTGCCACTGGTGCTAAAAAGAAGCAATTCGAGGCTTTCAAAAACGTTCAATTTTTTCTTCTTTAAGAGGTTGTACAAATTTTTACGTATCTTCATAAGCCAAAATGTATCCAATATGGCATAATGACATTAAACTTTCAGGTAGTAGTTAAATTTTGCAAGGAAGAAAATTTATAAGGCATGGAGAGTTTTCCTTTATTCAATAATATGACACAAAGAACTTGCTTATAAATTTTTCACGACTAATAATGAAATTTGAAAAAATATTTCTCCTTGGTGATTTATTTCGCAGTTTGAAGTCATTAAGACGTAATTGAAAGTAAGAAACGGTCATCCTTTTTTTTAATATGTCGATCTTCATTGTTGAAATCACTTCTTGCTGCATATAGTATTCCTGACTACTCGGTGACAGCAGCAATTAGGTTAATATTTTAGATTACCCTTTTATAAAGCCTTAGAGAAAATTAACACCATGGATCACTCTTTCAAGGCGATTCTAATATGTTATCCTAAGAAAAACCAGTTGGTCATTTCGGAGAAAATGTGTAGGATAATTAATTTTTTTGAAAGCGCGGATTAAACATTGATGAAAATAAATTTTACAATTTTTATGTAAAAATATAATTGCACGGTCCTTCACAACTTTCGTGAAATAAAGAAGAGATTATTTAATCAATTTAAAAGAATGTCATCTAAGGGCCAACTTAGTGTCCACTAGAGAGGCGATCATACTTGATATACACGTAAATGATTTGTAGACTAGAGGAACACAAGGCTAGGGTCATCGGCATCAATTCATTTTAATAAAGACTTTCGAAGATACAGCAAATACAATTTGCTCTTCAAAATCGTGTTGCAACACCAAACGTTGAGAATTTTTCAAATGCACAGGAAAGGACTTTTAGATGTAAAACACTCTCCTGAAGGAGTGTATTTTACATCAGGAATGCAAATGCAAAAATTGGCGGTAATAATAAAAAAGAAATAAACGTAATGTGCCTGCCTAAGGAATTTCAGCGTGTGAATAATGAGTCAGCCTGCCACAAGAAATTCATCGTGTGAATAGTGAGTCACTATTACTTATATACGTACACTGTTGCACGTAGGGCAGCGACAACTCACAGTACATATTAAATGTACTATTCAGACACATATGGAGCACAAATAAAAAAAAACACTTGCAGAAATTATTAAAACAAATATATAGTATATGAACCCTGAGGGAGTGTGAATGTCAAGAGTCATGAGTGCTTGTGTTATGGTTCATGAAAGTCAGAGAATGCGCTAGGAGCGTTTAAATAGATTTTTGGAAGGGTCTTCTTGGCATCGTTTGCGCAATAACTCTGTATTAGTGGCCCTAGATACTTTGAGAGTCCCACGAGGGGGCCTGACACCTTTATTTTTTTCCTCCGCCATTTTATCCAGTATAAATGGTTTTGTGTTTTACATCTTCCCTGCAATCACGCTGAATTGAAAAAAAAAAGATGTTGCATTTGATGGTGATAGGGATTTCCTTAAAGAGAAGATCAATCTTTTGTAATCCAAATTTTTTAATCAAATAAAATAGCAATGGATAAAGATTCTGCTAGTAAAGAGAAATAATTTATATTACACTTTCTCTTTTCTGTAATGATAAATTCACTGCTTATTTAGATCAATTTCTATGAATCAGAGGGATTTCTTGGATCAATTGGGCATAATTACAGTAGAGATACTGTACAATTACGTGATTTTTATATATCGATAGTGTTGTATCCACTACATTACAAACTTACACGTAATATGAATTATAAACGCCTAAAAGGGAAGATCACTGATCAGTGAATGTTGCGGTGTATTTAAAAAGGATATAAAAAGTTTGGGGCACAGAACTCTTAGAAAACGCAGCTTTTCAGAAAATCATCTCCTTTAATCCTATTATCGTCTATGAAAATAGCTGCGACTAACACTTTGAAAGTTAATCAATTAAATAATAAAAATTTAAAGTACACGATTAGTGAGAAATAGATATTGCGTTCTACTGACTTTGAAAACTCTTTTAAGTGACTTAACGATAAATTCAATTTTTCAATAATTAATAACAACTGATTAATAGTTACCATTCGCTGGATTTTGGAATGGAAGAATTTTTTCGTAGAAGAAGAGAGTTTTCAGTGGCATTAAGAGCATTTTCTGGCACCGCATCAAAAAAGGGTCAAGTGCTGAACATACTACTCTGTCTCTCAGACGGAGATTGAAAGATGTAAAAGGTGAACAAAGATGCATCCTTCGTCGAACGATTAAGAGGGTTAATCTAGTTAATATCAAACCCATGTATCTCACCTCCCCAGAGCTTCTGATAGCCAATTTATAACAACTAATCGTACTCCTATCCGATTTGGTTCAAGTGTTCTCGGCGGCGCCAAAACTCTTGCCATAATTACTAATCGACGCGAGAGTGCGCTTGAGTGGCATCGATCATGTGCTAACGACGTTTCTTTGTTTTACCCGTCTGGTACCATTCAATTTCACCTTTGGACTACAAGTTAACTCGGAGGACTATGGCTCATTCCTCTACCGAGTAAATTGTTCGGTTAATTAGACAATCTATTGGAACAATGTAATGCTAAATTTATTCAAAGAGCGTCCTTAAGGGAGTAAATTTGGCCGGAACCTATCTCGGTCTATTCATCGGCTAAGGCTTTGAGTTTGGGGTACAACAAATAACGATGTCCAAGCTAAAAGTGTACCTTTAAGTCTTCCGAAATTTTCGAAACGCGAAAGAATTTTGTATGAGTTTTGCTTCTGCGAAAACCTCAGGCACAAAATTATTAAAGAATAAAACAATTTGGGGAAAATAATACTACCAATTCATGTATTTGTCACTTGTGCATTTGAACATAAACTTTCTGCTGTTGCTGACAGAATTCTACTGCGATAATATGCGTGACAATTTCAAGTCGCACGGAATATGAGAGGACTAAATTTCCATGAATGACTGATTTACCAATATAAGACTTTTTAGTACCGAAAAGCATCTCTTTCACAAGTATTGGCCCATTTTTAAAATTAAAGACTCCACTATTTCTCCATAAAAAACAAAATATAGCATAAATAGGTTAAAAAATTCCGTTTTTGCAAAAGGTTCCAAATTTTAGATTGTTCTCGATTTAAATTACGTTGAGTCATTGATCTATGATAAAAATTTAACGTTTGTGAAAAATGTCTTCCATATATATATATATATATATATATATATATATATATATATATATATATAGTGGTTAGAGCATCCGCCCGGCAAGTGGAGAGATCCGGTGTTCAAGTCCCGGTCGAGGAAGATATTTTTACATTCGTGATCTGCTCACATCCGCCATCCCCACCTCTCTTGTGTTCGTCCTTTATATGTGTTCCTTTACCATTTTCCTTATCTCTATTTCAATGTGAATGAATATTTATTCGCCATATGGCGGTATTTCGTGTTTGAATGTATATATATATATTTCTATAGCTTATCCACGGTACACCATGATACTCATAAAATGTTAAACTATTGCGAAATTTAAAAGAAAATAATGAAGAAAATAGGAAAAGAACAGAGTTTTGACCTGTATCGTATACATTTTCTCTTTTGTTCGGCTTCGTGAAATAAAAGCGGATTAAATAGAAATCCGAGCAAAATAAAATTTCGAGACCGAAGGTTATACAAATAGTGAAGAAATCTTTATACCGGTATCCTAAAAAAAATGGAGTGTTCCCAGGCCCGAAGTGGAATATTATATGGACCATGTCCAAGGGTCGTCGGCGAGAAATATGAGTAGAATGGAACGATTAGAAGTTGAAGGTGGGCGATGAGGTACATTTATGGGCATATGGTGAGGGAGAGGTGGAGATAAAGGATTGAAAACAGGCGGAGTTGACTAATAAAATGCAGAACAAGGAAACTCGACACCATTCACCCGGTTACTCTAGCCCGGCGGTGCGCAGGGGCGTGTGATCAGACACCAGGCTGGGGGTGAGTTAGGGTTGAGGTGCGGAATTTTCCGCACAAAGTATCGTGAGATGTGAAAGTGTGGGAAAAGGATCGGCAGGGGGTATGCTTTGCTGGCGGGCTTTGGGGCAGAGGAGGAGACGAGGGTGTTTTTGTGTGTGGGCGGGTAGGTTGAATGGGGAGGGTGGGGAAAGGGGAGGGAGGAGGAACTGCTGCGACGTAGCGGTAAGGGTGATCCGGACTCGGGGAAAAGTCGGGAAGGCAGAAAAGGAAGAAAAAGAGGGAATAGGTGATAAAAACGAGGGCATGGGGGAGGTGTTCAGGTGGAGATGGCCTCGGACACCTGCCCATAATTACCCACGATCCCTCTTCCTCCTTCCTCTCTATCTCTCTTTTCCAGTTCACCCTGCCCCAACACCTCTCCTTCATCTCACCTTCTCTTTTCAGTTCCCCGGGGACGAAGTCGGAAGAAGGGCCGGGGGAGAGTAAGGGGGGAGGGGGGTTAATGTGTCCGATGGGATTTCTTGTTTTCTCTCCTCTATTCTTTTTTTTCCTCTCTTTCATTCTGGATGGTGCTTCCTTTTCCCGCTCCTTGTCTCTCTCTCTCTCTCTCTCTCTCTCTCTCTCTCTCTCTCTCTCTCTCTCTCTCTCTCTCTCTCTTCCCATCCCACTCTCTCGCCATCCCTCTCACTCCACGAACCCTCTCTTTCTTGTAGCCTCCGTTTTTCCCCTCCCAACAAAAGCAACCCCCCACGCCACCAACGGCACCCTTATTAGGAACTCCCTCTTACCCACACTCCTTCAACGCCTTGCCGCTCCCCTGCCACCCCACAGCCACTCCATCCGGTGACTTTCTCGGGAAGAATAGGTCCGCTTTTTCTCCCTTCTTCTAATCTCCTCACTTTCTCATCCGATCCCTACCTATCTCTCTTTTCTCTTCACTCTATCTCTGCTTCCACATCAACTTCTGCTCTCTGTAGCACGCCGAAGTTCAATGCGTTTGTCCTTCACCTCTCCATCTCTTTGTTAATAGATACCTTTTCTTGACTGCTTTGTCGTTTCCTGGGTTTTTGTTATATCATAGACAAAATAATATTTGTACTTTATGTTGGTTCAACTCATCGGAGAAATTCCTAATGGTCTATTTACCACCTATAACTATTAAGGGAAAAAGATACTCGATATTATTGATATATATGTAATTCTCCGATTGTTTCTCCAACTGTAGTCAAAATTGGAAGAAAACAGAAACCAACATAGTAGCAAGGAGATGAATTCGGGAAATTATTTCGTTCATCTTAACTTAAACCCACGTTATCACATTTCAGGTCATGTATAACATTAATGATATGTCATTCACCATAATATGTGAATCTATAGTCTACAGTTTCAGGCAAATAAAGCAATTATTCATCGAAATATTTGAACAATCTCGTATCAAACTTACCACGCTCACATACTCCTCACTAAGGGTGTAGGTTCTACGCACAGAATGTGAATCCGTACCAGTTGCCGGATCTCTATTTAAGATATTTTAAGATATAAGTCCAGGAGTCTTTCAAATTCAAGAGTAAGGAGCACTCTAGTACACAGAATAATTTCTCCACAAGTATTAAATTAAGATTATCGCAATTTTGGGATAACTAGAGGAAGTGTTTAACAAATAACCTAAACTCAATAAATCCAAGATTTGGTCAACAATTGGCTTAAAAGTACCCCTTGGTTAATTTTAAAAATTGAATTGTACAACACTAACTATACCAATTATTCTCGGAATAATAACCACATATTTGTTTTGCCATTTGTAGAGTAATTTTAACTACACTATGCATAACTTGAATGTAAAACGGTAAGAACTTATAAAAAAATTAAACTGCAAAATAAACAAATTCATACTTCATAGAATCAAAAAAGCTAAGAAGCCAGGGAGAAAAGTTAGAGATGAAGGAACTGATATCCCTTGAATGTGTGGACTGTATGGTGTACCTTATTACTCTCAAACGTATCTTACTGCCTTGTTGAAACAGACTTATTTTCAGTAACAGGTTAGCTCTACTATCAAGTGTTAAACTAATTCAAAAGGATAAATTTGCTGATTATTTAATATTCAATATAAAACTCTCGAATAATTTGTGTTACGTCAAGTAGACGTCATTTCCATCAGTGCAGAAATCATTATTTTTATAGAATTTGTTCTTTAGACAATAAGCTTTTCAATATTTACATAATGCATGGTTTTCCACCATTGCAAATGTATTCATTAATAGATACGTTTTTCATACGATACGTATATAGTTTCTCCGTATTAGCAAGAAAACAAAAAGAGGCGATTTTGCCTTAAATGGGATTCATTAATCCATAAATGGTAATTTCGCTTTTCAATATATTTGTTTCACTTCTGTCTACTTTTAGAAATAAATTTTTCTGTCGCTTTCCTGATTAACTATGCATCCTCTTCAGGCATCCTTTTCTCTTGAACCACCGGTGAAGATAAAATATGGCAATTTTTTCTCCATAATTTGTGCACTCCCAATGAATTTCCTTGAAACCAACCAAATTTAGCCGCTGTTAAAAATGAGAAAGGTGCACAATCTTGTCTATCTCAGTTTTTTAATCGTATTATTTCGCTACTGATTTCGGATTTAATTACAACTCCTGGGACTTATACCGACTGTGAAAGACTCTTTTGTTATAATTGCCACTTCTATGTCCTTCAAAATAATTCCGTCTTAATTAAATATCTATTTCTCGTTCTCTACAATGTCCATAATTATGAGTCTTCCTATTACTTGTATGGATCCGGTTATCCAATGTCTAATATTAAATGAGAGATCCATTTTCATAAAATTTTCATTTTCATTTTTTATTAACAATAACGTGAATCAACAAACTAATGAAATTACTTTTAAAGAAACACCGCCAGAAATCGTGTACTAAATTACACTTTTGGCTGGTTATATTAGTTGCAGTAGTTTTCTTTTTATCAATATTATCTCGGAATATTAGAGCATCTTTTAACACAATAAGTTTTGTATTGGCACTCGCCATCATCAGTCAAGCTGGCGGCAAGTTTTTATGGTGGGCAAATGACAAAACTTTTCTTTTAAAGGAGGAAATGGGTAACTGATGTTTGAAAAATAACGTATGTCCGTTTCTTATTCCGACGAATGCCAATGTTTTTCTGTGGAGCTTGCAAGCGATTTTCATCAGCCTGATTTATCGATTCGGCGTGATCCCCTTGGTTGAAATTGTTCCAATTGTTCCAATACCCGCTCAAAACGAATTATTGTTACTCTCAACTTCAGAGCAAAATGATATTCAATTATGGCAATACAGAGCCGTTTTCCTTTCAAAACAATATACCAATCCAATAGCGCTGAAAACATTTTATTTCCTGAGTGCACGCTTAATACAATGGCGTGAAACGGTGGCGTAACGATTTAACGCAATTTTTCCGCTTCACTTGCGATTAAACGTCTACCGAAAGAGGAGAAATTCTCATCATTCGGATTAAAAGCATTCAGAGTGATTCCAAAGCTCAAAGGTAATGGAAATGTATTAACAAAGGAGTAGGAAAAAATATATTTAAAAAATTCCCTAGTGAAAAGCTTTTACAAAGATTTACATGTGTCGCTGATAGGTCTTTCTATAGGCAGCCTTTTATGGTTCCTCTTGACGATTTTTAAGCTGAACAATTTTTTACTTCTCGCTATAAATGTAGAAAAAGCATTGTGAACTTTTTAGCCGTCGTTTATGAAATTTAGAGGAATGACTTTACCGATATATTTAAATTGTAATTAACCCCGGTAAATTATTTGGATGCTTTTTCCATTTCTAATGGTTTACCTACCCTCTGACACATACCCCCTTGTCTGCTTGCAGAGTATGATGTTGATTTTTACCTGTGACTGTAGTTACTAAGTACTAGCCCCGGATGAGTTATCGAATTTCTACACAGAATGTCAAAAATCTATTTTTAGAGGAAAAACTGTAAAAAATATAATTACATAGTATAACATTCATAATATATATTCGGGAATCAATACTCTCTAATGCAAATATATTGCTTCTGCTGTAAAATTAGTGACATTTTATTTAAATTTAATACATGTACATAAGGATATTTTAATTTATGTGACGAAAAAAGTCTCTTTGAATGAGTTGTTACACCAGTCTTATATCTTATAATTTGATCGTGTCCGTTTAAATTAAGACTGGTAATAATTCACAAAGGTACCTCCTTCTTTATTTCCATATTTTGTCTATTGGTAGATTATTTTCTGGAAACTCACCAAAGTATCCTATAATCCTCCATTCTTTTCGGAAACTTATAGTTTTCGACGCAGTCATCAATTACCTACTTCTTTCAATTTTTCCGTAATTCTCCTATATAATTTCTTCTCTCTAGATTTCCTTGAGCTATTGTCTTTAGTAAACTATCGTTCTTCATGATTTAGCTATGTTAATCAATAATTAATTTAACGCTAATTTCTTCCTTCTCACCCATTCTTGATGTGCTCTAAGATTTATTTAGTTTATCCATTGTGATGTTTATTTTTCTTAGTTCGCACAACTTACAATATTTGCTCTGCTGCTTCTACTACTTATTAGATTCGTAGTCAAATTAACCGTACTCGTGTGTACTTTAGTCAACTCCTACATTGTATAGAATGATGATAATTGCCTTTATTAGTAGTATCTTCAGATGTAAAACCTTTGCCAAAATCGTTCTGCTTAATACGAGGGAGATTGCAGAGGTAAGAGGGCTCGTATAGACTTCTTACTTCTTCTACAAAAGATGATGCGTATTGCTGCCTAAATAGCAAAATTCTCCTACTAGTTCCAGTTTACCCTTTTAAAGACTATTAGGAAATTCTCTTTCCTGCTTCGAAAATAGAACAATCCCTTATTTGTTTATCACGAGACTACATTCCCATGCCCTCCTACAAACCGGCTTATACTTGGTGAGGGTAAAAAAGAAAAGCATTACACTTCCACACACTTTTAATAAAATATCTGGTATAGTATTGTATTAAATGTGTGTGGAAGTGTAAAATTTTTCTTTTCTGCCCTCACCATGAAGGAATTCCACCAAGTTAAGCCTGAAACTGTTAGCTTCGGCTCATACTTCTTTGCCAGGCAGTCTTTCTTATCTAAACGTTTGCTGCACGAAGTACGTTGTACCCAACAATTTAGTAACCCGGTTATGTACAATCCGGAAGTACTCCTTTCTTTATGTATGCTCTTGTTTCTTGACGCTCACCGTCAATATTTTCATCTTTCATTTTATTTATTTAACACTAATTCCAAAAAAATTTCAAATAAAAACCAATTTTGACCCCTTACATTGGATTAGAAACGCCAAATAATCACTACAAGCTGATCCCTAGGAAAAGAGAAGTTACTTAGGAGGGATTTAAACCCGCAATCACTAAATTAGCTTGTGAGATCGATTCTTCTCCACTAACAGGGTTGGCACATTTAAAGTCTATATCCGTACCCTAATTCCTAAACTTTCCGAAATTTGAGTGATTCACGATCACACTAAACGTTTTATGTCCAACAATAGTCTTAAGCTATCCTGTTACTGATTTCCAGTTCCAAATTTTCTACTACTCATGTCAACATTTGTTTTTCCTGCTTTATTATTATAATCCGGGAACTTTTGTGTGGATTTTATTTTATCCTATTTTGGCGTACTCCAGGCGTGGTACTAATCATGCAAATTACCCACTCCCTCGTAGTACCTCGTTAATGGTGGAGTAACAGACGTGTATAACCACTTTTCTTCAGTTATAGAGATACAGATAGGTACGTACTTGTGAAATTATTCCCATTAAATTCCCTGAAGGGAGAGTTAAAATTGTCGCACATGCCAGGGTATCTATCTACGAGTATATATATTCGGTAATGAAATAATGGATTGCCTCTTACAGGGCTTGATTGTGTTCTACTTCATTCTCTGTGTAGGTCAACTTTGAACTCTAATTGCTTGATAAATTAACTACATTTTCATGTTATTCTACAAAACCGCAGTTGGCCTAACGTTATCGCATTTATTTGCGTGATTTCAATTAACCTACAACTTCAAAAATCATAATTCATCTATTGTTTCATGTTTTCAAATTTTTATAGAAGAATACAAGACGGCAACATAGATACGAATGTTATAACGCTTATAAATTTTCAAGGTGTATTGTTTACATTCATATTTTACATTTTAATTATTTCAAAACGTTGCAGAAATATTACTGAAATATGTCCCATTCATATAATGCGTAGAATTCTGATCATATCTTTGCACAGAAAGAAAAAATGAATAAGAAAACCTCTATACTTTCTAACGCAACCATTTCAGAGAGTAAAAAGCATTCGCCTTGACCGGGATACGAACCCGGATCCCTCGATATCCGGCCGAGTGCTTTAACCACTTAAGCTACCGAGACGTCCTCTTACACTCTGAAATTTTGGGGGCTTTAAAGGAACAAGATGTTATGACGAAACACCGTACATGCAATGTCACAGGCATTCGTAGTCGTGCGCGATGCGCCACAGTCCACCATGTTAATAAAGCCAATTTCAAACACTTAGGCTGTTCATACCTTAGACAAATTTCAAGAAACTGTAACAGTAACTTTAACGGAGTCACCCGCTATGTGTGCATTATAATGCAACCATTTCAGAGAGTAAAAATCATTCGCCAATCCCGGTCAAGGTCAAGGCGAATGATTTTTACTCTCTGAAATGGTTGCATTATAATGCACACATAGCGGGTGACTCCGTTAAAGTTACTGTTACAGTTTCTTGAAAAACTATACTTTCTTTGAATACGAGAATTTTCTTGTAAATTCTCGTAAGCTAATAAATCGCTTTCACCTCAGCCGAATTAGAGATAATTTCCATAGCTTAATTACGGCTTAAGCTAATTTATTGATTCATTGAATGGGTTAATTAAATAAATTAAAATTTAATTAGCTGAATTTCACATTAAATTTAACTGATAATCAATTAGAGGGAGGAAAGAAAGGCTCAAAGGTCCCATACATTTGGCCATTTTGTACTGATAAACTGTTTCAAAATGTATGTCCATGATATAAATAACTAGAAATAATTCTTCACAATTCCCTGAGGGACGGAAAGAAAAATATGTCTACTTCCGATAAATTAGCATCTGAAATTATAAAATGTGCAATTATGGTTCCTTTTATAGTAACCGCAGTGACACTAGATCTAAATTACAGAATTCAGACGTAGTGCCAAAACCGGTCCACAAAATAATTGCATTCTCAATTTGTGAGTTACAAAATAAATGACAAAGAGCTAATTTTTTGCGTTTCATTCTACTGGTTACGCTTCGTTGTTTTGGCTTATGCTGTATATTCACTGTTGTTTTTATTATTTTGGTTTTATTTTATAAATTCAATTACGAACTTCAGATTTACACGAGTAAATCCTTCGCAAATGAACATTTTTAATGCGTCTCAAAGGATTATCAGCACTAGCGTGATCATAAAAATTATGATAAATATAAAAATAAATGAGTAATGAATATCTTTGCTAAATTATTGGAAATCATGTCAAGAATAATCTACTGTCACTGTAGTTACTATAGTTTGATGAGGTAGGCTTCGACTTGCGTCATTCCCAATTCCGCAATGAAACAAGCATTCGACTACATGAGAGAAAGACCCTATCATCCTACTGCTTACCAAGAAAATCTGTAAACCCATAAAGCTGTATAATGGAGCTGAAAAATTACCTTAGTGCCAAAGGACACCAAACAAAAATCACCCTGAGCAGTCTGTTCCACTTGCCGTGTTTCCATTTAAATCCGAGGGACTTTCGTCCGACAATCGCAGGACTGGATTGAAATCCTCGATAGGTCAGATCAGAGTAGGAGTAGAGTAATCCAATAAACTGGACGATCTTTGACCTGACAAATAAATTCTTAAGTGTTTAAATATTGTATTGGTTGAATATGACTCAGATGGCTGCCTTGATGGATGAGATATGCTTTCTAATTGCAGCAAATACTGGACAATAGGGAAAACAGAGAAGGCTCTGAAGTATTGTAAGAAGCAGAAATTTGATTAAGGAGAGGGAAGCTTAAAACAAGTTGGAAGGAAAATAAAATGAGCATTGTTGTCGTGAAGGAAGAAAACTTAGACTGAAATCTTACAAGAGTAATATATGAAAGGAAATTCGAGTTTTAGAACATGTCATTGGACGTATTAATAGATTGATGAGAGAAATGTTACAAAGAGTAGTACCTGAGAAGAATTAAAGATGAAGAGTCATGATGGCGGCAGAGACTGAATAAATGACAAAATTGAAAACTCTGAACTCTGAACAAAACTGAATACAATGACAAAATTATGAAAACTCTTGTTACTGCCGTCAGGGTACGTTCTAAAAGGACGAAGAATGAAATGCAGATGGTAGGTCATGCAAGAATCCAACGAAGTACTAGAATTAACTAATCGCGCACAAAAGAAGGCCGCTTTATATATATACAAGAAAATATGTATATATATATACATGTATATATATATACATGTATATATTATATATATACACATTTATTTATATTATGTGTGTGTGTCTCTATATACATATATATGAACACACACACACAACCCCAAAATGTCAGTTTCATCCTTAATGGTGATCGCGGATAGCAGTTGCCTCACTCATTCCTCAGCAACCTCGAGGCAATATGTATCATTGATGGCGCTCTCCCTTTCAAGGACGGAGAGTGGAGTGAGACCCCCAGCGCCAAAAACGGAAGCATGTGGACGCGCGTCGTCCTTTTTTTCGCAATTAGTGTCAGAGGGGTGGGCGGATCGGGGGAAGGGGGAGAGAACGTCCCCACGACAAACATAAAGCGGGGCACATTTCTGGAATAAAAAGGAGAATGAATCGTCAGATACTGTCCATACGTTGGCTCCATTTCCGCCTGTTCCACTGCGGCCCTCCCTTCTCCTTCCTCCGCACCATCCTGCTCACTAACTCACTCCACTCGAATACGTCTCAATTAACAGACTACACGGGATTTGAGGGAGGCGATGGCACCCTCTTACGCGGCAATCGATATTGATGTGGATAGAGGCGCGTGGAAAACGATGCAAATAGGAAATGATGTTGACAGGGCTTGTTTTATTATTAAATCTCATTAATGACGGCGTTTCCGCTCTCTCGGCGCACCAAAATCATCGTCATTTTTCCCCCTCTTGTCAACTCTATGGAAAAAAACAGCAATCCGTCGCTGGTTCTATATTTACGTATGTCTGGGTAATGAGAAGCATATCCCGTACGTCAACTATACGATTGATGTCCTTGTGATTATTTTAAGTAATTATACTCGTGTAACGCACGTATCTATGAAAATAATTTCATGCAAAATATTAACATAAAAAGTGCACACTAGCCATTCTCTATACTAAGCCCCATCTTGTATAAACTCTGGCATGAATTCGTAAAATATCCCTACTGAAAGATAAAGCGCGACCCAAGAGCGGGATAATCCACAGAAGAATCTGAAGTAAGTTAACATACCCATTGTCTGAAATGTAAGCGGCAACACTTTTTATGTACTTGCAGACACCGTTTGTCCTGAGCATAACCTAAAGTTTAAAGCGAGCAATTCTTGTAAATTATATCTTGAAAACAGATCAAAAGATATTGATTAAATGATAGAATAACTCGTTTTCAGATGCGAGAAAGAGATAACTGTGTTTCATCTTTGAAGAAAACTGACCGACAGGAGAAAACCGAAAGAGGGTGTTAAAATTCACTGAAAGATTAATTAGATTGGCTTTTGTTAAATGAAATGCAGGAATGGTAATATTCCATTGTATTACTTACTGCAGAATCACAAAAATCATACATAATAATAATTAAAAATTAATGACGTTTTCCAAAATTTTTGGTGTCTAAGACGCTTTTGTTACCACCAAACTTGAAAATAATTTTTCATAGGTTCCTACTCCAACTCAAACATGATGACAATGATCTTTCATTGTCTTTGGTCTACGATTTGTATTATATTATAGCATAAATAATGTTTATATGTTATGACACTCTTTGGAAATAATATATTAAAATATTTACATGTTTTATGGGTGGTAAAGTTAACACTCAGTCCCCCTTACCCTCACTGAAAGCTCAATTTATAGTTGCTCACAATCACCGGATTTAGCACTCACCCATAAAATGATTTGCGATGGCGTTCCTTGAAATGTGCAATTCACAAAAATCTTTACACCTAGTTTTTTTTAACTATGCAGAATGTTATGTATACTTGTAAGTTTTATGTTATTTTAGCCATTACGTTGGCAATAGATCCCATTTCTCCCTGATCAATGCGTACCAGGGGCCTATAACCGAAGACGTGGACAAGGGGAGTTTTCTTGAATTCCAAAACCAGCCGTCTTGGGTTGACACCTCAGAGGTTCCAGTGACTCAAAACTATATATTTAATAATCTTATGTTTATTGATTTTAAATGATAAGTTAATATTTTCACATTAGGGTGCTGCAGTTATTGCTCTCTAAATATTCACAATCGTCAAATACTTCAAATAGTCATAAGCATTGCTTCGCGTTGGGAGAAAACATTCATGGGCAGAGTTAAATATTTTCCTTTTATGACTGACATTAAAATTATTTAGCTATATGATTGATATAAACAGTATTATTCCCATTAAAAAGTATTTATGAGAATTCCGCCGCAAACGAGCCCGTGACGGCTCGCTAGGCACGTCGTATCGTAATTCACTGCAAGTTCTATCAAATGTTTCAGTAATTGACACTGAGGCACATTACAATAAATGAGCATAGTATTACATGAATTTAGAATGACTTTGGGAACCAGCCTCTAATCAATATTCCACCTTTGTCATCTCCGAAAATAATTTTCATCAAAACCAACGTCAGTCATACAGCAGTTCAAGTAACGTTATACTCTTCCATTTTCATGTGATTTATTTGGATTTGATGAAGTTTGCCCTGTGTTCCTTGTATGGTATTAAAGCAATCGATGATTTATTTATATATTGATCTGGGACGAAGAGTGGCGAGGGTCTTCGTGGATATATTTCAAAAATGAGTGAGAATGAACTGAGTCATTTTGGCACTAGCTATATTTGCGTAGTTTAGCTACCCTAGTCACACAATGAGAATTCCTTCACCATTTTAGCTTAAGCACGATTGATTTATGTCTTTGCAGTCAATATGTACAAAAAAACCTCATAAATCAGTACAAGGCGGAGGATAGGCTTAAAAACTAAAATAAAGTCAATTTCCGAGCGATTCATGACCAAAGTACACTTGTCACGGACTCACCGTTAAAGAGGCTGAAAAAACCCAAATTTTACACATCCTTTGTTTCATTATGTCATCTCACAAAATAATAAGTTTTCAAAATTCATCTTCAGTTCAGTACTTTTTATTGTCATATAAATCGCTTTTTCGGTACTTTCGGTATCATTGCGACCTATGAGAGCCTATTCATAGGACAAATTAATACCTTGACAGTAAATTCTAAAGCTTATATTTTATAAACAGCTGGGATGGAAATTAATAAATACTTATAATTTGTGGAAAATTTTGTTGTCTCACATCAAAAGTACATTTGATTACGAATTCGTACTCGAATTCCCTTTTACGAATTCACATTTCCACTTATTGACATCGGTTTTGCCATCGATCTGTTTTTCATAGAGCAACGGTGAAAAACCCATTCACCCCAATCTTGTTTCCCCAATTTTCAAAAGAGCACGTGCACGAAATACAATTTAAAAACTGCATTCATCATTGCTTTTTACATCGCACAAATCATGTAACATTTAGATTAGAACTCTGGATGCATGACTCTGTCCCTATCTCCAGCCATTAATTTTCCTTTTCCATTTTCTCTTTTCCCCCAGTGTGCAACATGACCATCGACTCGAGGGCACTGCAATCTCGCTCCGGGAAATCGTTCGGCCAAATCAAGTCCCCCTCATTGGTCGGACCCGGTTCCTGCTGGTATTTGCTCCTGGCTGACCGCAACCAGCGCATAGAGATACAAGTGTACCGACTCGTGAGCGTGGGCCACTTCAACGGCACCAGGTGTGACAACCATATCCTCAACATTCCCTCCCTCCCTCAACGACGCTTCTGCCCTCCTCGCCCATCCACTCACACTTATCCTTCCCCGGACCCTCCTCACTTCTAGCCCACACTCCCTCCGAAATGTCCCCAACTTGCACGTATCTCCTCTTCCGTGACCCTTCCAGTTCCAGCGTCGATGTTGTTATTTGTATCTATGTTCGGATGCCCACATCCCAGACGCTCATTTCTTGCGATCCTCCGGATTAACCTACCAGCGCACAGAGAGAGATGCAAGGCGTCCGTCCCGCTACCCACCCTCAATAAACGAACACCTTTCGACCCTTATCCAATCTCTCTCTCTCCCAGAACTCCCCTACATCTCTGTCCACCCTCCCCGCAAGCCTGCTCAAGCTCACTACTCCGCTTACACGGTAACTTTATAGATTTGACGAAGCCCCCGGTCATAGGGGTTAGTGGGGACGTCGTTGGGTGGTAGAGAGGTTAGAGGGGGTAAAAATAGATTATTTTATGACGGAGAAAAGGATTCGGCAGCGGCTGAGCTGAGCTCTTATCCGCTCCAGACAAACACACAACAATTCATTCCTCCCACCCCACCGCTCAGTCCGCGCGTGCTCTATCACCCCGAACTCCAGAGATAACCTTCGTCACGGACGATTTTTTACATTTATTTCTCTCTCCTCTCTCGGGACCTCGAGGGCAACTTTTTTGTCGCGGCGAGGGAGGAGTGCTCAGCGTGGGCGTGTTGGTGCAGCAAAATCAACTTCATAGCGGCAATTTAGTTATCAACGGTGAGATGCACGCGTGTTCACGACGGACGCAGCCAAAGCAAACAGGTTACTGAAAATAAGAATAAATATTGTCGGGTAATTTGTGTTCCGAAGATTGTAATTGGAAAAAAACACGTGCCGATTTATTTTTTCTTTGTGAAAATTGCTCTTAAATAATTTCCTTTGAAATCCACAAACGTGTCTGTTATTTAACAGCAGAAAATGTATGCGTCCGTGAACAAAAAAAATTCATTTTTTTACAAGAACATTGTGGCAGTTTGAACAATTATGATAATCACAGAGAAAGAAGGTCGATAATTTATTTTTTAACTCAAGCAATTAAAATTCAAAATTAATAGAGGGCTCCTGAAAAATGTTCACTGTTCCTGCTGAAATAAAACAGAATTTATGAAAATGTGCTCTGGCAGTCATTCAACGGCTAACTTAGTTCATGCTAGAATTTTCTAGCAGGTCTTTTATCACTAAACTAATGCATGGACTTTTCTTCCGATTTATTCTATGGACTACATTATATTACCAAGGGAAAAATAATAGAAAAGGGAGTTCTTCGATTTTAAAACTTTTCTTGTAAAAGCCATTCCGTCCTCCATCGTGGGCTATCTAAAGCATCATCACTAAAGCATGAGCTCACTGAGGAATGAACTTTTAAAAAAGGAATTAAAAATCAATTATAATTAGAGGTTTTCCTTTTGAGGACGTTTAAAATTTTCAGGGGGTAAAATATCATTTTTTTGTTAAGTATTGTAATTGAAATTGGAAAGTCTCTACAATTCCGTCGACGAATTGGTGAGTCATACAATTGCGTTACAAAATTTCAATGCTGATGAACTTCCAATTTTGGCCAGTCGCCTTAGCAGTGATTTGAATTTCCGGGTTACATTATTCCGTAATACATAATATAGGGTGAAAAAGAACTGGGACGGTAACCTTTAGATATACGAGGACTCAGTGCTAGATTAAACCTATTGCAAATGTACCAGATTTATGGTTATACATCCGACATGTAAAATATAATTCAGACCAAAAATGACATCGGCAGGATAGAAAACTATCACAAAACAAGAGAGGCACTGTGAATTGGGAAATTCAAGAATTATTTTCCCGAAAACAAATCAAGGGGACAGAATGGATAAACTGATTAAAATAGCTAAAATAATTGCACAAATTACATTCCCCATCAACTCACTTTATGGTTGGCATCCTAAACCCACATGCGCCTATTTACCAGGCGGTGGAGCGTTGTGTTTATAATATAGTACAGGTAATATGTATGTGTGAATTGTCCGTTCTGCATGAGTAGAATAACTGTAACTGGCAATCAGAGACTACATTTCATGAGAGCCCGCCATTTTTAATGGATTGTCTTATTTGTCTTCTTTGGGTTGTCAGTGGAGAAGTTACTAATCTTATAATACTGGTAATGTGTATATATAATGGATTTGGATGAGGGGTTATTGGTGTTCCCCCCTTTTGATGGATCGCAGGGTGCCATATCTATTTGTAATTATTGAAGTAAAAGTGTATTTGTTGATGACCTAACATCCCCTAATACACACCCTTATGATCGCTTGCTACGTAATTTGTAAATGTGGTTATGTTGATGCAGTGATACATTTGTCTCAGATATGCTCTAGTTAAAGCTAAAAACAGCTACCGGAAGGGAATATGGCAATCACGGAATTTTTAATTTTCCATTGCACACGCCACAGCATTTTTTGGCTCTTCATTGTGAAACTTCAAATCTCCTACCATCATATCTTAGTAAATTATCTTCAGATACGTTCGTTCTATTGTTGTATTATATCTGTCCATCTCTGTAGAAATTCCAACAAATTTTTAAAATGTAATAATTGTAATATTTCGTTTAGTTCCCTTTATGAATTGGAGGACGAAATAACTAACCTCTTATCTAATACTGAATTATTCGCACTTTCTCGAGCCTCCGTGCGCGTGACTTAAATGAGCACTCCATTAATTAATTGAATATATATTATATGCCTGAATATTTGGACGTGATAGAATAGCTACTACATTACCTGTAAAGGCATATCGAATTATTAATGCGTGTAAATGAAATTCCCTATCTACTTCTACACGACACTTGATCAACCAAGAAGATGTACGGCAGGAGGTGCAAGCACTTGGTGAATAGGCTAAGGGATGAGAGAGAGGGAGCTTGTTTAAGAAATAAGAGTAAGGAGGAAAAAACATTAATTACGATTTGCTCATTCCACATGAGGTTTCCATCCCCAATACCACAGGTAGAAAATATGGTACTCTGCCGAAATTCTTATGATTCTTAGTCGTGTCGTATGCTTCATGACCTTAGGAGCATCGGATGCACTACGACTCAATATTTTTCCTGTGTTACTGAGCACATACATCCCGCTCCGGAGTTTCTAATGCTATTATCTTTGTGAATGGATATGAAGTTCAGCAAGATAACTCTGCCATATTTCATGTTATAACGAACAATTCCTTGGACCTTGGAGGGCGGTTTTGTTCTGAAGTGGCAATTACAATCGAAAATCCCGTGATGATTTCATCTCTGGGCCTTGGAACAGAAATCTCGCAGTATTAAGGGAATCAGAGAGATGCAGACCCTGGTATTTTGGATCGAAAAAAGCATTAATAATGCAACACCACAGCATACCGTGTCACACGCAGTCGCGGTGATCCCATAAGGGAAGAGGTAATTCCTCCCCATTATCCGAATTTATAAACACTGTAGTGCCGGAATTATTTTCCGGGAACACATTCAAAAAAGAACTCAGGACGATTCCATCGCTTCGTCGGGGCGAAATAAAAATAAATGAGTAAATAAATAGGCACATTTTATCATTTTATAACGTTGCTAGGGAGTCAAACATTCCGCCATTCCATTAGTTCCTTTTCGATGGCGTACTCGGCGAAAAAAATTAACAGTCCCTTGTCTTTCCCTGTACAAATGAAAACGTTATCGATCAACAGGAGATTCCTGACCCCTGTCAAATTCTCTTAACGAATTCATTTCCCAGCTTTGCTTTTCTTTTACAAGGGCAGTTATTTTTTTAGTCGTCATTCCTTGTGATACGGCGATGATTTTCTTTTTTTTTGTTATCCTCAACCCAACCCATCCCCTTCATTCTTTTTTCCCCCACCCGCCGTCGCCACTCCCCCATCCCCTGATTCTAGGCCCATTCTTCTTTCATTTCGAAAAAAAATTGTTTCTGCCTTTCTCTTCTATTATTAATATTTATGATTGAACCGAAGAGTTGGGAGGAGGGGAATGGATGGGAGGACGGACGAGGGTAGAGGCACTCTCCGAACTGATCCAAATGGATGTCCTGAGACCCAACGCGGCCATCCGACCAAAATCCACGAGACCGGTAATGCCCAAGGATTTAGACGATATCCGCAAAACAGCAATCCTCCCCCTCTCTCCTCCTTCTCTTACCCCTCCCCAGTTTCTGTCCCTCTCACTCCTTCTCTCTTTTCTTCTCTCTCTCATATCTCTCCTTCTCTCTCTCCATCACACTCTCTCGCTCTCCCTCTCCCTCCATCTCTCTCTCTCTCTCTCTCTCTCTCTCTCATTCGCTCTTTCACACAAACAGCCTCACTCTCTCCTTCGCGTTTCCTTTTTGGGAATTAGCAGAGTTGCAGGAGGTAAGGAGGAAGGGTTGGAAGGGCAGAGCCGTGGTGGTATGAAATAGGACAGTTTGCCCTCGCGACGCCCGGGGCAAGGCGGTGAGAGTGCGGGAAGGGGGTGAGCCGTACGGTGCAAAGTCTCTTCTGCCGAGGAATGGGGAAAGGTAACCACCAAACCGATACGATTCCACGTTTGCATTTAAGAGGATGAAAGCAAGGTGAGGGCAAACGGAAAGAGCTGGTGACATAGTCGCCATTTGTGCTGCTTTCACCAAAATAAAAACCCTAATGATAAAACTCCACAGGGGACAAAAGTAAAATGATGCAAGTCACCCCTACGGTATGCTTACGAGAAATAATGATTGGGGGAAGCGGCAAGTGGGAAGTAAAAATTGTCCCTGCACCGGAGTTTCGGCCAATTACAGGCGGCGCGCTCGTGATTCGGAAGCGTTGATTGATTCATTTACCGCCGTTAACCAAGCAATATCATTGCAACCCAAATCACACCACACATTGGAACAATTAGTCACAAAGATTAAAAATAAATTCTTGGAACTTCCTACAAATAAACTTAGTTTGAAAAATATTTTTTTACATATCAGATTTGTTGGAACTTCAGCATAATTTGTTCAGTGGTGTTCCGATAAGAATTAGTTTTCTAGTTACTTTTTAAAAGGATCATTAGTTTTTCTTGTCTTTGGGAAAAAGAAGGTCGAACTTACTGAAAACGTTGACATTTTTACAGACCTTAGTTAAACAATCATAAAGGTAAGACATATTTGATAGATCATAACTTTCAAATTCACGCTATTATCGAATGGATATAATTTATTCAGTGTTCAAACAATTAATGAATGGACGTTCTCCGTCAAATTGCGCATGGTTTCGACGTCGCAGTTTTTCCTCTTCATTTTTTTTCACCTCGAATAGGCCTGTTTAATGTTCATTTTTAAACGTGAAAGCTGAGGTGCGTACGTATGTATGTAAATTCATTTTCCCCAGATATTTTGACGGTAAACATTTGATAGCAGGCAAATTCAAATAAATTTGTGGGTGTTGACGTATCCATTCCGTCCACTCAGGCTTGAACCTCATTTTCCCCGTCCCGAAAAAAAAATGCCTTACTCTTCGAACTCCTCGAGTTCAATGTTCAATTTTTCCCTGTCGCCTCTACTGCGCACGGATATTTGCTCAATTTTTTTCAAGCCTACACGCTCGAAAAAACGCCTCATTTGTTTGCACTGAATTTAGTATCGTGGCCGCTCTAACTATCTGTGTGATTCGATAATCCCATTTTAGGATCGTTCAAATGCTCGATTCATTCATTAAGACTACGTTACGTCCATTTTTGAGTCACGTTTTTCATTTTCAACACGAAGAATTGCCCTCAAAGGGCAGAGATTTCCATTTCAGTTTTAAATATACACGAAAACCTAATTGGAAAAAAACTCTTTTGAGTGTGCAATCATTGGAACATACTTCTCAATCATTCTAAATAAATCGTCCGAGAAGAAAACAGCAGTCTCTAACGGTATTATCAACGCTGCCAATTAATGGTTATCATGGTTTATATATTTTATATATTTGAATTTCGCCAACTTGGTCGGTTTCGATTCTATTCAATAAACCTATTTTCTAAAACCTTGATTTCATTCCTCTACGCCAACATGCTTTCTCTACTCGTCTCCTATTGACTCGGAGATGAAGATTGGGAACAATGACAATTAAAAATATCTTAGAGGCACATTAAAATGGAGAAAAAAATTAAGATTATCTTGGTAGTTGCATTAAAAGATCTCAGGTTCATCAAAGAAACAATGGAGAAAAATGAAAAAATGAAATTTTTAATGAATTTCTTGTTGGCTAGGCCTCAATGTGAATATCACTTTGGTACCCTGGGTAAATTTAAAAAAATTTGAAAATAAATATGTTAAAAAGACGTCAAGTTTTGTAAAAAACAATGAACAAAAAGCGTCATACTTTTATTGGAAATCCGAAGTATGCAGTTACCGAAAGCACAACTACTGTATCCAAGATTTAAAACATTGAATAAATACCAATATCTCTACGGTTTCACGTTTCGCTTCGCAGAAGTATTTTTTGTCCATATTAAAAGGTTTGGTACTTTTCCTCAGAATTTATTTTCAGGTACTCCAATTCGTTTCACCGACATGCAGTGCCACCCCCTCCCCTCTGCCCTAAGTGTATATGCCCTAGTACTGTATGTGACTGAAATATATACTTGATGATGCATCAAGTCGGTGAAACCGTTTTAGTGCATTAAAGTAAATTCTGTGAATAATTAGAAAATCTTTTAATATAAAATACCGATATATGAGTTTAACTACTACACAGAGTTTCTTACTTACACATTTCAGGCCTGAATCACCCTTGTAGGCGAGAAATGGAAGAAAATTGAATTCCGAACCGACCGATGCATGGAATTTTTCCCCCGCATAATTCGTTACCATAGCAGTAGGAAATATCGCGGATGATTGTGAATAACATCCCATAAATGATGAAATAACATCTACATATCCTAGAAGCCAATTTAAATCTGTGTAAAAGCAGATGAGGTGTTCACGTAAAGAGTTTAAAAAAATACGTATGAATCTACCTGTACTTGGATTTTCATGATTCTTCAAAATGAAGCTTCATTTTCTGTGTGCAATTTTTCACTACTCGCAACCTATTTTCACAAATTCGACTTCCCATACCATCCAATTTCTTCTTTAAAAACCTGCTACTATAGAATTTGGGTACTTTCAGATTGGTAAAAAAAATTCAAATTCCTGTTACTCGTCAAATATAACAAGAGAGGGATATGGCAATGCTCGAGACGCAATCCCGAGAGCAAATACTTAAACAGCTATCATACGGTGCCAGCTTGATTATAAGCAAATAAGGAATATGCTAATCGTATAGGTTGATCATCTCGAAAATGCTCACGGCATGCGTTCCACTGCTAACACACTCAATAGGCCTTACCCAATGCTATTTGCGCACAGATTTTGAATGAATCTTTCGACGGAGTCGCAAACCCAAAGGGATGAGCATCATCTCGCTATTGAGCAGTAATTATGGTGAGGATGAATCCTATTAATCGGAATTTTAGTGATGATGAAATAAAAAATAATTATAAAGAAGGAAACAAAGAAATTCTTATGTTTAGCTTAAAATTAATGAAATTTTCTTAAAGATAATTTCTTGAGACTTAAGTTTTTTTGTCATTTTTTACTCTATTCAAATCAATAGTTCATCAAGTAAGGGCTTGTACTGTATCTAGGAGCACGTTTAAATTAATAGTTTATGTAATTGATATGAAGTAACATAGCTTGCTTTCCACATTTCCACCTCTAATCCATTTAGATTTTTTTCATGTAATTAAATTACATTTCGCTTGCCTGCATAACAGCAACCTGATTTTTCTATTGTGCTAGTCGTTCCAAACCTTATTTAATAGGAAATAAAAACTTCTCCGACTTGTATAGAGTAACCTTTAAGAGTAATTTTTACGACAACATCATGGATCATCGTTCTTGCTGATTCCTCCGTGAGCAAAACGACAAGAAGAACGGTCGTGTTCAACAGAAACATACATTTGCTCGTTTACTCGGGCATGTCGTATGCTAATATACATACGTTAACTTCAATTATCAACTCAAATCTGAACTCGTCCAAATGACTAACCATTAGACGGTAGAACCTATAGCAAATTGACTCCATTATTTCGTATTTCAAATTAAATGAAGACATGAAACGTGTGTTCATGGCTGAGTAAAATGTTTTGCGGCGAAAGCACTTTATCAGTCATTATTCATATGGTGGTTTTATTTGAAGGCTTGAAACCTCTCCTCAATCGTTTTCACTCCAAAGTTAGGAATAAACATTTCTAATCTACAGCTAAGTATTAGAATACACCCTCAAAGCACGTTTCTATATGACGTAGTTTAATGTATTATCGACAGCATTAGCAGGTTTTCTCATTTTCTACCCAAATTTTCTTAGTAGTAGTTTTTCAGTTAATTATGCCTCCTTGTGTGAACCTTATCTTTTTCTGGCCACCAAAGTTACAGTATTAAATTCAGGAGTTAAATTTAAGAATTTTTTACAGTAAAGGATATACCATGTGTACATCTGATTGTCATACTTCGAGTTGCAATAGAAAATGTACATTGGCACTTTTAGAATTATTTGGTCTGCAAGGAGACTACAAATAATTCTTTATGTCCCAAATTGATCAAATTATAGCTAAAAAGAGGTTTTTAATTCACTATATAAATTTCATTTTCTTCTTTATTACGAATTGCTTGCATCTAATCTATAATCTTACAACTTAAACTAAATTGTGGATAAATAATTTTAATTTTCCATGTTCTCACTGATATCCCTTAAATGTAAAGCATTTTCATGCGTGATATTTTTTTATGCGAGATTAATTCGGAATTTTTTAGAGTAACAATGGACATTGTTTCTTTTTTATTGCTTATTCGTGAAATTATTTGTTTACAAGGGATATGGTGTCAAATATAATTTTCTCATTACATATACGACAGTTCTTGGTAATCGAATAAATTTTGGTAATAGCTGTAATATTTTATGTTGAAAATATTATTCAAAAACCACTGCATAGTTTTTATTTCTGTTTCCTTCTGTATAACAGCAGTATTTTACGTGCACTGCACTAGTTACTGACACAATTTATAGTATAAGTGCATACAGAGGAGAAGAGTTAAAGGGGATCGAGATGGTACTGCCTGGCTGAGGCTAATGTACTGACTTGCCATTTAAAGCTCTAGTTCCAATCTCAGAGATGGCAAGAGTTTTCACTGGTATCCCGATCCATACCTGAGGTATTATGTGTAGAGTGTTACCAATGACGCAAATGCCTCATCAGACGTTCGCTTTAAACACCACGGGAGTTACATTGGAGGACTATAGTTGCAATGACAAATTATAGACTTGATAGCCAGAGGGTGAGAAATAGTCGCAACAATAGTCGATTATTATGCAAAGGAAATTTAAATCATTCGAACATATTTTAAGTATTGTAAATAATTGAGTGGTCATTATACAGACTCATTGATTAATTTATAAGGACAGTAATGCAGAAGACTAACTAATTCCTTCATATTAGTAAAAATTTCATTCGGGTCCTGGGATACCAAATTTCTCGGAATCGCTTTTCGCTATCGTCATAGTCATTGCGTTTAGCCGTCACTTCTTAAAAATACACTTGTAATATGGCTTGAATTTCCAAAGGATGTTTGGACATTCAAGTATTCTATGACAGTCCCCAAGTGTAATATTAGGTACAAGATACCGATGCGTAGGAGATGGTTGAATTTCCTCGGATGACCTTATTTATGCGTGTGTGCGTTCTTAAGAAAAAAGAAGCGCTTTGGATGATTTTTCATAAAATAATTCCAAAATGACATTCCTATTTTCTGAAATTGTATTTTTAAACTCTGTAAGTAAACTACACAT
Organism: Hetaerina titia; assembly: GCA_037158775.1. NCBI lineage: Eukaryota > Metazoa > Arthropoda > Insecta > Odonata > Calopterygidae > Hetaerina > Hetaerina titia. The sequence goes on along the minus strand of CM073773.1, from coordinate 70,356,775 downwards.
TATTCCACATTGTAGTACACAAAACCTGTTGACTGTTACTAAAAAACGTGTTACGCTCAGATTTGAAGCCACGAATTTCACTAAGTATTGCATTTTATGGCAATATAACATTTAATGCTTTCTATAATGTGTTATACAACTTACTATCCATATGGTTACTAATATACCTTTGGCTTTGACAAAAACTGACCAGAGTGTTAAAGACGACAATTGGCAATTAGGCTCGTTCACTATGGGTAGTACATATTCTGAAAGTATGAGGTAAGCATCATTAATTCTTTTTTGACATTGACTAGGAAGCCTTGATGTAAGAAATTACGACAACAATGGATTAGGGACGTATGTACTTATTCACCATCAGCCACTAGGTGCAGTGAAGTGAGTTCACAACTCCCTCGATACTATCTTGAGATGTGGTACTCCAGGAAATAAATTAATTTACGCACTGTCACCTATTAAATATAAATTGAGATTTTTGTCATTTAATTTTAAGTACTAAATTATTGTTATAACATTGGTACATCTATGAGCGAAAGATTTTAGAAAGATTCGGAACCAACGAGTTTACCGATGACACTAAAGGAATTATAATTGCCCCACACTACTTAGGTAGGTCAGACCACAAAGATAAAATAAGAGAGATAGAGTCCAATACAAATAGATACAAATATTCGTTCTTTCCGAGGACAATCAGAAATCATAATAGTAAGAAACCGTCACTTTAGATATACTAAAACATTTAATTTACAAGTCGGAACAAAATTAAACATTGTAAAGATGTTTGGTGTATATATAGGTGCTTGCGTATGTTAGTTCGTAGTTTGTTGTTTGCATTTTTATGGGTTTTAAGGTTTTTTGCATGAATGCATACAACATTTTGTTTGTGGCTTGTATAAATTTGAGGCTTTTGCATGCGGGTTTTTTTTCTTAATTACGGATGGTGCCCTAACACCCCCCGTCACACGCCCTTGCAACGGCTTGCGGGGTATTAGGTAGATGTAGATGAGCGTAGGAAATTAGGTCTCACGTAATCTTTGTGAATTTCTTGCCAGCGGAAATCTGTGGACGGAATTTTTTATTGACATGATTCAGAATAAAAAAAGAATCAGCTTCTTGTTTAAAAAAAAACTCAGCGAGGGGAACCCTGAGCATCAGATCTGCGAATATGTTCCTGGTCGTGCTCCTTCTGCACATTAAACTTTTAGCCTTTCCACTAGAAACCAACGGACAGTACTCTAAAGTACTCGATCCTTCACTTCCCCCTTTCAATGTCCAAAATAAAGCTTTTAGGGCATGTCCACCGTTCTCTTCGTCTTGGATGTAATCGGTCGAATGACGCACGTGTTTCGCTTTTATGCACGTCTCGAGCCATCACTTATGCACCGGTCTCATTCGATAGCGAGATCATCAATTTCTATGTTCCTGTTTCTCCCTCTCTCCTGGAGTGCAGTGCAAGCAAAACTTTTGTTTAGATAAAAAATGTATCTCTACTCATGCAAAATCTTAACCGTTTCTCTTGGGACTTTATCCTCCTTCCTGGAAGATTTCTCGAGACTTACGGTTAGCAACCAAAAGAGAGCATTCGACCAAGAACGGAGAGTGGTATGCTTACGTAGGGAGTAAGTATGAATTGTTTACCGTGGGGAAATATTAAAACCTTTCATCCCTCCTTGCACGCATGACATGGCATGAATATTTAATACTAACAAGAAGGGACGTTTGGATCCTTGGTTAAAATAAGTTCAACCTACTAAAAGTAAAATATACCGTCAAATTATATGTACATATATATTCAAGGGTGGTCTGAAAAATTTCCGACTTAACAAAGATACAAGACATTTTTTCTGAAATTTTATGAGACGGAAACTTTTCAGATAAATATGAAAATGATATTTATATATATGTATATATATGTATGCATGTGTATACATATATATACATATGAATGCATACACATGAGTGTGTGTGTGTATATATATATATATATATATATATATATATATATATATATATATATATATATAAATATATAAATATATATATATATATATATATATATATATATAAATATATATATATAAATATATATATATATAAATATATATATATATATATATACACACACACACGAGTGTCGCTATTAATATTTTTAGCCTTGACAACACTAAGTGCTTTAGGCGCATCTGAAAGCTTGACCCTTTTTAAACTAACTTTCTTCAGAATATTTTGTCGTTTGATCATAAGTTGTGTTTTCACAGTGACTCGAAATTTTGGTCTCAGCAAAAAAAGACTACGACTTTCGACGTAGATTATCAAGACAGGAGTGCATTAATCAACTTATTTCCACTTTCGGCGATGAAGTCCAATCCTTTGCCACTGTGAAACGCTGATAAAACGAATTCCATCGTGGCCGCCATTCGCTCAGCGACGAAAGTAGTGAAGGTCGTCCAAAATCAGTTGTTGTGCCATAAAACATTGATGCTGTGCAAGAACTATCAACCCAAATCGTAATGTGATTTATCGTGAGATTGAAGCATTCTTTGATATTAGTATGATGAGTATCAATAAGATATTGCATGAACATTTAGATGTGAAATAACTTTTTTCGCGCGGATCCTGCATAAGTTGACAAAAGCTCAAAAGGATGCTCGTGTCAATTGAGGCAAAGAAAGGCTCAATAATTACAACCACAAGTTGTTTATAACATCTACACAGATGATGAATCTTGGATCTATGCTTAAGAGCCCGAAACAAAACAGCAATCCCCTGTATGGGTCTTTCAAGAAGAGGCAAATCCGAAAGAAGTGATTCCTACACGAAGCACATCGAAGCAAGTGATCGCCTGTTTCTTCAGAATAACTGAACATTTGGCAACCAAACCGTTAGAGCAACGTAGAACTGTGAATTCTGAATGGTACACGGTCATTTGTTTGCCAAAAGTGCTTGGTGAATTACGGAAAAAGAAGCGGTAACGAAGAATCATTCTTCATCATGACAATGAAATCAACTCTCACCGATCAGCTGAAACAACTACCTATTTGACTGGTCAAAATTTCGAATTGATGGGTCATCCTCCGTTCAGCCCTGATTTAGCGCTAAATGACTTCCTTTTATTCCCATTTATCAAGAAAAAATTGCGTGGCCAGCCGTTTTCGGCACCTGAAGAAGCCGTTGATGCATTGAAAAATCATGTTTTGGAGGTACCTCAATCGGAGTGGAAAATTGATGTATAGATGAAAATTGGTTCAAGAGAATGCAAGAGTGTATTGATTGTCAGGGAGAATACTTGGAAAAACAATGAAGCCATTTTCAACATTAAATTACTGTATTTTCATAATTAGGCTGAAAATGTAAATAGCAACCCTCGTAATACCAATACGATATATATACAGTTTTTTCTGGTAGCAGAAAGTTTTTCTAACAAATTTTTGAAGGAGTAAAATTTGAACTTGTGAAAGTTCTGTAAAGAAGATAAAGTTCTGTAAATATAACCTTTATTCTACCTTTCGTATCTTTCTTAAGAAAACAATAAATGCCTGAAACTTTTTTGTTTGCTATTTGAAACATATATTGCCGAATATCTCATAAATGGCACAAAACATAACGACATAACCAATTAACTAATTTTGTATTGAAATACATACAAAGCGGAGTGACTCGCACTTTAACTGCGTGTGACTAACTCCGGCACTTTTTCGTTATGCCAAGCTAAAAATCCCTTGCTCAATATATTTACTCTTTAAATGATCTCTTCTACTTTATTAGTTGTAAATTATATTTCAGGTTAAATAGTTCTATGCATCTGTTTGATCAATGTGAACTCCTCTAAATTTAATTATTAACAGAGTATTTTTCAAAAGATACAGTTTAAACACTGCATGGAATACTCATCTCGAAATCTCAAATTTTCGGCATTAGAATTATTACTATATTAAACACTAAGAGGCTACACCAACAATGAACTTTGGTATTTAGAAACGTTAGGAAATTTTCAATAAAAATTCCAGTTAAATTTGCAAATGAAATTAAGAACTAATTGATTAAATAGCTAACAATCAAAAACGATATACCTAATACACGAATGGCAAATAAACACCATTCAAGTGAACTTAAGCGAAATGTCTATGATTTTCGCAAAGATGATGCTCAAAATCATACCGAGTCATTCCGTCTCACGGCACAGAATTATAGCACATTCACGTGTCCTCTCAATTACAAAATGCATATTAGGGAAGAGACGACGCCCCAGTTAAGCCATAAAAAATGCAGCGGCCAAGAATACGGCTTAGGCCGGCAAGTCTGGGTCCTTAATCCCAGCCCACCTCGGCATATGGGAGGGAGTTAATCCTCACGTTATTCAAGATCGACTGCTGCTGTGTTTTGCAATCATAGGAGCTCGGTTGATTGATGAACATGTTATTTTTAGTGTGATGGGTTGATTCCTCTACCTTAGTCCCCAGCCGATTTATGTTATAATATGATTGAAGGTTTTAACAATATACTCGGTCTTAGCTCTCCTGTGTCATCACTATTTCAAAGCCAAGTTGTGTGAATTAAAATAAAAGTTGACATAGTTACTGTCACATTTCAATTTAAGTCCCGATAAATGACGAAAACACATTGTCTAATTAATCACAAAAAGCGTTAATAGTAACATTTTGTTTGAAAATTTATGGATCACAATGAAATCAAAAGTTTTGCATAATGAAATAAATCAAAATGCTATTCATTAGATAATATTATACGCAAAAATTGTTTTAAACGGTTTTATTATATAAAAGGATAACGTACGGTGTTTTAAAATGATTCTTACACTTTCATTCACGATGCAAGAAAACCAACATTGAAAGTTATACATTATTTTTGCAATGTTCATAATTATTATAGTAACGTATTAGATATTAACTCCCATCACTTATAAAAAACTTCAAATATTGATGACGAATCGACTTCGGCAAAGGAAAAAACAAATCGTTGAAGAGGTATCCTATACATAGGTCGTCGACATAATGAGGTGAAAATATTATGCTAATTATGGAATTATTTGCACATAAAATTTAAAACACATATTTGAGTGATGTATCAACTTCTAGTCCTGGAGATATACTATGGATGATGGTGCACTATTTGAGAATCATTAAGATGCAATTCATATAGAAAATAGGTATGTTTGAATTCCCCTGTACGATATATCGCCAAAATGTTCAGAAAATGGCACAAGGCGTAATAAAATGATGAAATGTAAACTGCCGTTACAAGTAAAATATAATTATTGCTACATTAATAAATTACATTGCATTTCCCAATTAAAAAATAAATAACTGAATCTTTTTCTACGTATCTCTTTGCTTAAATATAATTTTTTCACATGAAAGATAAGATATTTTAAGATCCCTTCTTAAGAAAATTTTAAGTTTCTCTTCAGAATTATGTACTTTCTTAAAAGTGTTCTGTGCTGATAAAAGATTACACTCCTCGATAATATCTTGTTGAATTCGATGAGCCACAAAATTTTAAACCTTATGTGTGCACACCACAGTGGAACTATTCTGTTTTCTTCATTTCATCACACGTAATATTTTTTGCATAACGCCCTTATTTCCGACATCTTTCTCAGTCTATTTTCGTCCGTGAAAAGTGCCGTGGGACTTTATTTAAATGTTGTACATTTTTACACAAAAAATCCAACGAAATAATTTCCAACAACCTTTGATATCAAAAGCTCTTCTCCTAAGACTCAAAATATATACGATTAGAATCGACAGAGATTGCATGTTTGCACCAGCTATGTTTGCATTAGTAATTTCGGTGTTGACATCTAAAGCTAGAGGTCGATACACAACCCGCAAGTATACCCAGTTAGGTCAGAGTGTAAGGGCGTTCGACTGCTAATCCAAAGGTTGCGGTTTTGAGCCTCGTCTCGGGCTTGGATGTGGTGCTGCCACGCAATAGATTATCTCCAATTTAGTTTCCGCATGGCGTTACCTAATCCGTCAATGCCTCAATAATACCCTGGCCACCATGAAAAAATGCAAAGCTTAAATACCATATACGGTATGTGATAATAATAAGTAAAAAATGGAATAATAACATCCTTATTCTTAAATGGCTTTCTATCGTATACTAAATATTTATGCACAAAAGTAAAATAAATGTATTCATATGCAGTTCCCTTTGAATTTATACATAAATTTGCTTCGGCACACATTGGAATTCAACGGGAAAACATATAATGCTATAATAGCTACGATGAATACAAGAGCATAAAAATAACAACGCGGACAAATAAAATGAATTAGAGAGTAGTTAATGGCCAGGATTAGAAATTACGAAATCATACGAAATAATAATGGCTTCTTTGAGAACAGATTAAGTTCATGGATTGAAAGAAAACATTTTAGTTATTAGTGATTATCGTCAAATATAAAGATAAACTTAAACATTTTTCGGCTAATCACCTCCTACTTGGGATCATGTAACGAAATTTTTGCAGTAACACTTTACTTTATCATTTTCCCTGCAGTCTCCTCTCTACATTCATTCCATTTCTATATGTCCCGATGATTATTTCTTGTTTAATCTCTAATAATATTTATTTTTTTCTTTCACTGTGTGTTTCTCTTCCACCCTTCACAACTACTTTAATTTTACGTTGAAATGGACGAGGGAATGCTGGGAAAACGAAATAGAGGGAGGAAAAGAATAGACATTTAGGATGAAATTTAGGGTGGTTGTAAGTATCCAAATCTATGAAATGATATATGCAGCATTGAGTAAGAGGATTTTTTGTGTCATGTTAGTTTGGGTTTATGAATACTGTAATGCGTAGTCATAGGGTCCAACAAAAGCCTACCTTAAGCCGGTAAAATATTACTACTACATACTAGTTGGTTGTCCATATTGCCTCGTCTTTAAAGCATCCCTAGGTGTACATGTAACTCTATCTCCATTTCACTTGGAACGTAATTTCTAGTACTCAAATGGTTTCTCACTTTAGTCGCTTACTCTTCAATAATACGCATTCTTCTCGCCTCCTCTCTACCATCTTCTTAAACATCTCTTCTTTAATACATGGACTCCTACTTTATCAAGTCTTATGCATCTATCATATGAGGGAAACTAGATAAAATATAACCCGGAGATCCATCCTTTTCTTCCACCACAAGAAAAATCGGGTGTCCCATGTATCTTATTCCAACCTTTTCGTATCTTATGTCTTCCTATCCTTCCTATTTCACCCAGTAAAGAAGCGGAATCCATCCAATTTGTATCAATCAGGGCGAAAGGGCGAAATGCGTTGCTTAAATACGATTTAAACGGTGATCCACGTTGGGGGTGGAGAGGAAATTGTCGATAGCATGTGGACGTTTTTTTTTAAAATATGTGGGACGAAATGTGTTCCCTCTCCAATTTTATTCCTTTTTTTCATTTACTTCCGCAGCTGCGAGTCGGGGTTCCTGGAGCTCTCCGAAGGCTCGGACGTGCTCGGGAGGAAGTCTTCTTCTTCACCGGCGGCCGGGGGTGGCACCGGCGGCAAGGGCCACTCCTCCTCCCTCGCCGGCAGTGGATCCGGCCTGCAGCTATGCGGACAGAACGAGAGGTTCGCGCCGCCGGCGGTGCTCTTCGCCGACAGGTCGTCCGCAACACTCCTATTCCAGTGAGTGTCTCTCTATCTCTTCCTCTCTCTTTCCCACTTTCTCTCCTCGTTCCCCTGCCTCCATCCACTTGAATCCCCTTCCTGCCTCTCATCAACCGTGGTTGTCTCTTCCGCCACCTCCCTACTACCCTTCCCCCTCTTCGCTCTCCATGCTCAACATTTTTTTTCGCTTCCTTCCCACCGAAACGTGAATTAAAGGCGCACGCCTTTCCTAGGATTTTCAAAGAAAATCCATGCAATCGATCGTCGCAATTATTGTGTCCATGCCAAATTATAATTGTATTCGAAGGAAATGACGTAGTACATTTTCACTCTCTGTTCCAAAAGGATGTATACCCGAGTATGACGTTACTCAGGTGGAAATTTTAAGTCGAATTTCGTCGCATTATAAAACAAAATTTAGCTTGCTACTCTTTCTTCATTTCTAGTTTATTAATAGTGTTAAAAAATGTTTATTGATGCCAATTTTTCTGCAGAAGCAAAAAATGGTAACAATTAATGGATCGTCTCTTATGAAATATTAAAAAAAACACAACGCATATGTATTTAATGTTTTCCTGAAATTTCAGAACTTTATTTTTAACAGAACTGTCATTCATCTTGAAAATTTTAATTTTCTCGTTTCTGGAAATCCAAGAAACTCGTTGACAATGATGGCAAGCCATCTTAAAATGGTTATTTGTACAATCAGAGGCTTGCATTCGCATAATTTTTATGCAGCACCTTTGGAGATAAATTTGAATGTAATCGTAGGAAAATTATGAGAATAATGACGAAATGAAATGTCTATGAATAATTTATTTAACAACCATTTCACATTTATTTAGGTGTCATTATGCAACATTGTGGTAGTAAGGTAACTACGAGAAAATCTAAATTCCTCCAAAAGCGTAGCGTTCATACAAATACCCTCATATTTCTACTCGACTGGTGGTGCTATTTTTACCTTACGAATCGATTTTAACAACGTGTATATCCTGATTGGCAGAACTTGACAGTTTTGTAACCGCTCGGATGACAGCTTATTCATCGTGCGAACAATGAAGCTAATCCGGAAGATTTGTCTCACTAAATGAGTAGCAAGAAAAACCAGGTCACAATTACTTCAACCCGAAAATTGTTGTGGAAACGATTTTAGGCACAGCTACCAATTTTCATTCGCTATTCGGGTAAAATATTTTTCATAGAATCGAGTGTCAGACGTGACTTCGTGGAATATTTTTATTTAAATTGAAAAGATAACGATTGCACCGTCTACTGTTGCATTTTATCTAAACCTCACTACGTGTTTCGACATTTGAACTCCTTCTTCAAAGGCGTAAAGCATTGAAACGCGAAGTTTGGTTTAAATAAGATCAAACCGCGAAAGGTAAAATATGTTTCGTAAATTTTATTTTGTTCCTCACAACTTCGATTCATTTTCACGCAGTATTATTCCAATTAAAAATATTAACATTGGCATGAAATTAACACTTTGAAAAAAGGATCCAACTTGATATAAAAACAAAAGGCATTCTAGGGAAGATATTATTTACTGATTTTGAATGAATTGAGAAGTTGCCAAAATGTGGCGAAAATCCTTGCGGGAAGTTAGTTCATTCCTTTTATTCACCTGTCTATTAAATCGTAAGAGCAATAACCAATTGTTGACGACCTTTCAGTGGTCTGAAAGTATTCAAAGTTAAGAGTCAATCCTTACAAGCCCTGACCAAGGTGTGACAATATTAACTTGAGATAATGTTTATCTTACACAAATTTGCGTGAATTGCATAATAGTGTTCTTTGGAGGAGCATTAAAGGAATTGGGTGAGAAGGCCATCAATTGGCCATCAAAGGGGGTCAAATGTGCATCCTCGTATGGCGGGTGCCGTCGTAAACCGTTTAATGACGGCCTTCAATTGATTAACGATTACTACACCAAGAGGGTGGGAAGGCTACAAATCTCTCCAAAGGAAGGGAGCGAGAGCATGAGTTAAATTGAGCATTTTCACGCGCACTGTGTCGGTGCACGGAAGCAAATGGTGCAGCCTAGGTCCTCGCTCGAGTCTCTCACTCAACTCGAACACCTAACCGCCCCTCCCTACCGACCTTCGGGGGACAAAACGGAGAATGTGAGACCGAGGACAGAGTCTGCTTCTGAAGGCGATTAAATTGGGGAGCAGGGAGTTGCGAAGACAGTTCATGCATGGATTCTCCCCCTTCCATAACGTCCGACCTATCGAACTACAGATAACTAGATTTGAACAGGCTACGTAATCGCGGTCGTGTCTCCGTTGTAGAGTTCACAGTTAGTCATTGCTGGGAGACGTTGCGCTAACCGCCAAACCAAAGTCCAGTGGTGTGGGTCCAGACCAACTCCGCACAAAGCTGTTAGTCATCATATTTTCGTAGTGTCTCCAACCAAATATTGAATATCAAACTAAGAATAAATTACAGATTATTCTATTCAATGTAACAGCAGGCTTGAAGTTTATTTGATGAATGCAAAAATTTGACTTATTCCATATTTCATCATTTGTGGTCATTCTCACACCTGCAGAATTGCAGAACTTAATCATATTTTTGCCAATTTGTTTTCATCCGAGAAAACGTAGGAGTGACTGGCAGCGTATATGATAGAGATTTTTCCGTTATAATTGACGAGTGAAAAGGTGTTTACTGTTTACACATATTCCTTAAACACTGATACTCTCCTCAAATTAAAGGTCATCACTTTTGAAATATGGAAGAAATGAGTGTTTTTAACACAATTGGCAAATAACGAAAAGTTATTTTTTTAATGCTCAGATGTAGTAGATGCCTATTAAAAACTATCACTTTGCCTTAATTAGAAATATTCCTTTATGTGATCTCCCTGCTGTGGTTCAGAATGCACTTTTAGTAATTTCTTTAATATCATTGGAATTTTAACAATCATATCGTATCAGCGATCATGCATAAAGAATCATTAATTAAGTATCTCTGATAAATCTAACCTTTGCATGGGAAACCTCGTATTTGCAGGAAATATTTCGAGAGAGCATTTAACAGTCTGACCAATGACCGTAATCCCTGTTGAATATTGGCTAGTAGCAATGTTTTGCAGCGCTTCCATCATTAGATGTACCTTTATACGCCTGGATGAAACATCTCGGTTACCAAACCATCTTCAAGATAGATCCACCTTTTTACTAACTACTTCATGGCTAATTTCAAGAAACTGCGGGAGATGCCGCAACAGTAACTTTAACGGAGTCATCCGCTATGTGTGCATTACAATGCAACAATTTCAGAGAGTAAAAATCATTCGCCTTGACCGGGATTCGAATCCGGATCCCTCGATATCCGGCCGAGTGCTTTAGCCAGTCAAGCTACCGAGACGTCCTCTTACACTCTGAAATTTTGGGGGCTTTAAAGGAACAAGATGTTGTGACATTTTTTTTGCCAAAGTCAAATTTGTCTTTGTCAAAATTTTGACAAAGCACTCGGCCGGATATCGAGGGATCCGGATTCGAATCCCGGTCAAGGCGAATGATTTTTACTCTCTGAAATTGTTGCATTGTACTTCATGGCTCTCAAATTGGCGTTATCTGTTGGTTATAAGCACAGAGTGGTTGGCGGCGGGGTAACGCCATCGCCTACCAATCCAGAGGTCGATGGTTCTAGTCCGCTTAAGCGGGTTTGTATGTTTCTGTGATTGTTTTTATTATACTATACATAGCTACAAAGAGGTCTTTATTTGGGCGGAATTGAAACTAAATCACCCCTTTTTCCACTTAACCATCATCATATGCATATAACAATGGTCATAACATTTGTAGGTCCATTCATATCGTATACACTACCTATATACGTGCATACACTCTACATATCTAAACGTTCACAGATATACATATCTAAACAAACATGTACATACATATTTAAATTAATATTCACCTGCACATAAACAAAGTAAGTTACAGTGGCGAAAGAAAACATTAAAAAGTAAAAGTCCAAGCAATGAATGAGGTTTGTGGAAAAAGCTATGGAGAGCGTGACGTTGCTCAACTACTATAAACCCACGTAAGAAAACACCCACGAAGAGAAGGGGGGTTGTGAAACATCTGCAAAAACCCTATCAATTAAAAGAAAGATATATAGAAATTATAAATGTTTATACAGTCATTATATAGTCATTATTATGATTATGTTTCACATTGGATACATACTCGTATCATCATGTCACAGAATCAGAAATTAATAACATTAATCACTCATCAAAAGTAGTGAGAATCATTACATTAAAATTAAAGATAACGATGCGAAAACTACAAGTTTAGATGAGAAAAGAAAAATTTATAAGGGTTAGGTTAAATAAGGAACTATGAAGTCTCAATCTCGCACCAATAAATTCGTTAAATAAATTAATAAAATATATAAAAATAGCCATGATCATTAATTCACTTCGTGGTAGTTTGACATGTGTAATTGCCACCACATAACCACAACATAAATTTAGAGAGTCGTTCGTTTAAATTGTCGACGAACTAGCCTCAGAAACTGGAAGAAGTTGCCAAAAGTTCTTTTTCCGCAAAATCGTATTATTACTACCACTGTCTGTATGTGAGTTTTTTTAAAGATAGTTTTTCATTTCCACTTACTCTTCGTTCTGGATTAGGTTCCACCTAATTCAGAAACCGCCTTTAAAATCGTTCCGCTTGCTGTTATATTATACTCTCTAGGCTCTCTATCCAATTAAGTTTGCCATTTAATTGTATTGATGTTTTCATCTACAAATATGTGAAACCAAAACGACAGTACTTTTTTTATCACATTACATTTTTATATTGGTAGCTGATTCACACGTAAATTTTTCTTTCTTCGGAATTAGATCTATTTTGAAGAAATTGCAATTAGGTAAATCCGATTCCATCATCAATTATAGGATTTCAAGGAGAACTTTGGGCTAATCAAAGGAACGAGCCAATGTACAAGTATTGAATTCATTTAACTTCATTACGGAGTGCAGGTTCATAATGGTATCACTGCGTTTGGAATAACTTTTTTTGGAATTATAGCACGGCGGATTACAACTTCCTCCCCGGTTTGCCTTTTAATAAGGGCTCAATCGGAGTCCCGAGTGCTTTTGCTCTTTGTCCTTTTGAGCGCACATTGTTTATTTGCAAACATAACCCCAAGGGCATCGAGAAGGCACCGATGACGAGCTCGGACACGTAGGCTGGGTAACAGAAATTTTCCACCATTTTCTGGAATGACAAAATAATCCCCCATCACCAAACGTGCCTCCGGGTTTAACATCCCCCGGCCCAGCCATTTTCTTCATTATGCGAGATGCGAGTGACGATTCATCACGGGAGAGTCGACCGACGACACTCGAGCCCCTCTCCCACGCGTAAATCCTCCCTTGATTGGTAAGTCTGCAGACACAAACACGTATACCCTCACCACAACTTTAGCGACACCGGTGGTAGGTAACGAATGGCCGGGAGGAAGGGCAAATGCCGATGAGCACTCGGGAACATACGCAGGCCGTTGCCGCGGGAACGACACAGGACTTGCTCCGGGGGATGAAAGGCGTGCGCTGCGGGTCAAACACCCCTCCTCCTCTTCCCCCTCCCCCCCGTCTCTTACACCCTTCGTTAACCCCTTCCACTGCACTCCCCTCCCTCCTTCATTCCCTTAACAACCCTCGCGCCTCCTCGCGAATCGCATAATATCGCAGGTTGACTAATTTCACCGCTAATACTGACGAATGGGTCGAGTAATTCAAAGCTCTTCTACACCCCCAAACCTCTGTCGCTCGACGAAATAGCTAATGGACGCGCGGGATCTAAGCATCTGCTGATTGCTACGGTCCTTTGATGAGCATATTAACCTCCCTTCGCTAAAGTCAGAGAAAAAAATCCCGACTCTTAGTTCATCTTTCCTTTCTCTTTGACTCTCGGTGAGAATGGAGGCATTTTCGCTCATGCTTGTTTAAAATTCAGGACCCTTGGAATTAACAATGCATAAGTTGCATTTGTACTTAGGCAACGGTCCTCATTAACGATGTGATAGAAAACAAAGAAAGGATAGGACATGGATGCGACGATAATTAATTGCCGTTTATAGCACCGATGCATCATCAATATTTGACTTTTTGACAAATAAGGATTTTTTCAAGAAGAAAGATATTAGTTGTTTGCTCTATCGTAAATTCAGACGCCTACAAGTTCCCCAATAGGCATTTTGGAATTCATTTATTGCATCAGAAATAAAAAAGGCATGGCATAAAATACAATTTACAGGTTCAGTTTTTCATATGATTCCGTCATAATTAATTTCTTTCTAAATTTTTGGAATTAAAAATCTGAGTAAAGAAAGTGACATTTGAAAAAGCCCTTTTATTTCAATTGCTAAAAAAATTATTATCTCGCTGATTTCCCTTAAATATATGAAAATGATAATTAACAGCTTCTTTTATAGCATTCTCATTTGAGGATATATGTTTAAATTGGTATGATAAATACAAATACTGATATACTCGTACAGAAGTAAGGAGGAATATTGAATGAAATAACAGATTTTTAAGGCCAGCACAATGAATAAGAATTATTACAGAATAATTCATATGCTGTTAATAAATAAAAATAAACTTTACAGCTACATAATTGAATATATTAGTTTTTAAATATCACATCTGGATTTATCTCATATACTGTACCCCTGAAGAAAGTATCGTGTTGTTCCATATTTCTCTAAGTTGTTCCATGCATAATTTCCTTTACATGAATATGAAATAGGCCACAGCTGAAATAAAAACAATACTAACAATAATAAATTTACTTGAAAATTGGTGGAAATAGAAACATAGAAGAAGTGGAAGTTTCGATATTTGAGACGCAAACTCTGCAGGAATGGAAGAAGAGTAGGAATGAGCGTAATGAAATGGAAAGAAGGCAATCATCAAAAAGGCCATCTACCAGAGGGAATATCCCCAAAGAGTAAAACCTATCATCTGTAAGTAAGATAGCATTCCACTAGAACATTTATCTCTATTATATTTTTATTAGTGTAAACAAAAAATACCGGGACCGTAAACTTGAATGGCACCAAATAATAATTAAAAAAAAATAATAATAATGAAATTAATAATTAAAAAATAATAATAAAATTAAATTAAAAAACACCACACACACAAATTATAAACAAATAATTAAATAAATAAAATAATAATAATAAAATAAATAAAAAATAATAAAACAAACTTACAATCACTCGATCACTAGGGTGAGTTACGAAATAACTTTCACTCTGGTGAATAACATTCAAACACACACTCAGGGTTTGCAAGGATTCCTCTTTTAAACTTTTATTAGCGTTGAGATATGGACAAAACTGCATCAAAGAAGAGGAAACTGCGTCCTCAATGGGAATTTAGTGCATTGGAATTATTATTAAAGATACCTCAAATGTTGGCCACATGAAAATAATATAGTACGGGGTATGTACGGTGTCGATAGCCAATGACGTGAAGTGGGGAAAGGTGAATTGAGATAAAAAATAAAAATGGTAACTCACGGGATTCGAACACTCACTGGAGAATCCCTCGATAGCGGGTGCCTGCAGGAACAGGTCTGGATGTTGGTCACACTTCCACTGTATCTGAGCGGGACGCTATTATAGGAGGTCACCAGGATGTGATGAAACGAAAAGTTGTATTTTGTGAAGGACGAAAAAGTATTTAGGAAGAATCAAAGAAAAGGTGAGAGAGACATTGACCAACAGTAATACGTCTACAAATTACAATGGAAAAATGATGAAAATAAGAAGTGGACAGATCGAATTAAGAGAGGAGAGTGGAATTTGAAACGTCTGGCGATATTAATTTACAGAAAAAGAAGGAGGAATCTAACATGATTTCATCTCACACTCGTTTACAAAATATGTTTTGGTAAAGTCGGTGAAGTGAGAGTAAATGAAATACAAATAGGGGACGTGAAATTGAAATAAATAAATAGGAAGAGATTACCTGGGAGGAGGATTGGGGATGCTACCCTAGGATCGATAAACATAGATGGAAAAAATATGTACAAAGATTCCTGTCCTAAAAGGTTAATTTTGATTTCAGATAATTATTATTAATGCAAGAGTCATTCATTATTTTCAATGTTAGGTGAATTCCCTTCAATTTGCGTTGCTTAAAGGTTAAAAATCATATATGAACTCATTTCACGGAATTTACAGGTATCCTAGATATCCCTGTATACACGTACAACAGAGAGGTGTTCGCCATGAGAGGCAATTCCCGGAACACACAGATGAAGAAGGCATATCCAAATAAATAGGAAAGCGTAAGAATGATGAAGCAAGCTCCCGGTGCCTTAGAGCAAGGGAATAACCGGAGTGCTATGACACTATAAATGTGGAGGTTGAGAATCGGAAGTCGATTAATTGATTGGAACAATGATTGCAACTGAATCGACGTAAAAGACACCCACCAATTGAGTTCACAGTTGAAAGATATACTATATAAACCTAGATCAACGATAACTGTTTATCTAAGTTTTGTCTTTACCATTAGAAGGTCTGGAAAAACGAATCAAAAAGAGTAATTATATATAATATTTGAATTATTTGAAACCGCCGAAATGAAACTATTTATATGATTGGTAAGGGAAACTATTTATATGATTTATATTTATATGATTGGTAAGGGCAATTATCAAAGGTAATTACCCTTACCAATATTAGCCAATCCATATATCCGTCGCATTTGGTAAGGTAATTCGCTTAGAAATAATAGGCATAAAATAGCAAAATAGCGTAGGTGTGATGATAATGGTATATGCACTGGGTATTTTCAAGATGGATTATGGGACGGCCAACCGCCTGGAATGAAGTACCGTTGAGGTGGACGAAGGATCTAACTTCGATACATCCTTTCCAGAAACTCAGGAATGACTGGGAAACTTTGATCAGGTTGACCAAATTCAGCACTTATTTCGTAACTTGTGACCTGGATGATTTAAACTCGATATAGGGCTCTCTTCCAAAACCTGCTGTCAATGTTTAGGACCGGTTTCAAAAGATCATGATACTTTCTAGTTAATGGTTGACAATTGCAAGTCGGATAGTTGTGAGGAAACAAGCTTTTGGGGGTCGTTCAAAACGATTAGTTAAAAAAATTAGTAATGGGATGATTATACTAATTTTTAGAAGCAGCTTACTTTACTATCGACTCAAACAGACTATCAGGCGAACAATGGTAACATACTGCTCACACTTTAGGTTATCAGCAACGAGAATATACGTACACAAGTATAACTGATGCTCTGAAATAAATTTCTCTGGCACACCAGATGATAAATTCTCAAATTCGAATCGTAGGTTATGAAATAAATAAATTTTTGCATAACAATCAATAATTTTATATTAGTTGTAAGGTAAATTTATGTATCATTGGCAACAAATGTGCATTTATGACATCCTGTTAATATTAATATTCTTTGCTAAGGAGACAGAAAACTTATTTCCTAAGAAAATAATATTTCCATTTGAAATAAGAAGACATAAGAGTATGAAGAAAATAAAGTACTATTTTATGAGTTTTAAACAATAATAGTTCCTTAAAAATATAAAATGTGGAATATATATAATCACGGCATATTCTTGTGTGTGGCTATTCATGTAGTAGGCTATACCATGGATCATGTGAAGAAGTATGATAATACACATCCTATGTATGTGAATTACTGTAACGAAATAAAATTGTTATCGACCAATTCTTTTCAAGGCATTTCAACGAAGAGCGTCTTGAATTATTTTATAATATACGGCACAGCCCTGGATAGCACAGCATCAAAGTAATCTCAAGGAGAAGCTTATCATGAATAATATAAAAGGAAGCGGAGTATTTTGTAATGTTTTTCAACTACGCAACTAATCTATGTTCACATTTCAAATGTATCCCCCCATCGGGATACGTTTGGCGCAGAGCGCTGAGGAAATCGAAATTCAATGAATACGATAAAAATTGTCCGTTGCTCTCGACTTTGGCTCTGCTAAGTTTCGGCTTGTTTTTTTGTAATATGAATTCCTTTTCCGTAAGAGAGAGGAAAGGAAAATACTTATCACTCATGAAGGGCAACGCCAGAAAACGAAGACATTTCCTCTTTCGCCCCAACCCACATGCTCTAAGACCAGACTCCACTCCCGGTCTCATTTCGACCCATTGACATTTCCAGCCGATTTCCGGCTAAAATACTTTACCAATATGTACACATATATTCCGTACATTTAGATTAGTTTTCTCTTTCCCGCACTTCCCCCTCGCCTTCCGCCCACATGCCCGATCATCCCCCGTTCAACCCTCGCAATCACCCCTAACCTCAAAGACTTTTCCAGAAAATCAAAAATATAAGAAAAAATGAAATATCCAATCCGGAGAGACGGCGAGAAAACTTGAGTTCCTCCAGGGATAAGAGGGGAGGGGAGAAAGATGAAGGAAGGGAAACCATTTTCTTCTGTTATTGGGAACTTTTGGCGGAGGAAAGACATCATATCCGTTCTCGGGAACATAAAAATAAATGCTTTCGCTGTGCGCGTGCGTACATTCGCGCGGTTCCCCTCAAACCCTTCCTTCTCGAGGAGCGCAAAAGGAGTGGAGAGGGAAGAGGGTCCGGGGTCCCCCCCCCCTCGCCATCCTCATCCGGCCTCCACACGATGATGGCGAGGCCATCGGAATTCTAATCCTTTTGGGTCATAATAAAAAGTTCTTTCGCCCTCTTTCGCAAATGTTTCTTTCTTATCGTGCTATGGCGATGCCTTGGAGAGTTGATTCGTTATGTGTTACTCAACTACGGCAAACGGTGAGCGAAAACGATGGAAGATGGGAATCTCTTTTGGATTTAGTGCCTCGTACGTGACTCTTGATTGAACAAAAACGATTCCCATTTACATCCAGATGTGTACCCAACAGTTTCGCACTCCAGATTTCAAAGTACTTCCTCTTTAATCGAGCTATTTAACAGATATGCATGCGATTTAATGTCGACTCATAAGGCTAATGCATTTCGGATAATTATTTTCATCGCTTATCATCGGCAGTTAACACACGAATTCTTGGATGCTTGATATCATCTAAGAGTGAATTTTAACATAAATGAATTTTAAATTGATAATGGAAATCAAATCCAATGATATAAATCCATTATGGATATTTTTGTTAAGAGTGTGGCATATTAATGGTTTTTCACTGTATCTTGACCTGTTTTTCATTGCGGTTGAATTTTTATTTGTATTTTTACTGAAATTTGGTCATATATATATTGGTCATATTCTACTGCTGGACCTTTATTTTCTCGTGTGTAGGGGAAATTGATTCAGCACACTAAGGTCACATTTATCAAACGTGTAATTTGCGTAATTTTTTCCAAATTTTAGTAAAACACCCGCGACGACAGAGAAAGTACGATTAATTCATTGGTGATCACAATTTTATCTCTAAAGTGAACACAAAAGGAGTTTAATAAATCATACCACTAATTTTTCAACATCTGACTATCGGTGACGAGCCAGCAAGTCCTGTCCGTGCTGATCCTTTAACATGCTGGCTAAAACCCTTAGTAATTCAACTTTAGGAGATCCTGAATGGTTAACACTTAGCAACGGTTCATACTTCGTAAAAGTATAAGAATAATCTTTACGACAAGGCGATAACTTACTTTAACGTATCAAAGCATAATCCACGGTCAACTAAATTTTTCAAGCCTCTGCACGATCATAATCGATTTTATCTAATGCTGTTATATTGCCTATAATGTCTTACAGTTTTAATTATTATATATTATTTTATATATTATTTATTATCATTATTTATTATATAAGTATTATGTTATTGAATTTTAATGTGGTGTGCTTGATTAAAGAGAATCAAACATTTGCAAGTAACACAGAACCGAGTAAACTGCTTAAGCTATTAAGAGACATCAACGAAAGAATATTGAAACACTGCCAACATTGTTGTCCAATTATTGTAAACAACGTTTAAAAAAATTAAACTACAAGATTTGAGATGATAATAAGCCTCTGCAAATTAATACAGCTGTTATTTAAATTTCAAACAATACTTTATGAAGGATATGTATCAGATCACATCAAAGGAAAACAGACTTCGAAAGTAACTCCTATTATGTGCTTTCACGGACTGGCTGAATATTAGAGCATTCATGTCCATATTGGTATCTGTTCTAGCTTCACGTCTTTCAAAAGCGTATGTTATCTCAAATGATATCTCTTATATAGATATATCTTATCCCGTATAATATCTCAAATAAGTTATGTCACAATATCTTAGTAATGAAAACCCCAAAGGTGTATGTTTCTCTAAGTCTACCGAGCATTCTATGATGAACCCATTCTTTTCATACATTAGGTCCCCCTTTTACCTATTTCTTAAACCACGCCTGCGACAGGACATCTTCGTTAGACTGGTTTGAGAAAACTATTCTAAAAGAGACAATCATATATATTGTCCAATGACACAAATAAAGCGCACACGCGTGAACTCTGTCAATTAACGCAACAACTGGAACCCCATGATGAAATCTCTCTTCTCACAAGATCACTTCTAGTACTAACCTCTTCTTGCATTACCACAATATATTCAATAGATTCAGGCGAGTTGCAGTGGAAGTTCGTCATTATGAATAAAACAAGTACCGCAGGATGGTTCAGTGAACCGAAACTCGTTGTACGTTACCAATAAACCTGTGGAAAAGTGCAAATTTGTTTTTTCTCATAATTTTCGCAATAATAACACAATTCACGTGTTTCTTAATGCCTGTCCTCCCACGTCATTTGGAGCACGATGTGATGATTTGCAGTCGCAATCGGATCGGCCAAAGCCTCTTTAACTTCGAGTCTTCCCCCCAAAAAATGAGGGGCAATAAGTTCCCTAGTTCCTTGTGCATACTAATATAGTATACACGTATACATACGAGTGAAAAGGGAGATTTTCTCTTTTCCCTCAACCGTTTCGACCTATTTAAATGGGACCCCTTCTCCTTCTTTGAATTCCCACCACCCGATTAAAATAATACCGCCGCCTCCTCATCCAAACATTCTCCTCCTCCCTTCCTTTTTTCTCCCATTCCAACGAGGTCGCTTCTCCACTTCAGGGGCCTTGCCCTCCCTCCTCTCCCCTCGGAGTACCCACAAGGGAGTGGGCTCCCGCGCGTTCACAAGCGAACACACACACACTCATGCATACGTCCGTGTACAAACGCAAGGGTACATATTCACAACTCTTTGAGAGAGCGATGTTCGCTGTTAAATCGACCCAACATTCAACTTGACTAGCGGGATCCGCCAGCACGAGGAGTCAGTATGGGAATACCAGCTTGTTATCTGGAAAATTTGTATGAAATCATTGCCATTATAGTTTTTTTTTCATTTCCATTCGGACTGACACGTGAAATATTCTACTTACTATAGCAGTGAATAGACGTGCGTTGGGGTTCGATAAAAAATTCCTCTGAATGGGCATTCGTTTCGTTCACAAATTTACAAGCGATGATGAAAGTTCTGACCCAGAACCGAAATTAACTGAATTACAGTTTATTTAATATTTTAGTGTTTGTTATTTCGGTTTCCCCCTCGTACGTAGAACAAATTTATAAAAATAAATATTCTCATATGCAGTCAACAAAATGACTCGGAGTTTGATAGGAAATTAAGTTAAAATTTTGTCAATGCGGGAGGCCTCATCGAGCAATTAAGCAGTTTGTCGGTTTGACATGGTATTTTTCATGCATTAATATTCCAAATACCACTAAAAATGAGGACCATTTTGATGTCGTCAGTTTCAAATCTATTTCAATATTATTCTTTATCTTGATAAAACTTAACTTCACACACAAGTTTTCAATAAATTCAATAAAAAAAACCTTCTTAATTGAATGAACAATAGTTAAAACTACTCACTATGAACAACCTTTCAATGATTTTTTTCAATTAATTCAGGCGGCACTGGTCCCCATTCTACCTGGAGATTGAAGGAAAAATATAAAAACCTAAGTCACAATTGATTAAGCTAAAATAGTGGAAAATTGTAAATTGATGTCATTTTTCATATTCTATTGCACTATATTCTGCCTAAAACTTCGAAATTTCTGCTTCTTATCGCTCTACTTTTATATTTCTAAGGCTCTCTTCTCCGGCGCGTAGGTGACCATTTATTCAGTTTTTAGGCTCATAATAAGGCAAGATCACGGGGTGGCTCTCTAAGCACTGTCGGGTGTCATTAAATCCAATACGACGACTTTCCCGAAGAATGTATGTAATTGATTTCTGTCGGAGTGATATCCCTTTTGTCTTCTTTGCTTGAACTGTTACTGTAATTGGACAGTTGGCGCAACTTCCAAGAACTTTTTATTGGGAGAGATTTATAACTTTTATTTACCAATGCTTTGTTCATTTTCTACATGTACACTTATATAGTACCCTTCAAGTCACGGCTAGAGTGCCAGGGGGTGAATCATCACCCCGCATACCAAATCAATAATTAAGCAAAAAGAAATTCCTATCAACTTGACTTGTAGGAAGCCTTTTATGTTCGAATGCAATTTAAACGTTTGTACGTTATTTACTACGAGCATTGCTTCGCAGTGGTTCAAAGCTATTAGGCTAGAAATTAGTTTTAAAGTTATTATGCATAAAATTTGTGTCGTCAAATAGCGGAATGGAGGCAATGGAGATGAATAAGCCCCACTATATCAAAGTAGCCATGGTCGCGGCAAGTAAAGTTTATGTACAGGAAATGACACAATTATGTTCCTCGTAGCTCGTGATTAATTCAATGATTTAAACTTAATTAAATATATACTTTCTGGTATTCGTATTCGATTGGTAGTAAGTTTACAAGTAGTCAGTAGGGATTTGGTAGAAGAAAATGACATCTATGTAAGCTGTTACTCTTCTTTAAATTCATTAGTGAACCCATAATCCAACTCTCGAAAAAGAGTCAGTGAAGGCAAATACAATACTAAAAAAATCCATCTTTATTAGTGGCAGCGTAGTTTGCCCGTAATTGATCATTTATGACCCCCATCTAACTTGCCCTGTTAGTATGAGGTTGAATAAATATTAGGTTTATGGCTTAATTCATTCAATAAATCTTTCCCCATACCTAAAAGTGATTGAAGTTGACTTTGAGCCAGAGGTAATTAATATCCACACACTAGAGTAAAGTAATTCGATGAAACATTCAACTTGACTTGAGGGATCCATCAACACGAGAAGTTAGTATAGATTACGAGCTTGTTATTCAATGTAGATAATATTTCAATATTAGACTTTATTTCGACCATAATCATCATGGGTTTGAAGGAATATGATCCGTTCTGAAATAATACAAATTGTAAATTTCCACAGCAATTGATTGCGCACCATCCGTTTCAATGCATTATCACCAGGTACATAATACGTCACCACCGTAATATGTACCTTATGGTGAACCATTAATGTTGCAAGTGTTATTCATGATTGCGGTGAATAAATGACAATTTTCATTATTTCAAAATGTTTCACTTATGTAAATAAGAGACTGACTATTCTATTTACATGAGGAATATGTTATTCTGATCACGTAAAGTACTTCTCATTATCACAGTCCGAAGACCCCTTAATACCAACTTTAAAATTACTGCTTCCCAGCTATCTGTTCTTTCCCTCATATTTCCGATATTTTCCTTAAACTGCTTCTCGTGGTTCATCCTTTGCCTTCCTCTGTATATTCTTCCCGCAAATATTGGTCTTCAGTAAGCAATAGTACCTCGTGATGCGTTCAATTCTTTGTCCTCCTCTTCTTGTAAGTGTCCTCAATAGGTTTCTCTCTTCACTAACTCTTCGAAATACTTCTTTATTTGTTACTCTCTCTATTCAATCTCTTTCATTTTCATCTTTCTACTGCATCACCACATTTATATCCCATTCTATTACCTTTCGTATACAGCTCCTGACAGCCACGTCTCAGATTCGTAGAAAATTATACTCCATGCATAAGTTTTAATGAAACACTTCCTTGTGTCTATGCTGGAATTATTTGCTGTTAGAAGTTTTTTTCTAACAATAGAAAGTGTTCTTCACCATTCACGCTCTGCTTCCTGCATACCTCATACTTCTTTCATGGCTGGTAATATTTCTGCTTGGTGGCCTAAATGGTAAAATCGCAAATAATTTCTTTAATCATGAATAAAATTTTTATAGGGTTTTGAATGTTAGAGGAAGACCGAAGATTTTTGGAAAGAAATGGCAAAGAATTGGAGATAGATTTATTGAGTGACAATGGAACGCCCAAGCCTGTATTAAAGCCGAAGGAAAATTGGATGAGGAAGTAGGAGAAAAAATAAATATATTTTACGACATTAAAGTAAATAGAAAGTATTTTAAGTTTAAATATTGCTATTTTGCAATATGTTATTACAGGCCATTAAGTACTGTCTAAGGCAGGACTATTAAATATTGTATTCAATATTTAGTTCCTGGACCAATCGAGAACCTAATTTGAACGACAGATTACTGTGAATGATAGTGCATATTCTAATATATATATATATATATATATATATATATATATATATATATATATAATATTCAAACTTGAAAATCCCGCCAAACGGCGCACAAATATTCATTCAAACAGAAATAGGTATACGGAAAGGGGATAGGAAAACACATAAAAGGTGAAGACAGGACATGTGGGGAAGGCGGTTTTTGAGCAGATCACGAAAGTAAAAATATTTCCCTATCCGGGATTTGAACCACGGACCTTTCCTTATACCTATTGAATGAATATATATATATAATATATATATATGTATGTATATATACATAGAAATATATATGTTCTATTAAACGTATATATTGTTGTTTATACTTGGTTCCTCCTAATCAAATACACAATTAGATCTGAAGCATAATTTCTTCTTTCCCTATCTTCCCTTGCACCAAACTAGCGCCCGCATAGGTTCCTAAGTACACTCATTTCAAGTGCTCCGTCCACGTCATATCCCTTTGAAACCCTGCAACATGTTACGGTTTCATTCAATCCAGGTATTTTTACGTGGAATCACCAGATTCGCAATCATTTTTTGATTCAAAGACTGTCAAAAGTAGGTACTTATCCCATGCTTCATGGATATTCGGAGAATAAGGCAATGAATTACAACTAAGCTGTCGTAGGCCTTACCTAAAGTTTGCAATGAGAGAAATTTCTTTCCTCGTCCACTTGTGTGAGAAAACCGTAGTAAATCCATCCGAATTTATTTTCCCCTGTTATATGGAAGCACACCAAGCTGAGAACAATACACCAGGCGTTCGTAGTCGGTCGATTCGTTATTTAAATATATATTATACATTGTTAAACTGAGTAGCATTTTTTCCATTTAATATTGTGGTTGAAAATTTTAAACCATTTTCCGAAGAGATTCCATGTGATTATACATATCCCATAGCATACACGCATAACATATAGTATCACAACCTTAAAACTTATGTAAAACTATGTTTGGCATTGCACTCATTTTTTAATCTCTCTCATTATGCCAGCTCTCTCTTTTTTACTGTTAATTCTTTTGATAATGGAAGGCATTTAATTAATGCATGTTTACCGAAGCGTATTTTGAGGGCTAAACCAGTAAGCCATCACAAATATTTTTCATTTTGTCAAACCCAGCAAAACGATAAGCATTATACCAGTTTCCGCCCAAACGTTCTTGATTACTGGTTCTGCTTTATTTTTAATCGCAACCTCTGTTAAATACCGGTGAATTCCTAAACATTTTCGGTAATCTGAAACATGTTTACAACTGAAAAATACCCTAACAATAAAAGTAATGAATAATTGTAATAACCATATGGACTATTGTGTTTGCAACAAGTCAGTTCATTTAGCTATAATATGCATCATAAATAAACGCGCATACACAATAGTGTGTGTACCTTTATTGCGCATTGTCCCTGTGCATTGGTATCAGTTTAGTGCCTCTTTGATTGATTTTCCAATTCATGCAATCAATTTTTTTTATTATTAAAATCGTTGAATTGAAATTGAAAATATCCCACCTTGTTCATAAAATTCCTCTATTTTCCTCTCAGTTACGTAGGAATAAAATTTACGAGAACGTGAAGGAGAATTAAGATTGGTTATATGCTCAGTGGATCAATTCCTCTTACGTATCCCTGCAACCCTCAGTTCAAGTAGATCCCAAAATCAGTTCAGCGAGGAGATATGTTCAATCTCTGTCTCTCCCTCCCTCCCTCATTCCTTTCTCCCCTCTTTTCCCTCTCCCCACACATTTCAGCCAATACTTTAGCTGATTTCGGCGTTACGCTCCATCGTTTTCCATTTCAGGAATCTCTCCGCACTTATTTCTCACGCATAAATTCTGCTCTACCCCTCTTACCAATCTGCTTCCTCCTTATTAGCACATAAATGTACTTGGAGACTTCGTAAAAAAATGTCTTTCGCCTTCAATATAGCCAGAAGATTCCATATAAAAGTTGAAGATGAACACATTCAAATCTTTATGTGCGTGAGATTCGCTTCGAACACCAAAACCATGCTTCGTTCACTTTTTTGATATTCTTTTTCCTTGACCCTCGATTTCTAGTCAATCGAACATAAGTTCATTGCTATCTCACGTTTACATCTACACTCACGTCACGTAGTAAAACTCCCCCCCCCCTCTTTATGAGAATTAATAGACTTTCATCTGATGGCGCCATGGAATTAAAAAAATGTATGAAATCCCTGCTATCCTTCCTGATTTTTTTCCATCACAAAAGTTGTCCAGCAGCATCACCAAATTCATAATTTAATCTCTTTTTTTTCAAACACAGCAACGTGTACGACCTGTTTAAGAGGTCATTCGTCGCTCCGTCCTGGAAATTCATGGACGAATGGCCCTTGCCTCGAAGATAAATGGGGTTTTTATAGCGCGGTCGATTAGGTTATAAATTTCAAAAGTGAAAAAAAAGTCCAGGGGTCGTTGAGGAAGGTCGCGAGTTTATACGCGGCTCTTTTTATATGTTTATCAACTCAATATATTTCATTTTAGGTATTAATTTGGTATTAACTCATTAATCCTGAGATTCTCTTCCCGTTCACTCTTGACTTCAATCGCCCTCTTTGATTGAGTTGATTTCTGGGTATTAAGCTCAAAAATCGGAGATCAATTGTCTTTTGTACCTCTGCTTGATTTGTTTCCATAAGAAAGGACGACATTTATAACGGTTCTTGATGATGCTAAATATTCACCATTTTGTGAATTCCAAATTTCTATACCCGTTAAATCTCCGGAGTTTTAACTAAAGAAAAATAATAAACAGGACCACGATTAGATTTCAAAATATCCAAATCTTAAATGGGAGTAATATTTAATGATGCAAATTTAAAAAAAAAATAAAAAATGAATTTTCATTTGTCTCATGAAGACAAATTTCATTTACTCTTTCGCAAACACAGTTGATTGCATATCGTAATGTTAATTGGGCATCAGATTCAAAGAAAGGGGTGGCTACTATTAGAATTAAGGACGGAATACCATGCCTGAAAAAATGCAGAGCGAAAGAATTAAGGCAGAAGGTCATGGGTAAAACAAGAAGCATTGTATGGTAGAAGACAGTGTAAGTCGCTATGAGATAATATAGGGCTTGGCAGGAAACAAGATAGTTTAAGAGAGCTGCTTTATCAGTCTGCGGACAAAATCGCGTAGTTTCAGGCGTGATATAGTGGAATTCCAACATAATAATGAACAAATGATAGCACTTTTCCACTAGATATTGATTTATTACACCACTGGTTTCCTGAAGATGATGTAGTGCATCGAAACAGGTCATGTAATAAATCAATAGCTAGTGGAAAATTTATCATTTGTTCATTATCAGTCCACCCGTGTTAATGACGAGGCTTCCTAAAATATACTGTAACTTATTACGCCGAGAGTAAATCATTTACTCATTCCAAATAAAGTTGACACTTCATGGATAAAATCTACGTCCTCGAGTACCTTCTGTTTTCTGACTTAATAGCGTAATGCACAAATTATCTTATCAGTAAATCAAAATAGTTAACTTAATGGAAATTAGTAAAAGAAAAATAACTTATATTTTATATATTATATATATTCGTCACAATTTCGTAAACACGAGCGTATATTATCAAAGTTACGCTATCATTAGTGATTTTAAGATTAGAGAAACCTAAACGTCGTGAACGCTGGCGTTGAAAAGTCAATTCAAAGCTAAACCGTCAAATAAAGTACATTAAACAAGCATTTAATCGTATGAACAAATATCCATGTTCCGCTATAAAAGCATTGATATAATAAGCTATCATACTCCAGCATTGGAACCCATAATAAATTTACTCATTGAAATTATATTATTGACAGACGTGTTCATTGTAGGTATAGTTAATGCGCACAGATAACAGGTATCATGTTTGAATAAATATTTCATCTCAATCCCATTCAAAAATTACTCTTATTTTTTAAGGTGCTCTTACCATTAATCATGGACCCGAACTATGAGGGTTGACGTAGACAAAGTAAAACGGATTTCTTTTAGTGGTTTCGTTATGGGTTTGGTCGGAGGCAAATCGAATTTCCACCACTCCCAATCTAGTCCTCTATCTTCCTCTAGTGGAGAGCCGGAACGACCCCGAGCGGACAAAAAGTTCAAAAACTAAAGGAAAAAGAAAATAACACGAAGCGCCTCCAGAGTTGGAATAAATCGTGGCGAAGGGAACAAGGAAAACGAAGCATTCGACCGACGCCGTTAGCCCAAAAGAGCGGAGAGATAGAGGAAAGGGGAAACACGCAGATCCAAGAACTATAGAAATCCTATCGGATAAAGTTCCACTGAATGCAAGCTTCCGGGGCTCCCTCCGCCAATCAATTGCAAGATTATATCTTTCTAAGTTTTAAGGCATTTGGGGATGAGGAGGTGAAGACAGCAGAAACCTGGGAACTCTAAGATAGCCTTATCAGCTGAGGAGGTGGACCACCATCACTGAGTTATCGATTTTGGATTTCTTCAGTTCTTCATTCTATATTCTATTCCTCGCTCTCTTCTATATCACTTTCACTTCATGTGACGTGGTGAGGTTGGACGAAACTGGTTGAAGTCACTGTCTATAATTAAAGCACCCCCAAGAAGTCTATGGAATCTGAAATGTGGCCTTTTGATACACACGTACGATTTAAAACTCCCGGTAACTAAAACGATGGTAAATTTATGGCTTTATCATGATGTAATTGCTGAATTTTTCATGATAAAATTCTTTAAGATGGCCATCAATTGCAAAAATATTTGAATTATTATGCAATCCTCCACGAAGTTAGATTAAAAAATTATATGTGTAAGTCATGCATACTTACATATGTTATGATGATGTAATAGGAAAAATTTTGAACATATTCGTGAGTATGCCATCATTTCATTACCAAACTCATCTAATTTTTAACTTAGTACGTTCGCTCAATTTTATATGCACTCAGAAAAATTTCCTCTCGTACACTTTCAGTCTGCAGTTAATAATGTTTTAGGTCCATCTAAGAGGAGTTTAAATTATGACTCCACTTTTTATCACTTCAGGACAGTCTTAATTGAACAATACCTTCAGTATTACATTTTTTGTGCTTGAATAGTGCTCCCAATAATGCGAGATGACTTTAGGCAATAATTTAAATCAAGAAAATGAAGTGGCCCGACACAATGTCAATATCCCGTGTTTGGATTTGAGTTAGAGGCATTTAGGTCAGCCAGCTGGCGCGTCACCCACCGAGATTGTCGCGTAGGACTAGGTTGGAATGGGTGGCGGGAGTGAGATAATGGGGGTGTAATGACGGAAGGGTATAATTTGGGACTCGGGGTGCATAAGAAGGTCATGCATATAACATAAGTGTGGATTATTGTTTTAAAACTAGAAAAAATGAAATCACACAGACGAGGAAGAAAAATTCCTGTGACGAATTGATGTGTCTTCTATTATTCTAGCTTGATTTATCTAGGTGAGAAAAACTTTTTATCGCATCGCGTCACTTATTCTGGGGAAACTTTTCCAAAATGAGATGAAATTCAATAATTAGATACAAAACTTGGAGTATACAGCAAATCAGAAGGGAATGTCCGTACCAAAGAAATAACATGTCGTGACAATTTTATTATTACAAAAAACATTAATGAGCCGTGTCTTAATAATGAGTGTACCCGATAATATTATTACTGAGCAAATTGGGTCAATTATCGCTGGTTTTGAATATGACAAGCTGCTCTCGACTTACTTGTGTGGCGGAGCTACTCGAGAAAGGGTTAACCATCATACGACTTCTGGATGCAGCCTAAGTCAAGAAATGCAATAAAGCAAATTCGACAGAGTGCTTTTTCAAAAAGAAATAACGGCAGTGATTAATGAGTGGTGGAAAATTAGCTACCAACTGTTTCGAGAAGGAGAGTGAGAGATAAGTACGAGAGAATGAAAACTGTTCGTATCAGTTTATTTTAACTATTCTCGAATCCAATTTGCCACAGTTTTCCGATGCCAAACCACAGGTGTATCTCATTATCTTTGTACCTAAAATCGCCTGATTTTGGCGTGACACTGCTCCTTTAAAAGCCTTTGGTTCTGCACCATCACAGTACGCTGCGACACCTCCTCATCTTGATGACAAGGAGGCCGTATTTTCTTGCGACCCCTCTTTTGAACAACTTCTCCTTGGAAACAATCTTTTTTCCGAATGAATAAATGAAAACATATGTAAAGAGCGAGTGGCCGTAGAACGAGTGACGGAGGCAGCAGAAAGAGAACAAGCTCCGAAGTTTTTACTGGATGAGTGTGTGGAACGGGGGCTGTAGAGAGAACAGAGGTGAGGTGTAGAGAGGAGCGAAAGAAGCAAGGGAGGCGTTTGCGAGACCAATGGAGGTCGGATACATAGAGAGAGGGCTTCAGGGAAAGCTCAGAGGGAGGTAAGGAGAGGACCGAGGAGACAAGACACTTATCCTCTCCTCCACCATCCCCCGTGCTATTGCCCTCCTGAAAGGCAACACCGGACATAAAAAGACATTCTCCGTGGCGCTTCTTCCTCCTTCCTCCTCCTTCGCGGACAAAAGGCGTCGTCAACACCCCCATTGGACTTAGGAAGGCGAGGGGGAGACGGGACGTTTGGTCCTTCGGCAAGAGAGAAGGCGATAGCAGAGAGGGGATATCAAGAGGGAACGGTAGCGAGGAAGGAAGGGGTGGAGAGGGAGATATAGAAGCGGACTGGAACTTGGGGTGAGGGGGAACGTTGAGTGTGTGTGTGTGTGAGCGCAAGGAGGAAAGATAGCCGTGGGGGGTGTCTTTGTCCGTAACACGGAGGCGGAGGATTTGCTCTCCTTAAGAAAGAAAAAGACTGCGAGTGAAGAAGGGAGGGAGGGATAAGAATGGAGCTCCGAGTGGGGTGGTGGCGGTGGAGGGTAGTGAAATGGAGATACGGGAGTCGTTCGGATGGCCCATCCCACTCCCTGGGCAATGTCTCACCCGACCTCCTGGCTTGTAGTTCCTCTTTCCCATACACTCACACGCAGACACACACATCCTCCACGCCTCCCAGGCTCCCCTCCCTTACCCGCACCACACCCAAGGCTGAATCTCCCACTGCGCGAGGGTGCCAAGGGAAATGGGGATGGTAGGTGGGTAGGGTGTGGGTGACCGAGAGGGGAGTCGTGGAGGAAGACGGTGAGGTTCGGAGGTGAGGGGTGTAAGATTGGATAAGGGTGTGTGTATGTGTGGGTTGAAAGATAAGAGGGAAGGCCGGCGGTAGGCGGGCCTTGGATGGTTGGGGATGGAGGGTGAAGTATTAAAGGGGAATGGGGGGGAGTTCTTAGAGTTGGCGTGTCTCTCCCCTTGGAGTAGCAGTGCCTGGGAGGAGACTATCTCTGGAGACGGGGAGGGTGAAAGGGCGCGCGTGGTGTGGGGTGGATGGATACCAGCACTACGCAATCGACGTGGCAGTGGAAGGAGGCGCGCACATGGGGGCATCACTCCCCACATGAGGCAATCGGGTGACCTCCACATTCCGGAACTCATTGTCGATAATCGCGTCACGCTCTTCGGAACTCTAAAAGGCAAGTGAAGAGGCCAATGCTATCAATTCCTCAAGGATTCCGACAGGAACCACAGCCGGGTGCTGTATTTGAATTCACCCTGCCATTCATTTGCGTTTTTATTGGTTTTATCGCGTCGGGAAATCGATAGCAATATCCCTGAAGGCTATAGGTTGGACAAGGAGATATTAACATTTAAACTGCATCCTAAAGTGGTATAAAAATTGTTTTCTTCTTAAAAGAGAATTTGATTCAAATTCTCAAATAAAAATTTCCATGACTAGATAATTTCATATTGTATTTTAACTTCCAATGTCTCCGCATTGAATATTTTTAAATAATCGTTTCCGAAATACATTGAGTAGCATTCATAGTTTATAAATATCCCGTTTAACTGCTAATGTTATTAAATACTCCTGAAATAGCGGAAAGTCACAAATAGTACAATGTGATCATGACCTTTATGAAAGCATCTTTCATCTTCCATATTCATGTTTAACAGATTATTTTCAAGTATAGTTAACAGTCTACGCTATGAGAGTTACTAACTAATTATTTCAACCGTTAATTTCTTATCCATTCGTAACAATTCATTCAACTCAATTGCAAATGTCTCATTTTAAATTTAATAGAAAATGGTATAAATATAATTATAATAATCCTGAAAAAAATTGAAAAGGAGTGCAGGTTCTCAGCCGTCAAAACGGTGAATGTAACATTTCCGATTTCCGGCCTGTCTCCAAGCTTGATATGACAATAGTTTCAGCAACATTCGACATTCCTTTTGAATGGTTTATTTATGTTATAATTCCTGGTAGCTACGTGAATGGAATGCGCTATTACGGTTTTCTTTGCGACAAACCATGGCGGATAATAATTATTAATACCTCAAATAATTAATAAAGCTGCTGCATGCTGACCGGAAAGAGCTACAAAGCTATAAATATTTTTCGTAGCATTTGTTTTAATTTTTCTTAAGTTCAATCGAATGTATATGGTAATGAGCATAAATATGATGGAAAAATCAAAAATGAATGTGCTCCTATAAATAAATTACAATTCGGATAGAATAATGCCTGAATATTAAGAGATGAACAATTTTATTTCGAGTTGAAAGGCGTATATGTAGACCCAAATAATCCAACATGAACTAAAAGACTAAGAGATGATGTATGGCATCGGAATATGTGGAAACGTACACAAAAATAATTTAATTCGACCATTAAAAAATAAAAGAAAGAAAAGCACGTGAATAATGCGTAAAAAGAAAGGTGATATAATCAACTGAACAACCCTTAAGAAGAAACCTTTGTTTGTAACATTCTCTGGGACAAAACCTACTTGCATAAATTAAGAGAATCGTATGGTAAAGTCGACATCATGGAATTGCAAAAGAGTGAAAATGGAAATATCTATTTAAGCTAAAGACTCTATGTACATATCAGCAAATAGCTGAAAAAGTATCTTTCAAAACACCTCCCACCGACATTTTGGCAAATTTCCATTTCTACTCTGGTGTGCTACAACATATAATTTTGTGCAACAACAAAATTGTTTGCTACACAATATAAAATAATAATTAATAATTTTATCTTGATACGCCAATTTCTAATGATATTTAGGAATTCCATGTATGGTATGAATTTTAGTAGAAAGTACGATTCATGTTGATCCTGATAATCGGATATATGCAAGTGTTCTAAAAATATTAAATGGGAATAGACTGATTTTGCACGCTCAAAATAATTCAATTATAAACCATTAAAATATTATTAAAACGAAAAAAAAGAGTCCTGAAAATTCTCCAAAGAAACTCAATTGGGATCTCAGAGCAGGTAAAAAACCTGTTCTGAGATGAGAAAAAGAAGATTAGAGAAGTCTAAGATTCCCCTGAATAACTAACAGATGAAAAATCTAAATTTATGCGGAGTCGCTTCAATAATTCAATATAATTTGGAAGCAATGTGGCACTTTATGTAATATGGTAATAAAGGTGTTGCTAAGGTAGGTATTTTTTTCAAAACATTTTTCCAATAACACGTTTTGTAAATAGAATTTACACTAAATGATGAATTTTCTATAAAACCTTTTTTTTTAGAATCAATGGTGTCACATTACTTCTACAGAGATGGTTTTATGTAGGTTCCTCTATATCGAGTATTAAATTGATAGATAATGTTAATTTACACCAAATAGTTTTAATTTCAACCACATAAAAGCCGTTACATCACATAAGCGCTCAAAATATTTTTTGTAGTACATGAGGTAGGCGTTATCTAGGTTGTTGATAACATAAGAATTTTTAGTTTTCTCACAAACCCGTAATTGGATGTTCAATTTTTTCCCGCCCCGCTGGGTGATACAGGATCAACGAAAGCCACGTTCACCTTCAATCGGTTTGTAATGCACCAATTCCCAGATGGCGTTAAGTTGTTGGTGCCAGATTTTGAATTAAGTTTTCTACTTTTTCCACCGCATCTGCTGCGGGTTTTTTTTTAGTGACTGCTAAGGTTTGAAAGGATTGACGCGATGTGAAGTGAACCTTTTTTGTTTGAGATTAGACCTCCCCTACGAAGGCGTTGAGATCGTACCTTTTAAAGGTGAATAGAATCCAATTTAAAGAGCCGATTTAGTTTGTTTTTTTGTTAGTGTTTGGCTGTCCAATTTTCCCTTCCCTCAGTCTTTTTCCTTACCTTCTTTCTCGTAATAACCGATGGTGATGTTCGACCCGTGTCACTCATAAGGTCACTAGTTACAGTCATTTAGGAATCGATGTGGAATAATGCTTTTCTGCCTCCTTTACTCTCCTCTCCTTGGAAAAGAGTTCACTTCTTTCGTCTAATGATCCTCATATAGTCCTCAATGGCATGATATTTCTCTTTCGGAGCTCCCATTTTAGTTTTCGTGGCTGGAGTCGCATTAATGGTCTGAAACTTGAGTCCTATCTTGCACATAAGTGCGCGCTTCACTCTGTCGTGTTGCTGCATCGATGTGACCAGTATTTTATCTGACCATTTTAGAAGAAGATGCCGTGCATTAGCACTCCAGTTCATCGGCCTCCTTGAATGACCAAGAATCGGGAAGATGCACGACGAATGTGTCGACGAGGTAATAAAAAGGCGTCGACAGACTGCGTCACGTTTTCTCAGCTAGGGCCTCGCACACCTTAAGGTGTTCCCTCTCTCTCCATCCTTCCTTCCATTTACCACCGTCTCGAAAGGAGAGGGCGGTCCTCCGCCATTTCACTAGGCCCCACCCTGTTCCCTTGTTTCTACGAACCCACCACTCCTTTCGTCCACTATCCCACCCACGCCTACATATTGATTTCCCATACGTTTTTAGATCTTGATTTAAGTCTCTTCCTCCTTTTTCCTCCTCACTGGACTCATCTCCTGCGGCCCCTTCAAGCCCTTCCGCCCACCCCTACTCTACCCCATATCCGTCCCGACCCTACCATTCCCTCCTCTCTCAGCAATATCGCCACACCCTCCTACCCTTCGACCCTTATCCTCGCCCCCTTTCTCCCTTCCCCTCTTCAACTCCCGTACATCCACCCAACGTCCCTACCTCCTCTTACGCGTCCTCATGTTTCACACAAAGGAAACACTTTTGCATTGCATGAGAGAGACAGTCGGAGAGAGGGAGAGACAGAGAGAGGAATATGGAAGACGCAGGAGGGGTGGGTAGTAGATAGCTCCTAGTTTTTTAAGCCGATCCGTGTTTCCGATCTCTGAATTCGCACTCACCCTTTCCACTTCTTCGCTCCATCCTCCCAGCCCTTCCCACTCCCAATCCTCCCCCCCCCGTCCCTTTCTTGCCAACCCAACGCGTTTACGCCGCCGTTATGGTTGGTAACTGCACTATGGTAATCCGCGGATACGCTCTAATGCAGCTGCTTACCCTTTAAGCCAACCTCACCCGGCCAAGCGAAGCAGGAATAGCCGTGTTCATTTTCAGCCGTAATTACCATTGGTATGCGTGCTAAACTGAAAATACAAATGTAGCTCTCAATTCTTGCAACGTCAATCATCCTTTGTTAAACAGTCCGATTATATAGCTAATCAAAATCAATATACGACCGCAAGTATTTTCTCTATCAATCTCAGTCATAAAAGTAAAAAAAACTCCCCATGTAGGTATAATCGGATCATTGTTATTTTAGTACTGAACATATAGATGAATGTTGAGTGTCAAGTCCTCCAAATGCATGCATTACGTTTCTGATTTTGGCATTATTCAGTGGAACAATGATTATCAACACCATGTCTTTTTTAATGAGACAAACTATGAAAGGTCTTCGACGAGTTTCAGTAAATAAGTTATAAAATTCATTCAAAACTTGGGCAAGTATTACTATTCCTCAGTTTTTACTCTTTATAGTCTTTTCTAACACCAGTTTTCCGGAAATCGTTTCTCCCACACTTGTTTCCGTATTATTAATTCTGCTAATTAATTACACTAAAATTAATCACACTTAATTTTACTTCAGGTACAGAAATTTCTTTTGACTACCTGTATAAACATTGCACTAAAATTCCAGAAAATATACTAAGAGAAACTGCATTACATAGAGATTACAATGGTACTCTTTTATCAATTTAGTTAATAAGTTCGCAATTTCATATTTGTTTGCGCTCATAATGATTCGTCGTCCAAATTAAAATTGCTAGATATAGTTTTTTATCGATACTAAGTTTTTATTTTACTGTATCCAATTCAATAATATTCTGATCCGGCAAGCAACATTCAGCTGTTTTTAATTAACGTTTTGAGTGATCATGAATCACAAAGTAAGAGACCCAATTTTAGCAAGTAAATTACTCTCAAATTAATATTATGAAAGTTATCAACTCCCCTGAAACAATATTTTCTGGGTATATATTCACTAAAACCAAATCCAGAAGCGCATAAAAGAGCGATTAAATTTAACCGTTAGCCCTTAACGGCGTGACCTTAATATTATATTTCTTGGCGACCGTTGTAACCACCATAATACTCGACAATACCCTTGGAAATGGTAAAAACTGACGAAATTCTCAGAGAACATCACAGCAGAAGAAATACTCCGTGCCAATAAGAAGAGCAGAGAAATTCAAGGAACTACGGGAGATGCCGCGACAGCAACTTTAACGGAGTCATACGCTATGCACATTATCCTTTGAAATGTCACCGTTGAAGTTACTGTCACGGTATCAACTGTATTTTTTTTAATCAAATGTAAAAACACCATAGTGCTTGGCTTTAACCTCGTTGAACTGTGGCACAACTCGTACGACCACAAATGCCTGTGACATGGTATGTACGGTATTTCGTCACAATATCATATTCCTTTAAAGCCCCCAAAATTTCGGATTGTAATAGGACGCCTTGGTAGCCTAAAGTACTCGGCCGGAGATCGAAGGATACGTATCCCGGTTAAGCCGAATGATTTTCACACTATGAAATGATTGCACTGTAAAAAGCAGAGAAGTTATAAATGATAATTTCTTCTCATAGCAAGACATGCTCTTTTCCCTTACACTGAGATGAAAAAACATGTGGCTACAAAAATACCTGTCTTGCAGCAATGCAGAGTTAATGCTTGGCGCATGCAAAGTATAGCCCAGATATTGCATGCATTAATTCCGTCTAAACGTATGTGCGGGCAAAGACTGGCCTATTTTCCAAACATCTAGCTCACAGCTGTTCAGTGGAGGCCAGCTAGTTACAATCAAACGTCAAATTGTTTTGATAGTTTTTTTTTAAGTTCTGGTTCAAATAAACTCGGTATTTTTTCTGGAAAGGGGAACCTAGTAGTTTAGTGGGCAGATCTCCGGACTACTGGCGAAAGGGTCTGGATTTGATTCCCGGGGACCTCTCCGGGCACTCTCAGCTTCACTCGAGCAATCTAAATTCTTGCTACCAGGTCTTCCTGGGAAACCACAGGCGAGAAGGGAAAGCCGCTTTTAAAAGAGGAGG
Source organism: Hetaerina titia (assembly GCA_037158775.1). Classification (NCBI taxonomy): domain Eukaryota; kingdom Metazoa; phylum Arthropoda; class Insecta; order Odonata; family Calopterygidae; genus Hetaerina; species Hetaerina titia. The sequence continues at coordinate 70,319,052 of CM073773.1, read as the reverse complement.
TAAAAAGCTAAAAGTTACTCTCATTTTTACACCGGGAAATTTTAACCCGATAAAACCGTGTAACAATTGAAAAGTAACATATATTCAAGATTCATGGGGGGGAGGGGGGAGATGACGGAGCATTTTCATGCTGAAACACAAATAATTTTATACCCTTTTTTGCTAAAAGGAAAATTGAAAATAATTTTGTTTTAAACTGATCGCATAATTATATGGACCTTAATGTGCTCTAGGGTAACTCGATAATTTTATTTTCAGGTGACATCAAGTATTTAAGATAAGTTTCAGGCGTATACGTCATTTTCATTTTTAATTTTATTCGAGCTCGAAATATTCCCCATTGGGATTGCCAGAAGACAATGATATTATTATCAAAATCATTTCCAACTGAAATATTCACTCAAAATGAATTTTGAAATAAATAAATTATTTAATTACTTTTGACAGATGAACGATTTTATGATGGCTTATCCTGTTCCTACAGAGATCTCCTCCCGTCATTTTAACCGTAAATATTTTCCAACATATCCCCTTCATGTGAGTTACATTATCAAAAGATCCTCAATTTATTCTATTCAACAAAATCAGTGGCCGTAACATTAATTTCCTCTTTCCGGAGGGCAAATCTTTCAAATTGCAACGTGAAAGCCAAAATAAGTATCGTGGCAGCATTATGTCATGCTAAATCGTGAAGCCAGTAAAGTACATTCGAAATAATTTCACTGTCAGTAATAGAACTTATTCTTCCGAGTCCCCGACAAATCATCCTTAGGCTACGCTTTTAATATTCACAGAAATTTCATGAAATGTATCCATAAATTCCAGTGAGTGTAAGGAAGGAGAAAATTTGAGTTTCCTCTTTAATACAAGAGAGGATCGCTCAAAGCCAAAATTTTATTTAGTATGATTGTTATGAAGGGGGGGGGTAATTTTCCTCCCACATAAGAGGATTTCTGACCGAAAGAAAAATAAATCGGTGTATCTACCTTGAAGTTAGGCTTATATTATTTGGTTTGGTTTTATGTCAACTCTTTTTTATGTAGAGTAGATTATTCCTGGATTGTGTTTTGTTAGGAGTCACAAAATATTTATTTTGTAGTTGTGCTCATCCAAAACCTACGCTAACCGATAGATTACCTTATAATAATCGACTCTTTTGACGTTACCCTAATGGGAAGGTGTACGACTCAGTCTGATAAGTGAAAAGTGAAAGTAAGAATGTTAAGTGATGAGTGAAGTAATGCAGGAAACAATTATACACCATATAGTTTTCACATGGGTGATACATTTATCTAAGCATATTAACTGTCCTTGAATACCAGCTAATCGGTCGATTACTTTTTCTTTTCGTGAAAACAATTCAAAAATTACCCTAGTTGTATTTATAGATTGTTCCATTCTTCAGCGATTTAATCGCATTGGAAGTATTAATGTCCCTAGATGCTAATTTATTCCTAGTGACCCTTGTTAGCATTTCTTTGCAAATCCAACATAGCCAATTCATGCCTACAAGTGAATTCCACAAATCTAATCCCAATTTTTCTAGTAATTGATAGCAGTTCTGATAACTTTTCTCATGTTATTATTAAACGTTAATAACTTTAAATGAGTTTCACAGACAAAAGGCTGACATTTCAATATACTTTATCTAATAGTTGCGCATGTCAATACTTCTCAATCCACCCTCTTCTCTCCCCTGTCGGCCCATCTCCACGGCCTCTTTATTTTTTGCTCGCCCCTTTCATTTATTGAAACTCCCTCGACCATTTGATATCCACAATCCTTTTCCAACTTTCACCGCCCCAAAATGAGGATATCCTAAGAGACGCGCACCAATCTCTCATTGGACATGGCTCTCTCCTTTTCCCTCTTCCCCCATTCCGAAGCGTTCCCTTTCAAAACCAACTTCGCCTGTCCGCCATCCTCTCTATTTTTAGTACTCTTATTTCTCGCCTCCCCTTTTTCTTCACTTCCCCTCGGATACAAAGCAAGGTCTCCTCCAGAAACAAAAAGTAAATACCCTCGTCCCTTTTGCTTCCTGTTCCCTATCTCCGCTCTTCTCTTTCTTCCCTCATTCGTTCCCACATGGTATTTCCCATCATCCTGTTTCCTTGCCAGTCCCAATTTATTTTTATTTCAACCGAGTTTACGCATGAGTTTTCGAGTTTGTTCACACCATGAACTTATTGTGTGTACTGCCAGTTCTCCGAAATGAAAACATGCCAAAAATGCCGGAAAACGTTTTAAATTTATATGCCGTCGTCGTAGATCCTTGCACGAAAGAGTACAAAAATAAAACTAAGTGTAATTAATGCGTACAAGATATAGGCACAAATGACAGAATACCCAAACATCATTTATTGAGTGCCAAAACTTTGACTTTTCAGCAAGAAATGCTATGTTTTTAATTGTTTAACAGTAAGCGGCTCTGAAATAATTGTATGTACCTTGGCGTGGTTTCACCATCAGGGTGTCAAATGTGATTAGTCATCGGCTCTGTACCCAAGATGTTTGAATGTCGATAAACATATCCCATGATGCAATAAAACCTTTTTAGAAATAATAATGTAAGCATGAATTCCAAAAAGGCTAGCCAAAGATATCTTTATATGGAAAAGTGTGCATTCTTACTGTAGATTGAAAGCACTGCGATATTTATGTGTAATTCTCACGCCCATGAATGTGTTGGATGGATGATTTCAGATTAGGAAAATCAGAGCCAGGAGCCAACAATAGCTGGAGGTAACTTTGGGGAATGTGCTGGATTTTCTACTCGACCACCTTATTCCAGGCGCCAGATTGGACACAAAGTCGCTAGATTTAGCCACAAATCCGCCGGATCGTCAGCTATTCCTTTCGATCCCGTTGTAAGGCTTGCGACGCTTTTGCTCGTATCTTTCCGCCCATTTTCACATTCACTCCCGCCACCCGTTCCGCTCGCCCCCTTTCACTCCAGAAAAGTCTGGGCTTGCACAAAAAAATAGGGATGCGAAGGAAACTGGGAAAAAGGCTGCTTGGAGGGGTGAGGGGAGCGGGAGGAGGATGAGATGGAGGAAGAGGCGGAGGGACACGTCACGCAACAATTTTGAATCGCCCTAACTTCGTTCCGGCCGGCCATCGCGCGGAACGCTCTTCTTGTCCTCGGGACTTAACGCCTTCCTCGCCGCTCCGTTTTTAGACTCCTCACGTTCCTCGGGAAGAAGGTAGAGATGAGAGAAAGGGCCGAAGGGTACACGCACCCTCGGGGAACTTACTGTCGGGAAGTGAATTCCGCCCTTGTTTCGAAGGAATCGGGATAATAATATCTGTTCGTCCTGTCCATATTTCTGTCCGACCGTCCAAATTCCCTCTTTTACGAAGGGAAAAGGGTTCCAGGATCCCCACACACCAGGTAAGAAGTTTTTATTGCGAAACGTAAGGTGAGCATTTGAGTGGTGGGCAATGGTGAATATCTGAAAAACATGAAAAGATGACAAAAATGAAGCCTAAATTTACTCATGTGAATATCCGCATTTTAACTTTTGGGAAATACATTTTCCCTATATAATTTCATATGAAACTATAAAGGCTAATAATTTGTATTGATAACGATGATTATTTAAAAAATAATGCTAAAAAAAACACTGAATACACACTCCCGTCCTTAAGGCCGCGTTCATTAAGATTCTATGGGCAAACTGATAAAAAGAGAAGTTAAAACACAGGGTACATTTCATAGGAATAATTTGCGTAATTTTTCGTGTTTTATGTACTGCACGCATATCAAAATATTTTAAATAGTTTGTTCCTTTAAAATATTGAGAAAAGATGTTAAACTGTATAAATGCTCGTTCCTTTTGTAAAAATCCACAACAGAAAACAAATGCTGAAAATTCCAGTTTCCCTTCCGTTCCTCTCTTACTGCTACATTTTACCCATGTCCTTGTTTTGCCAAAGAAAACATATTAACTAACTATTGATGTTTTGTTGGAAGTAGCAAAGAGTAAATCAGTCCTAAAAAGTCGATTCAGTCGGCCCTTATATCCCACCCGATCTTGCAAAATTGGTAAATTGTCAGTTTTGCATTAAAATGCTTCCTTAAATGCTACTCCCTCGCTACCAATTTAACGAGCACTCGTAGAGTCAAAGAATTCAAAATCAATTCCTCCCCACTATGGTGTACGATGTGTTCTTTTGAGATGCTTAGTATACGTATCAACGTTGCTAAGCATTTAACAATAATATAAATATTAACGCATGAATTGGGTGTTAAAATATTGAGAGTTAAACTCTAATAATTCACGTAGAATAAATAATTATTGAGAAAAAAACGACAAAATAATTTCAATTACATTAAGATTGACATTCAATCTCCATTAGGTAAGGTGTTCGTATTTTTTTAACTTAACATTCAAAAGAGTTTGTTTTCCAAATCGTTAAAATAATCGATACAAAGTTATAAATGATATTGACAAATGACGAGAACAGCAGGATAATTAATCACGTAGTTTCCTTCGAAAAAGGAAAAGGTAAACCTTTTTTTAATAATTACATGCATTTCCACGCACCGCAAGGAATTACGTTTTAATAAAATATTCATGAAAGGTTTCAACGAGCCAAGAATGTGAAAATGGTAATAATTTCAGACTGAGCCAGTCGACATAGTTAGGAAACGGACGAACGTAAGTAAGGTGTGATGGTCAAATGATTTTCCATTAAGGAATCCGGATTCGGCACCCGGTCAAGGCGAATGACTCTGAAATTGCTGCATTGAAATGTATATTAGCGGATTATTCCATCAAAAAGTTACTGTCGCGGTCTCTTCCGCAGTTTTCTTGAAATCTTAGCAGAAGACGGAAGAATATGGTCAGAAGCCTAACCACCATTCGAAGCTCAGCAGAGAATAGGTACATTTAATTACACACACCGTTGATCTCACAAAATCAACCTAGTATCGGCGCGAAAATTTTGCAAAGATATCCAAGTCAACCACTTAACCAGTCCGCGCGATGACAATGAGTGTAGACGATTTTAACATCCGGCCCGACACGGAGCAGGTCATTCTTGGTATACTCCATTAAACATCTTCCCCCGTCGCAGGAATCCCATCACTCGTTACAGATGTCATGGCCAAGGATAAAAGGCTGCACTCAAGTCATAAACCCTTTTTAAAACCTCCGAAATCCATTTCCCAAAATAAAAAAAAACATGTAACAGCGGAAGAATCGAAATCTTTAACAGCAAGGCAAGAAATGCCCATTCATACTCCGGAGAGTAAGCACTAAACCGGAATGCAGAGCAATCACATGCCCCCTTTAAACACTCTTTGATGATGCTTTAACTCTCTGATCTTTTCATCGTCTTTGCCTCTCCGCCTCCTTGGCCTTCCGCTTTTCCTCTTCGTCGGTTTTATTGTCGGCATTTATGGCCACACCCCCTTTCCCAATCATCAGTGCATGCAGACGCGGCAGCAGTCGCATTGACTGCCATGACATGGCTTTTTATGCCCGCACTTTACTACTTATTTCCACGATCTTGAAATATGTACGCAAAGGGTTCTCTGAGGAGTATGCCTCGTGCACGTTTCCTCCTTTTTTGTCTTCCTCGGATACATAAAACTTTTATCGACAGCAAAATGTCATGTCTTATTCGGAGGGGAAACGTTTACTTGAGCAAGCACTCTCTCTGTGCTAGTCCGACTCCTCTTGAACTAAGAAAATGATTACATTTTCTTTTGTTCTATTCGCTTCATTCGCTCATCCACCAACAAGCAAGAAATCACCCATCACACGGCCTGTAAAATTCTTAACTTCGGATTTCAATAACCCTTTCTTTTTCATAACTTCTTTTAGAGACACGTAAGGCTCTTAATATGGGTCATGACTTAACAATTTGTTCAGCACAAGTTGAAAACGGCTCAACCATAAAAAAATATATTAAATATATTTCAAACTACTGATTACTTTTAATTCAGGCAAATATCCACAATAGTTGGCAAAAAAGGTAGAAATTATAAATCGTAATTCCCAAATGCGAATATTTTAAATAGTGCCTATGTATAAGCAGGAACTTGAAATTGTTACCTCAGCTCGTAAATTTTTACGTAAATATATAAACTTTATTTTTGATCTAAAGTGAAAAAACATGCTTTTCGTATCCAATCAATACCTTTTGATAAATATATATACATGTCGATCGATTGGTATGTCGAGCTAAAGGACGTAGGCTATCGTTATTATTGTTTCGTCAACGGTTGCGTCAATTTGAGCCCTTCCATATATATAATCTTTTCGGACGTGTTAACTATCTATGCCAAAGAGAGAAAATGAACGGTAACGTAAAAATATTGTGGCGTAACAACTACTTCAACAAAAATTTCTGTCACTAGAATTTGTCAAATGTTTTTAACGAATTTGTGAAAAATACGTTTTTCAAGGTTGATTCGCAAGTACTTTTAATTGTCTCAAGAAAAGATTTGTAACCCGCTTTTAGCTGTACAATCAGCCCCTCTGTGTACAGCTAGAGAGGAAGAAAACTTGCTAGGTACACGTAAAAATTTAAAACACTACTTTCAAACGTGTTGCAGCAACTGCACAGAAATATAATTATTTCAACAATGCCCCCATTATTTTGTTTCATATTGTTTTTCTTTGCACAAATTTAGTCAAACTTTTATATTTTAGTTTTTAAAACCGCATATTCTTACGGCTATAAATTTATAAGTTTGGAGTCTATTGTACAACGCGCAGTGGAAAAAAATAAATTTTTCATTGCGTTCGTATTTTACTCCGCCATATTCTTCAGCGAAATAATCTGCGATTGATGCTTACCATCGTCTATGACACAACCTACGTATGTCTAGCTCAAGTCTCAAGTATCAATATTAATACTGAAACACTAGATATTAATAGAAGAAGTAATGTATATGCGCACCCACGGACATCCACTTCATCCCTATTATGTACTAAGTTGTCTTCTTCTCCTGACAAATGGTCGCCTTTCATATGTATTTTCGCACTTATAGCCCTTTTCCGAATCCCATCCACAGTAAGTGGTGAAACGATTAATAGTCTCGTCAAAATCAGTAACTCAAAGATTCCTTACCACGGCATGTGACTGGCAGTGCATATGATTGACTCTTAAAGTGAATAAAATGAACTCGAAGCTGCTTTCTCAGATTTCGTGCGTTATTAGATGAGGTTGTAATGACGCGCTCTGATGATAGAGACGTTGCCGGCTAGAAGACATTCCGTTAGTACTCGGAGGTCACCACATCTCTCACTCCATACATGGGCTTACACAAGTCTTAACGATTCATTAGGGCTTACCGCACATGGTATATGTCACAAATAAATATTTAGCGCTTGCAACCCTGGCAGAAACGTGGGAAAAAATTGGAGATAATGTAGTATGTTCATTGCACTTTTTAAATGTACGATTTTATCCTTATAGTAAATGGATTTTTTTATTTTACCAATTTGTACATAAGCAAATGAGTAACAGTTGTGAAACTTAATTTATAAAAAATAATAAACTCTCGTTATCATATTAAATATCTGATTCTTTTTTACGCTTAGATAGAAAATTTGCAACAATTTCGTTTAAACTCAAATTTTGAGCAATTTTGTAGCCTTTTTCTACAGAGCCACCGAGGAAAATCATTTTCAGCTCTCGGGAAATTTCCTTTGATCATAAAGGGAAATATGAGCTACGAATACATTTTCAAAGGCATTTTAAACAATTCACAAAGTAAAGAAATATTATTTTATCGTGGAAAGATTATTTTATCAGTAAACGAATATTATGAGAAACTCGTAACATTTTAATATGATATGCAGTAGAAAATAAAAACTTTTATTATAACCAGTAATTTATTTGGGTAGATGGAAATGTATACTTGCACTGCATAGAAAAGGTACAGCAAAAAATTTGATATTTTTTTTTCTCTGTATTTTTGCAAATTTCAAAGCCTCTATTACACGAAGAGATTCAACGTTAATCGGTAGCGCTTGTAACACAGACGAGGAGATTCCACCTCGTGAAAATTGCAGGACTCATGAAATCGTGGGAGGTTTGCCTCCAGCGATGAAAGTTGATTTTTTTTTTCAACTGCCATCGCACCAACGCTGCCGTTAGTCTTTTTTTGCGGGGAATAATTCTATCATTGTTGAATAGACGTAGCGAGTCATTCATTTCGAAAGTCTATCTGATTTGCATTTTAAGTTTCAACACGTCGAACCACAGCTTCACTTCAAGTAAACGTAGACGAACGAGCAACCTCCCTGCACAATTGCGTGCTACGCTGTCGCTTCATGGTGACCCATGTAAACCAAGCCAGCTTAAGGAAATATCCATTAATCCCTCAATGCATCGCGGTGACATGAAATCCAAATCAGAATTTTGACTTATTTTTGAATTTTGAATTACTGTTCCCTCAATTAACTTTCCATCTAATTTCTGCTCAACTTGGTAATTTTAAGGGGATTTGAATTTAAATCGGCAAATTAAACTATTTTATTATATACACATGTATGTATGTGTGTACGGTAGCATAATTTGCTGATCTAATTCCACAATTTCTAAAAAATCTCAAGTTATGCTCTGTAATTGCATGGGTATAAGTTTATATGTGCTCAAATATATATCTATGGTGTACTGATGCACATTTATACATGAACTACTCGTTTATACATAAATTAATTCCTTTTCTGTGGCTTTTCCTTGTGGAAAATGGTAAATTGCATAGGGAGAATAGTTTGAAATGCATGTGAGCATATTTTACGGAAAATAAAAGTCTGAGTTAGTGAATGTAACCTCGTCGCAAAAAAGGAGAAAGCTGATGTCAAATTCCGAAGTATCAAACATTTAAGTGGATAGATAAAAAAAATTACCAAAGTATTCGTAGTTGGTTGCTGAACATCGCATTATTTCGATTCCATTATTCTACCCTTAAATTAATGTAAAAACAAAACTGTGGTTACGACTGCTTTCATTATCGCTATGATATACTACAACAAGTAACGAATTTTTTTAAAGAAAGCCATGGAATACTTTTGCTTTGACATCGATGTAAATGCTTATTATAATTACTACCATATTCAAATCGGTTTATTATTCTAAATATTTAGACTACTTACATTTTTTGCGTCATATTCCTCTCATTAGCAATAACGTAATGATAAAGCTTTTGGATTCCAGACCTTTGACAGGTATGAGGAAATAGAGATCTGGCATTATATAGCCCATTCGCTAGATACTTAAACAATACTATTTAACATTAATTACCTGTTAGTTGCAGAGGGTTTGAAAATTGAGAAGGTCATTGTGTAATGAATGGAGAAAAGATAGCTCATTGATAAATCCACTAGCTTGAATCATATGGCTTCTGATTTCCTTCTGATAATGTTTTGTGTATCTATACTTATATATATATATATATATATATATATATATATATATATATATATATATATATATATATATATATATATATATATATATATATATATATATATATATATATATATATATATAATCTTGAAAATGACGCACTCCGGCGACGCACAAACACACAAACACTAGGTTAATAAATATTAAACACACAGAAACATAAAAGAAGGACACTTACAGTAGATATTTACGTTTCGACGGCACGGCCGTCGTCATCAGAATCTGCCGTCGAAACGTAAATATCTACTGTAAGTGTCCTTCTTTTATGTTTCTGTGTGTTTAATATTTATTAACCTAGTGTTTGTGTGTTTATATATATATATATATATATATATATATTGCGGGTCGCGGTGGTCTAGGGCCTGCAGCTCCACCCAAGCTAGTTGATTTTTCGGGTACCAGGTCTTCCTGGGAAACCATAACCGGCACAGGGAAAGGAACTGGCCCCCCTACCCTGATGTGTGAATTTTCACACGCCGTCGGGCTTAGTACATGGGTGAGCTCTACCATCACCTACTAAACCGACCTTCGGGTTGATTACTGTGTTTATGGTTTATATATATATACATAAATGATAGTCTAAAATATATTTAATTACTTTAGAAATTGATTCATATTTTTAATCAAATCTTTAATCGATATACTATTTATTTCAGATATTTTTTTAATAAGCGTTAATGTAACTGAACTAAAGCGGTTATAAAATTTCCTCTCAACTGCTTCTTGCCAAATACCTGGTTAAGCATCTACATTTTGAATAATGAAGAAAATAATGAAAAAGTGTAATTAAAAAAATAGATGCATAGAAATGTAAGAGGGTTTGATAATGTACTAATCCGAATTGAGAGGATGTTTCGCCGTGGAAATATGCATATTCCATTCATTGTAAATATTATTGACCTCACGTGGATTAAAATTTTCAATCTTAAGTCGAAAAAAAATAATTTAGTTAAATATCTCATTACATTTTACATTATTATATGTACATCTAAGTATTACCTCAATTATTATCTGGTTTTAATAACTTGAATACGTATTAAAGTTATAATCATCATCATCATTGGTCGTTCAATCCTAAGATTGGTTGACTGCAGCCGTCCATCCTATCCTATTCTTACTTACTGGCTTACTTCCTGGTATTTTTTGCAGTGTACTTTCTTCTTAATTTTTCCCATGTATTTATTATCCCTTGGCCTTCCTATTGAGACTTCACTGTTTATCTCTTCCCCTCTATTTTTTCTTCTGTTATATTTTCACGAATCCATTATACCTCAGGGTGTGGCCAATTGATATGGTTTTTCTTTTCTCTATGATTTTCCATAGACCCGTTCTTCGTCTATTCTTCTGTATACTTCTTCATTTCTTATTTTATCTGTTCAATTGATCTTAAGCATCCTCTTCCAGCACCAGGTTTCGAAGGCTTCTAGTCTTTTCTGGTCTCCTTTTCATGGTGCATACTTCTGATCCATAGAGTGCAACGCTCCATACATACTGTATATGTTTTAACGTATTGTTTCCTCGTCTTAAAATTATAATCATAACCAATATATTTCATAAAGTACTCTCTATAAGTCTATCGGCTTTCTACTAATTCTCTGATTGATTGAATCTTAAATACTGTCCGCAATTATTATGGGTGCGAATAATGAACTTTTTGTGGAAATCAGGCGGCTGCAGATTTGAATCGCGATTGAATTACGGATTTTATCCGATGTTGAAATCAACTTTTATAATAGAAATTTGCCTTGCGGAATCATTTCTTTAGTCTTTAGAGAAACTATAAACATCAAAGGTCTAAAATCGCCTCCTTCCAAACAAATTCTATTCTTAAAGGTAACGTGCGAATCCATTGACTGCCTCCCAACACCCTCAATCGAACCATTCTCCTTTCCCCCAAACCCGGCACCCACCATGCTCATCCCCTTTCCCATCCCTCCATCCTCTACTCCTCACTCCAACGTCTCCCACTCCTGATTTATATTTTACTCTTCAACTCCCTCTCTCCACTCTTTCCCTCCTCCCTCCTCTCACGCCCCGCCGCACAGACCCACCCCTGCCCCTACTGAGCCTCCAAAACTCACTCCCCTCCATCCTCTACGCTTTCGCTTTCATTCCCACCGCTACACGTCTTAACCCTTCCCCCTAGATCCCTTTTTATGTCCTCCTTAAGCTTCGCCCTCTCATTTTTTTTGTAAAGAAAAGGGCGGCCGCGTTTTTTTGGGTCAATGCGTGTTCACTCGCGGTTTTCCTTTACAAGGGCGAGGGGTGAAGAACGAAAAGGCGATGGTGGCCGTGGGAGGCTAAGTGGTGGGGGTGGGTTTAAAGGAGTAGGAGGGGGTATTTGAGTAGAGGCGAACGGTGTACGTGTAGGTTAAGAGAGGCGTTTCTCTCCCCCTTTTATTCGGAGGGTATATATTTTTTTGTCTCGGTTTACTTGAGGCCAGTACGTGAGGATTTGTCGAAACGACACTATAGCAACGCGTTTCGCCCCCAGATTCCTATTTTAACTCGTGTTTTCTAGACGCCAACAAAGGTTATCCTTACTTTCATGACGCCAAAAATTTGTGACTGGTGCCTTTATCAGAATTTCTCATGACAACTCAATTTGTTCAAAGAAGTGAAAGACGTGGTACTTGATAATGTGAACAGTGTCCGGCGTTGCTCAATAGGACCTTTGCGTTGTAATAAATAAAACAAATTTTGTATGTTTCGAAAAATTTCATTTAGTTCTACAGTTGGTTTAGCCCTTGACGGTATTATCAAGTACGTTGTTTTTTAAATAACCAACATGGTCTTAACCCCAGGTCAAGGAGGTGGGGACTTGATGGGTTTTGGAAAGACTGCGGGGGAATCGGGTGATGGGGTGAGTAAATGTCTTTACACAAAACAGCACCCCCTTACCCCGTTGTCATTCCACAACCTCTTATAAAAACCTTGTTGGTATTTGAAATAGCAATTGGTCTGATGATGCCGTAAAGGACGAAACGGTAGGTAGAAACAAGTATTTTGTCAGTAAATTATCTTTTCTTTTAGACAATACGTTGTTTTTTACTTTTCATGTACATGTTTACAGTTAAAATAATTTGCTACACTATTATTGTTTCAAAATATTACGGAACAGTATCGCCTATATCACTTCGTTCAATACACATCACGTATGCAAAGTTACGCCTGAGGCCATTAAGTTTATAAAACTCTAAAGGTAATCATGGGGCCAACACATAAATCTCTGATATGTTTTCCGTCTAACTTTCTTGTTACTTGTTAATCACAAGTGTATTCGCCCCTCGATCTCTTTTGTGCTGTAGTTCCTTTTTTTCTAGAAAGTTCACATAAGTCAAGTTTAACCTACTCTATTTTATTCTTCTCCACCTTTTTTTATACTATATCGTATTATTTTCCTCTTCTGTGTACATTTTCATTTTATATTCAAATAGGATAAATTATATTTAGTACCTTCATGCAGTACCAAGCGTTGAAGGCTTCAGTTCTTCGATTCAATGGTGCCCCACGTCTTTCTCGTTCCATAGGGCGCCATACTGTACTTCTCACGAATGCTTTCACGTAATGCTTCTTTGCTACTTAAATTATGTTCTTTGAATATTGTGGTTGTCTCTTCGTGGGAAATGCCATCTTAGCTGAAGATATTCTCCGCTTTATGTGGGATCAGTATAGCTCCTTCCACCCCCTGTGACGCTACTTTCAAAGTAGGTGAAAGATTTCACTTGTTCTACTTTCTCTCGTCTAAACGCAGCATCTAACAGAATGTTCTCCCTGCCGCATTATTTTGTCTTGATTATCTTTATGTTTTTACATTATCTCTCTTAAGACTTAAATGACACGTCATAGAGACTAACACGAAATATTAAATAATCATCCTACTACTTACATTCTTGTGAAGAGCAGAAGCCATTTAAATCATCTACTAGAAGATGCAGACCACCAAAAACCAATGGCAAATGTATTTGGACTGCAAATAGTTTGAAAAATATGTCGGTAGTTTGACTAAATATTTCGGTAGCAACCGTTGCGAAGTATTTTTTTATAATTCGTATTACTTCATTTATGCGTGTATTTTGTAGACAACAAATTCTCTTATCAAGACTATGCTTTGATTTTCTTTGGTAAAATAATTGACACTTGTAAACCCGGGAAGTTCGATTCCTTTAGAAATGTAAATGCATATTAAATTGAGGAATCAATCTAGTTTCACCGTGAATTGAACAAATAGTTTGGCGCATATCATTTTGCAATATTTTTCAACCAGTTTGTTCCAAGTGGACTTTTCGCATTTACTAATATTGTTAAGACTTGTCTATTGCACAAGGCAGGTATTTCAGGGATTTGCTAATCTAAGCACCACGGCATTAAATAAATACACTAAACCTTGGATTCAAATGAAACTTATAATTCTTCAAAACCACCAACACCTTGCAACTCGCTTCTTTCAGTCCAACAGGTGAACAGCACCTCTTATACTTAACATTCTTCCCTCTATCATAGCGTTCAACATTCCTTTGACATGTGTTTCTACCGCAAATTGCATTTACTGATGGTAGCAGAAGTTTAAGTATTGTGACATATACTCAATTTATTCTCTTTTTACTCTATTGCTAATCACGGGTCTCCAACTTAACCTTTTGTGTGTGTGTTTTTAGTAGAAGTGTACATTTTGTCTTATAGGCTCCACCGCAAGAACAAAACCAAGTCAAAACTACCTCAATGTCAACACAAGATCGGAAGGAGGATTCAAATCCACAATCAGTATGTTTTAAGGTCATTGAGAAACCGTTAGAACTAACGTGGTTCCATTGAATTTCTTACAGTACTTTTCCAATATCTCCAGTGTCAGCTCCGGCCAAATATGTAAAAAAATATTTCTTTTTTTTTTCAAATTTCTAATACGAGTACATCCTCAAATGTTTTAGGTAAATGACACCGTATACATCCTTCGTATAATCAATTGAGCTTTTATGAATGTCCCATGTTCATTGAAATCTCAAATAATTCCCAAACACTATCTTCAGTATTTTTTAGGCATTTATTTGTCTCGTCGTGAAACGTTGGCACTCATTTCATCCGTTTTTGAATCAGTCCCAAGCACCCTGATTTTAAATGCAGTTTTTTTGAATCGCTCAATTCGAAGCATTGGCCCATTATTTTTTCATGAGGCTGCAGGGAAGATACTAGAAATAGTAAAGAGGGCGTTAATGGGGTAGAAGTGACGTCAAGTACCATTAAAGTCTCCGGTAAAAGTCGGCACTTGAAGTAGAGAATTAATGACATAAGCTCCAAAACATGGGGATTTTTTTCCACGAAGCGGCTAAGCGCCGAACAGCCTACCGGTGATGGATCACTCACCCTTACCAATTTCCCACTGCCTACCATACCCTCCTCCCTTCACCCCTGTCCCTCTCATTCTCCACCTCAGCTTACTTACCCCACTCCCAAAAAAACTGCAAAAGGGACATGGAAACCGAAAGAAAACTGTGGAAAAACAGCTGCGGGGGACCCCTCACCTTAAGAACGAGCGGGAGAGAAATCTCATTTTCTTATTTTCCAACAACATCACAGCGGGAGCGTTGCCTCCGATCCCGTAAGCTGTGTCCATATATTCAAGTCCCGGAGTTTTGTGGCGCGGCGCACAAAAAAATAGAGGACAAAAGACGCCCGGAAGCGGGGATGCGAGGAGAGAAGCGGAGAGCAAACTAATGCATTCACGTTATCATCCTCGAACTACAAACTTCCATCCCTGTTCCCTCACACCAATCAGTGAGAGTATTCCCGGAAGAATATATACATATATATACATATAAAACGAACGAACGGAGAGCGTTCCTTCAACCGATGTAGCACCGCCGCGGGAGATAAAGCGAGAATAGATATATATGCATATATATATATATATATATATATATATATACATATATATATATATATATATATATTACAAAGCCTCGTTCCCTACCACCCCTGAAAAACGAAATAAATCCAGTTTTTCATCTTACAAAGAGTGTTGCCGGGAGGGTATGGAAAAAATAAAATAAGTCGTTAAAATGAAGAAGAAGAGGAGGATTTTTGATTGAGAATGGTATCTAGAAGGAAGGTAAGATAAAAGAAATGTGGGACAGAAGTATGAGCAAGCTTTGTTACGTTGAAAAAAATCGCAAATCAATAATATCAGCTTGTGTGCAAATGAGAATAAGAAGGCGGCGAGCGTTGACTATAAAGATTTTCCCGTCTCATCAAACTATGGCCTGGGAGGGAATGTGGTCGATCAAGTGAGAAAGTGAAAGTACTCAGTATCTATCGTGACATGGTAAGATGCACGGAATTCAGCTGGCATTCAACTTTATGGCAAAGCCTTTATGAGACAATATTTTCGCCTATGGAATAGACATAAAGGACACTTCCTTGTCTCAATATTTTAAAATAGAATACTGAATAATATCTGAAAATACTGAAAATATCAAAATTTTTTAATGTATTTAATCCGATGTTTTACCCAATTGCCCCAAGTTGGGGATATAAGCAAGAAAAGTCATTGGCTGTTGAAGAGACAATTCATTGGTGGAATGATTCCCCGTCATTTCTCGCATTTGAAGGAAGCGTTTAAGAGACAATTTTTTACAGCATATGGGCATACATTTTCCCTGCTTTGGACTTAAGGAAAATATTTTTATTATTATTTGGCTTTAATTTGCTCAATTTTAACGAATAATATGAATACGGTGAATATTTTTACTTAAAGAGCAAAAAAAATGAAATATTCTAAACATTTCACACGAGATACAAAATAACGCCTAGCACGCATAATACGTTATTTGCATTATTCTCAATTCTATGGTACACTTTCTGGACGTATATTGTGAAAGTTTGCGACGCATTAATAGTAATTCCTTTCTCTTACGTTCTTCCTAATATTTCTTATAATGTCATGGACTTATTTTATTGGTGGATATATGATTACTATTTAGGCATAAGTAAACTGGAATAAGGGATATGGATTTAATTATGCTTTGTCTTAGAGTTCCAATAATGGCTTACTACGAAAATAGCAATCTGAACTGAATACATATAAATGAACTGGAACCATGCCAAAAAATTCCCAAATAATTTTGAAAGATTCTTTTGCACACACAAAGTAACGGGAGACCTTAGGTTTATATTGAAATAAATTTCTTTTTTGACATTCTTAGAGGGGATAACGTTTATCAATAAACAATCACAGAAATATTTCTTTATAAATATTCCTGACATTATAAATAACATAAAGTTATTAAGTGCGAAGTGAACTCACAGCTAATAGGGTTTGCCAAACGTTTTCTATTTCTAATTTCTACTAAGATTATGGTATCGAGATTACACCATCATAGCACTTGTATGTAGATACCTACACGATTTCTTACTCTTCATAAACGTTCTGTATTTGCTTCGTCACATACCTTCGCCTGCCTTCTTGCTCTTGTACAAATATTTTTGTCAGTGCTCTTTTACAGAAACTAACGTAATGTTAGCTAACTCCTTGGTTCTCTTTCAATTTAATTCGCTGAAATCCATTTTATGATTTGATTAAGCAATTCGAAATCACTCCCATCATACACCCTTCTTTAATCCCATTGATATTGTTTTTCACTCAGTACACTTCATTAAGGAAAGGGTGATAAAAAAGACCATTTTACAATCCACAAGTACTGAAAAGTATTTTTACGGCCTCACGTGCGAAATTCATTTCACTGGCTTTAACTTATTTTCAACTATTTTTTTAGGATACCAGAAAGGAAAGTAATACCCTCCTAGAGCACATAAAATGTGTCAGAATGCAATAAAACCAGAGGATTTGGAACGTAAATTCGAATGAATGGTTCAAATGATTGATCTGGAATCCCCACATAACATTTTAGAGCGCCAAATTCTCGGAACTGTAATCATACTCCTTTCATATTCATCAGAGTCTGCCCATATTCAACTCCTTCCTCTCAAAATTAGAACCAACTTGTTTCCCGCAGCCCATTTTACCTTTTCTGCGCGGAGTGGCTGGCTCACGCTATTTGTCTAAGTAAAAGGAATGTCATCACCGCCTCCATGCAAATGAGAAAAATGTTTACAGCCATGAGATAATTTAAGCCCATCTGTAGAGAGGGAATCCTTTGTGAGGCGGGAAATAAAAAAATAAAGACGTAAGCAGGAAGACATATAAAGCTGAATAAAGCTTGGGTGCATGCACATGGATGTGTGTCGTATGAGAAAAAGAGGGTGGAGAAGAGAGAGAAGTTGAGGGGAGAAAGTGGTGTTCGGTGGTAAGAAAGGGGATGAAGAGAATAATGGTGAGAGGGAGCCTTAAGGGAGAAGAGTTGGCGTCGGTGACATGCAAGCAAAGTTTCCAGCTGGTAGCAATCCTTTTCAAGAGCCAGTTTCCAAAGACGCAAGAATTTAAAATTCTAAAGAAGATATTTTCAAATACCTTGAAAGCTGCTTTATCGTATCTCTGCTTTCAAATTTTCATTTTTCATCCCTATCAAATTTGAAAACGCAATGGAGTAGGAAAAAATTCTTTTTTGTTTCATAAAAAAATTTAAATAATTACATTTTACAAACTCACTCGTGCATTTTGCGTGGTTTTCGACAGTGGAAATGATGACCTGAAGAAGGACCGAATTCACTATCGGCTGAGAAATCGATCAAAGAACGGATTTTCACCCAAAATGAAACCTCAGGCAAGATTTAAATGATCATTGCATATATGATTTCGCTAATTGGGGAACCCTTGTTCCATTCCTGGGTCTCCTCTAGACAGCCTAAACTTCGGCCAAACTGTATAATTGTGTATACATACACGCAGAAAAATACAAATAATTGATTTTTGTAGTAGTTAGTTTAAAAGAACAATGAGTAAAGGGTTATGATCATGGATTAACCATATTTTTTCCGTGAAATTTACTTTTCCCTTCTTCTGTTCCAACGTATAAATGTTCTCACACCTTTTATATTTATATACACGTCTATGTATAAATGTACGCATATACAAATATACATAAAAATGTATACGTATGTAAATATATATATACGACACTTTTGTGAGAGTCTCACGGACGAAAATAATAATGTATATGAAGTTAGCACTAGTGGACAGAGACAAAAACACGCAAAAAAGAAAAGAAACTCACAAGTTTAGAAATTTCGGTGGCCCACGCCACCTTTCTCAAGTAAGAAAAGCACATAACTCCTCCGATCGAAGTACAACTGAGTTCTGTTGTGAGTTTCTTCTCTTTTTTTGTGTGTATCTGTGTTTTTGTCTTTGTGCACTAGTGTTAACTTCATATACATTATGTACAAATATATATATATAACTTTTGGACGGCACAATAGAACACAGAATAAAGCAGATAACAACCAGACAGACCAGACCTGAAGAAGGCCTCGGAGTAGGCGGAAAGCCCAAACAATCTACTATGTGAGTGTTCTTTTACGTGTTATCTGCTTTATTCTGTGTTCTATTGTGCCGTCCAAAAGTTATATTGCTCTCGTGAGTGCTTCCGCATCATCGATATATATATATGCGGGTCGCGGTGGTCTAGTGGGTAGAGCGTTGGACTACTGACCGGAGGGTCCCGGGTTCGATTCCCGGGCAAGGCACTTGGGCACCTGCAGCTCCACCCAAGCTAGTTGTTTTTCGGGAACCAGGTCTTCCTGGGAAACCATAACCGGCACAGGGAAAGGAACTGGCCCCCCTACCCTGATGTGTGAATATTCACACGCCGTCGGGCTTGGTACATGGGTGAGCTCTACCATCACCTACTAAACCGACCTTCGGGTTGATTACTGTGTTTATATATATATATATATATATGATTGTCCCATCGAAATCGCGTATTTGAGGAACATACATATTTTAATTTTAACATTTTAAAGTTGGGAGACAATTAAAAACTCTGGTCAGTCACAACACATCAAAATATGCATGAGCAATTTCAATCCCAATTTAAAGGGGTTTCCCTCTTTTGGCAAATGGTTGGTAATGTGGTCGTGAAAAGGTGAGATGGAAAAATTTTGAAGAGGAAACCGCATAACTATCGAGTGACTTAAAAGAGTGCCAGGGAAAGGAATAAAGACGGAGGTAAAGATTGGGGAACCAGAAAATTAAGTTGAAGTACTGATGGGAGGTTCCAAGCTCCAATGCAGTGATAGGAAGAAAGTAGAAGAGAGAAAGAAGCCATGAAAAGTTGTTGGCAAAAATAATTGGTGTGTGAGCGATCGAATAGAACGAGAAAAGGTGAAAAAACATTTTGAAAAGGTTCAAAGATGGTAGAGGTAGAGGGTATAAAATATTAACAGAGCTTATTTTTTTTATTATTTTGTTATTATATTTTTAAATAGCTTGGCGGTAGAGCAAATTTTCAATTGAAGGCTCTTATTTAAAAGTTTAGTTGGCTAGTTAGTGCCGGAAAAATTAAAATATGTAAAAATTAAAATCACAAAAGGCTAAATATGTATCATCAAAATTAAGAAGTGACAGAATCTTTTTATATAATGAAACAAAGACTCAAAAGTGACTTTTAATGTTGTCTCTAGCATCATTGTACAACTGTATAAGTCTAATGCAAGATGAAGGCTTTTGATGAGATGTCGCCTTATTTTATACTTACTGATATTTTTCTAGAATCAAAGAATGTGGGAAAAGACAAATTTCATCTCTGTAGAGCTGAGAGTCAAATCGGTACAGTCAATTTCCTAAGTCCTTAACACTTCAGGCCTTAGGGTTATTTCACCAATGCGACAACATCGTTTCATTTTGTTTTCCCTTCGCCGTCGTGGACGTGGTAATTTGGGATATTATGGAGATAAGATATCACTGAGAAATTCTATAAAAAAACTAGTATATCAATCCCAATATGACAGCTTATATGTGTGTGTTACTTTACTGGTCCTCAAGTATATTGATCGCCCGATGGAGATGACGTTAAGAAGTGGATCCCTAGAGTTTCTTTTATGAGATGGCTAATAAAAGTTTTGCTTTGTCTGCCCCTCCTCATATGACGAATAACTGTTCATCCTTATTTTCCCCCACACCTAAGAGGTCGCAAATGGTCATATGCAATGAACTTAACGAGATTAAGACGTAACAGCAGGAGGCAGGAATTTTTTTAAGGTCAAAGCGAAATCGATAATAACTGCAAAAATACAAGTGATTTTGATCATAAAAACTACGCATTTTATTTTTCTGCTTTTTTTCAAGAAACTTCAGCTTGAATCAAATGTAATTTCATGGAAATTTGATAAAATCAAGTCGCAATCATCTTATTTTCTGTTAAAATCAGGTCCTAAAACAGAGAGATAGCTCTCCGCTAAATGTATGAGATCGAAATATGGACGTTCTAGCTATGCTAGCACTCAAAATAAACTGAGAAAATAATGCAACAATTTCAGAGAGTAAAAATCATTCGCCTTGACCGGGATTCGCACCCGGATCCCTCGATATCCGGCCGAGTGCTTTAACCATTTAATGCTAACCGAGTGCTTTAACCATGATTTTTACTCTCTGAAATTGTTGCATTATAATACACACAAAGCGGATGACTCCGTAAATAGTTACTGTTGCGGCATCTCCCGCAGTTTCTTGAAACTTAGAAAAGATACCCTCCGAAAAAGAGCTGGTCAATTTGAGCTCTGATTTATTTAATTTCATTTTAAAATGAAATTTGTCCAATATTCTTCATGTAAATTCATAATTCGGGAATTATGAGTAAATTTAGAAATTCAGTTGAATAATCATTTCACAAGGATAATTTATAATAATAAATATATTTTATTCAAAAAATTCATTTTTATCCTGATTTTAAGAATATCCTTTTCAGGATATCACCAACCGGTGTTAGATCTCATAGTAAGCGTCTGCCTGAATGACAGTCACGGCGCGGACTACATCTACACAATATCCCGCAGGCCGCCGCAATGGTACGTGGCGTGTTACGGCCACAGCGAAATATGATGTATAATCTCATACATTCATCATAATAGATATTAAGGAGTCTACGAAAATACTCATGCACATTACACATTCATGCCTATATACACCATACAATAGTATTTTGTTTGACCCGCTCATTTAACTTTAGTCTTTAAGTTAATACATTCGGACGCTAGGGTTGGATTTTTAAATAAGTGCACCTCATGCGAGGGACGCACGACTTTCTAAAGACTTTATCTGACTCACTTCGAAAATCAAAAGGATCCCAATCTAATTCCTCCATCTTAGCCGTGCCGCTCATTCTCATATTGTAGCAACAGTTCTCAAAAACGTATTTTCTCTTAACTTTTATCAATTACTTAATTTACTTTTTCTCCTATGGAGCCCAAATATTTCCCACACATAATAAATGTGACCTAAATTAGGTGTAGTAACACGTCTTTCATGCATTTCCGATACATTTTCATACAACTGATTTAATAAAACCTAGCTTCAATTTTGGCTAAACGGCATATTCTTCAATAATGTATACCTCATGAAAGGTTTGACCCATGACTTGCTTTGAAATTCTTCATATTTATTTCAAGTTCAATCACATTCATTTCATAATTTATGCCTTGTTTAGCATTTATTTTTCAAAAGACTTTAATTGTTGATTTTCTGAAACTTAACACCACGCACCACACCGATATCTGGTCCAAGTCGTAAGAGTAACTCGCAGTCTGCCCCTACCCTTATTTCATTAAAAATCCATGTGTCATCTAAAATTATGTAACCTAAGATAGATAATTACGTGAGATGAAGCGCCTAGCTTGTATTCCTTCATCTATTTGGTTGGGATTGGTGTCTATCTATCAGGATCAATTAACATTTCTCCTACCAACAGAGCTCTGCGTCATTAAAACAGGCCAGCTCTCCCACCATGCCATTAGTAATCCATGTAGAGGAGGGTATATTATAATTCGTGCAATATGTAGGATATTAGATGCAAAATACAACTGTTTTTTTGCTAAAAATTCTCTATTCACAAAAAAATTATAACAAAGACTTCTTGTTCATTAGAGTTAAAATGAACCTATCTCGGCAAAGTTTGGACTAGCACTAACTAAGACGCCGTTTTGAAAGAGTAATTGATCCCCAGCTCTCCCATTTGCAACAAATACTTTTCACAATTTTTTTGACAATATATTTTCATTCAAATAAGAGATAATAGAATTCTATTTAAGGAAAATGAATGAAAGCGAAAAAAGAGTGGACTAAAACAAAATTTTGCCCTACCTATCTGGAATCTGCCCCTTCTTCTTAACCTGCTTGAATTCTTTCTTCAGATAACGGGATGGAATATTCTGATACATTTCAAAATGATATTATTTTTTGTAATCTACGCGAATTTTCACGGACAAGAAAAGAAATATCTAGATTTCCATCTCAATGGTGATATTCAGAGGAAGTAGAAATCTTTAGGGAACCGATGAAATGGCATTAAAAGCGCGATTGTTAAAGGTTCTAGACTGCACGGAATTCATTTAATTGAAAAAACGGAAATCTGCACCCGCGGCAGGTAATGTTTTTAGCGCAGTGGGGGTGAAAACAAGAGAGGCAGAGAAACAGAAACGAAACGGAACGAACGATATGTTAAGATGGCAGATGGGGGAATGCAAGGAAGGGAAGGAAGAAGCAAGATTGGGGATTAAAGAAGAGAAAGGACCAGAGACTTACGAGGGCATCATTCTGGCGAAATTGAGACCGTTCGGCCCCTCCCTACGCGCCATTAAACCCTGAAAGGTTGGAATAAATCGGGAGGCGATGTGGAAGAGGGTAATGGATGAAGAATGTGAAGGAAGCATCGGAATGAGAGCAATGGAGGAGGAGGGAAATAGAAAGAGAGATAAGGGAGAGAAGGAAGGGGAGAGAGAGAGAAAGAGAGATAGAAAGGAGGATGGGAGAGAGGGAGGGAGAATACGCGGGGGGGAGTTTGTTTGGGCGTAGAAATGGCTCCCAGACTTCGCTCGAGTTGGTTGTTTTCAGGGTATCAAACTATTGGAAACCTTCCACAAACAAAAGCCCTGCGTCCATTTCGCGGGGAACGCGTCTTGAATCTCTCACAGAATCCGATTCCTTAGCTTATTCCCATTTCCTCTTCTTCCCTTCGCTTCTTCTTCTCTTTCTCTTCCTCCCTCTCTTCTCTCTGCACTTAACCTTTGCCCTCGAGCGAATCAGAAGGCGAGAGAAGCCCGAGGGGCCCTCTCTTGCGATACGCCCTCGCACCTTTACCTTCCATTGTCCCTACCTTGTTCCTCAGTTTTATATGTCTCGTACCAGCGAAGGTATATGGTCACGCTGGTAGATGAAAACTAGCCCCTAGTAGTGTCCAAACAAGAAGGTCAACTTATTGAGGAAATATTTCTCGCGCACCCCAGTCATTGCTGACCAAAGTCATTGTCAAATATGACAAAGCACGTTCTTCACCTGTCGGGTAAGAATACGAAAATACTCCTATAGCTCACGAATTTGAGTAGGAAATTGAATATTGATGTATAGAACGCCTATATGAAGAGGATTGCCATAGATTTTATCTTCGACGGGTGACTTTATATTTAAAATATATCAGTTTTCTTACCATATAATATATTCAAAATTCGAACGATGAAGTTCGGACCAAGTTGCCCTGGATGGTTTTCATTGTAAATTATGCAAATATATCAAAGCCTAGTATATTACATTAATTACATACCTATGTACGTCAGAATATTTATGGTAATGTATTTTTATGAACACTATCTAATAAATAGTCAGAAATCATATTGACGTCATTTAATGATATCGCGTTAATTTTTGTTGCCGCAATTATAGAATTGACTTTGCAATTTTGTTATGTCTTCGGTCAGAAAATAACTTGATATTCTTTGGAAAACAATTTGTCCAATTCCAGCGCTCGTTAAAGTGTTGTGTAGGCTTAATTACCATTAACATTGTTGACCTTCTAAAAGCAAAGCTGTTTGTTCACAAACTAACAACCACAAACATACTTTAACTATTAGCGGCCAACCCTCAAGAAGAAAGCAGCGAGTGCTATTATATAATTCACCATAAAAACATTTTATTATATAATAATTATTTATATCAGGTTGAGCGTTTTTACTGCAAAATATTCAAATTTAGCACCCAATAAAGTGACCAGCATTGAATCGTCCCATATTACAACTTGAGCCTTCGAAAGAATAAAAAATTACGATCACAGACTGACTACACTGATTCCTACGACTACGCAAAGACTCAAAGGTCGCCCGTTTTCCATAGGGATCTCGGGCGTAGGTCCAACAACAGCAGAGATGACGTCGAAGGACACAGAAGAGCGAACTTTACAAGAGGTAGGGCTTCGGCGCATGTCACCGGAAATAGGCTGAACTTGGCAGGTGGAGAGAGAGAGAGAAACGGGATGGGTCGCTTTCTCCTCACCTCGGCCGTGGAAAATCATCGACGGGGAGAATGAGGTATTCGACTAAAGCGGTCGATCCCCCTTGCAAAAGGGAAACTGCGTTTGGGTCCCCGCTTTCATGAAAATGAATGAGGAGGTGGCTGTCGCGAAGCCCTGACTGATACCATCAATTACGTGAAAAGGTAAAAATATCCCCGATGCCCTTTCCGACGGCTCCCACGCCCCCTGCCTCTGCTTCCTTGCTCCCCCTTTCACCTCTCCCCCTCGGTCGTCATCTCTCTCTCTATCCCACATGCACGATCCTTGTGGTGAGGGGAAGGGTCGCGTAGAGGGGCGGTCGTTGTCATCTTCGTCTCACTCGCCCCGAGCCGTCTTCGCTACTTCTTCGAGCGGGCTCCGTTCGCGACCCTCTCTCCCCCACTCACCAAAGCCCTCCAACCAAAAAAAACCAAAGCGAAAATTGTCGACATGCAGAATAGATCTGGATGCCCTCCTCGCTTTTAACTCCCATCGAAATGTCCCCTCTTTGCGTTCCAACACCCCCCGCCGCACATCAATTTCCATACTTCTCTCTCACTATCTCCCTCCATCCCCCTTTCAATAACTTTCCTCCCAAATTCTTTCTTCTTCCATTTCTTCCCACTCCGTTCACTGCTCTCACATCGTCCACCCACCCACTCTTTCAACCCTCCCACTACCCCTTCCCATCCTGACCTCCCTCCCATTTCACCCTCCTTCGCTCGCCATTTATAACCATCTCATCCTCCGCTTCCAGTCCCTCCCAAACTACGAGTCATGTCCGAACTTCACCTAAAACGATCCTCGTTTTTTGGTGTGTCGGCCTGTCTACCTGCCTGTCGGTCCGTCACTGAGCGGCTAATTTCACTTTGCTCGGGTGATTGAGATCTGAGTTGAAATGTCTGGAAGTTCGAATATTTCAGTTGATCCGCTGTAACCACCACTTAGGGAATTTTGGAATCTTAAAATCTCATCAATGTTTAGTGAAATGTAATGCTCGTATGTGCCTTTAGAAAACATGATTATATTAACTCGAGATAAGTTAATTGGTAATATTAACTCCGTTAATGTTACCAATTTTTTTTAGTGTAGAACATTTGTTCTTATGCATCAATTTATATGTATTTGTTAATTTTCATGTTATTCCATTCATTCTTATTTGAACTAGAGGGTCAAGGATTCCAATCTGGGTAATTCTCATAGAAACACTCATATTCGCACAAACGGTGATCTAGGTACCAAGTTTGCGAATATTTTTTGGCAACGTATTTTTTCTCGAAATCCGCGGACGACTTAAAGACACTGTAAAATATCTGAGTCCATACTTTTATATGTATTTTCATACGTCATAAGGTTTTGTCCAAAGTAAAATAGCCCTTCTATTTAACATACTTTTTTGCCAAATTTCCTGCTTTCACTGACCAACCAATCTTCGTTCGTCAAACCCTAGCTAATTTTAATAACAAATTATTGAAAGCATAACTACTGTCGAGACGAAAGAATTTTGCGTAAAAAGGGTGCAATAACAGGTGCAAAAATTCTTTCATTGATGCCACAGTTAAGTAAATATATTTATTGGTAAGTATGTCCATGCATTATTTTCTACTTGGTCTTTCGTCACTTGACTACTATCTTTAAAATAGGTAACCGTGATAACATTACCAACCTTGGTCATATTATAACAGGTCAGTTGCTTCCAAATTTAAATATTGTGTTGATAAGCATAAATAAAGCATTTCTTTCTTTTTTGAACGTTATTGTAATTATAATCTCTTCAGTTTTACAGTTAACTATGTTATTGTAAAATAAAAAATACTAAAAAATAGCTCTTCTAGTTCATACAATTTTTTTATCATTTTGCTTGCTATTAACAGCGAAATTTCGAAAATTTGTCATTAATTATCATATCACTAGATTCGCCAATTGTGACGTTCACCCCCAATAGTTTTTCTTCAATCGCCTGCAACGTCGCTGAATGTATTTTAAAACCTTTCTCCAATCCATAGTGTTCTAATGTACTTCACTCCCGTCGAATGTGGCATGGACTAATTTATTTTTTCCATTTCCAGGGTTATTAAGTCAAGAATAAACGCCGTCATTTTACCAATCATATATATAAATATTGATAAAATATATTATGCTTCTAATTATTGTGCGAAGTAATGATTAGATTCTCGTTCATCATCTAATAACTGTCCAATTACTTCTATCTATTCGTTTTAATTTGACAATTTCCTGATGCCATCCGACTAGATCCTCTTTCACACTGTCGTACTCCCACGCCCGTATCCTCTTGCCCTTTCTCCGTATCCCCCCCTCTCTTCCCTAACCTCGATCCAGGAAGCACAGCAAGATCCAAGCAGAGAACAAGCCATTATCCTCAATCTCCTAGGGACACGTGTGTATGTGGGTAAGGGAAGGGGAGAGGGTTCCCGGGGCGTTCTCTTCCTACCCAGCGCCGCGAATCAATCGTTTTACCGTCTATTACGACCTCCGTCCGCTGCCCTCGCCCGGCTGTGGCTTAACGCCGCCGGAGGGGACCGCCCCTGCCAGGGGTCCCCAGAAATTCATTCGATTCCCCGACCCCCGGAGCCATATGGAAATGACGCGCCCACCTATCCGTCACTGCAAGATCGTTGTTGGGCGGTCCTTTTCTTTTTCCTCCTCTTCCGTTCCCACACGCAGAATACACCACCTCCTCCTCCCTCCCTCCGCCGCTTTTTTCCAATGTTTCATGTCACATGGCAGGAGGGAAACCAATACCCTCATATCAGAAAATTTTATAGGAAACACGAGGCGCCGAATAACAAATAACCCAGCAAACGAACACGCACACGGTCACGGAAAAATATGTAGAAATGACAAGAAAAATAATGCATACTCATATTTTTCGCGCCATGTTACTGCGGGGATTCCACGCCGATTTCAGGGCCATAATCCTACCGACTGTTAATGGGAAAACACCAACATCTCCTGGAATACTCTGGAAATAAATTACGCACCGTACCTTTTTCTCTGATGATTAATACTTGGAGCTTTTCTATGCGACGAGACCCAGGATGCCATTAAACAGGGTACTATTCTACGGTGACCGAGTTTCCCAGCTGCCCTTCAACTGTCCTCTCTCTGCGCCGCAAATCATGAATATATTCTTCTCTATTCGCGATTCGTTCGATGAACCGGTGGATTAGATATGAGTCGCGGCGTGCGTTTCAACCCGTTTTCATTCTACATACACACACATACACCTACAAACCTATCTATGTACTAAAATATGCATGCATTATTTTTTTTGTCCCCAAAGGAGGAAAGAGAAATGGCCGGCCAGTTGGTGAAACCCTGAAAATTTGACTAGCAATCTTCGTCCGAGAGCTGTTGAATAAAAAAGATCGCCGCGCCATACCGCCGCAATCACACTTGATTTCTCTGCGGACATCAAGGGACTTGGCTATGGAGTAATTATCACCGTATGCAGATAATAGATACATCCAATACTATACAGAGACTCCAATAAATATTCATTGGCATCTCCTATTTTTTTAAATTTTTTATATCTTATAGCCCGATTCGTTGAACTGAGTAGTCATTTTTTTCATTTCTCGCCCAAAATGGTTATAACATAATAATTTACTTCAAAAATCACGTTTCTAGTACCGCGGAGAAAAATTTCAAAAATATTATAAGATTTCTCAAAAATTACGCTATTTTTTTAAATAAAGTTTGCACCACGGTTTAACTTCAGGGTTTAACAGTACAATACTCATCTCAATCAATAACCTAACTGTAAAATTTTAGATTTTTAAAGTTTCAAATGGATGAATGACTGAGAGTTATGAGAAATCAGGATTTGTACGAGCACGGATGGAAACAATGTCGTGATCCGCTCATATACGTACTGATATTGAATGAGCACTCATCACATGCGTAACAGCTGAGGTATCTAACATACCTCAATAACTTTGATAGTTATTCTCTGTTGATTTCAGTCTCAAGATTTATGGTGCATTACAATTCATCTAATACATAAATTTCAAATTCGGATTATAACTTTCAAGATTGAATTTCTCTTCTCTCAAAATGGGGAAATAAATATTTAACACCCTGTTTAAGAAATACAAGTGTACAAGAATAGGGTAAATAGTAAACGTCTCATTTGGTAATTGTTGAACCAAATATGTACTTTAGTTTTTATAAGTAAATTTCTATAAATCCTCATTTTACTATTAAGGCTTCCTCCGATTTTTTATACTGAGTCTTTCGATATTCCTCTAGTAAATCCAGGGTAGAAAAGTAAAAAAAGCTGAAAAACTGAATTTAAGGATTGACCGAGGGTTTTGTGTGAGCCAAAGTGGATAAATCCAAAAAAGTCACATGTTCAACCGTCATTCCGCATTTTATTTCAGATGTTACTCCTTCATAGCTGGAATATTATTGGAAATGAGTCGTAGACTAAGATCATTCAATTTCCTGTACGTAAAAAAATATTACCGCAGTAATTGATTATTCGTCTCAGAGCCATCCTCAATCCGCCAACCATTTGAAAAGCTTGTTCCTTAGTACAGAAATACAGGGTTCGTCCGGAAAATAAGTATAATAAACTCATTGTCTTTTTTGACAAAAGGGGAGTCGTCCACTACGAATTTGTACCTGAACGAAAAACTGTAAATGCTGCATTTTACGTCCAAGTGCTCGACAGGCTTCGAAAACGAGTCGCTCGCGTCCGGCCAGCGATCAAAAACATCTGGCGGCTGCATCACGGCAATGCGCCGTCTCACACCGCGCTTGTCGTGTCGGACTTCTTGGCCAAGCACGGCGTGGCAACGCTGCCGCACCCGCCCTACAGCCCGGACTTGGCACCACCGGACTTCTTTCTGTTCCCGAAGATAAAGAGGAGTTTGAAAGGAACGCGATACGGGACTTTGGACGCCGTCAAAGAGGCCGTGACGACGTGTCTTCGAGAGGTTCCCGATGATGCCTTCGCGGGAGCGTTCCAGGAATGGGAACGCCGCTGGAACAAGTGTATCGGCTCACAAGGGTCCTATTTTGAGGAATATTAGCTTAAGATATGTAAAAGTGTAATAAATTTTTTTCCTGAGCTCAGTACACTTATTTTCCGGACGAACCCTGTATGTTAATGGGTTTCACATTCACTCCTCTTATTTCCAAGTGTAAATTTACTAATAAATGAAATGGGTCATAATCCTACTACTTACGAGATATTCTTGGGAAAAGTTTTTAATTGTTGGTTAAATATTTCAAAATACATTGAATCGAGAAAAGAATGATATGTGTTACATCACCATTGTCATGATAAATATACTAGTGGCGTTATTTTATGTAGGTATTAGATTCCAAAACACTGCGGGAGATGCCGGAGCAGTAACTTTTAACGGAGTCAGCCGCTAAAATGTATTTCAATGAAACAATTCTAGAGGGTTTAAAATTATTCACCTCGACCGGGATTCGAACCCGGTCAAGTTAAATTATTTTTACACTCTGAAACTGTAGGATAAGTAGATATTTACAGGTCGGACATGGATTATAATTTTGGTTGTTAAAATTTTCCCAGTTTTATCAAATCCTTCCAAGTACACCATCGGATACCGTAAGGCACCTTTAATAGGGAAAATTTTGCGTAAATTCTGGGCAGGTATATTAAAAATTAAAATAAAATTCTTGAGTGAGAGAAAAACGCATGGAATGCAGGTAATACTTGAAAAAGATTGGGACATGACATGGTGTTGGATCTAAAGTGCCCTAAGTAGATGTAACTGGAATGCCTTAGCACAAATGCATAACACATAAATCGATATTTAAAATATGCTTCTGCGAATGGGCTAAAATTTATCGCCTAACGTCTGCACTAAATCTAACAGTATGGATATGAATCGTCTAGTCTACTGCGTCGTTTGGTCATAAATTCGTGCGAATAATTTGGTGCACTATTCACCTAATTGCCAACAACACGCCATCAACGTTAAAATTAGAAGGTAAACTATACGACGTCTCTAGATAACAGATGAGTCCTGCCTCCATTCACAGCCGAGGGGAACAGACTATCTTATGGGCTATGAGGCAATTACAGAATATGACTAATGTTTCCTGCATATATTAGATTAGTATATAGGTCAAAGAGCAAGTATTATACTATTCAGAAAAATGTTTACTCCACAATTTTTTATTCATAGTTACATTTTTTATATGTTCGAATCACGATTTGAAACTTTCTGTTGCCTTATTCAAGGAAATTTTTAACAATTTAAGTAATTTAGTAGCGAAATATGTGGACTACACATGCCATTTATTTCGTTTTTGTAAAATTTTAAATAAATAAAGTCAGTGGATGTTGGTATTAATCGAAACTTAATCCTTTTTCTAATGTTTACATAACGATTTAACGTTAGGTAACGAGCACTGTAGATACATTTTATATTCGTTTTTTAGACGCCAGCCTAAAAATTTAATAACGATTTGAAATTTCAGCCATTTTAACCTGTTTTTGAAAAATACCGATTTCACTCTCCTCTCCATCTCTCAAAATTGAATCACATTTTATTAAAATACGCAATCTTATCGAACAAATACCGTTTTCACATTCTCTTTTTCTTTTTAGCAGTCGTTCTACACTTTTGTGTTCTTACTTGAGATTTTCTAAGATACCTTTATTGTTACAATGACAGTTTATCCAGTCAATCCTCTGAAATACTGTTACTACCTTTTTCAATCAATGACAGTCACTAAAATCTCCCAACATTGTTAAAAATAAACCAAAATAATAAATTATCAAATGGTCGAATACATCTTTTCTCAAAAATCAAATCATAAATTCAATTGGAAGAGAATGAGATATGTTAGTAACGCACACATTT
Organism: Hetaerina titia; assembly: GCA_037158775.1. Lineage (NCBI taxonomy): Eukaryota > Metazoa > Arthropoda > Insecta > Odonata > Calopterygidae > Hetaerina > Hetaerina titia. Next base: position 70,287,329 of record CM073773.1, on the reverse strand, counting down.
ATATTGAGGAAAATTACTGCAATTGTAAATTCCCGGAGAAAAAAATTAACAACTTCACAATATTTTTTATGTAAGAAGGGAGCGTCAAAAACAAGAGTTTTAAATATTTCAGGCAAAGCATCACTAACGTTGATATTTCAGTTTTGGATTGCATATCTCAGTTAAACAAAATACGATCCAAACAAAACGTGACAAGAAATCCTCAGATTTTTCAGAGTACTCATACCATCGAGAGTGCCATCATGTTGATTCAACCCAGTCCCAATTTTGCTTCAGTGATTGAAGATAACGCTTACCGTCATTCAAAACCAGCAACCCATCGAAATTAATACCTGTAATAGCTCTTAATGATGGCAAACGACGTTAAGCCGAAATTAATCAGTCTATAGCAGAGTCCTTAAGCTCCTTAACACGTCATTGTTCGAAATGAGATTATTTATTCGAGAGCGCCCTACTAATGTTGGGTACATTGATAATGACGAAATATATATTATATCACACAAATATAATTACAGCCCAATTTTGGCCTAAACTTTTTTCAATTAAGTTGCATCTCTTAAAAATATAAAATATCGCCACATAGATTTTAATTCTCTCGAATACTTAAGATAAATATATTTCGCTTGGTAATTTGCACATATTTAATGCTACCTCTGATCTTGATAATACATTAAATTAGTGAAATCATAAACTTCGTATTCATAGAGGTTGGTATTTGTTCTCAAAACTTTGTAGAGAGCGTTACTTATTGTATTTAATTTCATATCACTGGAAATTAATTTAACATTTTTTGGGAAAATTTTGAAACCCTCTACCCTATTATGTTTTCAGGATCAAATTTTGCTAGGTGACCTTTATTCCATTTTATTTCCCTGTAATGTTTCATTTGGTGGGCTTTGCACCCGACTCATTCGCGCAGGGAATCTAATCATGCGCTACTACACGCGCGTTCACTCTTCGGTTGAAGTGATCCACTCATTCACGAGTCTATGTTTGTGACCCTCTGTTTAAATTCAACGATTCATACACAAATTTTTATTCTCCGATTTTAATTTCGCCTACGTATTTATTTTTACTAAGTAAAACCAAATAACCTGTTTAAAATTGCTGTTAACTTGCTTACTCGCTAAAAGAACTTGTTGAGATAAAGTAGAAACTTTGGTTTGAAAATAAATTTTTACCACAAAATATTGTTCTCAATCTCATTATTGACAATTACCAATATCACTATTTCTTGATGTTTTCCCAAATAGCTTACGTTTTAGTTTCAATTTTTTATAAAAAGTAGATCTTTTAATCCTAAGCATAATATCCGTATCATTTTTGTACCTCCAGTTATTGACGTACTTTTCATTAAGGATGAAATTAGCGACACCTCACCGGATTGGCTGAATGTTATGAGTCCATATTAACTACGAAGTCGCATTATGTTTGGAATGCCGTTATTTGCAATGTGTTCACGAGGATGTGGGACTTAATTAAAGCACTTAACAACTTAATGAAACAGATTTTCATTGATCGTATATCCCTTCTGGACTCTTTTCCTCCTTTTCAAAATAGAGTGTCTCTGTCCGTTGATTAATATCTGGTAACTCTGATTAATAAGTAAGTAAAATTATTCTTACTCTCCTTTTCCAGCGCTTTGAATGACTTTAGAGGTATTTCAAGCACTAGAGTTCAAATCATTTCTACTTTTCAAACACTATCATGTATCATTTCGCTGAAGTTACCCATACCAAGGTATAAAAAAAGTTTTACATGACATTAGTATATTTCTACATCACCTCACCACATCGAGGTACCGGCTTCCGCAATGAAGCAGAAGGTTTGGAAAAATTAAACTAAAATGACGTAAACCGTTTAGGGAAAATAAAATAAATGGTTTATCATTAGAGCTTTATTCCAAAATAATATTAAAGCTGGATTAAAAGCATAATTATACATATCGAAGCTATTCTACTATGTTTCCATCCCAAAAATGAAATAAACTAACGTCTAACTCTTAATACTACTCATTATACAGAAGACATATTGAGATTCCCACATTCTTCTCGATTATGATTGCACTATACCCTGAAAAGGGTAATGAATTTCTCATCTATAAATTCCACGGTTATATAGTGTAATAATAATAAACGCCATTCATGACACTGCCACCCCCTATGGGGGAAAATATCACGAAAAAAACAATCCCCCTGCGGTTATCCAACCAGAATCGTCGGCTCTAAATTCCAATAAATTAGCTCGAGAATCACCGTAATCTCCTCCCGATGGGCGGAAACTGATTCGAACCAGTGACCTTTAAACATCACGTGGAGATTCCTCCGCCACCTCATCTCCTTGATGTGTGGCTCGGTGGGCAGCTGAAATATGGAGACCATCCGTCTCGTGGGTTCCTACTGGTGAATTCATTTGTTTTCACGAGGAAGAAAAAAATATGAGACATTTTTTTCTTACTATGAAAAAAATCCAATTTTTAGTCGGGAGGGTGGTAAAAAGGAGAGAAAAAGTAGGTGGGAGTCACGGAAAGGAGATGCACGGAAAGGTATCGAAGTAAAAAACTTAGGCGATCGAATGACTTCCGTCGCGAATACGTTGTATGGAAATGGGGTGGGAGTCGAGTGGGATGGGGTTTTGGGTGTGGTGGAGGACGACCGTGCGGGAGGCACTCATTTTGAATTCGGTATCGACCAACACGAGAGAATTTTTCCATCTATCCATTCCCTTCAATCTCCCTCTCTTTCACACACGCTATCCCTCTGTCACTACCCTCCACAACCTCCCACCAGCATCCATCCAGGCAACCCCGCCGCTATTTCCTCCTTCTCACCCCCTTTGGGAAATTCTCCCCTCCTCACCGACTCGGAAAAAAATTCACCTCCCCCCTCCCCCCGAGAACCCCGACTGCTCCCTGTGTCTCAGCACCATCCCCTCGCTCTATCCTCATCCCTCTCTCTCCAACCCCTCCTTCCTTTCCCGCCCGAACCACCCATCACCTCGAGGCCCCTTCTCCCCGTCGTCCCCTCCTCCGCCACCTACCACAAAACCCCCTCCCTGGTCCCTCTCTACCCCGTATCTCTTCCTTGGAACTGTCGAAGGACTTCGATTACAAGTATTCTCAGCGGCCACCGGCCTTCGCATACGAAAATTCGCGCACGCTTCCCTTATTTCTTCGCTCCACTCCCTCTTTACACAGGGAACGCCACGCTCCACACCCGGATTCATCACCCTCGCCCCCTCCTCTCCTCCACGCTTACTGCGCTCCCACACACCGGAGCAGTGGTCGTTATCCTCTCATGGCAACGCGACACGTTTTTTCTGGAAGTGGGAGCAACTTTCAGTGACCGAATTGGAGTCAATAATATTTCTTGGTTAACCGTATGGTTTTAAACACTAAGTTACCGTCCCGTTTTGCAAATCTACACATCTTCCTTCTCTTGCCTCACTTCCCGTTACATGAACTCATTTAAAATGCTAATTTTATAAATATATCGTCGTTTAGAATGACGGAAAAATATTAACTTTACGTCGTTAGGAACGCAAAACCAAGTTGAAAGAAGTGTGTCGTTGAAGCACTCCAGCTGCACTTTACTGATTTTGTTTTATTTTGCGTGTCTTCTTTATTATCTTTCTGCCGCAGATATGCAAATCAGCTTATCTGTAGTCAGTTCATATTTCATTTTTCTTTGCTGAAAAAATGTATGAGGAAAGATAATGCTCCAGATCTACCTCATCAACTTCAGTTATAATCCACCTCCTTAGCATAGTCTAAAGTAATTAAGTCCTTTTAATTCCTCTTCCTTGCCTACATAAATATCTCTTTACGATAACTCAAAAAAGGACTTTCAATGACTATCATCTTATTTTCCGTGCCTTCAAAAGCTATACCCAAGTTTTGCCTTTCCGTTCCATTCGAATTCTCTAACCTTCACCAAAGTACAGTATCACCTCACGAATGTCACACAGGAAAGAAATTTTATTCCTCAATGATTTTTTGCTTTTTTATTTATGACTTCCACCTATTTCTGTTGTAAACCCTTCTCAAAAATTAGGCTAAGAGACGTAACGTTTTCGTAATTTGTTGAATGTTTCATTTTTAGAGCAGTTCAATATAAATTTTAAACCGTTTGATTTTCGACTAAGTGATAATAAAAATACCTGGATTCTCAAGAAAATATAATCAATACAATATGAGGCTATCCTAGAGAAAACACAGGTTATATTAACATTTACTTTTATTGTGCTTGCCGTTGAAGGAATATGATTAGTGGTGTCGACGGGAGTTTCCTACAATTTCCTTTAAAAGTCCTTATTAAGTCACCAAGGTCGGTAATTCTAAAATAATTTATCGCAATTTTTTTTAAATAACCTATTTCAAAATATTGAAGGTACCTAAGAAACTTTAGCTGGTTCTTGCATATGTTATTGTTACGATTTTTTAAGTATCACAATTATCTCAACGTTATTAAACAAGAGAATTTTGGAATGATCGCTGCCAAAAGAGAATCACTTTCCGGCAATATGAACTTTTTTTCTGATGAAGGACACAAAATTATGACAACTCAAGTGAATTCTCATTTATATTGAAACTATTGACTAAATTAAGTTAATGATTAACGTCATTCCCAGAAAATTTTATTGCACGGTGGAAGTATTAATGCCATTAACTACAAGAAAGACTTATTACAAGTTGTAATTACTGATTGCCAAAAATTCAGAAGAAAAGGATGCAACGTTTAAACGGAAGGGTATTCGGCTCACCTCCTTTTGGCTTAACGTAAATGTGCGATACTCCCAACATAGATGGGGTCTCGAGCGTCAACTGAAAAAAATATTGTACTTAAGTTACTATAAAAAACTAACGAAAGTCAATTTTAATTTAAGTTTAGGATTAATTTAATACACCGACGAAGGTTTAAACACAACGTGTATTAATCATGGATTGATAATGAAACAACTGTATTCAAATCATGCTCGTATTATTACAATAAGTGTGAAAAATGACTTGGGTTATCTTGTTACAATAAAGGATACTGTAACAAGTTAACATAACAGATAGTAAGATATGATATGCAATAATATTTATTAAACTTTTTACTTTATAGAATAATATGTTTGACGTTATGAATAGCAAATATTTTCTCACCCAAACATATATATATTTATATACATTATGTATTATAGTCATATGTGAAAATGGTAGTATAATGGACAAAGGTTTCGAAAAATGTGGCATTCACTGTAAAAGTGCAAGAAAATGAGCAATGCAAGGCATATGTCTATCGACGATGGAGTAGAGAGTAGGTCAGGTATAACGGTGACTCTTGGCGTACCTAATCCTTCCTCGGTGAGCTACACGTCTCCCATCCTCGTGTGGTATCTCTCCCTTCGCCCCAAATCCTTGTCGTCCACTCCACAGAACACTCGCCTCCAACCCTCGTGCTCCCTCACCGTCCCTCCACGTTCCCCGCCCCGCCTCCTGACCCCGAATCGGGCACCCGCGACAGATCGCCCGCACGAGCAACCGACCTCCCACCCCCCACTACCACTACCCTCCCTCTTCCTCCTCACGATTCCTCAAGAATCCCCAAGAAGTGGAAGTCAAACCTCGTCTCTGCGACTCTGGGACGATGTCATTTACAGTGAAACTCTTCCCCAACGGCACCCATTGGAAAACGGCAGTTCCGCAGAAAAAAAGGCGGCGCTAAACGGAGTGATATCAATTTCCGATGTTTCTTTTCGTGAATCTCTCACGCGCCCCTTATGTCGCCCCACCTCCAACAACAACCCTCGACCCATCTTCAGTCAGTCGGACTTCATATCGATCGTGAGAGGGGGGGGGGGGAATCGTGGTCCGCGTTGTTGTGTGATGCTGCCTCGTACTTTTGGTCCGCATGTCCTAATTCCGGCGACGATCGCTATCGCGACCGGGAATCAAATTAACGCGGCGCCACACCGCTGTGAGCGGTGGATGGAAATATCGCTCGCGGACACAATCCACGAGAGGGGAATGGAGGAGAAAAAAATACGGCGGAAAGCCGCGTCGTTCATTTCTCGTAACATCCAAATGTGAAGGGCGCTTCCTCCCCAAAGACTTAGGTGCGACAAATCATCAAATTCTCGGCGTTCGAGCTATGCTATTCCTCCAATAAAATCCAATGCTTCGAGTATAACTTGGTAAAAGACCCAAAATACTCTGGGAGTATCTCATGCTGAAAAAGATGAAGACTATCTTACGGGGTTTAATATGATGGTACATGATTTAGAATATTCACGGCGTCTCGCCCTGAGATGCGAAAGATTTATGTAACATTTAGACCTAGATTTAGTATTTTCATTTCTATAGATCACTTATGGAATGTCATTAAGTAACATAGAATCCATTTAAAACTACTTTTCTCCATTTATTAGTTGATTTATTGCTAAGTCTTGTGAATGGCAGATTAAAAAATCTTACAATGTGCGACGATGCAACAATGTCCCAAAGATTTGACCCTCGTAAATATAATTTATTGTTACTCTGGCGGTATAAAACTAGAAATATTTAAAATTAGAACTTCACTCCGCTGCGTCCTCTAATTAAAAAAAAAGCATACAAGACCATTATAACGTTAAGGAATTAAGGATTCTATGTAAATCACTCGTAGCTTATCATTGCAAACTTTAGATTGCCTAGCAATCAAAACTGTTGAATTCGTATATATAGATAAGCGCATTTGAGAGCACCCAATTAAAGTATGTGTTAATTTCGGCTGTTTAAATAACTTTTCATATTTTATCATCTTTCCTGGAAAAATATTGTCAAGTGAACCTTTGCAGTTCCCAACATGGCTCTTATAATTTGAATAAATCAGATTTATTTAGGATCTTTCCCCATCTTCTACTTCAGAAAACCTGGAGCTTTCTCTCGATAATTTGCATGTTATCTACCTGTAAAAGCATGAGTAAACAGGTCCTGGCAAGATGAAATGGGTATTGGTCTAAATGTGTGCATGAATTAGAGGAAATATAGGTAAGAGATTAAAACGCCCTTTTCAGCCCTAAAACTTTATTTTCTGGGTTTTTAACCATACTGAATACGTAATTATCATTTTATGAATATTAACTTCCCTTCTATCTTCCCTCCATAATATATTCCCCCTAAAATATTCTCCCTCCATAATGCTCGCCTCTCAAATATTCGAATACAAGTTAACAGACAGTTATTATTAGGTAATCTACCGGTTAAGGTAGGTTTTTGGTTAACAGAAAATATCGTTCTGAAATGATACAATAACCTATGTCCCTACATGTAAGTAAATATTTATTAGAATGTCTAACACGCATGTCCTTTTTCAACTTTAATTAACTTAAGTTTAAGAAGATATTATTCTCTAATATATAACTAATTTTCAACGTGATTTCTGCAAAAGCATTCCCTAACCCTCTTTCACAAGCTATAACCACAGCAATTAGAGTCCGAATTAAGTTTCTAGTATTATTGAGACTTAAAAAATATTTTAATTCCAAAAACAATAACAAAAATCTCTAACATATCTCCCTCAGCTCAAATAGGAAAAATCCTCGATAAAAGATGGCATTGCGTTGATCATTTTCGAAATTGATCAAAATTTCTTCCTAATAGGGTGTTTGTAAATGAGTGAATCACTCTAAAATGTTATATTGTATGCGAAAACATGCAAATCTTCAAACATGAGTTCCAGTCCGTTATCACTGTAGCACTGGGTTAATTTTAATTGGGGTTAGCCCCAAAGTAAAATTCTGTTATCTAAATTCTGCTTTGATGTAGTTTCTTTACGTATCCTGCCGAACACCACAATATGGCACCTATATGTTTTATTATAAGATTCTTTTGAGAACGCATTGAGTCTCCATTCAGAAGAAAATGGCACTCTTTTAAGTCTTTTTACGAATGGAATTGATTGAGCGTTTATTTAGTGACACTTTTAATTGGATTGAGTGTGCCTTGTCGTTACCTCTGTTCATTTAGAGTCATTTGTAAGGGACTCCCTCACTTCCTACGCAAGAGGAAAAAGGAAGATTTTCGGGCAAAGAAAGCACTCCCTTAGGACTCTAAATGTGCCCTTACGGAGAGAGTGATGCCGGGTATATACAAGCGGCTATTCAAGATGCCTCGAATTCCACCCAAAAAAAATAAACGATACTCCGTCTCCCTCTCTCTCCAAGGAAACCATTTTCTTTTAATCTTTTCTTTTGACTCCAGGAGAATCTAGTGAGTTCCCCTTTCAAGTCCAGTGAAATCAATCTAATTTGCCCGGAGAAAAAACATACTACTGTTAGTGTTCGCATCTCTCTGTTTCAAATGGGAATGAGGTCAAATTGAAACGTTCATCAAAACATAAAAGAATGACGCAGTCGATTATTTTCCACCGCCATTAATTAGAATTCTTTTGTGTGCATACGGGATTATCGGCGTAAAAACTCAATGGCTTTCAATTCTCTGCCGTCAGAAATGTTTCCAAAACAACTGCGCATATGTAAATCAAGTAGATATTAAAATGAATGACGTATAATTCTTGTGGAATTTATTCACTTGAATTTCATGTTCTAATTAACAATTATGTATTCGATATAATTTCAAATCCAATTTTTGATCCAAAGGTACTCAATCATTAATTCGTCTTTCACTATAATGCATTTATTCTATAATCGGATTCAACAACGAAAATCAACGCCGCATGCTTAGCAATTCAGTAGCGACCATCCATTTTTTAAATTGGAAATGCAAATTCCCTTTCATCTGGCGCATGTGTAAAATGTAGGCAGAGTGAACTCTGGATTATTTAAGTTCGTGACCATTTTGGTAATGATGAATGGATGAAGTCTTTATAAGAGTTAGAGATAAGCCGAAGAAAATTATGGAATTACATTTAAATTTCCATAGCGTTGCTGTTTAAATAAACCGTAAAAACCTAATCTCTGATTATTATAATTTTCCTTTAAACATATTCGTCCCTACAGCATACATATCTAATTAAGTTTCAGTAACCAATGTGTATTTTGTCAATTTTGATTCACCAGCTCAATGCTAAGAATTTAAATTGATTTATATTTTGAAGTGGGCGTATTTTTTGGAGAACAAAGAAGAAGAAAAAAGAGCATAAAATGTCCAAATGGAGGATTTCTGTCTCCTGTTACATGAGGAACAGCTTGGAAGGTTAACTAGATTCTGCAAAAGCCTGATTGCATGTTATTGCGGTATAGCGTTGTAACTGACCTCCTACCAAAATTCTTCATCACAATGAAAATTTTCAAGATTAATGCCGAGTGCCCCTGGCGTTTCGAAAATAAAAACTATTCTCGTGTTAATACAGTTTGGAGAATTACAAGGGGTACAGCCGCTACCTGTCAATACCAGGCACTCTGACATCTTTGCAGGTATAGGCAAGAGCCCAAGCCGTCACTTCTCAAGCAACAGTGACAGCGGGCAGTCAGTCAGTTGGGCGTCCATCAAAGCTATCCACCCCCTGGCGGCGGGGTTCCAACATCAATGCCCAAAACTTGTTTTTAGGGGTATACTGAAGCTTCTGTTCAATCCAACCCTAATTTCCCCTCCCTCTATCACCCTCTATTTCTCACTCCCAAACCTCTCCCTTTCTCTTTGGCACGACTGTCTGTTCCAGTAGTTCTGCTCTTAGTTCCGATCTTCCGCTCGATTTCACCGAAGTTTGGAAATCCAGAAACAAAAGAAACCCATAAATTGACAAAAGACACCCATCAAACTGAAACCCTGGAAAAAAACCTGGCACTTCAAGTGGATTCAATAACGGTGAACATTTTTTTACGATTTTAGTCGACCGAGATTACAAATTAATAAATTCAATTAACTACGTATAGCAAGCCTGGATTTCTGGAGGTACAGTACAGAAAAGAGCTTCTAGTATGTTTAGTTTTTTTGGGGAAGCAACCGGCAGCTAAGGTCATTTGCGCCATTAGGGATGGGTGAGGAAGGAAGGGTGGAGAGAAACTCGGCGTCGGCATTTGGCTACTCTTGTCGAAAGGCATCAAGGGGTCCGCTGTTTAACATCCCATCCGACGGATGGCGTATGCACTCAAAGTGCTCTCCAAAAAGCACCTCAAGTAGGGATACCACTGAAAAATATTTGTTGTCTCCAGGATTTGAGAGGAGAATCCCGTACGTTAGCCACCGCACCATCCCGATACCTTACAGATAAGCGTTGGAGGAGCAGTTGAAGAGCCAAAGAAAACCTGACCAAATCTCGATAAAATCATGTCCACACTGTCATTTTGGGTAGTAAATAATCTTTCTCTATTGTGATTATCCGGAAACATCCAAAATATTCATTAGCATTCCAAAAGAATACGTTGTAGAATTAATCACATGAGAATCTTAGGGATACGGGGAATTTTCTGAGTTTTCAAGTTAAAAACGTTATTTTGAGAAATTTTCGACAAAGCATAGTTTCCTCAGGAGGCGAGCGAGCATTGATTGAAGGTGACGTGAAAATACAGTGGAACCACTCCGGCGTGCATGATTTCATACTACGTCACAGGTAACCAAGAGACTAATTTAAGATGGAAATGACCGGGTTTTAAATTAAATTAACTAGCTTCATTGATCATAGGCGTTTCTGTCCTCCCGCTGGTCATATAGGCGAGGGTCAAAGTTGGCAGTGCTAGCTAGCGGAAATCATTACTCACATTATTCGCACTAATCACCTGATCTTTCCCTCAGGAACCACGTGGGCATCGCACGCCCATCATAAATTTAGTATTACACGTTCTTCCAAATTCAACAAAGTACATTGTTGCACCGACATGAATGGCTTGGAACTTTATCATTTAAAAATGTCCACACATATTCTTTTGGTTGCCTTATTACACACATCTCATGCATATTAGAAGCGTCTTTCATTTTCTCACATGCTCTGTGTATTTGGTTAACGAAAAAGATTCTATCAAGTACGTTTGCCATTGTAGTTCTAAATGCTTCCACGATAAACACTTGGCCTAAATGCTTTTCATATATTATTGATTCCAGCACGGTAGAAGCTATATATATGTAAAGGTGACAATTGGCTATACTTTTCATTATTAGATATTTATAAAACTTTGCCTATTGACGTCCATCCCTCAGCAATTAACAATTTTCCAAAATGATGCTAAAATTTTTTTCATTCTGTCACCAACATCATTTAATCCAATTTAATATTGGGACCCACGTACTAAAATCATATTCGATTATCTAGAGTTAATATTACAGTGATAAAACTACCTTTGTTACCTTTATTACCAGGCAGATCATTGGTTATTGATTTTACTGGGAAATCCCTCCGAATACTAGATGTACTCAGTCTCCTAATGACATCATCATTCTATAATACAACGCTTAAATATTTAACATTTGCATTTCATATGAAAATTTTCATGAAGAATAAACGCTTGGCATTACTCCTCTATAGAGCGGGCATGCAATTAACTTGGGAAACCGAAACTTGGTCGTGTCGAATCGCGATTTCGTGTGAGGAGATTTAAAATAATGATCGTATTGAGTGTGATTGGTAGGATTTTGTACAGTGCAGTGTATATTGGGAATTTGATTGAGGTCGGGTTGATGGTGGAAAACTGGCGACTTTAAATTACCCCAATTTAAACGTAAAAACATTTACGCCCCACAATTTATTGCGTTCCATTTGATTGAAAGTCAGCACGTACTTCAGCCAAAATGAGGTCCACCTTATTATACACACCAGAATTAATGCTCTATAATCCGCCCCTTTTATAACTCATAAGCAGGCTTTCGAATTTTAAATGAAGTGTTCTAAACATCTCACAAATAATCCCTTACTGTTAAAACCCCAATTAAGTTGCCCCTGTTTGGCTATTAAGCTTATATTTTACTTATTTATAAGCTTCCCCAAAGAATTCCCAATGAAAGCGTACCACGGCCTTTTTACCAAACGTCTCCTCTTTAAATCTATAACAATGAAACTGATTTCTTTATGGTGCATAAAAACATCCATCACAAATGTTGAAATGATTTGTAAGTCATTATATTTTAATGAGCAGTCAAGTAACCTAGTTTTCAAAGTGTTGGAGTACTTACGGGAGGGTATCGATTTGAATCACAAGGTGAATTCTTCAGATGACCCCATCCACAAATCGAGCAATGAGAAAATCTGGATTGCAGGGGTTCTTAGAAAATCGCAGTTGACACCAGGGAACAAACCTGATCCTCTACCCTGAATGTGTGAACTTTTCACTCAAATTGGCTTACTCCTAACACGAGAGTAAGCCCTATTCTTCCCTATCAAACCAAATTTAGACTTGATTACTGTCAAATCGAAAAAATGTAATGATCTTATAAATAATTTTCTACCCATAAAATTTTATACAATTTTACGAAGGACTAATTCCACACTATTCGAAGTAGCCATTCCAATCTGGTTTCAAAAAAAAACCTTCGATGGAAAGGTTTTCCCCGCGTCATCTGCCAATCTCCTCGTGTTCATTTTTTGCGCACCAGCGATCCCGGTCTCACGTAACTTCGGCTGGAGGGACCGATTTCTCCGCCTCGCCACCCCCAAGTCTCTCGACCACACCCCAACCATCGTTCCCTCGACACTCCCACAACGTCCCGCATACTTCACGGGGAATTGCAGCGGTAAAAACGTCTCTAACCACCTCACCACTTTATATAGATCAGCGTTCTACAACTTCTCCTCGGATGTCGATGAGAAAAAGCAGAAGGGAGTATGGAGAGTCGAAACCCACCCGAACGGTCCTCGAAGCTCACAGACGAAAGGGCCACTTACAAGGGGGAATAGGGAGGAACTGGGGTATCTTTGCGTGAGCCTTTTTGCCGATCAAACATAAGATCTGAAGAGGCGGAAGAGATATAAAGGGTGGGGGGAGAGGGTAAATGGTCTTGTTTCAAGAATAATGGGGAGTGAACAAGAGTAAGAAGTAAGAGACTTGGGTCGTAGTAGACAGGATCCTGAGGATAATTACACATGGAGCAACAGAAGAGAAGATTGTTTCGTGGAGTCTTTCAAACCCTCGTTAAACGTATCAACATAAGTATTGTCTTAATTTTTTTTAGGTGCTTACCAATTAAACGTCTCGTCACGTTAGAACTTAACTGCGTGAATATTTTCTCGCAGTTCTTTTAGGTATTTTGAGTACTTATTTCCTCTAAACGAACAGAGAATTCATTCACATAACCTTAACCTCGTTATAAGGACGTACTCAGATCTCAAATCACCACGTTTCATGTACGTCCTTCCTGAAGTCTACATATTTCTTTCATTCTCAAAGGGTAATTCAATTTAATATCAAATCCAATTTCGAACAGTAGTATTAGAAGAAGTCAGTTGTGCTTGATAATGTACGTAAATTACGCCGATGGGCAGTACTTTAATTTAATACTTCCGTCCAAGTTATGTTGAACTGAATGTAACAAAAACCAGCCTCTTGCGAAAGAGACTCAGTGGTAAATTAAGAACTTCTGGAACTGGTGGAAAACGATACCGTTTATTATGAAAAATGAGGAATGTTTTAAATGCTATTTGAAACTTTGAAGTAGATTCGAATTAAATTTATATCTAATCTTTTCCATTCTTTTATTTCTAATGTTAGAATTTACTGATATACCATTTTCACAATATTATTTAGAAAATAAAAATAATTATAAGAAGGGAATGTCCATGAATACATATATTAAGTAGCATTTACTCCTCACACTAATATAGCCAAAATTTGAACATCAGTCTTCATTTGACCCTATTAAAGAGAATCTAAGAGCTTATGTATTGATGGTCAAACATCGGATATTAGTACGTAATAGGGTGATAAACCCCTGGAATCGAAGTCGAAATGAGAATCAATGTGGTTAATAATAATGTATTATTTTTATAAAATCAAAATGATATTTCATTTTGTAAAAACATTTAATTTTTTAAGGCAACTACGAATATTTGAAGTTTCTTTTCCTTTCGGAACTTTTTTGGCGACCACCTGCTGTGAAATAAAACCTGAGCCGAACCCATATACACCGCGGGCTTACATTTCGACGATCACAGTGACGAGGCAGCATTGGCCCCAGGAAGACTGGACACCCCTCTTGCGAAGTCTTTCATCCCCTTCGAACCCCGAGGTGACGCCTAAGGGAATGGAAAATTTTACAGTCCCATCCGACACCTCGATGCGCGCACCTCAACCTCCCTCCCCGGGGGACTCAATGCCTCACCCGCAGTGGTTATGTACGGCTTGACCTCGCCGGGGCGTCCGCAATCCCGTTGTTAATGACCCGTCGAGGTTTAATTAATTGAGTGGTTAGTTTGAGTGTAGCGGGGCGCCAAGTGGGTGGCGGAGAGAGAAGGGAGGTGGGTGGGGAAAGAGGAGAGAGAAGAGGGGTGCATGGTCCAGTGAGGGAGGGAGGAGGAAGGGGTTTTCAGCGCACATGTGTGTGTGTGTGTGAGGGGCGAGCGTGAGAGAGGCGCAGGCCGTGGGCCTTTTTTGTACCGGACTGGACCCTCAAGGAGCGCGCAGGCAAAGCCCCTCCGGGGGTTGGGGATTGGAGTCTAGTGCCCCCGGGTGGGGCGATGGATGAGTTAACGGTGCAGGTTTGAAATTCCCAGGGACTTTTTTTTCACACACCGCACTCTCCTTGACGAACGAATAGTGACGTTTTTGCGGCGACAAAAGGGACGATATCGACGGGAAAGGCAATTGGGGGGCGTTATTCTCACCTCAATTTATATCTCCCCACATCCTCTAGCCAGAAAACGTACAGGAAAGTCTTCCTCTTGATTTTCCTGACGGTGCATGGTTTTCTAATTGTAGTTGCTGAGGTGGAAATGCGTTGAGTTCAGTCGGAGAAATTTTTCATCATTGAGGGAGTAGGACATGGAATACATTGAGTAAGGTAGGATATCGGACGATAGAAATTGGGGAGAGGATGATAGCTGGTCAGAAACCCTACGTTTCTATGAGGCCTTCTCTTCAGTCTACGAACATATCCAACGAAACCACGGTGCACTGTATCATCTTGCCGCTAATTGAATTTCTCAAGTGCTCTGGACATGACGTGAAATTGAAAAAAAAAACGGAAAATATGGAAAAATCCTCCGCTACCGTGAATAGATTTCGGCCTTTTGAATAAGAAGTCATTATAGAAAATCCATCACAGGTTTCCAATCCCTTTTGGTGACACTTTCGGTATTTTGTAAGTGAGCCAACAAAAAATTAATTGCTTAGCAAATTTTAAGTGTATCTAATTTTTGCAGATACATATTTTTCCATAAAGTATTTCTTTTAATTTAATATTAATATCATTAAAAACTGCATTTAAAATGTAAATTCGCCACAGGAAGCACATGGATGCTTTTAACGGCAGCTTTAATAGATGACTGGAGCATAGTTTGTTGGTGAAGAGAAAAGGGGAAAAGAATTACCTTCATGTGGCATTAGTCAGATCGTAATGGAAGGTATCAGAAATTTCACAATTTTAAATCCAGCTGGCGTCTTGGCGACCTGATGTCAAATCCACAAAACTCAAGGAACTCTGAAATATTCAAATCACTTCATGTTGTCTAACTGACAATCTTATTCAGGGATACAAAGACATTTCAAATATCTTTGATGTGATTTCATGTCTAATAAATATATTTATAGAGGAAAATATTCAATGCTGCAAATATTACTTTAAAATGTAAGTATTTGCTAATTACTTTTAAAATCCAGTTATCATAATGCAAGAACAAAATTTTGGTAATCTATTTACTGATTACCTTTTGTGATATTTAAAGAAGAGCGCTGTTTAATACGTAAATCATGAAAATTTTAGGGATAATATAATTACAAATCAATTTCTTACATTAAAGGAAGTTGAATTCTGTTTAAATACAATTATAATAAGAATTTTTAAACAATTAGTGATTATTAAATAAGATAGATATTTTATTCTATTATTTGTTTCAGCTTATTTAAATTGTCGACAAAATCTAATCCCCCAAGATCCCGTGGTTAGTTAAAAATAAAAATTGAGCTTTAAACGCTAATAAGCCTAAATATAACCTTTTGAGAGCAATTATTAAAATATCATACACATTTTGATGTTCACTTTTCTCGTCTGATAAATTTAGCATACATTTGCTTTGTGTATACTTCAGAGATTAATAGATACTTATCAAATAAACTCATCTACGAGGAAGCAAATGATAGAACAACATCCTGCCAAATGAACCATGCACAAATATTAGTTACTTCAATGCATATTTTTACTTAGTTCAAGACTCTACAGCTTATATTTTTTTGATACTGAATATACGTGTACAAGCATGATAAAAGGATAATTAATAAAGTAAAGTATTTATTCAAACAGTTTCATCTTTATTTTTGAAAATACTTTGGGTTTGCCAGAAACTTAAATTCTGGTTTGCTCTCATGCTAGGTCCGAACTATTTTATTGAAGTAACTGTACTCACTCCGAATGAGCAGGTCTGCAAACATTCAAGTACTGTTCTCAACTTTTAAGTTATTATTATTGTTATATAAACCACGCTGCAATTAGGCATTTGTCCTGGTGGCAACGGTGATAGCGAACTGGGTTCATAGGGGTGGGTATGATATACGGAAAATTCGACCTTTGTACTGCGAGTCAACGTCCGTGAGTATTCGCTGTTTTTTTGTCAATGTCTCGAAGGAGATACCACCGAGTAATTGAACAACCATGTCTAATAACAAGTAATAGAGGTGTTGAAAGCAGAAAATCAACAGATACACCTGCCTATGCGACATGTGTTATCAAATATTGTAACCAAGACAGTAGTTGAATAAAAATCTAAATGACCGGATTTTTTTGTCATTATTCACGTAATCAACATAAATTTTCAAGGTAACTATTGCTGAATACTAGGGAAATTTCCTGTTTAGGTAAAGAGTGATCATTATTTCTTCGTAAGTTTATAATCAATTTCCTGTTAATCTAAACAGTGATCATTATTGCTTTGAACATGTATAATCAATATATTTGTAAACTGATTATACAATTTTTAGTAATAATAAGATTATATGTTATCAGTTAAAGGTAATCAGGCAATTAATCTGATTGCTCGCAATCTGATAAAATTACATCACTAAAATTATGGGTATTTAAGGATTTATATTGCAGGCTACGGTTCTTCGGCTAATGAAAAAATTATTGAATGCCATACACAGCAGTAAATCCGAAAATGAAGAAAAATTGTAGACAATCGATCCCAAATGTGAAATTAAAATATTATTTTTCCCTAACGCTTTACCGTTCATAAACAACTTGGCTTTACACATAAGTTTAGCAATTATCAGATTACATAAAGTAAGGAAAAACAATTTGTCCTGAATTAATCAACTCACCATTTGTAATTAACTTTGGCATCAGTAACTAATATGATTTGGACACTGTGTAATTGAAGCCAAAAGCAGAATTTTTAAAATGTATTACATTATTTAAGGCACAATTTTTTTATTTCGCCTTCCTAAGAGCTGTGTTAACAAATATCGCCTTGCATTTTGTATATTTGATCAATTTAATTCGTCTTCCATGCCAAAATGACAGAAACTCTATATTGACTAATAGCATCCAACATTAGTCACGTAATAAAACAGCTATCAGCGAAATTCGCTCATTCGAAGGTCGCTAAACTCTGGAAATAAGTGTAATCAGATTTCGATGTCCACTAGACCCTTCTGAGTGTCCCCCATTAAGGTGTTTACATGTCACTGTCATCAAACAAGGAACGAACTGACGGCAACATCAACTTCGTAAGGAAGCATTAGTTGCCGTCAAGCAGTGAAACATCCGAACGGTGAAAAAAAGCATACAGCACCGTCGACGGACGTCGATCGTGATGGAAGCGCACAAAGAGCGCGAGGCCAATTCATCAAAACGGTGGTGACAAATGGACCTTTGATTGGGCAAAATCAATCACAAAATAGTGGAGATGTTTTCCGTCAGCTGAAGGTGGATCCGGAAGACGACGAGTGTTTTCCTAAATTCCCGGAGTTAAAAAAAATTCTCTTCTATGGATAATCCTTTCTTCCATAAGCAGGAAAAAAACCCTAAAATGCCTTGTACTCTCTCGAAATTAATCATCGCTAGTATCTCGTACCTAATAGGAGTCGTTACTACTCCTTTTAAACTATTTCCACCTTCCTCGTGTTGCCTTCACAACTTTAAGGATTTCATTTTGATGTTAATAGCAATTTATATGCATGTCCCCTTCAATTAGATAATACATCAAACAAAATCGTTCAACTTCAATGAAACATAGTAAGTGACTCTTATTACCCGTCATAATACACTATTCAAACCTTCTAAAAATATGTGACTATAGCAATCGAGTGCAACTAACTGTCTGTAACTTTGGCAGTTTGAAGAAAAATTAAAAGATGATTAATTGGCGATGTCTTGTTTTATGTAAAGGAGAGTAACCGTTATTTTATAGTTTATAGTATAATAATGATATGAAGAATTATGAAATAGAGAGGTAAAAAATGAAAATTCTTTATTCAAATAGAAGACCAACATAGGTCTTTGACACAATACTTTTCTCAATATTTGGGCCTCTCCAACTGAGCAGGATTATCAGTAATACTCCTAAGGAAACAAAACCTTCTTTTCATTATAGGTGAAGCCATTTCATAATGCACTAGACTTGAAAATTTCAAATGTATTTTGCCGTAGAGAGAATCAAAACAAAATGTCCGCTAGTAAGAGAAGTCTCGGCTGAGATTCTTATAGTTAACAACCAACCAAATAAAGCCATATTAGTGGGTTTAAGTAAAGAAGTTTTAATATTATTTTAATATTGCATTGCGATATGAGTATTAAATACGTACACTAATTCAACAAGATGACCTTATCAATTTACATCAGGATCACTCCGTTAATAAACCCGTATCTCGACAGTGAACTTTAAAAATAAGATATTAGTTATTCTTTCCAAAATATTCTCAAGTAATTTTGACCATGTTTAATATACTTGTATATCGGGTATCACGGGTAAATATGATGTCTACTAGACTACACGGTTACGCAGAACATAGTGGATGGTATAAAAATAACAAAAAAAGAATAGACACCAAGTTAATCACACGTTATTTTTAATCACACTATTTTTAAACAGAAATTTTATATTATATACATATATATACATGATTCTCCTATAGTGTCTGCTTCCGATATCCCTTGCTTGATGCATTCCCAGAAAAACCTACCTTAAACGGTAGATTACCTAATAATATACGTGATTATTTTATTCAAATGTCGCTTCTCTAACTGTTTCATTGAATAATCATCATCTGCTCATTGATGTAACAGGCATCGATTGACTTTTCCTTTTTGTTGTAAGTTGTACCATAAAAACTGAAACCAAACGGCTAAGTTACAATATATGTGATTGACTGGGTTGCACAAAAAATTTAAACTAAAACGTCCTCCAAATTGAACTAAATCCTCTTAATACTCTGGTTTAATAAGTGTCTCATCCAAAACGCTTTACTTTAATCCTCCTTCAACACTTTACATTTAAATTATCAGATTTATTCCAAGATAAAGTATTGAAAAGTGAGTTTCTCCAAATATATTTGAAACAATCGAATATAATTTGCATAGTTAATCTTTGACCATAGACACTGGCCTCGGTTTGCTCACTAAACCGCCGAATAATTGAATCCTCGGGTGTGAGACTAGAGAATCGCTTTTTGATTCAAAGTCCTTCCCGTTCTGAAGTCTTTAAATCGCACAGTATAAGCTCGTTATAATCAAGGAGACTTAGCAGTTATCCGGAAAAAAACGTACTTCATAAACAAAAAGACCGCCTTACGCTCAGCACAGCAGAACTTTCAAACTACATTATCATAAATCACTCATTAAAGCATTAAAAATTTTCAGATGGAATAAATTTTAAAGTAGTCACGAAATAAAATCGTATAGTTATTAAAATATATAGTCAAAAGTCTATTCCCTCAAGAAGAGGGTGTATAGAGAAAATTTTTTTGAAGAATGTAATCAGTTAAGTCGGATCCTATTTTCTTAGTTGTACTTACTGGTCTTAAATTATTTTTAAGTATTTTACTTCATGTGCTCTTGCATTTCTGAAGCAATTAAACCCAAAAATAACTATATTTAACAAGAAATGTGGTATAAATTTAAGATATTAAGAATAGCATATTTGGATAATTTATGCCAAACTATTTAAATTATCATAATCATCATTTTCATTTGTATTTCATTATTGTAATCATTGTATTATTTAATTATTATTCTTGTTATATTATTATAAGCATGTCTAGAATTTTAATTCTATTAAATATAATGCACCTGCACACATTCTAAACTATTTTATTCTTGACCCATTTTATTCCGTTCTTGCATTTCGTCGCAGGTCGCCTTTTCAGAAACAAGCCAGAAACTCTCATCCACCGTAATTTCACCTATCTAGACCCTCATGTTTCCTTTTGAAAACTTAATTTTTGCGTTCTGGGAATTCATCAACTCTGCACGCCCTAATTTGGCCTCCTAACAACACTTCTTACCTCTTCATATATACGCTTCAATAAAAATATTCGCCTTCCTGCACATATCCTCTAACTAACTTTATTATCTGTTCTCTATTAACTCATTTTTTATGACTCGGGAATGCTAATTTAAGAAGGAGACTGGAGCACTCCCTCGCGCCTTCTCTTCTGACTTAAGTCTCCTTCGGAGCCGCAAGAGGGTAAATGTTGGCGTATCATTCTTCCCTTCGGCCGAAATTTCTTTCAAAACTTCTTGCGCTTGTTTGAACATCATTATGTGCTATTTTTACTCGCTTTACGATTATTTTTCATCTCAATTCTGTAGCAAACTCCCAGATACACAAAATTGCGACTCTTGAACCAATTATGAGATGAAAAAGTACTAAAGGAATAAAAAAACGTAAGTTTCACCCAGAAGTATTGAAGCAAAAAATATTTTATAGGTAATGATCATATTAGTATCATATTAGTTTCATCTTTATGAATAATTAGCATTAATTTTCCCGATCAATTTCAGCAAACATAGAAAAAGGTTTTGATTTTGACAATACGTTAGTAGGATAAATGGTCAAAATAATGAAATTTCCGAAAGTAATGCCAGAAAAATTTCTTTTCACTACCAAAAACGTTTTAGTAATATTCATGGTTAATATTGCATATTTACTTTTAGGAATAGTTTTCAAAGTTAACTATCTATCAAATAATCACACATAAAACTTCTAACGGTATCAAAGGAGATCGTTTTTGTAGTCTTACAGTAAAACGCTATCACTATCTTCTTCGTCCGTTTCACTTCATGAATAACCCGCAATTGTGTTTTGCCATCAGCAGCACCTCTATAAATTTGGTTGATATAATTGGAAAAGATGGAACAAATAAGTAACAAGCCAAGGCAGCCTTCCAAGGCTTATTGAATCGAATTTCCAATAAAATTTAAATTTTAGAAAAATATAAATGTATGCTAAACAATGATAAACTGATATTTGTTGATTTTTCATTAGTGGTATCGCTATAGTTGACGAAGTAAACAGCTGATAGCATCTTAGACGAAAATATCACATAGGCTTAAAAACGTTCATATTGCTACAGTTTTTCATCCTCAGTCATGTGGGTTAAGGGCAAATATCGAGCAACCAAACAAACTCTACCCTGATAATCTCGGAGTGTTAACAAGAAATTCAACTCATCTGCGCTAAAATAATCAAGTTTGGAAGTGGGAAGGCTTGGCATGACCGTCTTCCAAAGCTGAAGTCCAATTTTTGATCAATATTCAAGGTCTAATTAACACATTAGTCGTCATGGATGCGAGGAAACCTCTTATTTCCTTCATCCCGTCGAACAAAATTAATCTCCTCTCTCCGCCAGGAAATTCCGGTTCCGCAGACCATATTAACGAGAGATTTTCCGCAGTGTTGATGTAGAGATTCGTAAATAACCGTTAAATGAGTATCGAGTTTTCGCACAACCACCACCGCGCCGAGGCCAGAAGATGTGGGCGGGCGCGGATCTTGTTTGGTGAGTACTGAGGGACGACGGGGGCGGGAGGGGGAGGGGGGTGTAGATGGGCGGGTGGATGAGGCAGGAGGGTGAACGGTTAGAGAGGTTCTCTGGATTCGACGGGTCCGTTGGCTGTGGAGGGAGTTGTGTGCGCATGGGGATGGAGGGTAGGGATCGTTGAATTGGTGGATTGGAACAGGATAAGGGTGATCGAAAAGGGTCCTAGGGTTTCCGGGTTAAAGTTTTGGGTGAGAGCAAAGGATGAAGGGTTTGAGGTATATGGGCCTGGAATTGTTTTCAGGATTTCCTTACCTCGACGGAGAAAGAACTCGAAAGCTGAATCCTTGTCCAGTCCCCTGGACACCGTTTTGTTGCGACGGTTTGCACGAAGGGCGGCGGGGGTAGGCGGGATTCCGGAACGAGTTCTATGGGAAGTTCAGTCGGCCTTAAGGCAAGATGTCTTAAGGACGAAAATAACGTGGGAAGGATTTTCAATCATGGCAGTAAATAGGTACCCACTTGAAATGTAATCTGCATTATCATCTGAATTTGTGAATATAACGGTTCCCTGTGGTACGCTGAAATTGAATACCCTCGGTTTAGGTATCTAATGTGAACTTTCATTCAGAGTTTCCACTCTTGGGCACGTTAATATGAGAGTTTCACTTCCTTCCTTTCTAAAGTGTAACGACTATTTAGCATTTCGCTTTTCTTACATCAAGTACATCTGTGATTATAATTGGGTGGAATTATGTGAAAGATATATCTTTTGATAAATTTGATTATGGCGAACTTCAAGCTATTAATAGTGTTAACAAATTAAACGGAAATATTTGTCATTCATAAGTATAAATTATCACAATTTCAAGGAGCATACTTAATTAATTACAGTTGGAATATTATATTGCAAGATAAATAAAGTAACTTCGCGACTATTTGAAGTCATATGTGTAATAACCCGATCATGGTATCACTTTCGTGCAGTAATAATCACGGTAAAATGAAAATAAAACTTTCAGTTGACTAGAGAAACTACCTTCGATCAATTTGGTGAGAAGAATATTGATTGTACTGATACCTCATTCAAGAACGTTCGAGATTGTACCTTCATTCAGAAGAACGTAGTGGATTAGTAAATAGCTATCTATGAATTTTAACTTTCGGTAATAAGGTGATAAACGGAATTGTATCGAAGAGGTCGGAATATCAATCGAATTAATATTTATTTTAAGTCCAAGACCAACATTGCGTTTTTTAAATTATTCAGTTCTTGAGCCACACTAACTGCGGAGACTTTTCTTTTCCTAAATTTTTCTCATTCCCCTTTTGTGCGTCGAAATCTTTAACGCAAATTCCATATTCCACAGAAACTATTTCATATTCGTACGTACGTAGGGTCACTTCAAAAATATTTTGTAATTTAACAAAGTGAACGACTATACCTTCATTGTTCATTGGGGGAGGGACCTCCCGCGATAATGCTTCTGATCCTGGATTCATTTTCAAATTAAGGTAAACCTATGCATAGGAATTAATATATTTAACAAACGCTTATATTTTAGCTAAATAGATAGAAAAATTAATTATACATTGCAAGCATAATTTCTGTTTTTAAATGAAAATTGAATGGCAAACTTCATCAAAAAAACTCTTTCCGTCTGAATACGCTTTGAGCTCTATGAGCTTAGATAAGATCTTTCAAAGTAACCTGGTCACAAAAACCACATAGAATATATCATATGTGAGTTCATTTTCCTGGTATAAAGCAATTCTTATTGTACCTCCAAACATAATAACGTGGGCTGAAGAAAATCAATAAGGCTTGCTAATGCATTTCCTGTATAATTTTTTAGATGCGAGCTTCTCATATGATTGGTTTTTTAAAATTATATAAAAATGTTATTTTGAACGTGGATTCCTAATATTTAATTAGGAGTCAGTGCATCTCAAAGATAAACGCAAAACACAACAAGCAATAAGAAAGCTTATGAGCTATTTTCTAATAATTATAGGCAATTGTTTCCTAATTTAATCTACTAATTCCTAGAACCGTGAAGGAACTAAATACATTCATCTTTAGTTCCTTCACGGTTCTAGGAATATCTTATATATGATGAATATAAGGCAAATGTCTATGTTAATTAAAATTAAATTAAATCCATCCCTTTTATTTGCAATCAGAGTGCAATTTCTAGGATATACCCATTAAGAATGATTAGTTATTTCCAATCACAGAAAGTGATTGGCGGGGAATATATCTCCAAGCAACTCACTCGGGGGTATTATCCACTCCACTGAATCTGGATTTCAAGTCTCGTTCAGAGAGTGGATTCTTGGTGTAAATTAAATGGGTGATTCTCTTTGTGGCGGCGGGTGAGTAATAGATAATCCATCTAAATTTTAACTTTACGGCCTTCACATTAATAGGACCTGATCCGCAGGAAAATCCCAATGCCAATTTTTCTTGAAGATTTTTAATTCCTCGCAGTGCACATCATTTCGTTTTTGCCCAAACCCAGAGTTTAATATGCATAATATTTAAAAAAAAGGGATTTTCTACGCTGGAAACTAATGAGAAAAAATGTCTTTATGTTCGCAGCTCCATATACAGGGTTCTTCCGGAAAATAAGTGTACTGAGCTCAGGAAAAAAAAATGTATTACACTTTTACATATCTTAAGCTAATATTCCTCAAAATAGGACCCTTGTGAGCCGATACACATGTTCCAGCGGCGTTCCCATTCCTGGAACGCTCCCGCGAAGGCATCATCGGGAACCTCTCGAAGACACGTCGTCACGGCCTCTTTGACGGCGTCCAAAGTCCCGTATCGCGTTCCTTTCAAACTCCTCTTTATCTTCGGGAACAGAAAGAAGTCCGGTGGTGCCAAGTCCGGGCTGTAGGGCGGGTGCGGCAGCGTTGCCACGCCGTGCTTGGCCAAGAAGTCCGACACGACAAGCGCGGTGTGAGACGGCGCATTGCCGTGATGCAGCCGCCAGATGTTTTGATTGATGTAATTGGTCCCTAATAATCTTGTGCACTATTGTTTTTGGCACATTACACTGCTCTGCTATCACCCGCACACTAAGACGACGATCAGAGTTCAGTACATCGCGAACTTTTCGCACATTTTCGTCGGTGAGTCTCGTTGATGGGCGTCCAGGCCGTGGTTCGTCGTCGACCTCTTCTCTGCCCTCCACGAACATCTTGTGCCACCGAACGATCATGTTTTTGGACATGGCTAACTCCCCGTAAACCTGGTTAATCATACCGACAGTTTTGGTAGACGATTTCCCAAGCTTTACCGCAAATTTGATGGAATAACGCTGCTCCAAAAACTTCGGCATCGCGTTCCGTGACGTGGGTCGAGCGTGGAGGTTCGCGTTAACAGAGCTCCTCACTACACCACAGCTTAGAGCCGACTGCCTTTTTCAGCGTCGCTTGCCAACATACCCCCCTCCAATCGCAGCCCGTCAGAGCGGTGCTGGACGCGCCTGGAGCGGCGGGAAAAAAACAGTACAATTATTTTCCGGACGAACCATGTATATGGGTGGTGGTAGTCGAGGGGTAGAGCGTTGGACTACTGACCCAGGTTCAATTCCTGGGCAAAAATCTTTGGATACATGCCGCTCCACCCAAGCTATGTGATTTTTTGGGTACCAAATCTTCCTGGGAAACCATAACTGGCACAGGGAAAGAAACCGCCCCCCCAATCCTGTGTGAATTTCACAAGTCCGTCGGGCCCTTCCCCACCTCTCTTGTGTTCGTCCTTTATGTGTATTCCTTTCCCATTTTCCTTATCTTTATTTCTATGTGATTGAATATTTGTTCGCTGTATGGCGGGATTTCGTGTTTGAATATATATATATATATATATATATATATATATATATATATATATATATATATATATATATATATATATATATATCGAAGTAACACGGAAGTGTTGAATAAAAAACTTAGACAGCAACACACAGCACGAGAGCACATAAAAGGAACACTCACAAGTAATATAATACACGTAATAATAATATATATACTATATATATATAATGGAATTTATATGATGAAAAATGAACCTTAGAGCGTGATCATGTTTACATAATGATGTCATACTCGGATTGCACCTCATATGTCCTACCCACCTTGCTGCCTGACTCCATACTCAGCCATTGAATTGTGGCTTCACTGTGTATCTTAGGGATATGCTGTGCAGGGAACATGTTGAAATGTCCACGTAAGAAAATCCGTGCCCACACACGCGCATGCATATTCTCTGTGGAAGAGTAAGGAGAAGAGGCTGAGAGAGGTGTAGAGAGAGAGAGAGAGAGAGAGACAACTTTGCGAACGATTCCGACGAAAGCTTAAGCTTTCTCCAGCAGAGACCCTCGGAGCGGTCCTGAAGGTGATTTATGGGTCGAGGGACGTCGATTAACGACCAGTGGGCATTGTGTAAGTTTGGCAGTGACCGGGGTCAAGAGGATCAATGTGGACAAAAGGCTTAAGCCTCCTCCTCCTCCGCCCACGGGCCCTCCCTCCCTAGTGCCCTTCCCCCTCCCCCAACTCCTTTCCCCCCCCCGGGATCCCTTCACCCACGCCAATGCTTTTTTGCCTACGGTGAGCGAGGTCTGAATCACTGATTCTGAAGAGCACCACGAGAGGGGCATGGAGGAGAAAGGCAGGGTTTGCTTGCTTGCTTGGAAGCCTCCACCTTTTGAACCAAAAAAAAATAAATAAAGTATGTAATCTACCTCTTGCGTACATTCACGTTGAATTTCAATGAGATACGTTAGAAATACTTTCTTGGATACTGCAATAAAAGCGCTCTCTTCCACCATTATTCATGGGTAGTATGTACAACTGATGTATTCTTTACAAAATCTTATACCCAACCTCCGCCGCGTTTCTGAGACTTAAAATTCTTATATTCTGAAGAACTTTTAAGTTTTCATCTTAAAAATGAAAATATGCCCTCATTCGGTACTTTTAGTTAAAAAATCATACCTCTCGGGGAATTGCCTTCATAACAATGGGCAGTGTGATAATACACGTACCTAATTATTCATCTCTGAATTCATAAATAAATATTATTAAAATTGAACCTTACAATTTGATGCGTTCTTTATTGAGAGAATGGCATTGGCTTTTTTGTCTTATATATAGATTAATTGAGACGAAGGAGTTTGTTGTTTGTTATTTGGAGTTACAAAATATTTATTTAATAGTTGTGTCCATCCAAAAACCTACCTTAACCGGTAGGTAACCTAATAATAGATTAATTGGTTCAAACCTGTCGCAATTTTTGGTGAGCAAAAATAAAAGATTGTGCCATGCTTGAAAAACATATCTCATGCGCATATATTCATGCTGTTTCATTACAATGAAATTATTTTGGATTATTATATTATTGGATGGAAATTATTTCATTTTGATACCATTAATTCATAGCTTATATTCAGGATTAGGTAAATTAGGAACATTATGGTATTTGAACTTTTTCTGAAAAACATTACCGTTCGAAATTTTTGCAATATTGCGGAATGATGGAAAGCTAGGCGCTAATTTCTTTAAACTACATATTTTAAGTGATTCTAAATTTTTTCCATTAAATTAAGCGAACGTAATTGGAATTAACAATCTCTGTAACAGTACATTTTATAACTAAAATTTTTCCGATTTATAATTATGGAATGACAATATCAATTTACCAATTTGTCAGATCGTGGATCCCTCAGTGTACCTAAAGACATGATCAAAGTTATTGCAGCGTATTCTCGAGTTGAAGAGTAACTTTTAAGAAATTATTCGTCAAAAAAATTATTAACTTGAAATTTAGCTGCCGTTTATATAAACTTACGTTAGTTCAAAGATGTGGGGATGAGAGTTTTTTAAAGTGTCATTCTTAACTTCACATTGAAATACCTGGTCAATTTTCTGGCTTTGATTCGGCTATGGATATAGAAAATTCCGTAATTATTATTTTATTTACAAAGTTTTGGCTCATGAAATATTTCGATTAATTGGTCTAATATGAATGGATGAGGAGATTTCCTCTAGCGTAGGAGCTCCTGAAGAACGCTAACTCAAAGTTCCCTTACAGCATGGAGCTCTCCCATCCTACCAAACAAAAAGTGTTGAACAAAACATGTTGAAAGCACATAAATTTTAAAAGGTGTTGGAAAAATGTTTCCTAGACAGTGTTTATCATGACTGTACATCACAATCCTCTGAAGATGAATGCATGTTGTTCATTTCGCATTTCTAATTAATTTTCCCGTTTCGTCGATATGTAATACGTAGGGATTAAAAATGGGCCATCGCCTATAGATAGAAATGGTTTTGAAAAGAAATGTACGTATTCCACCTTCAGGGTTTTTAGCGATTCTGGTACTCTTTCCAAAGATCCAAGTCAATCAACACATCTAGTAAATAACCTAACTGATTAATTGTTTTAGATGACTCCAAATAGATTTCATTTTGATTGTAGATGTTCCCTGCGAAGTCATTCTGTATAGATATAAACATAATGCTTCCATTCTTTAGACTTCAGTTTCAAAATTGGAAAATTTCACGCGTAATTCACGCCATTCAGCAGCGTCTTGTACTCCCAAAATACCTACCATAGACAGCGATTTAGTGTGAATATATATCATAATCTACGTAGCACAATCATTAAAGTCAATAACTCCTCTTTACGAAGGAGGGCATATTTATCCTTGCCTAATTCTCTGTTCACGCATATACACATGTGAATATGTTATTTTTTTCACGTGGGTAGCGGATAAATCGCGGGATACATTTCCGTGGGTCCGTTACTTCGACTGCCTATTTTCTCCCCCATTTCCTCCAATTTGGTACCTCTTTCCATTCTCCCTCCACTCTCCCTCTAACTCCTTTTAGTTGGAACGCTGGGCCCGATTCCAAGAATATTTCGTAATCCCAAATGGTTGCAGGTGTCTTTACATAGTATCCAATTAAATGCCAAATCAACAACTTTAAACTAGTTTAACCTTAATTCGAATGCGGAAGTTTTACGTTCGAGCTTCCCCCTACAGTCTCCTCGTCAGAATTCTCTAGTGCTTCATAAAATGTTGACCCGGCACTCACGTATATTACCCCGATTAATGCGAGTCCTAATTAAAGAAACCCTAAAAGTTAACTCCATAAAATTTGTGAAAGATGACGTTGCGTCGTCGTCTCATCACCATTCGGTATTTTTTCACATCTTCTTCTATTTTAGTGGAAATAAATCCCTGTAAAATCATCTCAATTGGAAAAAATATGTCCGAATTTTCCTGAGCTGCTCCAAAGTGATATCCGAGTTGATTTTAATCGGGACCTCAATTACAACAATTATTTGTCCTTGTCAAGCATTGATAAAATAAATCAATTCCAATCTTGGCAAAAAATTATAAAAAGAAAATAATATCATACCTCAGAGATGTTAAAATTGACAACGCTTCATTATTTACCACCAATGTTGCTAATTGAGTTGATTAAATTTAAAATTTTGTTCAAATACATACGTTGATATCCGTGAACTGATTCGTCACTTATTTGTACGCTCCTAAAAGAGATCATTGATAGCTTAACGAACTAAAAAAATACCAAAACTATAGGGATCTGCTTCTTTGAGGCTTCTTTTCCAACTCCGCGGGATTTGCAAGGGACCAATTTGATGAAAATTTAATTAAGTAATTCGACCTTTGATTAAATCCTACCATGTCCGTGACCAGAAAAATTATTATCTCATGTAAAAATGAATCCATACCAAGCTTAAAAATTAAATTTTCATCTCTTTCAAGTTTATTCCCTCTTTGAATTTCACAAAATTCCACGATATATATGAACTCACCATCACTATGAGCTTAGCAATAGAAAAGTTCTCTCTCATTTATCGTTTTATTCGATGACTCTGGTATGTCTGTGTTCTTTCGAATGAGCTAATGGAACTTACCCTCACCAAATCTATGCTTCATGATCCCGAGGATGGAAAGATTTTGAATTAATATTATGATTTCTAATCTGGTTGTATTGAATTTAGCCAAACTAGAGATCATAAAATCGGCTATAATCAGAAATCGTAGACGGTATTTTTAAACTTGAGAACGTTTCCCTGTATTCATTTTTTCACTAATAACCCATTAACATGGTTAATTCATCCTATATGATACGAGTGAACTCTGTAGACTGTATACCTACAGGTTTTGTGGGCGAAATATAATGAAGGAACTCATAATAAGTCGCAAAATACTTTTTCCTTAGAAGTAGGCTGACATATATGAGGATTAACATCATCTAACGAACAAGCATTGAATAAAATAAAAGCCAATAATACAGAATCTGAGATGAAGAGGGACCTGATATAGATTAGTTTGCCAGGTGGGGAGTCACAAAATGTTTATTTGATAGTTGTGTCCATCCAAAAACCTACCTTAACCGGTAGATTACCTAATAATAATAATACAGAATCTTTAAATTGCAAAGAACTGATAAGGTACTCAATAAGATAGCCCTTCTTTTTAGCAACTCTTGGTAATTCAAGCTATAAAATTATATTTGTTAAAAATACTTCAAATCTACCATCACAGAACGTTTTGCATGGGTAAATATATTGGGTAGATATTCTGTTAGTATTATTAATGGTAGTCTACTCTATCAGATTTTTGATGGACATACAGAGTGACTACCGCTATACTTTCATCCCTTACCTCATGTCTCAAATAAACAGTCTGACCCCCTACACCACAATAAAACCCTTCTTGATTTCCGCATCTTTTTTGTATCCTTCATTTTGTTCAATATGCCTATTCTTTTCCTCCCGCTACCTCGCTTGCATAATACACTCTCCTCTACCACTGTCTTAAACATTCCCTCCCAAACAAAAATACTCTGCCTTCACTTTTCTCCCACTTTTAGATTCATCCCAACAATACCCTCTCCTCCCCCACCATGCCTCGCACTCCATTTGTTTTCATTTCCGTCCATCCATTCATTGTCTCTATCCTTCTCCGCTCTCACTTCTCCAAAGCGTTCATTTACGCCTACGCCTACCGTCTTGCATCTCGAAAAATTTGAGACTCTTTGCGGTTGTTAATTTTGTCTCATATAATTCTAATATTTACATCTATGCAATCACTCTTATTGTGCTAAAAAAATATAATATTATCGTTCAAATTCCTGTGAACAATATGTGAATAAGGATAGACTCATTCCTTCATACCTTCGTTTTTAATTGCAAACACTCTCCATTCATCAGAACTTGGTTTCATCTCCCTACACCCAATACGTTGTCGAAGTTTATCAAGGGAGATTAGGTTGTTGCGGTGTCCAGGTTACTGGCTTCCCACATCGGGGGCCAGGGTTCGAATCAGTGTGGTGGCAGAATTTATCAGTTCCTACTTTGGAACAATGTTATTGTGATTACGTCGTTCAGGATGTTACATCGCGAATCCATTGGACTCGTTTGTAAAGTGTAGGTCAATGGCAGCGCCGGACTTCTCTCCACCCTTCCCCATTGCCTATATATTCTACCTTTACCAAATATCTATCTAGCCCAAGTGGCTTCAGTTGTGTCTCTCCTAGTAAACACTACTACTAGTTTTTCCAGGATCATAGTAACCGGGCGCATGTGCTTATGAAGCATTTCTTTAAAAAAAGGAAAACATGAACGTTTTGAATAGCGAAAGAGATATTTTCTTCTTAGTCGGTGATTCCTTTAAACCCTTCCTTTTACTAGATTATTCCGCTCATTACACAATTATATTTTGAATGTATACTGCGTCCAAGAAAATTATTCCCTATGTATATCTTATCAGCAATCAATCGCCTTTTTTCTCACTACAGTCGGGAGTGATGATGGAAATTATTTTGGTGAAATCGAGTCCTTCTATAAGTAATCAGCCAATACTGATAAAAAAAATGCCAAAAAATATTTTCAGTGGAATCTCCATTACAGCACGAGGTGGTTAATAAAAATCAATGCTTAGATAAACCGTAACCACTATATATTTTCTCCGAATTTCCTATTGCATAGAAAGCATTTTTTAATACTCAAGAAATTCCTCAGTCACCCTCTGACAATATTCTCAGCAGGCAAATAGAAATAAAATTTAAAGCAGGTAAAATGAAAATTTGAGTTTTTAATGAAATACTCAAATCCCGAAACTCCCGAAAAAAGTATGTAGCGAAAACACTAATCCAGCGAATGCCTCCAACCAAAGAGAAACGAGAGTACTTATAAACTAGCTGAGAGTGTTTACAACACTTTGAAGCCCGAGCCTTCCGGTTGATGTAAATTTTGCATTCACCTTTTCCAAGTTGACCTTGCGAATATAATGTTGGCATACATCGTCCACAATAATAAACTGGAAGTTAACTCGACGGGTGAGAGCAGAGCCCACCACTTACTAAATTTATTTTTCAAGAAACTGTAACAGTACTTAACGGAGTCACCCGCTATGTTTGCATTATAATGCAACCATTTCAGAGAGTAAAAATCATTCGCCTTGACCGGGATTCGAACCCGGATCCCTCGATATCCGGCCGAGTGCTTTAATCAATTAAGCTACCGAGACGTCCTCTTACACTCTGAAATTTTGGGGCTTTAAAGGAACAAGATGTTATGAAATTTCAGAGTGTAAGAGGACGTCTCGGTAGCTTAATTGGTTAAAGCACTCGGCCGGATATCGAGGGATCCGGGTTCGAATCCCGGTCAAGGCGAATGATTTTTACTCTCTGAAATGGTTGCATTACACTAAATTTATGTTGCCTGAAAGAGACACGTCCACACAGAGGGGAGGAAGCAATCCCTTGACCTTTCCTGCATGCGGTTTCCCAATGAATTTCGGAACGTGTAAAATTAAAGAGGTCAGGTGAAGCTGCTAGTTATGACCAAAGTTAACTGAGAGTCGAACCTGGACCCTCCTGTTGGATGCTGATCTCTCTGCCCACCCAGTTAATTTTACTGAGGTATAACGCCAACAACTACTGAATATCTTAAAGGCATATTAGACGTGACCAAGGCAATAATTGTTCCTCCTCTTGTTCCACAGGGTCGGGGAGCCAACGCTCCGCTCGCAGTTTTTCGCCTACTTCAGCTTCACGCCGTCGGACCACAGCACGCTGGGCATTCCGTACCGGGGAGGCAAGCGAGTGGAGCACACAGGTGAGTTGGGCTGAGTGTTGGGCGAAATTCCTCTTCCCTGATCCTCGGCTTACCACGAAGAAGCGAAGAATTTTCCTCGAAGCTATTCATTGATCAGGCAGCATCAAGTTAATTTGCTTGCACGCATGAAAGCTTTTGCTAATAGGAAACCGGAGTGATGTCTCAAATATTTGCGCGTGAGAAACGATGCTTGAAAAGAAACAGTAATGTATATTTTTCCACCATTAAATCGTGGGAAATAACCCGATTGCAAACGTACACGTGCAAATATTCCACAATCATTTTACATTTCCCTATTTAATAATAACTACAATGGTTTATTACCATTTTAAAAGCCTAAGAAACAAAACCTCATTCTAATTTTCCCGCTATTTATTAACCACCGTAATTCCCACTTTTCTCCAAAAAGAAACACAGATGAAATGACCAGATAAAAAAATTGATTTAACTAATTGGCAATTCAAAAAATGTGTCTAAAATTGAAAATTTTACGCCAAAAATAATCTGAAGGTATTTACTTTAATGGCTCCTTAACTTAAGTGAAAGGTATTCCAAGTTCAAAGCTTATCGCAGAATCAACTACAAATTCCTTCCGGAAAATTTAATTATAAAAATATATAATTAGTTCAGGGAAATGATAAAATTTCTCAAAAACATTTTAATAACATCTTTTAATTTATTTTAAACTTTTTACTCTGCTTTTATTACAGATTTCAAAGACTTTACTTCATTTACCTCCCACGGTTAGCGATTAATTTATCATTTTTTAAAGTAAGCCGTAGAAAACAGTTGAATCAAAAACATCCAAATTTTTTAATTATTCATTCTCGTACATATACAGGAAACCATCGCTCTGATGTGAGGTAGGTGATGATTTCACATCAAGTATGCAACAATATAGCTTTGCTTAATCTCTAATTAACACTAAATTTGGCAAATAGTTAAAAAAAAGGAAATTTTTAATTATCAAATTTATGCAAAATATTATCCATAGCCATAATTTAATAATTCTAATACCTGTCTATATATTTACAAACACGGCGAAAATATATCTATAAAACACCGGTTATTAACTAATCTTCAATACATAGGAAATACGAAACTTGTATACGGAGGAAACCTGACTTGAAATGATGATGTAAATAAGGAGGAAACCAGATTTGAAATAATATTCACCAGCTATCTCGTACGTAAGCTAATGGCATGGCTTTCTCTGCTGGTGTTTTCTAAAGGATAACTTTGACGCACAAGTATTTCAATACAAGTGTTTCAACACAGAACGATGCAAAATATATACTGTTGCATTCGTTCTTCGATGACACTGCATCTGACTCGCTGAGAGCCCGTCATGATTCCTTGTTACTAGCTCAGAAGTGAAATTTTCTAACGTCCCCGTGGAAAGCACCTCCTTTCCTCAGCCTCCGCATTCCTACTTGACGGAACTCCCTGGAAGAAGCATTTTAAACGGGCGTGGTGTGGGTAAAGGAGGCCCCCTCCTCATTCTTCTCCATCCAGACCTGAGCTTTGTGCCCCCGTCAGGAAAGCAAATGGAATATTAAGCGAATTCACGTGTAAACCACTCCCTTTTACCACCGCCGATCCCTCACCCGCCCGCCTACCCCCCCCCTACGGCAAAACGTGGGTCCAGGCGTAGTCACCCCCCCTTTTAGTCGTCTGCTAGCATGTGAAATATATGCGGGCGGCCATGCGTTCTGCGAAGGAGGTTTCACCAATCATAATTTGAATTCGAACTCGGGGCTCTTAAATCCCACGCAGCGGCGCCTGGGACGACGTCGGTGAACATAAATATCCCGCCGCCTCCCAACCTCCCCCTTCTCCTCCCATTCCCTCTTCGCCACCACATCCCGCCTCCGACGACTGGGGGCGCTGGCGCCGGTAAATCTGTCCTCGTCCGAGGATTGGGGAGGGGAAGTGAGGGACGGCGAGGGGAGGGGGAAGGGGTTGTTTCGGGAAAGGGAGGCGTGCCGATTCGATCAACTCAAACTACTCTACGACGGTTTCGCTGCCACCGACCCTACCCCGATTCAAACTACTCTCACCCCACACACACTCAAACCCTTATCCTCCTCCCGTCGCGTCCGTGTACGTGAATGTATTCAGCAGCCGTGCTTTCTTTAATTTTTCCCTCCCAGGATTCCCTTCAATATTTTCTTCCCTTTTTTTGTCTACCCCCCTCGACATAAAAGATTTAGCTCCCCGACGGCCTTGTAAACCTCAAGTATCAGATGAAAATTTCCCCAAAAAGCTATTTCTGAAGGGAGGAGAGAGGGAGATTGAAACGCATCGCATAGCCGTATATCATCGGTCGGCTTTCGTAAAAGTGATTGAAACAAAAGAGGAATGAATATGACGGTCCAAGAGGAAATATATGAATAAATCATAATCAGAGGGAACAAAATTAAGTAAAAAATTACGGATGGACGTCGGAAATGAAACACTTGAGTTGAATAATGATGCACGATATGGAAAAATTTTGAATGGGCTGGTCCATAATATCGTAAACGTAGCGAGAGTTTAGGTAAACAATACTTCTACTAAAATTGTATCTCAATAATCAGCTGAGACAAATAACTTAATATTTTTGCCCTTTTCTACGAAAACAAAAATATTTTTTATATGATTTATTCTTTTCAAATCTTCTAACGCAGGTATTAAATTCTTCTAATTACAGGTACCTGTACGGTATCACTATATCCATAAATTGGGTGAGAGCAAGATTTTTGTGCCATTTATCGATTCTTATGTGGTAATTTAATAAATATTTTGGAATTAATTCAAAAAACAATATAAAACTATTGATTTATTAGAATTTGAACGAAGATGACTTATTTAAATTCATATAAATTTAGCTAGTTCCGACTATTGCTGTCTTCACTGTTGAGAAATTCCCGTTACTACTAGAGGTTATGTGAATTTAGTGCGGACTTCTATGTATCTCATCGGTGGCCATCTAGTAGTGCACATTTAAGTTAAATATGGCACGCCATCTATTAATACTGTAAATGGGAGACTGAAAATAATGCCTAGAACTTCAGAGAATAGAAACAATGTAGTATTTCCGGAGCGGAATACAGAAGTAAAATGGTATAAAATACGACGAAATCCCTTTTTTCACGGATGAACACGAAATGTAATGAATCGCAGTCCATCGTTTCAAAACTCTTTTCTTGTTATCAAAGATGGTTTCAGAAAAATAAAAATTTATACACTAAATAGCTCATTAAAAGATACGCACGCTCCAATAACTTTCTTCTAAAACAGTCAGTTATTAGCGTATTGACATGACATACAGGTAATACCTATAATATCCTTGGGAATTTTTTCACATCAATTGAGATCAATTTGTGTTTGTAATATAATTTGATCCCAACCTTTTGTAAAACAAAATATTCTTTTTGGTGAAAAATTCTCCAAAAACTACTTAAGTACCTCAAGCATCTGCATGATGCCTGCTTCCGGATTGCTTTTCAGAGAGTCCTATTTCGTACCCATTTATCGATCAAGAATGGCAGGGTATCCCTGACGCCAGCCTCATCCGGAAGAGTACATTTTATAAATGACCATCGCAATTTTTTAGATTTCCTAATTCGTTGTTTGACTTGAAAGTTCTTCCTATTATTTCTTGAGGCATTTAAATGCAATGAGTATGATGATGCTGGCACCCACGCCTTCTTCAATTGCATTTATTTTTTCTCGGGCTGACAGGGCAACCTTAACCACATAAATTCCAATACCGCTTTCAAAAACAGTTTGCTCGAGGCATAGGCATGATCGCCATCTAGGGCGATTAAACAGTTGCTATCGAACAGATGAGAGATAGAAGTTCATCTATAGGGATGAATGAAAAATAATCCATCAGAGCAGAGACATGAGGGAGCCCGGTTATCATCTCCCAAGAATTTTTGGTATTCCCAAAATAAATGATGGAACAATAGTTAAATACCTACGCTTAAAATAGTATAATTCATACAAAAATATTTATTTAAGTGTTAAAATAAATAATTTGGCATATTTTATTTAATTCACTTTATAATTATTAAAGAAAATTTACCATTTGGTAGTAAAGATTATTTAGTTATTACCAAGCGTGTCTGAAGAGTAGAAAAAATATAACAGGTTATCATAAAAGAGGCATTATGTTGCTATAACAAATCATTTTGAGGTACAATACCACGTGAGTTCAAAATGAGCTTTGATTATAAAACGCATTCGTCAGGTGGTTGTAACAGATCACTTTGACGGGCGACGAATATGAATGTTTATGTTGATATGAATGATTTTGTGGTATACAAACTTTAGCTGCCTTCCCAAAAGAATTCTTTCTTGTTTATATTACTTAGGGAATAAAAGTTGCGAACTTTTGCAATTAGGTATAATATGTAGTCAATTTCTAAAAATATATAAGATATTTTGACAATAATTAGAGAACCCATTTCGCTGAGAATTGGAAACGAGGAGGAAAATCATCGTTCAAGTAAATAGGTTTTCATACCTTGGCACCGAGATAAGAAGCAACAGAATATGTAGGAGGAAGTCAAAATAGAGGTAGACGAAGCAATGAAAATATATCATACATGGAGAAACAGGCATAGAACAATTGATAGTAAATTGAGAATATATGAGACAGTAACTAGACCTGTTACTGTGTATTCCACAGAAGCTAGAGCAGCACCCAATGAGAGCATAGTCTTCATTGAGTACAACTGAAATGAAAAACCTAATATTTATTTGAGAAAAAACATTCAACGATGGTAAGAAAATGATAAATAAAAAGTCACTGTAAAATACAGAAAATTTATTAATTTATAATGGAACGCCTCAAATACTCGCATACATATAGAAAGAAACCTTGCTAGTTTGTTAAACAATCAAGGAAAAAGAATGCAAATATGAAAAAATGAAAACGCAGAAGGCCTCCTAAATAATGAATGGAAAGCTGATCATCATCATCCAAATATTTGGTTTTAAATCAATTAATCCTACAGCTAAGGAAAAGCAAAACTCTGATAAGGAAGTACGAGATCTAAATGGTTCTTTCTAAAGGGGAAATTCCTTTGGGTGCCCAGATGCCCGAGGAATATTACCCTGTACCCCTCCCTTCTTAAATCTTGAATAAGAATAAATTTTCAATCAAGAACAATTTGGACCAACGGGAAACTATATAACATTGTCCGGCTGTACACTGTAGGGTCCTATGTTCAAATATAGGTAATTCTAACCTCCAATTTCACTCAATTTGTGTGAATTTCTGCGAGCCAGATATTCCCAGAGAAACGCAGGTGGAACCGGGAAAGGAACTGGTCCCGTATACCATAATTAGTGATTTTCACAAAATGATGGGTTTAGCATGAGCACTCGCGTACATAAAGCAACTTCAACGTTGATTAATGTCTTACTTTAATAATAATAAAAGCAAAAATGAAAATCTGATGGACCCTCGCATTTTTAGATCAGTCTGGTTACGATAACACAATATGCGCAGGCAGCACAATACTCGTCTTACACGATTTCTGGAAAGCGGAAACCCCGTTGCCCTCTGTAAAGGAATCTATTCTATATGTCACGACCATTATGGTAAAATGGACTCTGCTTTAGAAAATGATATATGATTTGCTGCCTCCTTATTTGAGTAATATTCATGTTACAGAAACCTAAAGTACGTGCTTGAAACATTCCTATGAGAAAAGACATCACTGAATAATTTTTGCTATAATTATGCTGTTGTTTTGTGAAATGAATTATGATTTATATTTAATTTAACATAATGAAATTCAGATAGTATCTATTTCTTTTTTTACTAAGTACAAATAATTTCATTAACATTATCCACTGCTTCCATTTTTCATGTTGGTAGAGTTCTTATGACTATTTTGTAAGAATATCTCAAATAATCTCCTGCGGAATTTCTACTAATTATGAAAAATACCATTTTTCCGTGACTTCCCGCAACCTTTGTGAATAGCTAACTGAATGGCTCTTTTACTTGCCTTCTAGTAGAAATAAAATATTAAACGTAAAATAACACAGAAATCCAGAAGGAAATCGGGCATCATCGATGCTGGTTTTTCATTTTTTTCGCCAGCTCGCAGGGAAAATTACTTTTTAAAGACAAGAATTTGACAGATTTTTGAGGGCAAAATTTGCTTCCGCCGGAATGATTTTCATTCCTGCTGATTCCTTCCGTTTGTTTCCCCGTGATTTACCACGTTATCGGAATTATAAGGAAAAGTGGAGGAGGAAGGAAGTAGAGTGGATGGAACATGGAAAGAGAATGGGGATGGAATTTGAGAAGGGGAAAGGTTTAAAGAGGGCAAATTGGAGAAAGGAGAGGGGGATTTCAGAAAGGATTGAACGATCCTTTCGGGAGGTCGAGAAAAAGATGGGACATAAGCAGCGGGGAGAATGGGATCTACAATTTGAGTTCACCACCAGAGATTCACTTATAAATTGACAAAGAGCTGAACACTTACTCTCGTTCAAAGTAATTCTTTGTTACGAATCGATTTACCCATATAACTTCAGTTTTAAAGCTGTTAAGAAGGGAAGCGGCAGGTTTGTTGCGGTAGATAGCGCTTTGGCCCTCAACGTCTCTTCAGGAGGAATGGATTCTCAGAATGGCATGATATTTCAATGATTCCTCCTTTGATTTTTAAGTGGAAATCACCCTCTGTTATACGGTGAGTTAATTCCACCATATTTGTATGCTTTTCATTTCTGTCTCAAAGGCCTGCTCATACGTTTTCTGGTCGGAAACGTTTTTCCAGGTTACCAGAATCCGTTTCTGGGTTGACAAGACGTAAGGATTTTCATTTTATTCAAAATTCTTATTCCCTTCCTCCCTTTCCTCGTTTACCCAACATTCTTCCTTTTATCAGAGCTTTCAACATCCCCCAGTCTCTGGAAATCCCCTCCTTAAATCCTCCACCTTTCCCTCTTTTTACCTCCAACCATTTTGTTTGAAGTTTCCTAAACAATTTTCTCTCCTCTGCGACCATGTGTAACACCTGTTCCAATTCAAGTAGCTTGGTTCCTATATTCTTCTCTACATCGTACCTCTTGTCTCAAAATATCTCCTATTTACACCCATTGTATTTGCTCGATGAAGAGACTTTTGGACCGAACAAGCTCGCCCCACATCAGAGTCTATTCTTTTCTCTGTGGTTCTATATGAGCTTTTGTCGTAATTTCATTTCCCTTTTTTCCCGAAAATTTTCACTGACACAAGACTGTTCATACTGTAAGTGATACACGATGACTAAGCTTCAACGGAGGTAGCAGTGTAACTTATACAATGTAACTTTTCATTAACTTCGAGTGTCTAATATAAGGCATTTTTCTCACCTACTAGGACATCCATTCTTTAAACACCTAGTATAAAAAATCTTGTTCTGACTCTGAAAATATTTGGCATGAGTCTGGCATATTTGGCTAAATGAATATTCAGAATTAAAACAAGCGCTGAAAAATTACTTTATTTTCTAACCCACCCTTTTGGGTTCTCACACGGCATATTTAAATTTAAACAGCCGAACATCCATGCTCTGCATTATTTTGACTATTATTTAATTTCTATAGTATGTTCAAGTAAAATATAGTCGCCAGGTGAAATAATTATTGTTTATGCTTCTATTACTTAAGATGCAACTTTCAAATAAAATCGATTTCATTTACGTATTTTTACAATGATTCACAAATTTTTCAACTAGTGTAACTAACTCATGGCCTTTTGCCTTAAAAAATTTCTAATGAAGCTACAAAAATAACATTTATGGGAAAGTCTTTGGGCATTTGGACGGTGTATTACACTAGAAGCACTATCCACAAAGCACCCCACCTAGAGATCGGGATACCACTGAATAACACTGCTACCTCCAGAATTCGAACCCAGGCTCCTCAGGGAGGGAAGCCAGTTTTGGAAAACTGAAGTGTTTGTAAAATTAATGTTTATGTTTAAACATAAAATGTGTTTTGAAAACACATATTTGCAGTAGTTCTATAAGTATTCACTAATTGTTAATTGCAGTAGTTACTTCTTTAGAAAAAAATCTCATAGCTATTAGTATTTATGTTAGCTCATAAGTACCATGAAAACATTTACAGAAATTTTAAAAAACCTAAAAACATTTAAAGTAACCCTTTATAGTGAAAGAGAGAGGATACCGGAATTCAGCATTTGGTAAAATATGAAAGCATTGCAAAAAGCTTTGAACTATGAAAATTGATGGTCGTCAATACGACGCATTATTATTAATACCATTATCATTCACATAATTGGTTTCTTATCAATCCTTGAAGTTATTGTGTTTCTTCTCTGCGTCATCATCAGGCTGACATTTTTAATCACTTGCTTCATGTAATTCATTACTAGCTTTCTTCGGTAGTTATCCGAAATAGCATTGATGGCGCAAGGAACGTCATCAGACGAACGTTTCCCATCACGAATATTTAAACCAATACATTGATTAAATATCAAGGAAACAAATTTTGCAAACTATATAATAGAATGACAATGGGCATCGTTTTCAATGTTATTCCCCGATTTGATTATATATCTCTCTTCTTTACAGAATGCGACTGGGTATACCAGGAGCACCTATGCAAGAGCCGTGGGCGAGCGAACAGGGGTGGCAAGAGCAGAGCAGGAGCAGCGGGAGCCAAGGACGACGGAGAAAAGACGGAGAGGGACGAAGGTAACCTAAGAACGATTGGCAAATTCACTTCATTTGAGGGCACGCAAAACGTTTGTACTAAAGTAAAATATTATTAAAGTACTATTACAGTACTGTTTTCATACTTTCTGCAATACGGCGGTGAACATGCTGTCCTCGATTTACGTAGGTCTGATGTGATGGATGGTATTTTACGTCGTCGGCTGCTCTCATTTGGGCATCTCCGAGTACATGAATACAGTGCTGTTTTTCTACTCTAGATTATTTTAAGGAGGTAGTGCTTTACCGCACATTTTTATTGTTTAATTCGTGATTTCAATGAGTACATCAATCGTAAATGCTGTGGATGAAAGAAAGAGAAATGATTGACAGTAATATTGTGTCTCTATGACTTTATTTATCATTTAGTTGCGGTATCCTTTCATTTTATAATAAAATCATAGAGCCACAGCAATATATTTGGAGAGAAATTGATATAGCCCAAACAAGCACAGGGAATTCTCACCAATAACCAAATAAAAAGGACACCATTGTAAGTAATTTAATGATACTCCTCGACAGTAATGGTTTTTTGCATAACAACCAGTCCGCGTTTAGAAAAATAGATGGAGTTTTGCTCGTAAAATTATGAAAAGAAAGCATACACCGAGCACTTAAAAAAACTATAATTAATCATATATATACAATATCTTTGGCTCCTAAGTAAGATTTTGATGACATCTTGCATGACAGATTGATATATCAGCAACTACGGTTCATATTAAATGAAAATATATTATAGATACATTATTTA
Source organism: Hetaerina titia (assembly GCA_037158775.1). Classification (NCBI taxonomy): domain Eukaryota; kingdom Metazoa; phylum Arthropoda; class Insecta; order Odonata; family Calopterygidae; genus Hetaerina; species Hetaerina titia. The sequence goes on along the minus strand of CM073773.1, from coordinate 70,244,638 downwards.
TCACGTATTTGATGTATTTCTTTCTTCTTCAAAGGGTAAATTTTTACTAAGAAAATGTTCATCTTCCTTTCTCATTCGAAGTCAAACCTCTCTCTCTCATAAAGGCCCGCATTTATTCACGAAAACTCAAGTGGAAACAGATATTTGCTGCCTTCATTTTTTTCACCCGAAATTTACGAGGGGGGAAAAACAAACGAAGCAAAATTTAAAAAAAAAACAATTCAAAGGTATCTCTTTCGGCGAGTTTTTCAAACAGATACCGGGAATCAAATATGATAGATATCGGCCGATACTGATATTGGTTACGGGTATCGTCTATCCTCTATAAATAATATTGCATTCTTGTAAAAAAAATTGGATTCAGATCTTTCTTTCCAACGGCAACCCCTGGCTTGTAAGACTTTGTTCGATTTCCAGTTATGTGCAATTAGTTTCCGAAGTCCCTGAGCAACAAAAAATAGTTTAATTTTTGTTCCGACCAAGGGAAATAATTTTGTCTGTCGGTTCGTACAGTTACGAAAAATGTGAAACGTGTGAAATATAAAAAATATGTGAAAACCTTACTGGTAGTTGACATTTCTCAAAGATCCTAGGCACATTTATTTTGTAACATTCAAAATCATGGCAAATCAAAAAAGTTATTACAGCGTAATAGTATGAAAGTATTGCGTGGCCTTGTGGAGGATAATTACACAGGCCTACAAAAAAAACTTTTTTTTTGGTGCCGGGAATTTTTGTGTTAATTTTAACTATATTTGTAGAGCTGAATCCAAATATGAAATCCGTTTTTATTTAACAGCTCTACTTTTTCAGATATGGCACATATTACGATTAGTTGTTTTCATATTTGATATATTCCGGAAAATAATTTTCAAAGTTAAATAAATCTATAAGTATACTACTTTATAACCACTCTGCGGTGTTCCTTTTATTTTCAATAAACTGTCAATAAGTTTTATGTATATTTCTATATTTTAGGCCAATGGGATTAAAAAACATGTGTGTGATTGTGTGTAAAACATGTACTGAACATCTGCGGCAATGGACAACAGGACAAAGGAAAAGTCTAAAATTTGGTGTGCCAATGGTGTGGAGAGAACCTGTGAACCATATTGACGACTGTTATTTTTGCATAGTAAATGTTTCGGAAATTAATCGAAAAAATCGCCACAAGTGGACATATCCAGATTTGCCTTCAGCTAGACGCCCGGTACTCCATTCAGAAGAAATACCGATCCCAATATTTCAGACGTTACCAGATATATCTAAGGAAGAATTTGAGTTATTTGAAAACATTTCTCATTCTATTGACGATAGTGGCAGTGACTACGAGGGGGTATCAACAATTCCTCAACTATTTAATCAAGATGAACTAAGCGATCTTGCTAGAGAACTGCACTTATCGAAGGAAGCATCCGAACTACTAGCATCAAGACTGCATGAAAAGAATTTACTGCAACCCGGTACAAAAATAAGTTTTTATCGCACAAGGGAAAAGGATATGCTACCCTTCTTTACTCAAGAAGATAATCTTACATTTTGTTTAGACGTTAAGGGTCTTTTGGGAAAAATGGGACTACTATCACAATATGATGCTAGTGATTGGCGTTTGTTTATTGATAGCTCCAAGCGTAGTTTAAAATGTGTACTTCTTCACAATGGTAACAGGTTTGGCGCAATACCAATCGCTCATTCAACTAAAATGAAAGAAGAATACGATACAATAGCATTGGTCTTACAGAAGATAAAATACCAGGAACATCGCTGGGTGATTTGTGTAGATTTAAAAATGGTGAACTTTCTTCTTGGGCAGCAAAGTGGCTACACAAAATATCCTTGTTTCTTGTGCCTCTGGGATAGCAGGGACAGACAAAACCACTGGATTAAGAAGGAGTGGCCTAAGAGAGAAAACTTGGTTGTTGGGAAAGAAAACATCATTGCTGAATCTTTAGTTGAAAGAGAGAAAATCATCTTACCGCCTCTATATATTAAACTAGGCCTAATGAAGCAATTTGTAAAGGCTCTTGACAAGGATGGACCATGCTTCGGCTACTTGAGACTAAATAAAGATGGCCCATATAAGTATTGAAAAACTTAAAGCTGGTATTTTTGAGGGGCCACAAATCAGACAACTTACAAAGGATCCTGCTTTTGTCGAGTCAATGAATGAGATTGAAAAAATTACTTGGATGTCATTTGTTGAGGTCATAAAAAATTTTCTAGGAAATCACAAAAGTGAAAATTATATTGAGCTGGTAAACATTATGCTCAGTAACTTCAAATCACTTGGATGTAATATGAGCACAAAAGTTTACTACCTACACAGCCACGTAGACAATTTTCTAGGAAATTTAGGAGACACAAGTGAAGAACAAGGTGAAAGATTTCACCAGGATATAAAAACAATGGAAGCTCGCTACCAAGGAAGATGGGATAACCATGTGATGGCAGATTACTGCTGGTGCTTAAAACGAGACTGTTTGAACAAAGTGCACTCAAGAAAATCGCGCAAAAGAAGCTTCCGATGTGTTGAGTGATGTTTTTATGTATTTTTTTCTTTTCAATTTGTTTTATTACAGTAAAAAATTTTAGTATTTGTGTTCAATTGTATTGCAAAATTCTGTGGTGTATGTGGGTGATTTAACAGCCCTAGAAATAAATCAAGTCTTTATATTTAGTGGGTTTTATTATTAATATAATATTCCCATATCATAATGTAGAAGATTTTTTTACGTAAGTAACAACATATCTATATCTTGAAAACTATAGCTGATAGGAAAAAACTAGTGTCATAATTGGATTCAGCACCCCAATTGTTCTTTAAATCAGCATTAAAAGCTCCGGCACCAAAACCACTGTTGGCCTGTGTTATAAATGTTTCAAACCAGATATCTCGCTTTCATAAAATGTGTAAAATTATAAAAGAAATAATGTGATAAAAAGAGATTAAATAGATTAATAAATGATATTATTAATTTTAACAGTACCTACTACGATATATTGAATGACTAAAATAATCTTACAAAAAAAACATTACCATAAGCTAGGCTAATGTGTTTCTATGGATGTGAAAAAGCAAGCAAATTAAGGAGCTGTGGTCATTGGTTTTATTGAGTTTTTAATAAGATCCAAGACTGCAATGAAAACCGTGTAAAATTGTTTCCAGAAGAATAGAGTTGTCTACATGCGGCGATAATTAAATTTATATCTTTTGAAAACTTCCATTAAACGCGTCAAAATACCACTTATTGAAAAAATATATGAACTTCCATTGCGATACCCTTCGAATTTTAACACTAATACTGCTGATACGAAAGTTATGACTGTTTATAGAAGAGATATTATATTATGTATTTTCGAGTGTATATATATATGTGTGTGTACATGTATATACCTAAGTATGTATACATGTTAATATATGTCTAAATATAAACAAGGCATATGCAAATGTTTACATAGGCACATAATATATTGCTTTTCATTCTTCCCCTCACGCATTATTCCGGCTCCATTGAAAAATTCCATCCATCTTCCATTCCTCACGCCCACGCATTTCTATTCTTTGGAAGTAGAAGAAAAATTAAAAGAAAAATTCCCAAGAAAAATGGATGAGTCTCCCAGCGCTTCTTACTAGCGTTCCTTTGAAGCAGCAGCCCTCCCCATTTTCGCCGTTATTCCGTCCCGAGAGCGCTCACTTGTACAAAAAATGGCCATCATAAAAATAGACGGTATGTTATCCCAGGAGGTCCATTCCGTGTCAGCCTCTCGATATAAGTATCATACATGTTAATGCGTGCAAAGGGTGAGCAGCCATTTATTCTCCCTTGCTCGCTTGCCTTCAGGAAAGTTGCGTAGTTTTTGCTGCTTTTCACCCATCTCCCATCTTTTGCCACCCCTTATTGCCCACCAGGACCCCGGCATAGCCACGTATCGGACCGAACGAAAGCCCGAAGTGCAGAGCGAAAACCTTCCGCGGAACACACTACCTTCTTCTTCGGTTGAGTGATTGATTCTAATCGGCTGTAACAGTAGGAAATGCGCTTAACGAATTTCACTCTCTCTATTACGCTTGATTACTCTGCTTGGTCATGGTGCTACTTAGAGTAGATTCGCGGTTATTTTGTTTACTAGTCGTCTTTCATTCCTAGTTCTTCATTTTAGAATAAAACAATTTTCTCATATAAGACTAAATTTAAAGATGTTCTATCACTCTAATGAATGCATTGCAATACAATGTTCAAATAAACATTTTCTATTGCCAATTATGTCAATTATATAATTATGTTTGCATCTTAATCATATTTTTTCCTATTCCAAACATAATTACTACACATTTATTCAACAATATAATAACAGCAATCATTTATCTATTTCAATATATAAATATCTTTTTAATTATAGCCTATAATTTTTAGTGTCATATTTCAATCGCAACTATTTTTTATTTATTTATTGAACTATCTTTTCGATTTCGTAACACTTTTTCATCGTGCCGCAATATTTCAACAAAATGTTGTAGCGAGAATACGGTACACCCATTAAACGAGTCTTTCAAATGTGACATGTCGGAATTTGGTGAAAGATATCGGAACCATTCGTCTACCCGAAATATTTCTCCCGACGCTCCCTTTTTTTGTGTCCCCTCCGAAAAAAATTATTCCCCAAAGGACTTTAGCCGATTAAAGTAGGATATAAATGTACCCTTTTAGCCCCAAACACAGCTGTCTTTTGCAAAAAATATCACATCTCTAGGGTTCCTGGGGGAGGAATATAAAAAAATGTATACATTTCGGAAGAGGGGACCAATATTAGCCTGAATCCTTTCCCGTCCCTCCATGGTCCTTGGGCCCAGTTCTCTTTTTAAAAACCTCCCGTTCCGATCTAAATCCAAGGAAAAAAATTCCACATCCCAAAACACCCCCTTGAAAATCGGTAATAACCAAAGATTGATTTTCTCCTACGGGTAAAATGGGGTGGCGGGGAGTGGAGGGCTGGGGAGCGTAGGATGGTTTGTGGGCGATAGTGGGAAAAAGGGCATGAGGGGCAAGGAAAATATTACGAACGGATGTAGAGGGGTTGCAACTTTGAGGACATGGGGGAAGAGAGAGAAGGTCAAAGAAAAAAATTGAGTGAAAACCCAGTAGAGGATGAAAAAGATTGAAACGGGGAAGGTTGCAAAAATGGATAGAGGAAATGGATAATCTAAGGTAAAAATTGAAATGAAATCCTGAAATCTACATTGATCAAAGAATTTAATGTAAAATTGAATCAGCTGACAAACAACTACGCACAAATATCCAAATGTTCCAATAGTTTACGCATTATTTCTCGAAACATATATCGTTTACTTAATGGTGAGCTACAAACAGCGACGACCAACGAAATATTACTCGGCTGTTCAAGTATTCTGTTTAGAGATAATGACTCTATATTCTAAATGCTATATTGCATTTTTATTCGCATAGGTCAATAGGTTAAAAATAAATATGAAGGTTTTTTGCTGGTGTATTTATAGTTTATGCTCAAATAAAACTGACTACGTAAACTGAAAGTTGTAAATGTTATCTGACTTTTTAAAATTAATTGCATAATTTTGGGAAACTCAACGGGATCTCAAGTCACTAGACATTTCAGGGAAAATTCATATGGATTCAAAAATAATTTACAATGTCATTGTAAATATGACCAAGGAAAGTGAATTTCATATGATAATATAAATCTCACAAAGGAGAATATTTGATGAAAGAAAATTCCAAATTTTGCATAAAAAATACAACTGAATACATTCAAAGCCGGAGGGATATAGTTGATCCTCGAACAGCCTAATTTCAATACGTAAATATTTTAACCTTGTATTTCTGGAATTAATACTTAAGAATAATTTATCCACGAAATGGTAAGAAAAGATATTTTAATATCCGAGATGAAGCCTAACACAATGTTCCAATTAATAACTAAATTGTAGTAGTCTTTTTCTCTGTTGTTATGGAAGAGTTCCACCACATCACACCTAAGTCCGTAACTTATATTAAAAGATATTTTATCAAAAACATTTTATGAACATTGTCCAATTAAGATAATAACATGATTAGGCTAAATCTTTATATTTTATTCATAAAAATGAATCCAGTAATAATATTTATCCAATTTGTATTCATATGATTGCGTTTCTTATCTTAGAAATTAGTTTTTGTATTTTACATATAATACATGTTTGCGCTGATTTTTTTTAATGTTTAAATAATTTAAGTTTCGCGATGGGTAAAAGATGAATTTCATATTCATCCCTACGATATGATAATTCAACTATACTTAAATTCCTAAAAAGAGGCACCTGATGATGACGTGCCACGTCGAAACCTAGGTCGTCCGTCTAATAAATCTATGTGGAATTATAAAGTTTCTCTTTTCATTATGTTAAGTCGATTCCATAAAGTCACGCCCGAGACAACAAATTATATCCTAAAAAGAGCTTAAATTCTTCTCAGATATTGATCGAGTGAATAATTAAGAATGTGGAAGCAATAGCTGCTATTTAAAATCGGAGGAATATTTTCCTGATATAACCCTGAGGTTGACATGAAATTTTTCACACTATATTTTTGGTTTATTGTGTACATCATTAGACTAAGTGTATTTAACGGCATTTTGCAGACAGCTGTAATTCTCGTAAAAGGCGAAATGTTTACGCCCGGTAGTCAGTGCACCATCGAAAGTTGCTAAATATGAAACACGCCGACCGTCCGTGAAGTAAAGTTGGAATTGAACGGCTAATTCTATTGATTTTGCGCGGACTGAGTCATTACGTGTTTTTGGAGTGGCCTTTTTCTAGAATAGGGGGAAGGAAGTAGAAATGACTTGAGTTGGAAAATAGTAGACCAGACTTGACGAAAATAAGGAGAACATAATGCCACATGGTATCCCACGTATGTATCAATGTACGTAGTTTACATTTCACGGGCTTCCTTGCAAAATTTGTACACAAATGGGTCACTCTGTAAAGCTATAGCAGTTGTGGCTGAAATACTAAAAACAGCGGCTGTTGCTGATAATGTCGTTTAAAAATTTTCAACTATTTTGACTTTGTTTGGATATTTAGATGATTTTTAACTGTATAACATGGTAGCCTATTTTACGACATTTTTGCGCGTCCAGGCATATCATTTACCCTAAAATATCGTTTACTTCTAAGCGGTATTGTGACAGCTTTGTATTTGTTTCAGATTTATTCGTTATCCTGATGGAGGGCAGCCATATCCTCAAGCCTACTTATACTGATCTCAATATTTCTGCACAAACGAGACAGTTACCTTTCATCAACTTTCAACTCTTCATTCATTTTCTCTTAAAGTATCATTGTCTAAAAAGGAATTTATCAGATAAATTAGCATAATATAGTAAATTTCTTGTAACAATATCATCAATCTACCTGTACTTTAATGGAGTCAGTCTTAATTGAATAGAAAGCAAAACTGAAGTTGAACCTAATTTATTCTACTGATTACACCTAAAATATAAAGGATTAGTTGTGTTCAAGACGGTTTTAGGCAATATAATATTAATTCTTTGTGACCTTCAAGGCCCCATTAATTTAATTATGTAGACTATTCGTTAAGTATGAGACGCTGCAGATCCAAAGAATAAAAGTGAATTCATGCACTGATTTGTTGTAATTAAGACCTTGTTTAGGTCGGACAGCCTACTAGAAATTTTAATGTAAGGACTAAAGAACACTTTATTGCTTTTAAAATTAATTGTGAGTTTTTTTCCGAATATCTTTAAAATTGCAACCACATTAATGATTTTAATATTAACAGTTTACATTTACTAGTAGCTTAGCATTTGAGTTTAACGACATCGAACAAGTAGAAATTTTAAAAAGAATGTCAAGTGAAGTGACTGTAGTCAATGTATACTTTCATGTCACCTTATCCCTCCATCGTCGTAGCTACTGCACGGCAGAGCCCCACCTCCCTCCTCCACCCCTTTTTTCCATGTTAAGTTAAAAATATCGTTGTTTTTTCCTTTGCGTAACTTGATTAAGATGCAAATTTATTATTACACTTCCATCAGTACACTTCTCTTTTCTCATGATTACGATAAATTTGAATAACTTTCATCACATTACGATTAACGCAAGAACAATTTGATGCAAGAACGCTTCGAACGAATTGATGCAGGAACGCTTCGTTTGAGAAGAATAGCCATTCCAGCAAAGCAGGCATTCATTCGATAAGCTTTTAATTAGTCATTCTAAAAAAATGGTTTCTCATAAAATAGATTTTTCTCGATTAGGTTCATCGATCGAATTTGCCAAGATCATGCAATCTTGGTAAACTTAGTGCACGCCTAAGGAGCACAAAATCGTTTCCAAAGATGAAATAACTTATGTGGCCGAACTTAGCGTTTTAACCTAGGCCCTGTTTTTCTTCGTAGTCCATAAAATAATAATTAATGATAAAGCTTAACATTTCGTTGGTTGAATATTTGCTCTTCTTCATAGATACGTTGTGAAAACTATAAATAAGATATGGCTTTTTTAATATTTTGCCTCTTTAAAAATATTTCTTGTTTAGAAATAATCAATGAATCAAAGAATCAATGCAGACCCTGTAATGATAATGCACCGCTCGTTAACATCAAACTACGTGCTGTGATAATTTTAATGGATTACACTAAATAAATGTGAGAGAATTTGTTAAATACAGCAACCATTTATTGAGAAAAAGGATATGCTGTTTTGTCAAATATAGCTTAATATGGGGAAAAAGCATGATTCTCCCGAATATTACACTACAATTATTTGAAGTCTTGTATATTTATGTCATGACAATTGGATAGCAATATTGAATGTGTGGTAGACAATTAGGGTTAGAAATAAAAATTCTGTTAAAATATAGAAAATGAGTTAAAGCACTAAGAGTTATGAATAAATGAAAATCCGAGGACAAATCCTTTGAATTAGTAATACATTGGGAGAACTACAAAGGAATTATTAAATGTAGAACGTGACAGACGTGAAATTGAAAAAGGAGGAAATCAGAAGAAGAGAGAGAACTCGGATATTAAATACCTTGAAATTGAGGGGAAAGCGAATAATATGGGGTTGATTGTGATGTTACCGACGGTAAAGCCAGTTCATTAAAACCTCTGTCAATGTTATAAGATGCAAAATTAAGATAATTAAAGCAATATAACGAGATTTTTCCATAAGCAGGTAAAGAGTGCTACAAGGCATAATGATTCTCTAAATATTCGAGATGCATTACTTCTTGTTCTTTTCCCCACCCTACGGTCGAATAAAAATTCCCCCCAGGAATATTCCACCCCCACTCTAAGGACCCTTTTCCTTTCCTCTCCCTCTCTTTCTCTCTTTCTTCCTTTCTCTCCCACCCGCCTAATATTACCGATCTGATGAATTCTCGGTTCGATGGATCCGTTCCCATAATTATAACGCCATCCCCGTTTCACGAATTCCGTTCGCGGCTCGTTCCCGTCATTCCCACTCCAGCCTTCTCTTCCAATAAATTTTCCGATCTATCTATTCTGACCTTCTTTCCCTCTCTTCTTCCGCCGCGACTTCCTCCTACCGCCGACGCCATCACCCCTCTCTCTCACCCTCGATGACGGCATTTCGGCCGCACCCTCTTGCCCTCCAACTCTCCCTACCTCCTTCCACCCCCTCCCCTCGGATTCGCCCGTCGTCCCCGATAAAATCCCTTTTTAATAAAATTCCTCGATATCTAGCCTCATTACCATGGGATCCGAGGGGAGAAGATGGGTGGGGAGTTTAATAAACGAATGGGCAAAGAGACTCGGGCCGCTGCTTGACATTTGTTACCGCGGATACGGATAAAGAATCAGAAGGGTGCACGGATCCCGAAATATTTTTTGGGAAACTTTGCGATGAAATTCTTTCTCGACCGCCGCTCAAATGTGCCCGTATTGCTGAAAACGTAATGCTGCTCCTAACGCGTGGGCGTATTGAACAAATCCTCAGCTTATCATGAAACATCTATATGTTTCACTTCTCTTATCCTTCAATCGCTCCCAACGCTTCTTTCCTCAATGGTTTGAAATACGCCAGAGAATTTCAATCAATTACGAAATTCGGATGGCATTTAATATGTTCGAGATGGATGCGATGAAAAAAATATATGTGCTCTGAATGGACTTCGACCAATATAACCCTAGCTCCATTATTATCGGCAATTTATAACCCAAATACGCGTATATAACCTCATTTATCATAGTCTTAATATTCTTATGTGTTAAGTATGGTTTGAAAATACTTTATCCGGCTTGAAAAAGCTTCAATTAATACTTCTAAGATTTGCTATTAGCGTCATCTTTAAAACTATCTACTTGTTCAGACGATACTCGTACTGTGAAATGTTATGAAATGTAGCATGTTATTTCTACGCAGCTGCTTTCGCTAACTGAACATTTACTAATTCATTTCAGCTGGGTGCCTTTTAGCCAGCCCCGGACACCCCGGAGTCTACCCTCCAAACAGAAGATGCAAATACCTCGTGACTACATCTTCTATCAGGACACGGGTCAACCTCACCTTTATCAGCTTACTACTGCCATACAAGTGAGTATATAAACTATGAATGGAGGTATTAGTGGGCATCAGGATTCTCGTCAATCTCTATGCTTAATTACTTTACTGTTGAGTAGTTTCAGGCGTGATGTGGTGGAATTCGAGCACAACAAAGAAAATATAGTAACAATTTTCCACTTTATCACATTTCTGTTGCTGCGGTTAGGAACAAATGCCTAAAACGTCATCGTAGTCCACCATATATCAGGTTGTACAGTGGTTCTCACTTAAAAATTCCTCACGTAAGCCATCACGTAAATTATTTAGTCTCGTCTCTTAAATTTTGAGTAACTGAAGCACCTGCTCTTTGCATGAACATTAGTATCCTTCCGAAAGGGTCTGCACCTTAGAAAATCTACAGCTAAGAATCTAGTAAGCCTTATTTGGGCCATGCATTTTATATCATTCTCAATTCCTTCCATCGAGATAAAGTAATGCACGCAGTATGTAATATAAGAATTGCACTCGATTTGGGAAAATGACGATGACTCCATGGATTCTTGTTCGTGAATCCTAAATGTTAGGCAATGCGCTTTACATATAAGTATGTGTTTATTGCATAACAACTAGGATATGGGAAGGGTTTGGATGTCCGTTAGTATAATTTCAGCTTAGGCAAATTAATAACCATTACTTTCAATATGATCATTCCAGATAACTTCTATGTTTGATAATTCCTTATCTGAAATAATAATTGGTTTTTCAGACTGTTAACTACAAATAATTTCCTAATATTAGGTCTTCCTAAGATCAATACAAGGCGATTCGGATTATCTTGTATTGCCGGAGGGTAATAAGCCCTTGAGGAGTCAGATAAAATCGCTTAAATTATTTTACATATTTTCATAATTATTTCAGTATTGACTTATTTTTCATGAATTTGAAGGTGCTAACCATGTGTTAGCAGTTAATATCTGAGCTAAAGTAGGAAATTGAAGAGAAAATCTCTTGCCCCTCGTCCCAGTAAAAATGGCAATTTAGAGGAGGATTTCTGCTTAACTGTATCTTGGTTAAAATAGCAACAATTTAAAGAAGTGACGTGAAAATGTAGAATATCCTAAATCCTGAGGACAGAGTCTACTGAATGATCATTTGACATATTCGTATACTATTATATGGCGTGTAATTCTGGCCAGATTATTCTTGATAAAATGCCGATTCTGATAAAATAAGTTATCTTTGTTGATAAATAGAATCATTTAACTTTCACAGAATATTCTTTGAATATTACAAGGATACCTAAAAATTGTCCCCATAATTGAGAAAGAAAAACAAATTCTGCATAAAACTTTTAGTATTTTTTCATTCCAAATAAATCTAGTGATCATGAATTTTCACAAAGTAGAGCCTCAAATCATCAATTCAAGGAAAATAATATTTATTCATGAGACCGAGTTATCGCACGTGATGTTAACTACCTGAATAAAAGAGTATTAAAATCAATCATACATTGCACAGAGATTAGAATAAACACTTTGAACGATTTGAATAGAGCATTTAATTGAAAATCATATTAGAGAGAACCGAAAGCAGAATACTATCGAATTAAAAATATTCCAGAATAATGGCTCAGATAAGGGTCTCTCTTATTGAATTGGGGTTGGTTCAGCATTAAAAAGGTTACAAGAAACTGCGGAAGATACCGCGACAGTAACTTTTATCCGAGCCATCCACAATATGCGCATTACAATGCGACAATTTCAGAGTTTAAAAATCATTCGCCTTGATCGGGATACAAACCCGGATCCCTCGGTGTCCAGCCGAGTGCTATAGCCAGTAAAGTTATCGAAGCACCCTTTAACACTCAAATTTTGGTCAAGGCGAATAATTTTTACACACTAATTGTTGCATTGTAATGAAAAAGGTTGTTATTTCTTACCAATAATAATGCAAACCATATTTTAACATAAATTGACGCTGTATATTTTAGGTAAAAATGATAGAACCATGTTCTAATGATTTGAAATTCCATATATATTTCTATTCAATTGATGTATTTATCCTTTTTAGTTCTTATAAAGTCTTCCTTGAAATTATTACATGCGGATGCTAGGTTGAACGTTAATGTGAAATAATATGAGCCTTAAATTTTACAGCAAAATACGTCAATTTCCGCAAAACCTTTTAAGATTTACCTCTTTGACTTACTCAAGTTAAATTTACTACATTATGCATATTTTTTATAGACAATCTAATTTTTAATACATTTCAATATCTCTTTTCAAGTAATTCAAAATGAAAATAACTTTTTTATGAATTATAAATTTCGTACGCACACCATTTTCTCTCCGCCACTTTTTTCTCTACTATAGAGGGGTATCAGTCACAAGCCGATTAAAGAGTATCTACATGAGGAACTGGGAAGTAGTAATATTTCCAGTATGCTACTCATGTTCTCTGTCGCACGATGCAAGACGAAGACAAAAGTCAAAAAATTGTCAAAACAGCCTTTGTCGAGTACCCAAATTATTACCGGAACATCCTCTTGTCGAGGATAACGTGTTCATCATTGAGATTTACAATCATCAAAAAGCAGAGGTTATAGGAGGAAACTGCAGTAAACCCTAGCAAGGGAATGGATTAGTCGTGACGAGAATCATGTCATCTCCTTGCGCTGCATCTCCTAATAGAAAAGCTAGTTGAATGGTCATAAACCCTCTATCTTTCCACCAGCCTCATTATTTAGATTGACAATTTGTCTCTAAGACAATCAAAAGATTATGGTTTCAAAGTCCATTTTGGGTATGTATAATCGCCATATGATTGCCTTTTTTGTGGATTTTTTTATATCTTACAATTTGGGTATGAATTATTTGTATGGTATTATAACATTTAAACATCTCAAATCAAATTGTGTGCTATTACTCTAGTGTTTGCAACAGGTGAAATATAATCTTATTCCTTGAATTGTTCTCATAGTTTGTATATTTCAAATACAAAACACTAAACTGTTACTCTTGATATATGGCTGGTTCATGGGGACCCTTAGATTAACGCGGTTAATCCAAAAACTACTGTAATATTCCCCCACGTCACCGCTACATTCAACTAGCCGCTACCCCTTAATCGTGACAGTTAAAATATAAATTCCAAGACAACCAGTACAAATATTTTTTTACCAATCCTCAAAATTCTTCCAACGAATTCCAGTGAGGATTTATATTCCAGTGCGCTGCGACGACATGATTCAAACACCGTCAAAGGGTGGTCAATAATAATATCCTTTTTATTAAATTTTTAATAACTAAAATCCCAAAGTAAAATGTATAGCTATCGAATAAATTTTCTTCTATCTAAATAAGAACGGGAAGAATATGCAATAGGTCGATAATAATTTAAAGTAAGTTAAAAGAAATTGCTTATACCATCCTGGACGAGGAGCTCCGGTTCCCGTGACCCCTTGGAATTATGATTTGGCTTGCTATAGGGTTTCCCAAGGCCGAGCATCAGAGTTGATACCAAAACCAAGCCCGTAGCAATGATCTGATAAATAGATCCCGTACCACGAAACTCACGAGACCAAATTGCTTCAGTGTTGCGATGTAATGTGATAACTGAAAAATATTATATTCCGAAATTATCAATGGAAGAGAAAAATTGGTAAATACGTACATCGTTCGAATTTATTATAGAATAGTTCGTTCCAAAGTGAATCAGTTCCCAATCGTTCTATTGATAGATTTCCGAATAAATTTACTATACAATTGATAGTTGTAACCTGGCCTCACATTTCCATTTTCACTGCGTGCGAAGACGGCAAGTTAAATTCTATTGTGGTTGTTAACGACAAGGTATAAATGAAAGCAAGATGGCCAAAAAATATATACCTTAATTCATGTGAATCGCATCGAAACCAATCAAAACTACAGTTGACCTTGCAGAAGAACGGGTAATAAAAGACAAAAGTGAAAATCGGATGCCCTAAAAGTTTCATCGCTTTCCTATTTATATATATCTTGAGAGCACGGGCCAGGTAAATACATTTCTTTTCATTTTATTTTCCAAACAACTTTTCGACTTGATTCTTCGATCGCCAGGTTTTTGAGACAACTTTTGTAATTTTATAATCGTTATTGAAAACACTGTAATCAGTATATAGTAGAGTAACACAAATAAAAAAAGAGTGTACGGGTAAGAAAAATACAAGGAAGAATCTTAAATAACTCGAGGAAACCGGGAAATTGGATGCAAGAGCAGTTGAGTAATTACTGACGGATGTTAAAGGAAAGAGAAGGTCGATTACAGAAAAGATAAGAAGAAGAGGATGCAAATTATAAGTCATTCGGACACCATGGAATGGATAACAATCAAGAAGATGTGAAAATTACAACCCTATTTGGAAAAAATTGTTTTTTTATCGAGAATTATACTACATAAAATATTATGTAGGTTCAATGGTTTCGAGGAATCATTAAATACTGCAATGTTAAGCCAAATAATGTATAATAATAAATAATGCATTGAAATAAAGCCTTCTCTGAGAGCATTTCAATTTTTCTACGTGAAGGCTATAAAAACTCTGAAAATAAATAGGTAACATAAAATTCATTAAATTTACAGTCACCGATTCTTCATAAAGCACAAAATTTAGGTCGATTGATCGTCGGTTTCATATGTTCGGTTTAATTTATTCGGGTATTATTTAGGTTTTATTACTAACTAATCCTTCCAAATCAAACTCATCTTTTTCAGCAGTGCCTTACCAAAGCGCTGTCTCTCTCCAAAATATTCTCGGTGTCTCACTTGAGTGAAACGTTAACGACGGTTGAGAAACCCTTCTATGAGGTTTGCATTTGCACAACTTTCAAGACCCTGTGAATATGCATGAAAAAACAATAATATTCACATGGTCCTTTCGTTTTTTACGACAAAATATTAAAATTAATTCTAGTTTGGGTGTTTCCTAATATTTGTAGTGGGATGTCAGATACAGAAATCAGAGCAACTAGATTCTATCAAATTCTTCATACTAAATCAAACGTAATCAGCAGTCAATAATTTACTTGCGTCACTGTCGTATCTCTATGGAGGATTTTCTGAATCTCTCTAATGCTGTTCCTTACCATGAAAAATTCAAGACCCAATCCTTTATATCTACGAATCATAATTTAGCACGAATTCATTTTAGACTAATTCTAGTGGAGATGTATTTGAATCCGTAACGCCCCAACGGAGTCGTTTTCTGCCCGCCTTTATGAGTATTGCAGGTCAAACGACATATGGATACCTTACCCTCGTAATACCTTCAATTTTAAATATCCCCGAGAAACCAATAATTCCCATAATAGTCCGGGCTCAATTTAACGTCCTTGTCGTGGAAATTCGGGTCTCATTTGCAATAGCATGAAAAACTTTCGTGCAAAAATTTTATAGAGCTCGTAGACTAAATTTCAATTCAATTGAAACGTGGTCAAAAATCGTACCACTACGTTATCTGATTTTTCATGTTTCATTCTATTTTTTTCGCCGTAAAAAATATAATCATATCAATTAAATCATAAAATTAATAATATCAATCATATCATTCAATAGGTAAATTTAAATGAATGGATCCTCCTACTCTTGCCATTTAACTACCCTCGTGAGACAATGAAAATTAATTTAATTCCGATTTTTGTTGGATAATATATGAAATGTTTCAACACTTCTGACCACAATCCATGATATTTTTGTCATGAGTAAAATATGATCTTCAATACAGTTGAAAACTTCCGAACTCCTTCCTTAACAAATTCGAGAATAATCTCATATTTCTTTTCTTGGAAAACATAATTACATATTATTTGATTTAATATAGATTTATTTAAGAAAAGGTATTTAATCATATAAAAACGTTAGTCTCGCGTTGACATTGAATTCAATTACACTTAATGAAGGTTAAATACACGTCATGAAGGTAAGCGAAGCAAATGGTTTGATTTATTAACAAATTTCTACCTTGGTGACTCAAAATATATTATTTAATGTAAAATAAAACAATTATGAAAAATAGGTTACATTCTTCAAGTTTTGTTGTTAATTTCTAAAATTTTACTTTTAAACTGATTATAATCGAGCAACATTATCCTTTTGTGTCATTTAATTATTAATTAAAGCAAAAGAGTCCTCACAGTCTGTGTGACACAATAAATTTAAGAACAAACCTCGATATCAAGGCGTTAATTATCTTAAATGATAACGTATATTTATTTACTTCCTTTGTTTTAAAAGGGCTATTTTAATAACTGCTGCAATATGGTACATTCTTTAGGCATAAATAATTTTTATAAAAATTGTAGGAATATGGTGTAGAAGAGTTTGGTAAATTGCTAATTAACATCTTAATTAATCGTTATAAAAGTTTCACTAATTGATGTTTTGGAAATGTTGGCACTTGAGTTGAGATCAAAGTGGACCTCATCATCTATACTACATATTCGTAAAATGATTGCGAATTAATGTACAAGCTGAGTTTTAGTATTTCACCCATTTCCATAAACTTCACTTTGAAAAAGAAGTAAATTCGTCAATTTTTTATCATATTTTCACATTAATGTACAAAATATTACTCATTAAATCAATACTTTCAGATTAATTCACTACTAAACTTTACGAGGCATTTACTCACACGTATTTTGGGGGAATGCAGTTAACAATAATGAATCAGACGTTATAATGAACTGAATCGTAGCACTTGACGCATGGGGAGAATTCTGGCGTTATTTCGCTCGCGACTCTTTAGGCAACATGACCCCCCAATACACCGTTATATCAAAAAAGCAAAACTCTCACTTTTCATCGCCAAATGCTCCATCCCGGACAGATAAAGGTTTTGAGGTCAGAGTGTTTAGGAAGAGCTAAGATTTTTTCTCTGGCACCCGAAATTTCCGGGATATATCACTGAAATGAAGAAGGAAGAAAAATAGATACTGAGGAAGTGCAGATTCTATGCTTTAATAAAGCATCAACTTTCTCAAAAGCGATAAATGCTCAGTTAAATAAAAATTAACAGTTCAGGTGCATGGAAAAAGCGAATCATTTCAAGAGGTAACCTGGCTATTACGTCTAGTCATATTATGTTATCCTTCCTTCCAATGAAATCGATTTTGTATTATGGACTGGCAATCATTAAACCACAGAACATCCGGAAAAAGAATCCAGGTTATAACATTCATTTTACTTTAATCCACTCATACGTTTGCAAATGATATTTGACGATAAAATGGGATATTGTATCAAATAAAAACGAAAAATATTTCGCTGTTAAACTTGTAGTTGCTTTCGCCGACACACTTTTTATAAAAAGAGAATTAATTGTGTTCTCAGTATTTTAACGTTCACCACGTGTATTCGCATCTTTCCGTAGTATTTTGAATATAAGAGTGATCGCCAGGTAATAAAAGTATTCGGAGAAAACTTTTTTCCCCACCTATGCCGCCACTAACTATATTTTTCATTATATTTCCTTAGTTATTGTTGGAAATTCGTTCACTTGATATTTATAACCATAACTCAAGGTAATTTAAGAGCGTGAAGTACTCTAGTGGCCTGTTGGCTCGGAAGGGGAGCAAGGGATCGAATTCCATTGTAAGCATTCGCCCCTTCCAGTTCTGTCATTAAAATTTTCCCACCGCTTCATTCCACACAGTGATTTGATTTTTTGCATTTTGCAAAAGCTCTCGGATCGCCGATGGATTATTGAAGGAATCCATCAGCGTCATGCCGGTGTAATCAAAGCGGTTTCGGAGGGCTGAGAGTGGTGGCGAGCGAGCTTCCTCCATTGGCTGCGGAGGAGTCGCCGTCCCCCGACAGTCATTTTAGCACGTTTCATGATCTTCCTCCCCATTATATTAACTTTTCATCCGACCATAAAACTATTCAAGGCTCTCCATAGCCCCTTATATGCTGTCCTCTCGTGGATAAACCTGTTTCACCTCTTCGTTTTCACTTCCCTGGACCGATGGCGGGCGTAGAAACCTCTAAATTGTAAGAGTGGCATTTTACATACACGTGCATGATAAAAATGATTCCATCAGCCCTACAAATGCATTTTAATGCTAATGTAAATGCCCTACAAATGCATTTTAAACTCATGTTAAATTTTAAATTAATCGCATTCACTTAGAGACTACTGCACACCCTGCAGCAAATAGTACGTAATATGCTGCAGGGTATACAACGTACTATATTATTACAAGTATCATTACAAGTATTAGTACAAAGTATTAGTACCAAACTCAGTTTGTACTAAGTTTTGTACCTTAGAGATATTTATAATTAGTTTAAGGCGCATATAAGTCATATTTATTTTGACTTAAATAAAACTCAAAATAAATATTGCTTGTACGACTGTAACTAATTATTAAATATTACTTGTACTTTGAAACCCCCCTTGACTCCGTCACTGCTATGAACTCGCCTTTTCTATTTCACACACTCGCTCCAACGTAACCCAAGTTCTCATGCGCTGTCATTCCATTACTAAGTGCAAAAATGAACCGACGCCTAATTTCCTTCCGATATCAATTCTGACCGCCGGAACCAGATAATGGACCCTGTTACATGATATACAACCAATAAACAGTGACTTATAGATAAAAACAAAGATAATTTCATGATAATGAAAGTCGTGTATAGCTCCAACTCAACTTTAGCATCACTCCCACATGTGTGTGTTCTAAAATATTAAAACACTATTTCCCACAGAAAAAATTTGAGCATTCCAATTTCTTCCAAGGAATATGGAGAAATTCCACATAAGCCTGAGACAATGTCCTACTTCCAGATTCTTATTTAAAATATCAAATGGCTAAAGCTAGCTTACATCCTAAGAACTATATACGATACTATTATCACTAAGCATGATATCGTAACTTCAGTCTCGAGGCAAAATGTGTCAAGATTTTATAGCTTCTAGGAGTGATTATTTAGACCGAATAGTTATGGAGATTAAAAGACGGTGAGGGTGATAAATCGCCAGAACTAAAATCACTAGAGGACGAAACCGTTTCGCAGAAACGGATCGGAGAAAAGAATCTGTTGCAGGCATTACCTTCATCGAAAAACCTATTTACTACTACCGGTTGAAACCATGCGCTCATTTATTGAAAACAACGGGAAAGAAAGGCCTCTGAATCTCAATTTTAGTACGATAGCAAAGCTGTCACAATTTCTGTCAAACTCCGACCCAATACTGTACTTCAGCATCGCGGAAAGTGAGAACCGTCACTCCAGCAGTCAATTTTCCTCGGGGCTTCATACTTTTGAACTAGAAGCCAACCTTGAGGGGGGGAGGTAAATTATCATTCCCCGGGGACAAACCTTTTCAATGTTGAGTCGTGTTTCCGTTTCCTGCTTACCGAGGATATCTGTGATGATATTAGTTAATTGGTATGTAATTACTAAATTAATTTCCACTCAGTAAAATCCCACTTTTTCCAAGTATTTATGATTTAATTGTAAATTATGCTGTAAAAATGACAGGTTCAGGAGATTTGAAGCGCAAAATAATTATTCCCTCAGGCATGAATTTAATATTCTATCCCACTTTTTCTGTATATTGGTTGATTTAATTATTTCTGTAAGAAATATTTCTCTTTAAATGGAAATTCTGAAGAGCTTAGGATAATTTTCATTTTATGATTTCGTTAAAGTAAGTTTAGCTCTGCTTTTTAATGCCAATTTTGAGTCAAATGACAAATTATTCAAATGATTTAACCGTATATTTTACCTGTACCGCTCAAAATATATTATGAGTCATTTTTAAGCGTGAAGTTATTTTAAATACAAATGTGCAATAATATTAAATGGAAAAATTTCTTTTTCCGTATGTGCAAATTCTATATGAATTCAAGATACAATTATTGAAAAAAAAACAAACTCTGAGTTTACCATTAAATAAACCAGTGTAAACCGTTTTCAATGGCCTGTCAGAGCTGACGATCACAGTATTCGTGATTAATATTTAGTACTATTGGACGCTTCACCAAGGTCTCTGGGTTCATTCAATCAAGGGTAAGTAAGATGGACTTTTTAGTGAAATGCCCTTGCACGAGCTTCGAGGGAGGAAGGTGTCCATTTCAACTAGTCGTATATTACCTAAGTACGCGTTACCCTCACGACAGCTGCAACAAGTGCGACAACCCGCTTAGTAGACAGCAATGAAACTAGGCTGGAATACGACCTCTGAGGGCAATGGCGTCGGAAGGTCGATTAAGTTCTTGGCACTTCATAATTGATGACCAAATGACGTGAGCCACTGAACTATGTTTCATCATCTAAATTCGTAATGCAGAGCATTCCTCTTCCCTCTGCCCCTGGTCTTAAAACGTCTATAATATTTTACCGCCTACATTCCGTTAGCACAATTAGCTAAAATTACCACAGTATAAACCAATAGGAATTACAGAGTTCCAATACAACCTTCACCACATTCTCTTAATTTCACATTAAAATGATAAAGGTGAAATTTTATTCTAATCAAATTATCAAATTCTATTTCTCCGATATACTATAATTAATTTATGGTTCCTGGAGAAAATGTATTTAGGATAAGATTATTAACCGCTTCTTCCCCAGTACAACGTGAACGGAAACTTCGATACTCAGGGCCACCCTCCGGATAAATTCAAATCCAATACTAAAGAACGTGGGAATCGCCTTTTAGAAGAATTTCTTTGGTTGACATGGGGAAGGTTGGACTAAGAAGACGAAGACTTGTCACCCCTCACACAGCCCAGGCATAGTTTTCAATCGGTTGATCGCCGCCAGCGAAGACGTCGATCCACTACGCATGATAGTTTAAAACCCACAACCCAGGATATTTGATCTTGGCGCTATTTAATCCTAAATTAGTAGCTAATGATGACTGCGTCCCACTATTTCATAAAATATTGAGTAGGAGGAGTTATGAGCCCGATGGACACAAAATGAAATAAATATTTTAAATTACATTATTATCGCAAATAAATCGAAAACATGATTGCTCAAAGTAATACTTTTCATTTCTACACAGTTAATTTTCCTCCTCATGTTTACCTTGTGACACATGAGTAATGTGAGATACCACAAACTCAAAAGGTTTGATGAACAGACCACGATAGCCAGCACTCAAGTGAAGGACTGATTCAGACCAGTATCCTGAAAAGATGACGTGACAAACTTTGCTTGGTTACCATGCAGGTTAACTGAACAAGATTCTCAACCTACTGAGAGACATTGGAAGCTCGGCGAAGCTCGGTGTTTCTCAGTGATACCAAAGTCAAAATTATCAAAAATATTTTCTTAGCTCTCGCGGCACCGCGTGTAATGCTCTCGCTCAGGATTAATAGGACCAGACAGCTGGACTACCTTTCGCAAGCTTCCACCCAATAACACGGCCAGGCGAAAAAACATGCCCACATTGTTCCCGACTCAGTACTTGCACTGTTTTGACTAATTTGGTATTTAGGGAAGGATAACTGTAGTCAACAAAATAGATGCTCATAAAGAGTCATACACCGAATAAAGGATAAAATTATTACGAACAGTAAGAAGAGAGCAGAGAAATTTTGGACCGAGAAATCCCGAGATTACACTGTCATACCGCATATTTCTAGTGCTCTCAAATTCCACTAACTGCTACACGAAATTGAGACGAGCGCACCTAGATTCGACCGAACTAAGTGTCGGATCCACGCCAATCGCAAAGAGCTATCTTAAGAGACTTGACCGTCCGTGTAAACAAAATATTCTACCGATCCGCGTCACGCCCCCGGCTTCTTCGCCAGAGACCTACCACCCCGTTCGGCCGCACTCCATTAAGGGGCGATGGCAAAAGATGGAAGCCAGAATGAGGAGATGAAAGGAATCCCAAGGGGCAAGGATAAGAAGAAGACTCCCTCACTCTCCACTCATAATCCCCCCACACCCTTTATCTCTACCCCCACCCTTCCTCTTTCTTCCCCCTAACCCCCTCGTATCTTTCACCCACCCTTTTATGTTCTTATGAGTCGGGAGATGGCAGAGAGGGGATGGGAGAGGAGTTTTTTGGCGCCTCATATGAGAAAACTCTCCTGCTCAAGGGGATGTTATAAAATGTAGAGAAAAGGAGTCATGGGGGAGAATAGAGGCGTATTTGAGGGGGTGCCGAGGGGGTAAGGAGGGGCGGAAGACCGTAAATCGGGGCAGGTGGTAGAGCGAATGAGATCCTCGCGTTTGTCATGGCGTTTTTTCAGCGAGAGAGAGGAGGTGAGGATCGAGCAGCTGCCCTCCTTATCCCGTTCGTTTTGCCCCTCGGTGAATGATCCTCCTTCACGCTCTCGCTGCGCGTCCATCCAAACGGACATTCCATGGGGATTGAACCCTTCCTTTGAGCTAACTGGCCGCGTTCGATTCCACAGCGATGATCGTTTTAAATATGCCACACATTGAAGCAGTGTTTCCCAAACTTCTTTGGATCAAGCCCCACCTCCTACCTTAGAAAAGCGCTCGCTCGAAATTGTACACTAATGGTCCCCACTCGGTGTTGTGTGGGTAGTGGCTTTACCGTCTAAATATGGAACTGAGAGAAGTCAGGAATAAAATGAACCCAGCTATAGGAAAGCGAGGTGACCTCTCGGACTGGGACCACACTAGTTGACCGAGCCTATCGAGTGACTCGGAGCATTCGACACGATGACGGAGCTCGAAGGCTATAAAGCGGGATAAATGCGAAGGGATAAAATTACCGTGTCCTCTTGAAGTACCGCAGGTTGGATCTTGACTATACGAATCAATGTATCACCTTTAGTTCATATATCATTGACTAGTACTGACATTAATGCAACAGTTTTGCGTATTTCATAAACAGATATGATGTGACCATACAGTTTTAAGCACACTTTGAGTTTCTTGCAAATTTTTAGAACGTGCTCTAAAACTTATTTTGGGACTCTTTTGGGACGCCACATTTTGAAGCTGTAATTTCGACTTCTTTATCTCACAAATTAATGAACATTATCAAAACATGCCATGCAGGTGTTTTTGACGGTATTACAACGCTTTTATAACTCAAATATTATGTCGGTTTTTTGGGATAACAGAATGTATTTCTGCACCTGCAATTTACAGTTCTTCTAGTGGTGGTCCTCTACTGCCATTAGACCAATGTATAAAATCTTTCAACAATTTTAAATTCCGATTTCTACGAAAACTGGCGTGGTAAGACTCTATTTTATCGTCCAAATTGATAGAGTGAACTTGGGAGTTTAAAATGTAGAAACTAATATCAAAATGACATTTACCTGAAATCTCGATGTAGCCTCCTTATGAGCGGTTGTAGCATATCACACTTGGGGTCATGGATCGGGTAGAAGAGCTGATTTGGCTAGAGGGAAGTACACTTCTCACAAAAAAGCCAATATCCAATCCTTTAGTTGGTTGAAAATATCCACATTACCTACCCCACGATTCGTTTTTTTATAGAATAATCCAAAATTAGCATTTGAAATAAAAATAAAAAAAGACTGAACTCACAATTAGTTGTCCGAGTGGTGGCCGCCCGAACGATCGTGGCTCGCCCGCCCTGAGTGAACCTTCGAACGGAGGTGCTCGACCGCCACTTACTCAATCGCCCCCCTTACTAGAGAGGCGCTACCGATCACGGCCTTGAATCCGAGTTTCGAGCGAGCCTTTCCATGAAATACTAAAATTAAAAGGCAAAAAAGCCAGCCCTTTCTACTCAGACTTCCTCAATAAATATAAATTTTAAAGGCAACGGATATTTTTACTAGGAGATATAATTTATGAGATGATAAAGGCAACATTACATTCATATTTTTACCCTGCTCCACCCTGATCTAAAGCCTAATATATATCCATTGTGCGTGGCTTGTCAAGAGAGAAAGCCACCGTCATTTCCTATCCTGACTAGGCGCTATGACGTTTACAAATCACCGTTCTAGTCAGCCCGAAATACTTGCGCAGTCACGCGGTTGCTTATAGAATAAAAACAGACAACCAAAAAGAGAAATTTGTCACCATGTCGGTGATTTTTTAATTAAAAAACAAATGAAACGTATTAGCTAATATGAATTTTTCGGGCACTTCGTGTTATTATATTTCACTGCAAAAAGTTATTACTCATAAACTTTACATGTGATAGAATAAACAGAACGCTCAAGTTTTTTTTATTCCTTATCATCAGCAGTAGGCAAGAGAGAAAATTGATCTGACGAAAAGGCATAAGAAATGAAATTGGATCTATTAAGTCTACGAGAATGGGAGAGTGAGCAAAAACCACATACAAGTACCCATTGCTAGCAGCCAGCTATTTATTTCGATATTCTCTGAAGTGCTAAGCCAATGTCTAATGCTCTACGAACAGCGTATTTTATCACATTTTAAAGATATCACTTTTATAATCTACAAACAATTAACGTGAGCTTAACACTCTATAATCTAGATAATCTGGAGAATTTTAAAATACTTATCTCTCAGTCATTCTTATCAATGAGTACTTGCATGAAACGTAGTAATGATTACTTTTACGTGCCGTTCTTTCGCCATTCTCGGACCAGTGGTCCAAATAGATTATATTTATTTTTTATACCTTACTGGCATAATTTTTAATGAAGATAACGGCTATACGTATACCATATTTGGTGCTAATGGTAATATGCTGAAAACCATGGCGTGTAAAAGTTCTAAGGAATGATGATTTCGCAATTGATGCTCATGGACTTCAATAGATCCATTGCATTTTTAGAATTAGAAAATGTGCTCGTCAGGCAACACTCATAATATGACTCACAGTCTATGAACTTGATAACAGGGAGAAGAAAGATACGATTTAGGTCCGTTAGCCTCCCATGAGTCATTCACCGACAAAGGACCGGAGAGCCGAGCCAAGTCAACGCCTGCGTCTTTCTTCCACGGGCGTTGCGACGCTCTGCTCCGAGAATACTCGAGATAAGGGACGTGGGAGCGGTACTGCAAGACCGCCTTCGGTTGGGTCTGCCGCCCCAAGGTCACCGGAGGAATGGCGGAAGTATTGAGGGTAAAAGAGAGCGTTCCCCAAGAAGAGGCCACATTTCTGTCATATAGCTCCAGTGACGTCAAACCCTAGGACGCAGAGGTTTGGCCACGCACTCTCCTGTTCGTTCTTTTCCTGAAGACGAATGCGGTTCATTTACGCATGGCACAGTAAAATCTAAGAGACGAGTGGGGAGGTAAAAAGACCGCTGGTTTCATGGTTAATAATTAGTTAATAACAGTATTTCTGTTGTGCAAAGTAAGTACTTCTGCGCCCTAAAGACACTAAGCATTCGAAAAACATCACATAAAATTAATCTCAAACGTGATGTGACTAATCTACCCCCTTAATCTTATTCCTCCCGAGTCTATTTTAATGTTCTTAAGTGGTACTTACATATGCCCGATTACCCGATCATAATCTGACGATATTTCCGAGCCGTCCTTGAAAGCTTGCAAATGAAAATCTTGCAGTTATGCTTGAAAAGTGCCGTTCTTCGAATTAGACGTTGCACGAACTCTACGCCCCTTTATTAAGATCTCACAATCATAATTTCGACCGAAAAAATAATTCCACTCCGCAATGACTGTCATAAATTAGGTCAAGTCCAATATTTCCCTATGTAAGTTGAATTCCGTCAATAATACATTAATATTAGCTAAACTCTGGTGGTCCTTATATCAACTCAACTTTTTCAAATGCCCAAAATTTCATCGTCTGCTTCAATTTGCTCAGAAATTATATTTGCTTCATATTGCTTTTCTTTATCCAGCTTAATAACCACTCCAGTAATTGATAGAATTTTGCTTTTTCCTTAAAAGTTAATCAAAGATTAATCCTGAATTAAGTCTCCATGGCATTATTAATATAAAATTCAAAAATAAATAGCAAATTAGAGCATAAAGAAACACCATTTCATTGTGGTTTATTCATTCATACCCTCAGTCACCAATTTGAAGTACGTATACCTTTTATAAATAAAACAGAAATCACTTGCTTGAATAAAATATTTTAGACTTTTAAGCAATGTCGATTATATAGGCAAATTTAGTTGTCTCTCCTCAACAAGAAATATCGTCTCTCTGCACTTCACTGCGCTCCACTGTTAGATGCTCACTGTCATATTGAACATGTGTAAAATAGACAAATTAAAGTGTGAAAAATTTGTCTACTGACACTTATTGATTCATCTATATGGAATTTCCTCCGCCTTTTAGTTACTGCCTGGCATTCCTTTTTTTCGAATCACTTTTCATTTCTCCTTTAACGTATAACTTACCCCTTTTTCAAGAGCTCATACAATTCCACAATGAGTCCTACAAAGTTTGCCATGTGTTACGCACATTTCTGATACTAATTGTGAGCATTTCTAAGCATTGATTAATTTCAATTAATTCTCAAGGAAGATATATATCCGGGTAGATTTAAGACTACCAATGTAATAAAAGCATAGCTACATTGTTAGTATTGCTGCTTATGTGTACTTATAATTACATGCAGTGCAGGATCATTTTAAGATATCCGTGAGCGTTGGATACCGTTAATTTCCGTGAACCTGCTCCCGAATGAAATCAATCACACTATATCGCATTACATGAAATAGCGTTCAATGTAACACTTTTCGCAGTTTTTTTACCATACGGGTTTTTCAAGTAGCTTTTGTGTCTTTGGGATGGCAAATAGAAACTCTGTTAAAGCTAACAGTTTCAGGCTTAACTTTGTGGAATTCCTTCATCGTGAGGGTGAAAGAAAGAGAAAAAAAAACTTTGCACTTCCACACACTTTTTAAACAACACGACCATGGTTTCGATGCTGCGCATCATCATCGAAACCATGGTCGTGTTGTTTAAAAAGTGTGTGGAAGTGCAAAGTTTTTTTCTCTTTCTTTCACCCTCACCAGAAACTCTGTTGTTCATTAATTTATCAATAATCACAGGATTTTAAAGAGACTCATGCCCGAGGTTGAAGTTTTAAGCATGGGAAGGGAAGAGAGGTGGCTGTTGGAATAAATTCGAAGAAGGCAGGACGATTGGATGCAGGAGATATCGAGAAGCAATACTGTTTAAGACTGTGATATCATGGAGAGTAGTGGGAAGGTAAGGTAGAGTGAGGAAAGAATGGGAATATTGGATGAAATAATGGGAGGTAAGAAGTCTGTAGAGCAAAATAATGAGCTAATATTATATCTAGTACGGGTTTAGAATGTTTTGTGATATTTTAGTTCGGTAGTACAGTAATTTGTATTGTCAGGTCTACCATAAGCCTACCCTAAGCCGGTAGACTACTGATAATAATAATACGTGAGATAGGAATAGAAACTGCGATCTTTGCGTTGCAGAGCAGCCGCTTTAACCACGACACCAATCCTTACCCACATACAGTATATCTTGCCACCATACCCTACCAGCGGAATTATTTTTTAAATTATTCAAAATTTGAAGCCATTAATATTTTCATTTCTCTAAAATTTGAGCATAATCTAGAAACTGAACTTAAAGTGCACAATGAATTTATAAAGACCCAGCCCACGTGGATTATCGACGAAAATTCCCTTAATCCTAGCTTGAGAACCGGTGGCACGTGCGAATGATGGCGGGAAAGGCGCTCCCTGTCGGACGGGGCCACGGTTGAAGAATGAGGAAGTGAAGCGAGCGTTGAAGGAGGTGAGAGAAGCAATTCGAGGTCTCCCCTTTCCTCTTACCCTCTTCCCTCACCGGGGGAAGCCCTCATCTGCCCTCCCCCAACTGAGAGGCAGGCCCCCTTCAAGGATTTCCCGCGGCGTCCCCGGAATGCGACCCCTCCTCGGCCTCCTACATCCGGAGGCGGGAGAGGGAGCAGGGAAAGGGAGCAGCTCTTTGGCTTAATTAACCGTTTTAATGAACAGGTTTCCACAGGGCCGACACCTCTCTCGCGGAAATAAACCGCAGCGTGTGTGGGGGGAGGTGGGTGGAACGCCGGCAGATAGCAAGGAGGGCGGCAGAAATTGTCCCGGGCGAGGTGGTGGGGAGTAGCGGTCGAGGCCATTGCCCTTCGGACCTTGGGATGGAAAATATTTGAGCAGAATGATATGGTCTCTTTCGTTAGAATTTTAAAGAATTATTATAACTAACTGCGGAGTAGAATTATTGTATTACCGCCTGGGAAGGAAACGGGCCCCGGAGATTCTCGTTGGGTGGGGACCTTGCCGAAAATTGTCGTCTGGAAGAGATGAAATTGGCCTATATTACGCAATTTTTCTTCCAGAAATCCTTGGATCCCTTGTTTATAATTAATCTCTGAGCCTCCTTCCTTTACCATTACCGTCTCATGCTCACGGCACTGGTCAATATTAGACAGCAACTTCCCAGTGAAACTTAGTGGGTCATTGTCGTCAGTGTTTGGTATGAAAGTAGTCCTGATTATTTGCCCCCAGTTTCATCAAGGAAATAAGAATGGTTTAAGGTCAATTAAGGGAAAGGATGAGTGAACTTTTCTCTTCTCTCTTGGTCCTTAATATTTGGCGACTTGCCGACCTAATATTTGCGGTAGAACATAAGATATTTATGAACGATGGGTGGACTTACTAAAAAAACGAGATAGGAAAAAGGAGGACAGACGGCTGCAAATACCTTGTCGTATATTATCGACCTATTTTAAAAATTAGATGAAATTTTGTTTGCGATAACTTCTTTAACTCAACAGAGATAGCAAAATAATGGAAAGGAACTACCATACGTGAGGATTTCTAAATTTTCCTTACTCATGAAGAGGTTTGCTGGAAATCAGGAAATTGTGTTATTCCACAGCCTTGGGTACTAATTTCCAAAATAATTTTGTTGCCTGCATTTTAATTTTCATTATTATTTTTCTTTCCAGTCACTGTGATACTGATTACATAGCTGTGTACAAAGGGTCAACCACATCCAGTCCTTTGTTAACAACCATTTGTGGGTCCAGGAAAACTCAAGTGGAATACTCAGGTCCAAATATGCTCATTGAATTCAGGTAAATTTTATAATATTTACTTTTAATTGGCATTTTTCAAGTATACATGATTACTTTTAACATGCCAGCATGGTCCATTTTTTCTTTTACTTAAATTACTCATAACATATGTCATCTACATATAAATACAGAAAGATGTATAATTTTATTTTTCTTTAATTTATTACATCATAAAAAAATTATAGTATTACACACATGCAACACATTCTCATACAATACAGTCTCAACTAAGTGAATTCAATGGAAAATCAATCACTGCTCATAACTTTTCCTTGAAAAAATTGACAAAATAAATTAGTATCAGTACTAAACAGGGTGGTCACTCAGAATTGATGCTTCATATAGATGTCTAAATATATGAGTTCATTGCAATTTCTTTTGCTCAATTGCCAAATTTGGGATATTTTATCATGAATAGGAAGTATTTTTTGTATGAGAAATTAGAAGGATAGGGTCATTGTATACGGGTTGTACATGTGCAGGCCTACCTACGATACATATATCGTATAAAATAGGTACTTCATTCCATTGTGCTGAATTGAAAGTATTGCTATTGAATCTTTTGCCTAATTAAAATAACTACTGCAAGCATAAGAATTCTGCATATTCGGGTTTTCACCGCGTTGTTGTTTGAAGCCGACAACAGTTTCGCCGAAGTTGCGTCTTCAGGTCGAGAATTCTTCGACCTGAAGACGCCGGATGGAACTTCGGCGAAACTGTTGTCGGCTTGAAACAACAACGCGGTGAAAACCCGAATATGCAGAATTCTTCAAGCCACCGCCGCGAAAATCTACGCAGCCATACTGCAAGCATAGTTCACTTTTATTAAAATATTTTTACCTTATCCAAGGGAAATGTAATTAATCAGGGAATAAAAAAATGTTCAAATATTCAATTTCTCAAAAACAATTATGGTGTACACGTTAACCAGCTAATCTCCTCAACCATGAAGGATGCATCTAAGAAAAACTAACAAAAGGTTCTCATGGTTGATTTAATTTTGTTCTGTTTAATTTTTTGGAGTTATGAGCAGCTCATTTCTTAAAGCACTAAGACAATTCACAAACCCATTAAAAAAGGAGTAATGTAAAATTTTAAATTTCACACCACACAGCCAATGGAATTTCAAAATCAAAAGTGCAAAATATCAATTATCACAGAATGAATCACCACATCAACAACTTATTAGGACAATTCACTGCATTTTGTGCACCATGAAAAATTAATCAGTAGGGGAAAACTATGTACTTGTAAGTATTAATTGAAGTAATTAGTACTGGTATTAGGGAACAGCAAAATTTTGTATTTTATTACCACTTAGAGTAACATAAGGAAACCATTTGTGATTTGTATTAAAACATATTATTTAAAGAGTTAAAGTATCATAATAAATTTGGCTATCATGGTTGGATAATACAATCAATGATTAAACATTTATAGAAAAATATTTGTTAAGGTATTGATTGATCATCCTTAAACAAAAGTTAATCATAATTAAACAATGTATTTTGGTCAAAATTAAGGAGAAAAATCAAAAGCAAGTAATTAATGTTTCCTTATAATTTAAACTGTTATATCAATATAACAATAATCCTATAGAGTTCTGTCTTATATTTATAGCATTGCTACTTTGTTGATCGATTCCCCATTACTAATAGTCATAGTCTACTTATTTATTTTTAGGAATTAAAATAATTCAATTTTAACATTAATTACTTTAAATCTGACCTTTTTATCACAGTTCTGGGCCACCTGTTCCACCTTATGATTACAATGGATTTGTAGCACAGTTGGAATTTATAGAGTCACCAGAAGAATCTGCTATCACTGAAACCTCTGTTGGAGTTCCCTTCAAGACAACAGAGCCAGGCCTTTTGAGTAAGTAGTTTAATTTTCATCTTTTGTATTTTCATGCACACTCTCCATGATTTTTTAAATAACTGTGCTGCATTCACAAATAGCGAGATAAAGTCAGGAGAGATCTGATATATTGGATCACCTGAAATAATATTTCATTTCCATAAGCATGATAATCACAGTTAATGACAATAGGCAGTCCTACCTTTTTGTTAGGTGATGTTATCAAAATTGCAGCAAAAGCAGCACAACGAAAAGAAGATCACTATTTTCCACTGGTATCTCACCAACTTGATGCATATAGCTACATAATTGCACATTAACTTTCCTTGCATTGTTTCTTTTCAAGTTGAAATTGAAAAATAATTTTATAATTTTACACTTTTAGTAACTTAACACTTTAGCTTGTTTCAGTATTTAACATTCTTTTGTAATGAAGTTATATTAGTTTGAATTTTATTTCCAACCACGCATGTTTTCTAGACGGTTCATAAGTTAAAATAACTATTCCAGACTTCTTTTTACCAGCCATTATTAAGTATTGAAATTGCAATAAACACAAGAGCAAAGTCATGATAAAAACATGTCCTGGGGCACATCAATATGTGTATTCGTAAGCTCACAGCCACCAAATAATGAACAATATCTCCACCAAGGACACATTTTGTGGATACACAGTAAGCACATCAAGGTAATAGTAGACTGAAACAATGCATATATTTAGTCATTTAGTCACTTTCATTGATATGAATAAATCACTGGAATGACGATGAACATCACAGTGTGGAATAATTGGATTAAGTCAAAGGAATTAGTTTGTCACATTTCACTTGATATTTGAGTAAGATAACATTAAGCATAAGAATGAAAGGCAAGGACTGCCGGTGGATACTGAGGGACCCATATATACCGTCCACTAGCGTTGCCAGTTAATTGAGACCCAATGAGCCACCTGTGCTTGGCGGATCGTCGAGCTGTGAATATGGTGCCAGTTACGTTAGTTTCTGTTGTCTTTGTTTTTACTGTTTGTCAAAAATGGGAATTGACAAAATTGCGGAGCACAAATGAACATCTAGTTTTTTGGTGAAGTGCAGTAAACGCTATCAAGAAATTACTGAAATGTTCAAAGATGTTTACGGTGACAATGCTCTGAAGAAAGCATCTGTTTTCAAGTGGATTAAGCATTTTTAAGATGGCTGACAAAATGCCAGGGATAATCAAAGGCCGGGACAATCTTCAACCACCTGTGTTGATGACAACATTGATTGTGTGCGGTCCCTTGTCCTTACCAATCGTCAAAAAACTGTCTGAATGATAGCTGATGAACTGAATTGAGGAAAATCCACTATTTTAACCAAACATAATGGATGGATCCTTCACCATGACAATGCACCTGCACATTCAGTATGATTGTTCGCCAGTTTCTGGCAAAAAATTCAATCACCATCCTTGATCATCCTCCTTATTCACCAAATCTCGCCCCCTGCAACTTTTTCCTATTTCCAAAATGCAAAAATGTGATGAGGGGACATCACTGGGAAGATGTGTATCCAAGCAGGAAACGATAAGAAAACTAAAAAGCCTAGCTGCCAAGGACTTCCAAGGGTGCTTTAAACAGTGGAAAATAAGATGGAATAAGTGCTGAGCAATGAATGGAGAGTACTTTGAAGGGGACAAAACCAATATAGACTAAATTTTGCACAATAAAGGTTTTATGGCCTTAGTTCACATATTTATTGGACAGAGTATTTCATGTATACAAGTACCTACTGTTATTTATGTAGATGATAGTCCTATCTATATGAGTGCACCATACAATTCAAAATACATATGCTTAAAGTTTTACTGAATATCAATGATTAAATTTGCTATAGCACTTCTCCAAATAATAACAATATCTACAAATATTTTTGTTAATGCCCTGTCCCCCCACATAGAGTTGATATTTGTGCAATTGTTACAATATTAGTATTCTAAGTAGTTTATTTTTTAAATCATCTGCTGAGTCAATTGATTGCAAGCACATTTCATTTGCAGTAGAAAATTCTTATAAAAGATTGGCTCACCATTACAACTATAAATTTATTAACTACATGTCACTAAATGTTTTTTATTGATAACATGAATATTTTCTCTAAAATTTTAGTGGATGAAAACCTGGGTATGCCTAGGCGTATTCCCAATACAATTTGTGATTATGTGTACTTTGGAAACACCACCCGATCTGGTCACTTTGATACAAGAGCTAAGGGATGGCTGCAGGCACCTTCAGTAATCAGTGGATCTTCATCATCATCAAAGCCTGTCCCAGTCACCTGTAAGCTTATCTTTTATGGAAGAAACTCAGACATTGTCCACATGTCTCTCTTCAACTATGATTTAAGGTAAGATTTTTCGTATTTCAAATTTCAGAAAGTGCATTCTCTCAAATTTAAAATTCACAACATATGGAAATAGATATGTGTTTATCAGTGAAGATACTGAAAATGCTTCAGAGTATCTTGAATGAGAATTTGTTCTTGTTATTTCTAAGTTGAACACTTTTGTTAAGTCTGTTTGAGTTGAGCTGAATCTTGTTGAGTAAGTTGAAATGTTGAACACCAAATTCATTTAATTCTTTCCACCTTCAAGGTTTTCACTTGAACTTCTAATAGCTTGCAAATGGTTTCCAGTTTTGCTATGCTAGAACAAAATTCTTGTTCTTTGAGAAAATATTTCACTAAGAATAAATAAAAATGGTGGTATTAAAGGGCTTACAGTGATATGGCTTCCACTGTCTACCCTCTAGCCTAGAGAGAGAGAATAACAGGGAGGGGACAGAGCTGAGAAATTGGATTATGTAGATTTAATGAACCACATAATTATCATGGCTAATAAATGGTTTGATATGCATCATTTATGCTGAAAAGCAGAAAAAAACCCAGCATATTATGTAAAATCTTAAAGCAAAAATAACTGAAGTTGAAACTGCTAAAATACTGGGAATTCATACTCAGACAAAACTTAACTGGGAGACCCAAATCAGTCAGATCTGTAATAAACTGGTTAAAGCTGATTGTATGTTAAGAAAAGTCAACTTTCTTATTTAAAATGGGTATCATTTAACACTTTACCGTGCCTTCTGTCAATTTTACTTGAATTATGGTATTGAGTTATGGATCATTCACCATATGTTAAACAAATCTTGCTACTACAAAAGAGATCTGTTTGTTCTTGTTAATATTCCACCACCTGATTCTTCCAAGCCTTTTTTATTAAACAAGAAATCATCTCTGCGTTTAGTTTATATATATTAAAGGTTCTGGTTCAAATGAAAGTTAATCTAGATATTTACCAATCAAGATCACTTTCATAACCATGCCATAAGGGGTTAAGCAAACTTGAATACTAACTATTGCAGACTGTCCTCAACTTACCACTCATTTTATAATGTGAACATTCATTTGTATAACTAGCTATAAATATTATTTTTTGTTACTTGCAACCCTGCTTTATTCAATAGATGAATATTTGTACAAAATCTCCATCATATTTTAAAATGTATGTTTATATATTATGTACTGTTTGTCTTGATGGCATTTAATATGGTTTTACCATTTATCAAAATGGATAACGTTTGTTATTATTATACTATTATTTTCAGCAATCTTCTTTGTTATCATGTCATGGTAATAAATTAAAATAAAAACTCCTTAGCTGTAATAAGTTACTATGGCTTTAGGAGTTTTTATTTTAATTTATTAATTTACTAGCCATAGAGCTCAATTTCTTTTATTTTTATAGCATGGTAAGGTAATTTTATCAGCTTGACCAATCAAGGTTCTCAACAATCACTTTAGTGCCATTTATAATCTTCCACTTGTTGTTGAAGTGGCTGGTATTTCTATTGAAATAGTCTATAAGTAGAAGCATCAACTTTATCCCTTTTTTCTAATCTCAATTCATTCTAAATTTCCCACATTTTTATTGGAATATGAATAGTCGGTTTATTATTAGGTAATCTACCGGTTAAGATAGGTTTTTGGATGGACAAATATGAATAGATAAATGATAAATTGGTGAGATACTATACCCTACTAGACCCTCAAATTAATTCTCAGTATTTATTTTGTTATCAGTTTACAATCATATTTTAATACAATTGTACTCAATATTTAGTTATTATTTCAAATAAGAAAGAAATTTTCTGGTGAAACATTATTTCATCTTGCAGGATTTGGTTATTTTGTGAAAATGGTTTGGATTGAACACATCCATTTTTCTACATTAGAATATGCAAATTGTTACTGAAAATACATACATGCAATACCCATTATTTTTAATAGAGGTATTCTACTAGATAAGGGTAGGTTTTTGATAAACCCTGGCATTGAACACTCCTGTACCCCTGACCTAACATGACTACTGTACCTCTGACCTAGCATGACATAAAATATCTCAAACCCCATGTTTCAACATTATTTAGCTCTGAATACTTTTTAACTCCCTTTAGTCCATCCAAAAGCAATATTCTTTCCCTCCCTCTACTTTTCTTTCCCAGAATTCTTCCCTACATTACCATCTTCAACATTCCATTGACCTCTCAATATCTCCTTTTCATGCTTATCAAAAAAATGTGCAAACAAAAGTTGAAAAATACATTTTTCATCCAAAAATAATGTGAATATAAATCATCCCCCTTGTTCCTTTATACAGAAATCATTGGAAACTTAAGTGTAGGAGTGAATAGGTATGGTAGTAATATTAGGTATAGAAGTTGTTATTGCTATATAAAACTTTCACGAAATAATTTAGAAAATTCTTGCCATAAAACGTACTGAGTTCAAATAATTCCAAACAATTATTCCAGTCCTGTTGAATTCACCACAGAAACCATACAGATAGTTTATATCAACTGGCAAGACCCCTCTAGCTTGAGCACCTACATGATGTGCATTGTATCATTCACTAAAGTCTTGATTATCCATGCTAACGGATGCATATTGAAGCATGGATTATGAAAAGGCACAGTTGATTTTGTGAAATTAAAAACTTTTAAGAAATCCAAGATGTTTTAAGCTTGTGTTTTTTTAAAGAGTATACCAAAGTTTCCAAGCATTTAATTACCTTAAGGACTATAATTTTGAGAAGCTGGGAAGAGTGCAGCATGAACAATCTGCAAATGGAAAATCGAGCACTCTGATAATTAAGAATTTACTGTACTCGTAATTTTATGGAATAATATAACATTTCCTTTCCTCTACCTTAATTTTTTATGAAGGAATAACACCTTTTCCATACAACAGATAGTTCCTTCACCGATTCACAAAATTTTCTATCCTTAAAAATGATTTTTTGAACTAAGTTGCAAAAATTATTTGGAATGAACATCCAAGTTTGGATCCCACTTTTCATTCAGAGGCACATTTTTCACATTAAAAAATAAAAACATCTTTTCTTCTCATGAAAGTTATACAGCAGTGAACATAAAGTGACAATTATATTTTTCATGACATTTAGGGCAGCTGCTTGTGAGTCATCTGTTGAAGTCTATGATGGTAAAGCTGGGAAAAATGGCAAATCTCTCCAGAAGATTTGCAGCCCTTTGACTCGATATGCAAGGGATCAAAGCGGAAGGTATATTTTTTAATTGCATTTTCTCAAGTACTTAAGTTACTCTTTCAATTTATATGTTCCACAAAATCTAAGTCTAAAAGTGAAACTAACAAATAAAAATCCTAAATAATTATGTATTACATATCTATTTATTTTTGTGCCATTTATCATCTCAGATTCTTGGAGCAACAGACACTTGTTTCATCAGGGAATTCTCTCACAATTGTGTTTCGAAGGGGTACGGATACCGGTAAAGAATATTTGGATGGTGCCTTTCTCTTTCACGATGGCAAGTATTAGTAGCGTTCTATTAACCGTAAAATTATGCAAATGGCTTTATATAAAACTATATATTATTACATTAATAGATGTTATCAAAACACAATATCAGCCACAATTTTCAAAAATGTCAATTATCTGAAATGTAAAGAGATAAAAGGATGCAACTTCACTTATCACAACATTAATTATAATTCCATTTATATGTGGCTACAGACACTGAATGCTAACTTTTACCTAAGGGAAGAAGAGTTTTAATTTAATCTATTAAAGTGCTGTCATTATCTCTTTTCTCAATTCAACAAACTATTTCATTCCTCCCCCCCCCCATTCCTTCAATGGACATGTACATGTCAATTTAGAGATAGTACCTCCATTTATATTGGAGCGACACCACCCATTCCATTTCACTTACTAAATAAACAAGATGAATAACATAATCACATTCATTGATTGTCCAATAGAGCGAGTTGAGGGCACCTTGCAACCATCGACACTTTGTGATGTTGTTTATAATGGTGGGACCAGAGGAAGAGGAAGTGGACGAAGGGAAGGACAATTTATGGAGCCTGTTGCTGGTCGCTCCCCTCAACTGCTCTGGAATGTTGAAGGGCCTTTGAGATGTTCTCAACGTTTTGATCTAGTACCTGGGCAAGCCATTACTCTTAAGGTAATTAGGGTAATTAAAACTTTTAAGTATACATTCAACAGATTCAGACAAGATGTAGTGGAAGTTTGTCATCATGAGAAAAACAAATTTGCACTTTTCCACAAGTTTATTGATAACATACTATGCATTTAAGTTCACAGAACAATGATCTGGTACAAGACGTGTCAAATAGTGAATATATTGTATTTACACATGTTTGAGAAAGGGGGGAGGAAAGGAGTTCAAGTTGTTTTAAATAATAATAATAATAAGGGCAAATGACTTGAAATTGTAGTTAAATATGAATGCTCTGTTAAATGACCAAATTTTTACAAACCACTCTCCTCTCCTCAGAATCTCATTTCCACAGCAACAGTGAAACTCCCTCTCTCCAACTGACTCCACCTTCCACAGATATTCCCATCCATCCACCCCCCACCCTCCACTCTTAGTTTTGTGTCGAACAACCTTTCCCCGAGAATGTCCTTCTTAGAATCACTTCATCCCTCAGCCTGCCTTTGTCCCTTCTATGTCCGTTTCCCACCTAACCCTTTTGTATACTTCCCTCTTCCCTATCCCCAAGGTACCAGCTACCTGCTACTGTACTCTCAATAGTGTGCTTACCCTTTTCCCCCCTCTTTTTACCTCTCCATGTCTTTGGTTTCTCTGTGGTCTCTGGGTTTTTCCATCTTTCCCATCTATGTCCCTGTCTACCTCACTCCTCACTCCATTCCTCCCCTCCTTCAAACATGTATAAATATGATACATTCACTATTTGACATGTCTTGTACCTGATAATTGTTCTGTGAACTGAAATGCATAGTATGTTACCAATAAACTCGTGGAAAAGTTCAAATTTGTTTTTCTCATAACACTCTTAAGGTAATATAACTTTTAAGGTACTTAACACTCAATTGATGTCACATATATATGATACTGTCAATGATGAGTAGTTTGTTGATGTTAAACAGAAGCCACTACATGTACATTAACAAAACCCCAATGATCACTGCAATGCAATGGCTAGAGGTTTGTTATTTTATTAGAAAATGTTTTACATTGGCTATGTATTATAAAATTGTGCAGGGATTAAGTTGCAAAACTCCCCCTCACATTCCAAAAATCAACCAATATAACACCCAAAGGAAAGAAATTGAATTAGACTTCCCTCATTTATTAACCACATCAAATGAAACTCAGTATAAAGTAAGTTGTCTTTCTCTTCCATATATGTATTTCTTAAAATCTGTAAAAAAAATTTCGGAGAGTCATTTTACTGAATGATAATGTGGTATATATTTGTAGAATGTTTTATAAATGTGAAATCAACTGACATATATAAGAAGATACATTCATTTACATTTCATTTATGCTTCATTTTACATACTTTATAATCCAAACTGACCATGATATATGTCTTTGAGATAAATATATGTGATACTTTGATTCAACAATAAACTAGACAAATCTAGAAATCTAAAAACGACACATTGGGAAATCAAGTTATATGTCTATTACTTTATGTTTACAGCTATTAATGGCATCATTTTTTTCATTATATTTTCATCAACCAATATTTCTATGTTTTGCAAAAGCCTTAACATGCTTAAAAGTTCACAATACAAATGATTATGTGACAAGAAATTAATTTATTTTACTTCAATCTCTCACATTTCAAAGCTAAGGTGTGTCTCAGAATAAAAGCATAAGACTTTGCAGGCTTTTTGGTTCAGATAAATTGAATGCATTTACATTTGATGACATTCAAAGCATGATCTAAACTTGACTCACAAACTTATCGGTTACTTCAATAGTTTTTCTGAGACATTGCACACCTTTAAACATTTTCATATTGCAAATTTAATGTGGATTGTAGAGGGATCATATTTATACTTTTCATTTTGGCTCAAAAAGCTCCCCACTCCCGTGCCCACAAAAAAATCAATTATTTTTCTATATCATTAATTAATATGTTAATACTATTGGACATTATGCAAATTTTTCATTTTGAATCTTTAGACAAAATTCAAACCTTTGCTAACACTTTCAGTGACTACTACTATCTGTTGAACAACTCATTTGAGGGTTCGCTTCTCAAGAAGAGAATACATAGCCATGCCACTTATAAAATATGGGTTGTTCAATTAGTACTTAAAAAATAGAAACATAAATTATTTTTGAGAGATTTCATATTTTTCAACATGATCTCCTAAAAGCACAACTCACTTTTCCCAATGTTTCTCCAACTTTTTTAAGCCATCCAAAAAGTAGGATTTTTGAAGGTCCTTAAAATGGGCATCTGTGTTGATGATGACCTCCTAGTTTAACATAAATCGTTTTCTCCTGGGCCATTTTTTCAAGTTTGGAAATTAAAAAAGGTACTGGGACCAAAATAAGGTGATTATGGTGATTGTTGTAATAATTTGAACTTAAACTCCATAGTTTTTACCATCAAAACTACACAAGTATGTGCACCTATACATGGTCTTGATGAAAGATAATTTTTTTCTTGACCATGGAAGGTTGATTTTTGTCCTGATTTCTTTGCTCATTCGATGCAATAACTGTGCATAATACTCTTAATTAATCAATGGTATTTTTTGCAAGTAATCAATGGTCTTTTTTGAAAGTAATCAATGTAGGTGGTTCCATGTGCATCCCAAAAAACCATGGCAAACACCTTGTTGGCCAATTTTACCATAATTGTCTCTGTCTTCTCAGAGCACTTCACCTTTAGAAATACACTGTTTCAAGTTGCCCTTTGACTCTGGAGTATTGCAGTGACTATAATTCATCTACAGTAATGTATTGATGCAGAAACTTGTTATAATTGTGATGGAATAGCACCAAACTAGCTTCTGAATCGACCACAGAATTACATTTATTCTCCATTGAGAGCTAATGCAGCACCCATCTTGACAATATTTTTTTCACATCCAACTTTTCTGGCAAAATTAAAAACAATATATCTTATGATATGCCTATGGCCTCAAATATTTCATGAACTTTGATTCATTAATCAATCAAAATCATATTATGGATTTTGTAAATCATTTCAGAGGAAGTCAATTCCACTGGGCATCCCAAATGATGTTTATCATTTGTAGATGTATGGCCATATTTAAAGTCATTTACCCAAATTTCAAGAAACTGTGGGAGATGCCACAACTGTAACTTTTAGCAGAGTCATTCGCTAAGTGTGCATTTCAATGCAACTATTTCAGAGTGTAAAAATCAACAAAAAATCATCAATCCCAGTCAAGGCAAATTATTTTTACACTCTGAAATTGTTGACTCATTTACCCATTGTAAAATCACAAACACAGGTGAAGATGTGGCACAAACTTCATCCAACTTGGCTTTGATCTCTTTCTCTGTTAAGGTCTTTAAAATAGCAGTGTTTAATCACCCCATGAAACTAATTTTTTTCCATTTCTGTTAATCAACAAAAGTTTATTACTTCAATAGACTATGACAATGAAACCATGTGATGAACATAGCTGAAACTTGAACCAAAGCCCATAGTGAGATGAGGCTTACTAAAAGCAATTCTTTTCAATAGTACCTGCACCACCTCTTGCATTTTCTAAGGTGTCATTGAAAGACCCACATTAACTAACCTCCAAGCGCAAACATTTTAATATCTCTTTTTGCCATTCTGTCAAGGGATTATATAAATGAAAGAGAGGTTAGGCCACCCAGCTGTTGAAGCCTGGCTCTCTGAGGCAGGGTGAACAGTGGAGCAGATTATTCTCTTAAAGTAGAGGAAGGGTAAGGAGTAAACAGAAGACTCTTCAATGCATTCTCAATGACCTTCTCTGAAGCTCAACACCTTATCTTTCATTTCTGATAAGGTATGGTAAAATACATGTGCCCTTGCCAGAAGAACCACAGCAGGGAATTCATTTTGCAGATAGAGAGCAAAATAAATAATGTATATAATTTAAATTTCCCAAGCTCATAATAGGCATGCCTTAGATTTTAGGATACTCCTAAGGCTAGAGTCATAAAATTCATTTAGTCTGGTAAGTCTGAGTCACATTAAAGTAATTCATTTATTGCAATTTTGAAAGAGGATTTGAAAGCAAAAGAGGTGAAAGATGCAAATACTGGCTGTAAAAGAGAATGCGGATTATGCAGCCTAAAGAGGAGAAAGAGTTTGCTCCTTATTAGTGCAAATAATTTAAGGAATGGTTCCAATAAATTGTGTTAGGTGCCACGACAGTAACTTTCAATGGAGTGAACCACTAAATAAGCATTACAATGAAACAATTTCAGAGTGTAAAAATCATTCCCCTTGACCAGGAGCAGAGATCCCAGTCAAGACAAATGATTTCTACTCTCTGAAATTGCTGCATTACAAGTGTTTATAATTGCATTCATTTCAAAGCCCTATACACAAAAATAGCCCCAGAGTGATCAAGTGGCAAGTGTCAGCATCCTTTTTTTTAGATGGCAACCAAGTATCCCTCTGATTATCAAAAGGTAGGGAATGAGGAGTCCTGCATTGGATCTTCCCAAACTCTAAAAAATGTCTCTAATAGCAACATAATGCAATACATTGATATGATAGCAGACCAAATTTGTATAACAACATCACATGGTGACAACAAATCTTTTACATTTCATTCATGAAAATGTGTCTTATTTGGGGGGTAATTATTCTCAGAAAAATATGGTAAATTATCTCAGAAAATATGGTAATTTATCAAAGAAAATTTTCAGGGTTTTGAAGGGTTAAACATGTATTAAATAATTGGCTAAAGTTGGGACTTATCATTGGGACAACTATTCAGTAAAATAGACAACCAGAAGAGACTATAATTTTAGTCTTTAGATATTGAACTGAGAACACTCAGCCACACTAAGCAATCGATGATAAAGGCAAAAAATTGTTCCGAAGTCATTGGTGCAAGCTGATTGACTTTTATAGTTGGTGGAGGGGAGCCAAGTTATTCGCAGCTTTTGTGATCACTGAGTGCTCCATGCAGG
Organism: Hetaerina titia; assembly: GCA_037158775.1. NCBI lineage: Eukaryota > Metazoa > Arthropoda > Insecta > Odonata > Calopterygidae > Hetaerina > Hetaerina titia. The sequence goes on along the minus strand of CM073773.1, from coordinate 70,201,705 downwards.
TGATTGCAACCGTAATATTAGATAGAATAAAAGTACAATAACTCACATCTACTTTAAAAGATTAACATTTTACAAAATCCTATTTTACAGTTAGCTTATCATTTAGAACTCTTGTAAATAGTTTAAGAATGATGGCATTGACATGTTGATCACTGATCATTTTAAGGTGGATTCAGCTGTGAGGCTGGGCAGGGATCCTCACTGTACAACACAATGTCAAAGGTCTAATAGTGGAGGTGGTGTCATAGATGAAGACCTAGGAGGTGGATGCTCATGCCTGCCAAATCTCATACCTCTGTCTCAGATGGACTACTTGCTCATACTTACTGCTGATGGATCTGGCCGGCATGTTTCTTGCCTTTGTGGAGACTTCCAGGTATGATAAAAAGTTAGAATAAGAAAGCCAACTGTCAACATCTTGTGTCAAATTTGAGCTTTTTATCACAGGGTAGCCTAGAAATTGCCTGCCATATTGGACTCTGCTATTTAGGTCAGAGAATAATTTTAAAATGTAATTAATAACAGATTCTGATGGTCAATTAAATTATAAATAAGGCAGAATGAATTTTGATATGGAAAGAAAGCTAATGATTAGATAAACCTCCCATGTTATGTGTAGTTTATATTCCCTATGCACAAAAATGGGCATGTTGAAAATCATGAATTGAAGTTACATCAATTTAATAATTTGTCACTGTATTCTTTAATTAACTTTCACTTGGCAATAGCAATTTTATGAAGATGACAAGAGCAAAATAATGTAGATTTTGGATTCTTGACATTTTGGTGAACATACATTGAAATTGGGTGTTTTGCATTACTATTTGTATATTATATATACATGATTGGCAATAGTGCTATAATTTTTGAATTCTTCAGCAGTATACCACATTCAGTACCAACTCATTCCTCACCCTATCTCTTCTGTTGGAACGGGAAAGATAGTGGCTCAATGGAATTCAGAAGACTTTAATAAAGAGAAGAATGATGAGAAAAAGTGGTAGAGGAAGGAAAATACTTGGTATTTAGGCTAGAATTAAGGGAAGTAGAAAGTGCATAGAGTTTAAAATGCAACTTACTCTATTAAGCAGTATGGATTTATGAGTATTCTGCTCTGCAACCCAGGGCTCAGAAGTACAACAGTGTGTAGTATTTGTGTCCATCAAAAACTTATTGTAAGCCAGAAGACTACTGCTAATAACAATAATGTTTGCAAAGTACCTCTCATTACAACACATTCTAGTTGAGAACATGAAGCAAACCATTAAACTGGTGATTATATTCAATTGGATACAGAATCTTATGCATCGACTTGGCCCTTCAACTTTACCCCTACACCCTTCAATGTTCCTCTACCTTATCTAGCTCTACTTTGTTAGTTTTCATTTATGCCCATTTTTATAGTTCCATTTTTCTTCCCAACCATATCTTAAAAGCCTATCCGTGCTTATTCTCTCACCTCAACAACAAGTTTCCAAATCATACAAGTGATTGAGGCCAACTCTAGTTTGTGGGAATGTCATTACGACACTAAAAGTTGATTATAATTTTCCATCTACAATATTGCATACTTTATATTTCAATACACATGTACTATCCTATATACAAAATACTCTTTTGTACCTGAAGATGATGCAGGTGTATTGAAATGAGTAGTGCAAAATGAATACTGTGAAAAATAATGTTCAATTTTTAATATCATTTTTATTCCATACAAAACTATGTTCCATAATCAAATTTTTATTAGTATTTTCTTAAATATTTACTTAAGCTACCAATAAATATCAACTCCCTCTTCTTTGTAGAAGTTCACAATTTTAACAGAGCAAATGCAGTAAAAACAACTCTTGATGTCTAATTTTGTTGGAAGAGCGTGTTAAAAACATATTGGATTTCAAGCAATAGTTATAATTGTAGACATAATTTACAATGAAAAATTACAATACTATGAGTAGAACCATAGGATATGATTCAGAGTTCTCCTAAATGACCAATGGCTGAATTAATTGGCATGATTTTACCTTCAAGGATGCCCTTCCATTGGTAGTAAGAAGTACGACCAGTCTCCTGGTTGAGTACAGAGTAGCTCATTACAGTTGGGCAACAAGAGGTTTTGGATTCAAGGCCAGTTACAAGTTTGAAGATGAAAACTCTTGTGGAGAAAGAGTCAAAACCGAAAATGCAGGTAAATTTTTTTCCATCTAACTTGGTATTAATTGTAAAATTTAGGAAAGTACATTGAATATAATGAATAATAATACATACAAGACATATGATCACAAATTTTTGACAAAAATTATAAAAGCACTGTCTATATTACAAAATGTTGGAGTCACTATTTAAACATTCTTGAATTTCACGTTCCACAATAGGTGCCATTGAATCAAGAAACAGGATGAGAACTTCATCTCCCTCACCTAGAAACTATTACCATGAGTCCTGCACGTGGTTACTTCATTCACACATTGAAAGGCAGCTCACAGTGGAGGTTTCGACTACTGATAATAGTAAGTTTAAAAAAACACATTTATTTTATTTAAATTGTTTAAAATTTATTTTTAATTTCTTCATGAGCTTATTTATTCCTATTTCATTACTTTTCCAGAGCCATGCAATATATGGAATATTACATTACTCCAGTATCGTGATAATACAGTGCAGGAGGAGCTGGATAGAACTGCTGATGATAGAGTCGGTCAAGTCCTTTATACATTCTGTCCAAGGCAAAGAAAAAAGACTTTTAAACTCCCATGGAAGCAGAGTAATGTGTTTCTCAGGTAAATGGAAAGAATATTTAATGTTTGTTACAATATTCAGGTCCAGAACAATCCTTAAAAATGGAGTGCTCAGTTCTTAATACATGAAATAATTAGGTTCCTTCCGACCTATTTTATTTTAATCTTTAAGGTCCATATAAAACTAGGGATGCATGACCCTAAACTAGGGATGATAGTTCAGTATAGATTTGGATGAGATTCAAATCTGGGGGCTGCAAGTAAATTGAGGAATGCCCCTGACCTAAACTGGTCTCATGAAAGGCAAGAGCTTCCTAGAGAACAACCAAATATGCATTTCTCAAACTTTGTGTAAACTGTAAATTAAAAAGTAAATATTTTGCAAATAAATATTACCAGGCCATAAGATCAATAAATACCAACCAAGTGCAGATTAAGGTCTTGTTACCAACTTACTTTCTTGGTTTTTTATTATGCACAGAAATACTCAAACATACAATGGTAATGTTTGGGAGAATTATGCGTCTATCTACAGGAATAAAATACTTTCTATGTCAAAAACTTAGCAAAGCCTCATTACTACGGTATTCAGAGTAAAAAGGATTGTCCTTTAGCTGAATTGCTTGCATGATATAGTTCAGCATAAGGTGTGGTATACACCCATAAATTTAAGAAAATATAATGATTACCTCTCAAAGAGATTTAACAGTTTTCTACATTTTCAAGGAAGCATATGGTAATAAAAATACACAAATAATTAGTAGGATCTGAAACCAAATTTTGGATCATAATATTTTTTCCAAGAAGAAATTTCATAAGTTTACCTCACTCATGTGTATACGAGGACTGTCCAATAAATACGTGAACTGAGGCCATAAAAACTTTATTTTGCAAAATGTAGTCTACATCGATATTGTCCCCTTCAAAGTGCTTTCCATTTGCTGCTAGGCCCTAATTCCATTTTCTTTTCCACTGTTTAAAGCACCCTTGGAAGTCCTCGGCAGTTAGGCTTTTTAGTTTTCTCAATATTTCCTGCTTGTGTCCACATCTTCCCAGTGATATCCCCTCATCATATTCTTGCATTTCGAGAATATGAAAAAGTCGCAGAGGGTGAGATCTGGCAAATAAGGAGGATGATTAAGGATGGTGATAGAATTTTTTGTGAGAAACTGGCAAACAATTAATGCTGAATGTGTAGGTGCATTGTCATGGTGAAGGAACCATCTATCGCCTCAGTCAGATTTGGTTAAAATAGTTTGCACTGTTGACTTTCCTAAATTCAGTTCATCAGCTATCATTCAGACAGTTTTTCGACGATTGGTAAGGACAAAGGACTGCACACGATCAATGCTGTTGTCAACAGAGGTGGTTGAAGGTCGTCCCAGCCTTGCATCATCCACATCTTGTGGGCTATCTTTAAAATGCTTAATCCACTCGAAAACGGATGTTTTCTTCAGAGCATTATCACTGTAAACAGCTGTGAACATTTCAGTAATTTCTTAATAACTTTTACCCCACTTCACCAAAAACTTGATATTGATTGGTTGCTCCGTGATTTAATCAATTTCCATTTTCAGCAAACAGTAAAAACATGGAAAACAGAAACTAACATAACTGGGGCCATAGGCACAGCTCGATGATCTGCCAAGCACAGATGCCTCATTGGGTCTCAGGCAACTAGCGCCACTAGTGGGGGGGACTATAGTTGGTGTCATGGCCGCCAGATTGCACCAATTCTCATACTTACTGTACAGACTACGTATAAATATATTTTTACATACATACCACACAAATAATCCCCGAGTCTGGTTTGATAGGTGCAAACAGAGCTCATCTAATAGTCTCACCTACCATCGGGGGCCAGTTCCTTTCACTGTGCCACATGTTGTTTCCCAGGAAAGTCTCCCACTCAAAAAATCACTCAACTTTGGTGAAAGTGCCAAGAGACATCAGCCAGAATTGAAGCTGAGCCTTATGGTCAGTGGCTCAGCACTACATCCTGAACTTTGATGTACTTTCAAATATGTAGCAGAATCCCTCTATTCAATCTTGCTTTAACCGGCTCACTCTTTATCAGACCTTTGTATCTTCAGAGGGTGAATCATACAAATCAAGTATGAGTACCAATCAGAAAATAAAGATACCTACAAAGATTTAGGTAGTTTTCAATTAAAACTCAATAATTGATTTTCTTTCTATGATAATACCAAACACAATAAATATGTTTATTCAAATTAGAACCCTGAAAAGATATTCAGAATGAGATTTCTGTTGGCCTGACCATTCATTTACCCAGTCAGGAATCCAAGCCCACAGTGACCATATTAGCTATATTTAGTCCTATTAATGGGAATTTACTTCAACATAATTTTAAAATTGACTTTTTTTGGGCATTGATTGTGTGATAAACTACCTGGTTTCGTTTTGTAAGTATTGCAAATCCTAATAATCCACAAACTGAAGGTTTTTTGAATGCCACTTCTATCATAACTTTTGAATTACTACATCAGGTATATGACCCCAGGAAAACCTGAAATATAGTACGGCAAAACAGGCTAGAATAAAATGTCAGGATTCTAATGGATAAATGATTCAAATCTATCAGTAAAAAAATGACAGATTTTTCTTAATAATGTACATATTGCATTATTTTCAAAGTACTGCTAAACTAATGGGTAAATGTTGAAGTGCCCTCTCAGAAGATGGTTTATCAGGCATCAACTCATTAAGAATTTACACCAAAAAGGAATTCATTTTTCCATTAAATATCCTGGATATTAATCAGCTCTATTTTTTCATTACAGGCTTTCTTCACTATCTGATTCTCCACCTGATTATTCAGTCCGATGGAAATCACAAATTGTTAGAGCTAACAATAGGGTTGCAGCTCCTGCACAGGAAGGCATGTCAGGAAAGAGCAATAGAAGTAACATGGATAAAACCATTATAATGATGGCCATCTTATTCTTTCTGTGTGAAAGATGGGAGCTTGCATATGTGGCAACATAATAGAATGCTGCATCTGGAACTTGTTGTGTGTTTCAAATAAAAATAGTTTGATTGACTAATGTGCAAAGTGAACAATGCAAATGTCATAGTGACAATTCCTAAAATGAGAAAATGTGGTTGGTAGAGTGCCAAAGGAATGACTGTCATGCGCAAATTCCAATTTGTCCCAATGGATATGCTGTTTCGGAGGCATACTTGTTAATGAAGACTTTGGACAACTAAGCCATTGTTGTGGGTGATGTGAAGTGTCGCATTCCCTGTTGCAGAGATCAATTGCAATTGATGTGGTTGATAAAAGTTTTTTTAATGAGTGAAATGAGTATTTATTCACACAAGTGAACCATTAAGGGATTAGAGGAGGGTTCACTGAAAAGACTGCTCACGTTAAGGGTTTCCCAAGTCCATATAATGAGATATGTTCAATATTTAAAAATGTGTGCTAGGTTTTTGAAAAATATTGGAAAGGACACAAAGGAACGTGAGACTGATTATCAATGAAATTATGCATGCAACAGCATGAAAACTAATGTGTTTAACATTAAAGTCAATTGTGATATGTTCTAAAAACCTCAATGATGGTTTCTTCCTGTAGTATAGCAGGGGTGGAACTTGTACATTGGTTGAATTACAGTGCAACTACTAGTCGGATAAACATTAGATGACTAATTCTATGTTTATTTTTGAACTTTTGGGATGAAAACTCAAGGAAAAATCCAATTTTTCAGTAAATTAAACCATAATGATATAATATACACATTAGTCTTTAGCAAACTTATGAATACATCCTGCAAAAGGCAGGGACATATGTACTTCAAATGAACTGTCAAAGAATGGAATATTATTTACTGAAATGAGGATCACATTAATATTACCTAATAGTTTTACATAAAATAACAAAGTTACCTATTTGTTGACTGAAGTTACATATTTTTAAAAATTAACAAATTCCTGAGTTCATTAGCCTTCTGCCAGACATTATATCCCAGTTAACACAGACATCTACATATCCACCTGGATGCTGAAAAATTTTGGGTGATAACATTAAAATCATATTTGGGAATAACATTGATGCAACATAAAAATGATGCATTGATCAACATTAAGTTGAATTTGGTTTGTTTTAAGAACTTAATGAGAAATGCACTCTTATTATAGTTAATGACATAATTACCAATTAATAATGTTGCTTTCATCCAACATAAATAAATGTTTCCAACATTCACTGACCACCAGACATTTTTGGTTTGGACAAGTTTGAACAAACAGACAAGCTTATAAAAAATATTGGATTTATTCACCTCTAGTATTTATATTATAACCTTATTTCCATTAGAACTTAAAATTACCTTAATTGAAGTTACACTACATTATTTTGTTCACTCACATATTACAATTGATCCTTATATCTTCTTTCATCTTTAAATCAAATTTTCATTTCATACCATGACAGGATGCCATTGGGAGTATTCATAAACCTCCGTTTGTCTCATAAATCTTGTGGCATGCCTAACAAAGATCTTGACCTGAGTGCCAACAAGTAAACATTTCCATTCATAAAAGTAGAGCTGACCCATCATTAGGATCATGGGAATGAGAAGATAGGAGAAGGGGATGAATAGGTGGTGATCAATTATTTCGATGGAGAATACCTTCTGGCTAATGGTGCACAGGGTGAAGTATAAAGTCCATAAACAGATATCACGGGTAAGTATTACATGAAATATTCTTTGTGGTGTTTAAGGGTTGAAATGCCTCAGATGGCTACATATGACAATGCCCAAGGGTAAGTTCTACCAACAATGATGACATATGGTTCCTGCTCTGATGATGGAATGCTTCAGAGTTTTCAGAAGAATCAAATATTGGATTTGCTATACAAGGTGATTGGAATGTCAGATGCAAAAAAGTAAAGATTGAACCAACTATAAGAGACAAACCGAAGTAATCAACAAGAAGAACGATTTGACTGGCTAGCCTGGACTTCATCTAGTACTAAGCTTTACAGTATATGCATTTCACACATCAGGGTTAGGGGTCCAGTTGCTTCTCCTAAGCCACCTGTGGTTTCCCAGGACTAAAAGAGATAAGAACATATAATTTATTAATGTCACTAAAAGTAAATTACTACAAGTGAAAGAGATTAGCCCCAGAAATCTTCTGCAATTGTTCTATAACATCACGTGCAAGTGGCAAAGAAATGCACCAAAGCATTCTATAACCACATCTGAAAATCTGTTAGTGCTTGCTTCACTCTTATACGAAAACTAACATATATATTGAGTTGGCATTTTTAACAGGTAAAAAGGGATACCATCCTTAACCCACAAGTGTATTAACATTTTAATTGTTGATTTATATTTTGACTTAGTAAAAGTTTGTTTTTCAATGGTGTTTGATGGGAAAAAAAATTTTCCTGTACTCATTAAAATTAATTTGGCTTTAACATGGATATTCATTTAAAATATAGCCAGTAGATTGAACTTTCTCATTATTTTCCATATTCTGCTGGGTTTGTTAAATTCATTCAAACATGGATTTTTTAAATTCACTTTCTCAAGATAAATTTCTATGGACACACATTTCTTCAGCAAATTATCCGATGTTGGCACTGGACTAATCACCTAGAGTAGTTCAGGAAAATTTACATTTTCAAGGCTCCATGATATTTTAAATGATTTTTTGAAGGGCATAACAGCACAATTTCTACAATCTGAGGGCTTGATCATTTCTATATCATTAAGTATAATTGAGAAGAATATTTTAGGATTTCATTAGTGAGTTCCAAATAAATTTATACCCTTCTTTGCTAAGTGGTAAATCATCCAGATAGGCTAAGGATGTGAAGGTTGCAGGTGAAAAAGAAAATCCTTTTTCATTGGGGTTCACAGAAAAACATACTGGTATTGATTGATTGGCATACTGTTATAGGTGAAGGTAAATATGGGAGTGAGGTTGAAGGGTATGCAATAGAAGATGAACAAAATAAAATTGTTGATAATAATAGGAGAAAATTGGATGGCTATAGGACCATGTTAACAGCTAATGTAACGAAGGAATAAAGTTCAGATGTTAAAAAGTAAATGATGTAATGCACTAAGGGTTGAGGATTACCTGATAATTGAATGATAGACTTAGAGGAGGAGGCAATTGGGCACTTAAATTGAATTTTAAGGCAACCGCAAAGGTAGGAGGGAATTTCACTGACAGGGAAATGTTGACATCATAATTTTTTAAATGTGTGATAGCTGTGAATGGCTAACAAAGGAAAAATGAGTTTAGCTGTATCAAACAGCAAAGAAAAACAAGAATAAATGGAACTTGGATACTTTTAGGAAAGCAAGGAAAACATCTAAGAAAATTATATCATAAAGCCATTCCACTTACTTCTGTCAAGCAGGAGGAGAAATGCACAAATACATTTTTGAACTTTTTCAATCTATTGTCATTGATTTCATGCATTCTAAAAGATTTGAAGAGGATAAAATGTCCATTGAACTTCAATGGGGATTTTAGTTAACACTAATCAAGTGAATATGAATGATTAAAAAATCTGTAATTTTTTCACGAATTCAATAGGAATTATTTCTATTATCATTTAATTAAGGAGCAAGTTGAGAGAAGAATAGGGATTCAGTCATCAAAGCACTTTGAAAAGCCAAACACTATACCCATAGTCTAATTCTTTTCAAATTATGTTGAAGTATATATGTATATACTTGTATACATGTATGTACTTGAAGATTCTCCCTTAGATTATTTTAACAAGGAGGGATGTGTAACAAAATTGAGAAAAGAATGAAATCAATATTAGAGAAAATAATCAAACTTCAGCAACAAATTCATTCCAGCACTCTTCTTCCCACAATCTGCATCTTCAGCAGAGAACACTTCAAACAGAACTTTGATAAAAAACTGTAAGTTTTCAGATGTAATCTCAAAAAGGGTTTTAGAAAAGCATGTACATTTTGCATCAAAAGCATTTCTTTGTTTATTCCCACTGTCCCTGCTCATGGACTATAACTTTTATTCGGTGGAAGGGTTTGTGAATTTTGATGACTCCTAGAGCATCACTGGCAAGAACAATGATTGATCTAGGTAGGGTCACCCACACCAGAGAGATTGAAGGGTAAAAGCCAGACAAAAGGTAGTCTGGGCAGTGTCTCTTTCTCAGAGAGGTGGCTACAAAGGTGTCCGACCCCAGCGACTCGGCCATATCAGTAAGGTTAAAAACAATACTGAAGGTCAACAGGAAACCACCTAAATAATCTGATGACTTAATTATGGACATATGTGGACTTGAGTCCTGGTTACTACAGCACTCGGCCCACTTGTCTGTGTGGCATACCTGGCAGCGGGAGATGAAAGGCTTCCTCAGTTATCTCATGAAATATTTGCAAGGAAAAATTGACAGCATAAGCACACAAAACATAGAGAACTGAAGCATTTAGAATAGGGACTTGGAATGCTAGGACAGAAAAACTATAAAATATAAAGCATGAAATGGATAGAGGAAATATAGATGTTTTAGGGCTGTATGAGGTGAACTGGAAGAATAATGCGATAATGGAGTGATGTACAAGCAGAGGGGAAAAGAGCCAGTCAAGGGTGGTAATTATATTGTACAAAAAGGTAGGAAGAAGGGCAGTGAGAATAGAGCATGTGACTGATAGAATGTTATTATTAGAGTAAAAGCAGAACCAACAAACTTGATCATTGTCCAGGTCTACATACCACCAAATAATCATAGGCTGGAATTAAACAACAGGGTACATGATCAACTAGAGGAAATAATTGTAGGTTTTCCTGGAAGGAAGTACATGATAGTGATGGGGGATTGGAATGTGACAGTAGGTGAAGGAACAGATGGTACTGATATGGAAGACTATGGCTCAGGAACAAGGAATGATCATTGGGAAAAAGCAATTAAGTTCTATGCTAACCTTCATCACTTGTTTCTCCTACCTTAGTAAGATACCAATTCTTCTTCCGCCATCTTTCCAAGAATACTAGGTCAACAGCATTATAGACACACTTGGTTTCCCTTTCATCTATCTAATCCACTGACACACCATTAAACACCAAAAATGTGGGGTAATTCTTTTATTTTCCTTTTGCTACTTTCACTTCAAATTAACAAAATTATGAGGCAGATGATATAACTTTTTGAATTGTATGTAAAATGAAATATTTACTGAGTAAGGACATTCATGCACATGAGGGCCTATGGAAATCCTGTTAAAACAATAAAATGCGAGCTTAACAATTAAAAGATTATATTTGAAAGTTTGGCATTTAAGTGAAACATGCACTTCTGAAAAACTCGACTATTTACAAGTATTACTATATATTTAGAAGTATTACTATATTTTGGGTCATGGAGGAAATTAAGGTTTTTCACACTTAGCAGCATGAGCATTTACCTGGAGAATGTAAATAACTATAATAGCATTCAAAAACGCATGGGTATTTTGAGTAATCGATAATACTGAACTTCTTCGCAACTAGTAGTCTAATCGTTCAACAAACTGAAAAATATTTATCAGATTTTCTTAGCATCATACAACATAATCAGATAACTTCCAAAGTTTCAATTACAGTTGTCTCAGGGCATGAATGCCATTTCTTCACAAATGGTACACATTAGGTTTCAATGAGAGTGAAAGAGTGATGGTATGACATTTAATACTATAATGCAACAATGTCAGAGAGTAAAAATCATTCCCCTTGACCGGGATTCGAACCTGGATCCCTCGATATCAATATTTAATACTATGCCAAAAATAACACATTGAAATGAACATAGAACTTAACCATTTTAGTCTTCCCAAATTTGAACAAAGCCTAAAAATAATAACTTAAATATTTTGTGAATATATTTTATTTTTTCATCCATCACATAGAATTTTGCAATGAAAAGATTTAAAATTAGGGTAAGATAATAAAGTAACAAAGCTCAGAATATCTTCAATCGAAAATGACAACTTTTTCATCATGAATGGCTAGGGTACTGTCCAAAGTTTATAATCCACAAAAGATAGTAAAAAAATGTTTTACATTTATTAAGAAAATAACAAAAAAATATTTAACTCCAAAAACACAATAGTATACGATAATTAATAATAATTTTGAAAATTCTATTTTAATCACTATCAGACACTTTATAAGGCAATTAAATCAGTTTTATACTTTAACAAATAATTCTGGAAATTCTATAGCAAATTCTCAAATACAATAATAAAACAAAACATTTATAACTTCAAGAATAACTGTTGTAACAATAATAAACACAAGAGAACAGCACCTCTGATAGTTGAAACACCATTAAAAATATCCACATAATAAATCATTCCACCAAAATGTTAGCAGAATGATTAACATGCCCAAGAATTACATTTGCCAGAAAACAATTTGGCCATTTAATGTTTTTATTCAAAGCAGGAACCACTTATTCAGTACATTACCTATGGATTTACTAAACCATGCTGCACAAGTCTAGGAATGCATACAAAGATGAATGAAAAAGATTAGCCAAAATGCAGCAGATCATGTTAATAATGTATCTCTTTTTGAACAATGGATTTATTTTGTTCTGGTCCAACACAATCACAATCTTCACATACACAAAGGCTAAGATATACACATAACCAATATCAATTGCCCATTTTACTGGTTTCCCAAGTGAATGTTTATCAAGTAAAGGATGTAATTCATGGCATCTTCTCACAGCCTTGCCTACCTAAGAACTTAAATTATTAAGACTTAGAAGGGTGTGCTCCTATGGAATGAACAAGAGCCCAGATTCAAAGGAATACTTGTTGGCAGATTACACTTTCACTGTCATTGGCATTAATTTCATCCTGGAAGTTCATGACCACACAATAATAAGCAGAATTAATAGGTAGGTTTTTCCGAGAGTTCTCTCACTTCTTTACTTTGGCACCTTAATATTTTCTCATTTTAGCAATCAAACTTAATATTGACAAGCATAACTTCATTACCATACAATTTCCTATCCACACAATTCTACCATTAGGTCGAGGATCATTACATTCAACTTACACCTACCATACATGATAATAATATCATTTTCATCAAAAATCAACATCAAATACATAGGCTGGTAACAATGATCCATAAATTCCTTTCAAGATGGCAGTCAGTGATGCATCCTAACATAACATTCATACTCTATATTAGCAAAGTTCATCATTTAAACAACCAAAATAAATATTGACCACTAGCATTTTAATAAAACATTAAACAATAGATAACAAATTAAAAACAGAGTATGTTTAGAAAAAAAAAAGATAATTTCTACCTTAGAAATATTTTTCCAGCAAAAATTTCATATTCGGTAAAACAGGAAATTTTTGAAAAACTTGATCTAAAATTAATAAAAATTAAATAACAGAGTAAGAAAATAGTTGATAAATATATTACTTTTTGCTAAAATAAAACACCATTCCACCCATAAATGTCACATAATGATGGTGAACTTTCAATGCTCATCTATCAGTCAATTTTGTTACTTATATCAGAGTTTAGTTTCCCATGAATTCACCAGCTTAAATCAGAAGCACATTTTACACAATGAAATTACCATTTCATCACAGAAAATCCATCAGTAGATAATGCTACACAGTGCATGAATCTTGTCTGCTTAAGCGCATTCTGATGGATGATAGACCTGAAATTTAAACAAAGTGTTAGCTTACAAAAATGGCAGATCACAGAACCAGATATGTGATTACTTTCCCATATTAACTGAAATTTCAAATTTTCATTGATTTTTGATGAAATTGTGTGAAGAGGTTACACTATCTCCCATGAACAAGGCAAGTGCACCCTGCTATTGTCCTGGGCTATTTGAATACAATATTACTGAAACAGGGAAAGTGGAGAAAAACTTTTCCAGGCATAATGCACCTTGTTTTAACTAAACATGGTGCGTGATAACAGGTACCCTAATTGACCAGTCACTTTAGCCATGATTAAAGTCATCATGAAACAAGAACACTAACTTTTTCAATAACATAAAAAGCGTGGTACTAAACATATTTGAGTGCTATTGGTGATGCTGTTTCATAATATGCACATACAACACTAATTAATCTATCTCTATTACCGTCTTCAATATCCCACTACCGATCAATATGCTCTTCATCTATTTTTCTGGCCTCATAGGATTTCTCCCAACAAACCCCTCTCCATGCCCACCATAGCCAGTACATCCTCATTTGTTTTCCTTTCAGTCCATTTCACCTTCTCCATTCTTCTCCACACCCACATTTCAAAAGCCTCCAATCTACGTCTATCCTCCTGCTTCAACGACCACGTTTCCATGCCGTACATAGCTACGCTCCACATCAAAGTTTTAATGAGTCTTTTCTTAACATCCTTGGTGTATGAGTTGGGTGAAATCTTCTCGGGTCTTCCACTGGGTCAATGTCTCCATGGCTGCCGACGTTTCGATTCCTGACTCAGTTATCATCTTCAGGGCTCCTGAAGATGATGAGTGAGTCGGGAATCGAAACGTCTGCAGCCATGGAGACATTGACCCGATGGAAGACCCGAGAAGATTTCACCCAATATCCTTAAATATTGGTATAATATTAGGGCACCTTTTCAGGTCCATTATTCCAATACCATCATGACACATTGGTCTCATATCCATTTTGTTAATAATCATATGCAAGTCATCCTCTGTTGCTAAATTTATTACCATGCGATTTACTTGGTTAATTGTAGTTACTAAAGTCGGAGGAATTTTACAATTATCTTCCAGAAAAGTTATTTCTTTGGTGATTTTTTCTTCGTTATTTTTTTATGAAGGTAATGATAATGATACTCTTACTTAGAGGACAAATATCCTTCATTGTTGTGCCTTGTTCCATTTACTGGTTAATTTCTGCCAATGAAACAATGCCACACCATATCAAAGTCTTCCACCAAGGACAAAATATGCCATTATTCTGGAATATGATTTGAATACTTAAGATATTTTTAATTTCCAGCTTAAAAGATCTAAGCTAATTACAGGAATTGCTAGCAGTATCTCCTTTTGCTAAAAATGGTGGTTTTGGGAAGCTTGATCCATTTAAAATTTAATGTTCATTGTTGTGGGAGTTACAAGTGAAATACAGTGAAAAAGTATACATGAATGAGGACTTTTAGAAGAATTAAAACATTGCCTTGTTAGTATTGATCACCAAAAAGTGACAATATTCAGGCTGTTATAACAGTTTACCCCTGATCTAGTAAAAAAACTGAAGTTTAAACTTGCAATACACGATTAATCACATGAAGTTTTTGCTATTCCTCAAATAAGGTACACACTGGATGGCTCCAATAGTAAAGATCTTACCAAAATTAATGAATCTTAACTCAATATAACTACTGTATTTTACCAAGATCGCAATTCTTAAAATATTTCCCAGCATGACATCCTCTTTAACTATGATAATTTGGAGAAAATATGAAATAATAAAACAAAGAATCTCAGCATCACTCACCTCAATTTTCTTGCAGATTTCTTTAAACAAATCCTTGAGTATTGCAGCCTGGTTGTCTTGACTCTAAATAAATACAAAGAAAATCACAAATGAATTATTGTTTTTAAATGAATTATTTTACAACAGCAGGAACAAGCAATGCCATGTAATATTATTTATAAATGTCTGGATATAATAAATAGATTTTTCATCTTTTCAAATATAAAATTCATGGAACTTTGTGTGCATGTGCCAGGACACTGAACATAATGTCAAACAGATAAAATTTAACACATTAAATGTTTTTACTCTTAAAAATTTGCATTTTTTTGCTGTTGTTCTTAGATGGATGCTAAAATCATATTTATGACAATATCAGTTAGTGATAGTGCAATCAATGAAAACAATTTATTGCAATGATTTCAGCAAAAGTTTACCAGCACAGAACTTCAACATGGGAAAATTTAAAAAATGGGTAAATATGCAAATTTCTTCTTTCACAAAAACATTTTATGCAGACATGCCAACTTTCAAAAATGAAAAATCGGGAGGACATGCCAACTTTCAAAAATGAAAAATCGGGAGATTTTTAGAAGTGTATCACGAAGTAATCACTTTTAATTACCACAATATTTGCATGGCACCTTAATCCCTTTATGACACTTTGCCAATTTTTAATGAATGTCACACTTTATTAACATGTTAAGCTAAGTACACAATTTGAACAGTTCATCAAGAACGTAAGAAGGAAAAATCGGGAGTCTCCCGCTTAAATCGGGAGAGTTGGCATGTGTTTATGGTATCTCATAGGAGGAAATTGATTACCCATCCTCTAGTTTTGAGAGAATAAAAGAGGTCATGAGAAAATTATTTTATAAATTGACATGGAATGATCCATTGATAAAGTTTTGTGTAAGTTAATTGTATCAATATCAGCAGCAATTCATTTGGGTTGCAGTTGTTGTGTCTGGAAGTGTAAGAGGCCAAAGAAAGGGAAGACATAAAAATATAAGAGTGAAAATTTTGCAAAGCATTTCCCTCTGGATACAGGCTTATGAAAGTTAGGGTAAGGGAAGAATTGGACAGTCCACAAAAGATATTCCAATAAACAATGCAGTGACATGTTAAATATCAGGAAAAGGATTCTTTGCATAATTTTAATTTTTAGTTAAAAAAAGATATTTTGAGTTACTTGTAGCTAGTTATTCCACTATATGGTACTAGAGGAAAACTAGAGGTACATGGGGAGAGAAGTGATTTCAACCCTGAATTCATGCACCAGATGGACAAGTGGGAAGAGCTTGAAGTTAGAAAGAATTTAAAAACAGGTCATTTGGTTAATGATTTATTGTTTGAATACCTATACCCAATCCTGGAAGTATCCCTTTCCATCACGGAAAGACACATCAACCCCCCCCCCACTGTGAACCCACAAATCACTGACACTTTACACCCCTCTCCTCCTTAACATCTACACTGATCGCAACCCAATTTTTCCCCTCATCATCCTCCCCTCTCTCACCCACCCAACTTTCCCTCATACATGCTATATGAATGGACTGCAACTTGTTTAATTTGTACCTGATGATGATGCCTAAGCATTGACACTAGTTCTACGAGAATAAAGAACAATGGATATATACACTGTGTTCTTCATTTAATGAGCTTTCAATTGATTTGTCTCTGTTTTACATAACCCAATGGTTAGTACCATTAAGTTTCAATAAATTTGATGGGCATTATTTCATGTCCTCTTCCTTTACAAGTTGTATTTTTAAAATTACTCTGATTACTCTGAGTACATCATCTAATATGGAAAATCATATTCTTGAAGAGTCATATCAAATCTTCAAGGGTTTTTGAAAATGCCAGGACTACGTAAAACATTTTTGGTGGCCACTTCTGCATTATTCCCATGGATGCATGAGTGTTAATTTGATCTAGAGAGAGTATTTTTGCAGCCATATCTTCAAGCCTCTCTGAGCACCTGCAGCTCCACCCAAGCTATGTTTTTTTTTGGTACCAGATCTTCCTGGGAAACTATAACCAGCACAGGGAAAGGAACTGGTCCCCCTACCCTGATGTGTGAATTTCACATCATGTGACATGCCATTGGGCTTATTACTGGGTGAACTTTATCACCACCTATCAAACCAACCTTAATGTTGATTACTGTGTTTTTTAAATCTTTATTTGCCTCATTTGCAAGTTGCAAAATCAGTTTCACACTTTCCTTCTACTGTCCACTATTTTTTTTAGGCAAAATAACATTTATTCCTTTTCTAGAATTTATTCAATATGTTTTTACATTCCCAGGTTTCAGGTTTTCAAGGATGGCCAATGGTCCAATGATGGCTGAGTAATGTACTATGGGATGAAGATAAAACATTAGAAAAATGAGGAGATTCTTGAGATATACAGGCAATACTAAATATTAAATGAGGATCAGTATAAGTAAGTCTGCTGGGCTCGGCATAGTCATGAGAAAAAACTTTCCCCAGCCAATAGAGCTAACACAAAAAAGGAATTAATGACAAGCACTCAAAATAACAATGCCATGAAAACATCAGTGGTGACTTAAATATTCAGTGAGGTTCATGATTCAGAAACACTGCTTAGAAGAAGAGGATGACTGCAGACTTTATGCCATCTTCCTCCATATCTACATGCAAATGTGGATTGGCAAAAAAACTGAATTAAGGCAGGTAGTGGAATTTAAGAGTCTGTGATAAAAGGGATTACAATAGTTAAGCAGGGAGAGTAAAATAGAAAGTTATTTACAGGTGGAATAGTGTTAACAGGCCTGAGAGAAATAAAGTAGGGAAAAGTTTTCTGTTGCTGGTGTATGGTGATGTGTAACAGAAGTTCATAATTTTGAATAGTAGTATTCATCTCCTATTCATGACTAATTGTTACTATGTAGAACCAATTACAATAACAACTATATTAAATTTTCAGTAATTTTGAATTACATTTAAGACTTACACAGAAGGAATTTTTGAGTGATTATTGCACCAATCATTCAAATGGTGGGGACGCATATCTTTAAACAACATTTAAAATCTCAAAAATTGCTGAGAAGTGGGAATGGTAACAATAAATAATGTTTTAATTAGTTGATGTTTAAGTGAAAAGAATGAATTGTGTTCTCTGGTTAAATATGATCTTATGATACTAATTGTATTAATTATACCGTATAATTAATACAATTAGTATAATATATATAAGCGTATAATACGCTTACACTTTAAAAAAATGTTTAATACTTAAGTGATATTTGGTTATGAATCTGTTGACAATAAACCTTTATCCTTTCACCTTAATATATTGGACTTTATAAAGTTGCTCATGCCATTTTCACATGAAGTGGTACATTGAGGGCATACGAAACCTTATTCCACCAATTGCAAAATGTTCCAAATGCAATCATTATCAAAATCGCTTATAATAACTACTTAGGTACACTCATTTGAAAATGCTACTCCTACAGACTCTACAGCATTTTTGGAAATATGCACAAAAATAACGCAGTTTCAGAATACCCTTCCCAACTGCAAGCTTCTAAATAATTTAAATTTTGATAATCTTACCAAAATTACTAATTTATTCCCAACTTATTGCTCTCATTAATATATTCAATCCAAAAAATCTAAAATTATGCTTCTCTTATTAATCCACTTGTTCATATACTGCAGTAACAGTGCATTGTCTCTTTGCATGATAAATAAAATGACATTGACACATTAAATACTAACAAATCTAATAGCTTGGATGGAATACCTACGAATGTACTAAGATAATTAATATGCAATTGTCTTCATTTAGCCATACCAATTAACAAATTTCTAACCTGAAGCTTGGTAACTTGGTTGGGCAATCCCTATCAACAAACCAGGTGAAAAATCTGCCTTCATATTACATGAATTTCAATATCACAGACAGAATTTCACTGTTTACATTGACATGTCTAAAGACTTCAATTAAGTGAATTTCTAAGTGATGATAACCTGACTGTTCCAACTACAATGTCACCCTTCTGAAATGTATTCAAAGGTACTTCTAATAGATCACAATTGGTTCCATATTCTTGCGAGAACATTTGATGTTCCTTCTGGCATACTTCAAGGATCACACTTCG
Organism: Hetaerina titia; assembly: GCA_037158775.1. Classification (NCBI taxonomy): domain Eukaryota; kingdom Metazoa; phylum Arthropoda; class Insecta; order Odonata; family Calopterygidae; genus Hetaerina; species Hetaerina titia. The sequence continues at coordinate 70,182,332 of CM073773.1, read as the reverse complement.
GGCTCTTAAAAACCTGGAAATTATCATGGCCTCGTAATTTACCTTAAAAAATTATTTCACTAATCTATCCACAAAACATATCAATCTAACTTTAGGTTTCCAAATTAGATATTCGCCAATTTAAATGTAACTTAATTCCAAATCACAATGTGGTGCGAACAAAATCAGAATACTGCTCCAAGCATAGGTAACCTTACCATGCTAACACCTGCACCGACATAAAATGAATTCAGAACAAATTTCTAATGTATATAAGATTAAAATAACCTTACTTTCTTGTTTCAATAATCAAAATAAGACAATAATTATTTATTCCTCTTTTCCTATCCCATTGGTTAATTGCCAACCTCATTTTTGTTTAGCATTATCAGTGATAAAATAAATCTCCCAGGAATTTTCAAATTAGCTTTCAAGTGATTATTTGTAAGAAAAGAAAGACAAATATTTTGTATCTTTTTCCAGCACAGCTATACATATCATCACTCATCATATGGAATACAACATACAGCAAAATTTAATGAACAGTATTCTACAGTACTGAGATTTTCATAAGAGTAATCAATTCTCAATTACTTTCTAACCAAATAAATAATATCATTCTTCTAGCTTAAATAAAGGTAATTTCAAAGATATCTCGGGTTATATATCATCTCATTAGTATTAGGTCACTCAGGGTAACACTGCCGCAATAAATTCCTTACTAGTCTGATCTTTCTGTGCAAACAAGTCATTCACCTCTTTTGATGTTCTCCTGAATTTGAACCATTGACAACATGGCACAGAAATAGAAATACTATCTTGTTTTAGAATGCACTGCTTTGTTTTCTACACTAACTACAAACATATTTCTTATTATATATTAATAAGGCATACTTTTGAAGAGTAAAATGTATGTGGTTTTCGGTTTTTCAACACTTTCGCCATAGATCCAATATTATTTTAAATTGTTTTATTATACATTTGCCCTTGTTTTAATTTTATCCATTTATACATCGGCATCTCGTTTATAAAACTTATTATTATATAAAATACGCTTAACCACAAAAATTAATTTAAGGTGGTTTCATTCGAAGCTTAAGGATTAGTAGTAAAAGTACACTAGAATAAAAAAAGCTTGGTCCTGAATTCATTGTTGGACATACAACTCAATAAATAAGATAAATGTTAATACTCACGTCATCAAGTGAAACAGTTGGAATGAAAGATACGTGAGGTCTTAAGCCATGAGTTTCTTCGCCGTATTTCCTGAGCAGAAGGTCTCCTTCCAATGATGAGGAACACGTCCGAATTGGTTCCCAGTCAATCTCAAGATCTACGGCACACTGTGAATATTAAAAAAAAGTATTTTAAATAAATATTACAAGATGATTGGTTTTTGTGTGAAACTGAAAAAGGCATGTGTTAATAGACATTTTTAAACCCATTAGTGTATGATAACAATTATTTGAGAATACATCTGGGGAAAACTAGCCAATACTTAACACAAAATTTCCTTTAACAAACCTTTTCACCAGCCTCATCCGGAATCATATTGTCGGATATCATACATGTCACATACTTAAGGAGAAGGTCTTGATTTATAACGTATTTAATTGCACAAGCATGCACTTTATTGGCATGACACTCCACAGGCCCGTGTTGACATGTGAAGTGCAGGACACCTTCATCCGTCCCTTCTCTAGGAAGTAGTTGTGTCTTCGCTTTTCCGTACGGCACTAAAACTACATCTAACAAACGAGGAGCTCTTTCAAAACTTGGCAGTAGCTGTCTAATAAAGAAATTTCGAGAATCCGGGCAAAGAGCTTCATAGTACACAGTAACTTTCACAGTTAAAATTTGCAGTTCCACAGAGGTACTCTCCACTTTGCCAAGGCTTGCCTGTAAAAACGAAAACAAAAACATTATGCGGATTTTCCAAGTAGGTGGGACAGGACGTCGGGTAAGTATGTAGATTCCCCGCACCTGATTATTAATCTCTGAGAAATAACTGAATGACTTCCACAAAACCAAGCATACAACAGCTAACACCAGAATTCTCACACGAAAAATGCTTGAATATGACATGTCCCAAACATAACCCAATCAGCTAAAAAAATCACTACAAAAAATATGTGGGATTAGGATGAGAAACCTCACATGTTGCTCAGGGTTTGTCATCAGAACAAATGAAACACCAACACTGCGTTCCAAAAGTAATGTAGATTGGCTGCTAATCGATAGTCGATTTTTGGAACGGAATAATTAAAAAGTAGTTACTAAAACTTTGTACTATAAACTAGGACAACTGCTTCGAAATAAGCATTAAACAATTCTTAATACGAATTTTGAATGAGTCAAAAAGTGTTCATGAACTTACGCGACTTGCGCTCTCTACAACTCAATGGCGGTAATTTGAAGATAGGAAAACAGTGTTCTCTTTAGCAAAAATATGATCACACATGTTTAAACGAGACAACATGCAAATAAATAATACCTTATCATTAATGAAGCAAGTAGTATTCCACTTTCAAAATGTTATGACTAAAATAATGTGGCGTGTCCAAAAGCCATGCTATTAATAAACGTTGGCATTGTTCACCCTGGTTTTACAAAAGTTTATAGCTATTATTTTATATATGATGGCACCTAAATAATAGATCATGATACCTTTAAGAAATTTAATTCAAATTTCAAACAATAGTAAACAAAAAAATGCTTCAAATAAAGGGCATATACGAGAGGTGTCTCTAAATTGTATAAAATATTAAGTAAACTTTTCATCAAGAGAGCTAGTAAGTTGTCAAATTTAATCAAATTATTTAGATAAGGACCGTGTTTTCATACGACAAGCAGAATTTGAAATCTATGTACAGTTTGTTCTTAAAGTGTACAACTAACATGGCTCATTATGTAACTGACAGTTTTAGTTAGTAGTGCGTAAGAAGAAAATGTGTAGATTTGTAAATTGACAAATTTTAAGGTTAATTTTTAAACGAGCGGGTATTTTTGTTTCCTTATAATTTAAATTTATGAAAACCGGTTTAAGGTGTCCTTATTTAGAACTATCACGGGTAAACATAGCTCATAGTTAGCGGGAGTTCGCTCATCTCCCATGAAAGACTTTTATAGTAGCCTATTAAAGTTCTATTTCGCGAAATATAACATTTCGTTGAAATTTAACTTTTTTAAATGTTTTTGTTTGAATTGCGATTTAAAATTCGTGCTTTATTTTTAAATTTAATCATAAAGTTGCAATTTCTCTTCATATTTCAATAACTGGCCACTCAGACGTATTGATGCGAAGATTCATAATAGAATCGAAATATCCAGAGAAAACACGCACACACACACATATGCATATGCATGGAAACCCTTAATTTATCAAACGGAATAAAACCTAAAAAGTAATTTTTTTACCTAACTAAAATACCAACCAGAAAAAATAAGGCTTTAACGTTATGTTATAAGGTATAATTGTCCAATGTAAATCAATTATTGCTGATTGGGATACTTTTGAGCCTACATACAAGGTCAATGGGCAGAAAATGATCAAATTATTGAATATGGATAACTTTATTGCACAAAATTGGATAAAATATTGATCGGTACAGCAATGTTCCATTTAAATACGCAGATTTTTTCCAGCAATAAATATATATACATATATCTTCATATCGGCAACAGACATAGGTAATCTATGGCAACTAAATAAAGTCAATTTGAATAAGTTCGATTCTTATGATCAATGCAGCAAACTCACTCCAGGGTAATTAAAACCCAATACTTAATGGTTATTTATTTGCTGAAGCGAAGCGTTTGCAACGTTATTTTTTTCATTGGCAATAATTCCGTACGTTAATACTGACCATCATATCTCACTCGCACACAATCCCAAAGATTGGATAATTTCGGTAACACCACTAGAGATGAACACCCTTTCGCCGTCACTCTTCTCACGCGGTTGACAGAGAAGTGGAGAAAAGGGCTTTCCTCAGTGTGGAGCTGGTCGCGACCATAAAGGCCGGCCGTAGAGCAGGGGCCGAGTAGTGCAAGACTGCCATGAAAAACGCCGAGGGCATTCCTGCCGGACTTGTCAGGGGCGGTATTCGGAGGGCGGAGGAGGAATAGGAGGACGAATCGGGAACTATGAGGAAGATCACGGAGTAGGCGAACCTCGGGAACGTAGATAAGACGTGGGTGAGGGACAGGACAAAGCACAGCTTGAAGCTCTCGTCCTCCAGGTCCCTCACGCCTGCCTCCTCCTCTTGCCCCCCATCCCTGGCGTCTCTACGTACGTAAGCCATCACGGCCTCCACATTAGACACAAGCACGATTAAGGTGGGGAGAACGAACCCAAGTGTTGCCCCTGTCAGACGAAGGAGGAGTAGCCCCAAAGGTGGAACCACTGGCCCTCCCCCACCGTCCTGAGACCTTGGTGAGCTCGAGACCATGGTTAGGGGCAAGGAGCAGTGGGGCTGAGGTTCCGACTCGAAGGAGGGAAGGCTCACGATGTCAGCCAGGACAAAGACAGGTACGCTGAGTGAGGCGGACAGGAGCCAGGAGAAGGACAAGAAGGGCCAAGGGGCCCAAAAGTGGACGGCGTGGAGGGCGATGGCGGCGACAGCGTAGGTCGCGGCGGAGCCAAGAAGGACCTCTGCGCCAAGGAAGATGCGGCAGAGGTAGGCACCGAAGTCCCAGACTCCGTCCTTGGAGAGAGCTGAAACTTCCAGGGGAGCGAGCAGGGCCACGGTAAGGAGGTCGGCGAGGGCTAGGTTTATGAGAAGCCCGCGGATCCGGCGCCTCAGCACGAGGGCCTTCTCTCCACCGGAGAAACGGCCTCCACGGGCCCTCAGCAGGGCCGCAGCGAGGACCGCGTTGGTGAGAACACAAGTTGCCCCGGCGGCGGAGACGAAGGCCACGGCCGACAGAGGGAGGGAGAACGGCAGCCCTGCTTCAGGGACCGGCTCCCCGTTGTGTTGGCTCTGGTGACCGGAGTCATTGCCCGAGACGTGACAGTCAGGACATTCGAATCGGTCCATTCTGTCCCAAGGGTATATTTTGGGCAACCTTCCCGATGTCGTTTTCTTTTTCCCTTCTCCTCTCGAGCTCACGGAGTTGGCGGGAGGGAGGGTTGCGATAAGGGGGGCGGAGGACGAGAAGGGGAACGGCGCGAAAATTCCTATCCCGCGCGCCTCGAGGCGCGAGACATCCCGAGAGAGAGGAGGCATCTTCCAGCCGCGTCGCGGCCAGCCGACTCCGTCCCGCAGCCGGCGAAGTCCATCATTCCCTCCGCTTCAGACACCCTTCGTGATCACACTGAGGAATATTCAAGTACCGGGAGAGGTCGAAAAAGAACCCGACTGGTTTCCTCTTTATTCGCTTAGTAGGTCACGAGCATCCGCCCCCGTGTTCCTCCTCACGCGGTTCACGAAGAACTCTCCATCACTCGCACCCTTTTCAACCTATACAAAGTGCCATCGGTCCGAGGGCATGCAGGTCGTGTTCGAGATGAGAGGAGTCCATCCTCTTCTCTTCAAGTGTGTTCGGTCGGCGGTACGGCTTCACTGACCAGACGAGGAGATGCCCTCCTACTCCGGAGTGAATGTGAGAGCGAGGGGAGAATGAATGGCTCGGACGCGTCGGAAGGGTGTCAGCTCTTACCCTCATCGGGAGATGGGGGTCGTGTGCACTGACTCGGACTAGGCCGGTTAATTATTAAATCGTCCCATCCCACTCGTTGGCGGCGTTGCCCTGGCGACCGGGAAGGATCAGCAGAATGGTTGGCTCATCCCGTCACACCGCCGCCGTCAAAATCATCAGCCGTTCCATCTCTCTCCGCCTCCTCTTCCTCCGTTTTCTCTCCACAACCGCCTCTCCCTCTCCCGCCCCTTCACCGCTCCCCCCTCCCGCGTTTCCCCGCCCTCTTCCCAGGCTCCTCCGGGGAGAGATGCCCCGCACGCCGCTGCCGGGGGAGTGGAACGATGCGGAAAGCAAAAAAGAGAAAAATGTATGAGAAAATAAAAAGGAGCGTCATTTGGATCCTTCACATGCGGCGCCTGCTGTTCGATACCGTGGCGAGGAATCGCGTTCATGAAAATCAGTGGGCTAGAGCGGACACCGATATTGTTTAGCCTTGGAATTAAAACACATATCACTAGGACAGATATGCTGAGGCACACATGGGATAGGACATTTCTACAAAGAGTTAAGCAAAAAATACATTTCCAGGTCAATGAACAAGTATTTGAAATATATGTACTTGTCTCATGGGTGTCATGAAGAATGGCAGCATCAATCGTGAAAGAGCGAATTTCTCCGACATCGATGGATCTAAAAGTACCCTAACGGTGTATTCATTTCGTTCGAAAACATGTCTAAAGGACGACGTTGAAGGTTATGAAAAGCTATGCTCAAATTTAAATTAGCAAATTTTTGGAACGATTTTTTCGCCTGTATTGTTTTTTATCGTTCAATCATAACCATGACGATGTGTACACTCAGGAAGGCCTGTTGAACATATAATGAATACCACCAAAAAATGAGAATGAATATTGATGGAAAATCGCTCCCGGCGCAAGTGTTAAGGGACCGCTAATTCCTCAATACATCCTATAAGATACAGTAAGCATACTTGTACTTAGGTACTTGTTTCGCGAATTGACATACAATGGCGAGGGAGGTGACCGTGGAAGAAAGGGGGGGACGTCAAAGGGTGAGGGGACGAGCAATCCCGACGAGGAGACGTCTTAAGAGGTTGAGAGGGAGTAGGAACAACAAGAGAACAGAGTGAGAGGGATGGGAAGGGGTAGATGGGAGTAGGGTGGGAGGAGAGAGGGTGAATCGGACACAGATGGGGGAGGAGTTGAGAACGGGGAAGTGGAAGAGGGCACTGGGAGTGGAGGGGCGGAGAAATGCGGACGAGGGAGCGGATGGATGGTGGAGAGGGAAATGAAAAAAGGATGTTTTTAGGGTTTTGGAGTGGGGATGATGAGAGTGGAGAGGGGAGGTTCACTTTAAGGGTTTAGGACAGCTTACAAAGTGAGTTTTTGGGAACGGGGTGTGGAGATAGAGAGGGGAGGTGGGAAGTGGCTTAGGGGATCAGAAGCAAGGAGGGGAATGAGGCGGAAATAAGCAAAGGGTTAGGAAGGTCACGAGAAGAAAACTCGAGAGTCAGTGCTGTGGCATATGGTGAGCAACGGGAAGTAAAAATATCGGTCGGCACACCTCGTCTTCCATCCGAGTTGGCGATTGAGTCCACTTCCTAAAAGAATCGAGGAAGGATCGCACACAAATATTCATCCATAACCTTTCTCCCGGGGTCATGTGCATTTCCAAAACCCATCAAATGGCAAAAAATGGAATCGAGGATGACATATGTAGTTGGAAAACAGGTATCTTTCCGGAAAACAAACTTTTTGGCAAGCCGCAGGCCAGATGAAAACACAATCATTATGAGAAATGGTTTAACATACACAGCTCTAGGTCCCTAAAAAAAATACACAGCAGAGACGACCTCCGAAGTAAAATAAACAACTCTCGTACACTATTTTCTTCTCAAACTTCCAAAAAAGCTGCGAACCTTAATGTCTTCCCTCTGTTTCCTTTATTTCCCCTAAGTTTCCCTCAATCGTCTTCTCTCCTTGGTATACCCTTCGAAAAATTACCACTTTTTAATTATCACTTTAATCCGACTTGTTCTACCATCATTGAATTTCCTCTGGCGACTTTCTCTATCCTCATCCTCTTTCTAACACCTCTTGATTTGTCTTTCTCTAAATACAATTCACCATTTCATCATATGTTTGTAATTACATTAGTTTCAAATACATTCTCCATCATTAAACCACATTACGGGATAGATAGCAATAGAACGCTCAAATTGAATGTTTTCACATCACTTTTATTTAGCGCTCAGTAATTCGGTTATTAGTTTCATTCCAGTATTCCGTATGCATCCTTGCTCCGTTAGAATCCCACTATTAATTTTCTTATCATTTTGCGTATTTTGTCCAAAATATTGACAAAGCATTTATTTTTGTTCACCCGGTTTACTTTTTACCGAACTTTTATGCTTAACTTAATCACCAAGTTCAGGTTTGAAAATCATTTTTAAATTGTTCAAGCAGGCAAAACTAATCCAGTCACCACCCTTACATTGATCAATAAGGACAAAATCCCTAAAAATCGTGAATTCAAATGAAAAGTACCAACTTAGAAGTCTCCCACCTTCTCTTTTTCAGTTGAAGAGGCCTTAAACTACAAAATTAATGAAGTTTTGAAAAATATCCACTGACAAACAAGTTTATTAATAAATTTATGCAATGAATAACAAACTTACTATCTCTTCTTCTTTGATTCTACACGGCAATATAAAGGGGACACACAATATATAAACATGATCACGAAAAATCTGGGGAGACACCTGACATCATCATTGACTTGCTATATACTAATTAAACAAAATCTGGGTTAACTAATTAGGATTTATTCAACAATTCGAGACATCGAGGAGAAGTAATTGCGAAGAAAGATCTGCCATGAAGGCACTGCAAAGTTATTTACGCTTTGTCTACTAACAGCGGCCTAGAGACGGACCATATCATAAAGCAAAAATATTCTTCAAGTTTCGATCACTTAAATTATAATAAACTTAAACTTAAATTAAAATTGATAAGTATTTTATCCTCTGTGACGTTTTCTTACAGTAATATTCTGTGGCATATAAAACCATATCTACACCTTAACACGCAATTAACCATATGCTTATGCATATGAGAATTGAAATGGAAAAACAGAATCGTTGACTTGGTATGATCTAGGAAAAGGGAAATCATAATACAATGTAAGTTAAAAAAGTAACTTTGTTTCTTCGAGTCTGAAAAATATGTAATATTTCTATTTCAGATACATTCTTAACCAATTATCATTAATTAGTTATCACACGCTCGTGAGACATTGCGAAATATAGTATGAACTGTTTCGTAATCTCAGACTACAGAAACATATTGGGATCCAATTATTAGTGACTGAATACATCCAGGTAAAAACCAAAATTTCTCCGGAAGAAATTAATATGAGGAGAAAGAAAATACCTTTATCGCGTTTAGTCATCACTAACCGATATCTAATAGGTACGTAATTTAGGCAATATAGACCTAAATGTCGACACGCGAAGAGCATGAGGAAGGTATAAGTTCTCCCCGCTTCCTCAGATTCTGATGAGAACCACTATCGAAAAAGGGGCTGACTTCAAAATGAAATTTGAGATAGGTATAGTTATGAATTTCGTCCCAAAACTATTTTTATTTATCATTGCATAAAAACATCGGCAAGAGCTTTTTACATGACGCTCATAACCATAAAAATAAATACTACTTTACGTTTGTTACCAGTAATAGTGGGGAATGTAAGAGTAGGTTTGTTACTTATAGTATTCGAAAATTACGAAATTACTTTCCTTTACGTTTCATTATTGCGTTCATTATCCAAAAGAAAATTTATTTCTAGAGAAAAAATAAATGAAAATGTACCCAATGGCTCATTTAGAAGCAATGACGTTCGTTGGAAAACCATTCACACTGCGATGTAAAGATGAACAGGGAAGTGCACTGAAAAATGTCGCAAAGTGCGTGAAATGTCGGACGGAAGGTCACGAAGCAAATGGCAAGATCCTCTCCTTTATACGTGGTTAATAGGAAGGGGTCAGACGGATGGCGTGATCTCAATCATTGAGGTCAGCGGATCTTTCGCATAGATTCTCAGCGGGATATATCTCCTATAGCGGTAAATATTGTGACAGATCCACCGGGAAGGAAAAGACGCCGAGATATATTCTATAAACTATATTCCCAAATCTTTCCACAGGTCCCCACCAATTTCTAGAGATTAGGACCGTAAATGGACTTTCGCTGTTGCGCGTATGTTAAATAACGCAATTGTAGAGTAATAAACGCAAGACAGAGATGCAAAAAATATATTATCTTGAGATACTTTTAAGGCTCACGAATCGCGCGAAAATATTGTTAAAATATACTAAAGGAAAAAGACACATTAAAAAAGAATAATATTTAACCACTGATAATGGAACATAACCGTGATAGCAAAGTCTTGTTGAAGAGTAGGGATATGGCTCTCAGTTTCGCTTTAGCGGTTGATGAAAAGTTGATCTCGAGAGCAGGAAGAGTGTTTCTAATAGAAAGAATTCGACATGAGACTGTAAAGATTATTTTATGTTGAAATCATTCAGAGTTTAAAAAACATTTTTATAAGAATGAATTATACGTGAAAATGATTACTTTTTCAGATTTAAGTATTCTATTTTAACTTAAAATAATTGTCTGACTCACATGTGTCACCGTATGTCCTTATGTCGCCTGGCATACTCTATTTCTCTTCTGAGAATGTTGTTTGGTAATTTGAAAACTTGGAAGAATTAAAATTTTTGCAAGATAGCTAATTCGAAAAATCAGCATTATTAATAGGCGGATTTGTAACCGATATTATTGCAGACGCAAAACCATGATAATTTCCGTAAATACCTCAAAATTATAACTCTTAGATATTTTTAATTTTGTTTATAATTATGATATGACATTTGAATAAGTTATTAAGTAACAAACAAAATTTGATTTCACGACTTTCACAAGCATAATTTTTTTTTCAGTAGGGCTCTGGTCGAATGGAACATGAGGCATTAAGATAATTATCAAAAAGTTTAACAGGGAAGCAGAAAAAAGTTCTGAATTAACTGAATAAGTATTTAAATTGCAAGTAAAATAATGATTATCGGCTTAGTATTATTAATTTTGTTGCAATTGTAAGCGTGCTATTTATTTTCGACGGAATCAAAGGTTAAAATTATAACATTATAAAATATATATATATATATATATATATATATATATATATATATAAAATTATAATATCTAGGTGAAGATTTTTCTATGTGTTTTTATGCCGACTGACTTTACTCCTTTCTGATTATAAAATGTGCACATGCAAAAAATCCCGTCGTTGCAATGGTAGTTATTTATGCATGACGGGATGCCACACACATGTAGAGAATTTAAAAGTAATTTTCAATTTGTGAAATTTATCGAAAATACCGTGGTAATATTCCAGTTTTGTCTAACTTATATGTATTTACATGGCTGTCCTGACATAGATCTCCTTAAAAGAAATTCCATTCCACTTTCATTTCAATACATCAATAGGGTATCTGCAGCTTGGCCATTCTTGTACCTCAGAATAGCGAATATTGAAAATTTTTCAATAATTTGGATGGAGGAAAACACAAATTGTAACGGCTTTTTGTGGATTAATACGCTCCAACTGTTTTCGGTTCCAATGACTATACTGATACATCCATTTCTACGATTATACTATTACTGCCGATACTTTTCACGAGCCACTCCTATTGGGGATCAAACGGAAAGGCGTGATTCCTCCGAGAGGTCTGAGAGAGATCGCTAGCCTTCAATGATTGGACAGCCCCGATGACGCTACTACTCGTAGTTATGATGACCGCCACCGACTACGTCCGTGCGTTCCGACCCTGAAGTGAGACCGGACAGGAGGGCGCAATTAATTATTACGCTACTTAACGAAGGTCAACACCGTTAATGAATAGCCTTTTAAGAAATGGTTCAGTAGCACTTGATGGCGCCAAAAGTAATTCTTTTAAATCGAAATGGAGGTCATTTAGTAGCGGAGGCGATGGAACCACTCCTACACTCGTGCACACCGTAAGAAGAACAGGGTGTCGATTGAGTCTGAATATTATTTTTTCTGGTTTCACAGGTTTTCCAGATGACTGGTTCCATTTTTTCAGGGCAATATTTTGCACGAATGCGGACGATTTTTGAATAAAATATTCAAGAATAAGGCACACGTTGATATGAGATGCGTGATGGAGAATAATGTGAGGTAGTTAAATGCCTATATTTCAGTGTTCTTTCAAAAAGAAGAAACGTAGCTCAAACGAAACGGGCATTGTTTATTACAGTATTTAAATTAAGATATATATTTCAAGAAATGGTTAATTCTTAGCAAAAACATTAAAAGTTTAAAAAAAACTGAAAAGGTACAGGCTATTTCTACCTGATAATGAACTTGTAATCAAAATACGGTAAAGTAAATGTGCGACTGATATGATGGAATCTCAACGCATGTAAACAACTAAAGGATATTAAACTCTCTGAACGATGTACTTCGGTATTCAAATGTTCAATTTCTCTTTCTGCGCTTCCGATAAGTTTACTCTTGTCGGCTGGCAGCTCTCCCGCTTACAAAGCAGGCTTTATTTTCTTTATCTTATTGTCTTTTGACACCTTCTCTGCAGCCTTCTTTGCGGCAAGAGCTTCCTTAAAACTGATATATGCACTCTGAAAGCTACTATATAACCAATTACTTAAGACAGCCCCACGAGCCAATATTATTGGCTCGTGGGGCTGTCTCAGTACTAGTAACCCAAAGTACGCAGGTAACCCAAGAGGTCTTATAAAGATTTTGGCAAGCTTAAGGACATCAGTCTAGATATAATTTTTCCCAAGTTTTCACTCAAACATGCAAATTTTCTGCATTTTTCAGCACGCTATAATTCCCTCGTTTTTCCAAGTTATTCATGTTTTCCAGACCGCTGACTAGAATTTACTACAAGACTAACTAGAATTTACGACAAGACACATGCATTTTTAGGCACTTCAACGAAGAAGAAGTTTGAGAATATAATATTATATTCCAGACGTAGTCAATCACGGTTCATTCATATTTTCATGGTGGACATAAAAATTAATGGGGTAAAGTTCGAATTAGGTTTGTCAAATACGAACGCTGAGAAATGGAGTGCATGAGTTTCTCAAGACCGGATGCAGCAATGAATGAAGCAAAAAATAGGCTGAAGGCCAAAGATAAAACCGGCCGCTTTTCGTCAAATTAGCACCAAAGGAGTGAACACTTTTTAATGTATGAATGTGAATTTATTCATGTATTGAAAATGTATTTCATCGGGAAAATATAAAATTGATTGCACTCGTTGGTAACGGAGCAATACTTTGCATTCCATCAGCCTTAATTTTGGCACGCCAGAATAAAAAAGATTATACATCTAAAATAGACCCCAAAGGGTGCCCCATAAATAGTAAAATTGTTTTCGATACAGCATTTTTTCAGACCAGAAGAATTAATAAAATACCTTCTTTATTGAAATACCCCAGGGAACACCATTTCATTAATTTACGGAAGTAGAAAGGAACATCTAGAGAACGATTGTTTTATGCCCTCTTTTGGTAGAAGTATATTTTTTGCACCATTTGCACGGTATAATAGCAAGGTTATATTTCAACAGTTCTCCACCTGATGTATATAATTCGAAGCCATACCTTTAACATTTTATCCAGAATGTTAAAATAAAATGAAATTGAGAAGTTTTATTTCTAACAAATTTTCTATGAATTTCTTTTTTGTCGAGCAAGGCACATGTTAGGGCATCGATATCATAATCAAGGAGAGGAAGTCGACTAAAGTTCATCGCGTATATTTGTTATTAACATGAATTCATATATTTGAGTAGCATGACTAAGTCCACGTTACTCACACGCATGTGGCATTTCAATATTTAACCATGATTTCCTGCCATTGTACTTTGTACCCCGCCTGGGGAGGAAATGTATCTACCCAAGTCGTCTGTAGGGCAAGTTCTAAAATGACATGATGTAGTAAACAAGAATTTCCTCCCCTTAATGTCTTCTCAGGAGACATGGAGATTGAAAAACAATGGAAGTAGTCCCTTCCCTTTCAGTAAATCGTTTTCTCCAGATGCGATATTTCAAAATTTTCTTCTGATATAAGTGTCAAAGAAAGAAAGGCAGTGACCACTTAAGATACAAGTATTTTCTAATGACTTCGAAGCATGCGAGAATTTGGTTGAGTGCTATTTCTTCGTCCCAACAACAAGAGGTAGCACAATAAACATTTCATCTATTCCACGGCATTGCCGACTCTAATGTACGATAAATTAACAACGATGATTTCGGTGATAAAAATAACGTTTCGTGTGGAAGAGAGGTCAAAAATTACCTTAGAATTGAAAAATAACAGGCCATAGATAACGGTGGGAGTAACATCGCTAACAATTTCAAACAATATAGAACATATTCAACGAAGCTTTGACTAATACGTGTACCGTTACTTCATAAACAAGCACGGCTTCTAGGTTATCGTTTAATATTAGTGTGGCTATTGAGTTACAGAATTTCTTCGATGATATGACCCGGCGCTGCCGCTTTTAACCACGGAGCATATTGGAAAAGTACTCGCAAGAGCCTTTTTCTTTTATTTAAATAAGGGCGGGTCGGGGAAGAGGTATTAATGGAGGAACAAAGCTACGTTCAAATTTCTCGAAGTTGTTCCCGATTAAATGACCGTTCAGCAGATAGAAAACTATCGTCTCGAAGGGAATCTCTTACCTTTAACAGGTTTGGTTTCGTACATGTTGTTGCATTATAGATCGATGGGTTAGTCAATTTACTTATTTATCTAAAGGAAAATAGCATGAATATCATTAGGAGTTCAAATAGAAAAAACCACTTCGTTAAGGGTAAAAAGCTTCTGGACCCTTGGTTGGTCCAGTGGTGTTTTTAGTTGAATTGTTCCATAACTGTTGGTCGAGTGGAACTATGTCTCACATCTCTAGCCGTATCACTCTTAATTCCTCCTGCGAGTATGAGCTACTTGAGTGGAGATTTCGCTTTGAAGATAACACTTCTTTGAGTGGTTGCACCAACTTGAGCCGACCAGACTCAATGCCACTAAGTATGCTTACTTACGTGTGCGAATTCAATTACATCATATTTGCAATGTTTATTTGTATCCAATATGTCTCGTCTCAAAGGGCTCTCTTATATAAATTATAATTGGATAATGGGAATATTATATTAATAATTATTAATATAATATTCCCATATCATCATGTAGAAGATTTTTTTACGTATGTAACAACATATCTATATCTTGAAAACTATAGCTGATAGGAAAAAACCAGTGTCATAATTGGATTCAGCACCCCAATTGTTATTTAAATCAACATTAAAAGCTTCGGCACCAAAAACACTGTTGGCCTGTGTTATCAGTGAGCTGATATTTGATTTACAAAAATCCAAATAATACAGAGGATCGTGATGTGCCGAGAGAATAAACAGGGAGTCCAAACAGCGGCAGCCATTCTGTCACGTCCCTCTATTTCCTTACAGGAAATAGAGAGACGTAATTTAATAGGTATGTAATGACAAAAATGACTGATATTCACATATAAGCTAAAACTCGAGATTTAACATGTTGGATCCCGTGTACCGTGCATGTACTGCTGCATGAATAACAAGGAGGTGATAGGTGGAAGAGGAAACGTACTTACTATTACTGTATCAAAATAGATTCTCGCATAAATAAAAAAAGGCAATGAGCAGCAGTATTTCTCTTTGCTATAACAAAAATTTTACAGTAATCTTGGAAAAGACTAGGTAGGAACAATTTTTATGAACAAATTATTGAAATAACATTAAAATTTAGTGATTTTTTAGAGACGATATATTTCATATTTATTGGAAAATACTGTTACTGGTAAACAGTGATAAACGCATCAGCGAGTAGTTATTCACATCCAGAATATTAAAAAAAGATCTAGTGATAAATGATTTTCATATAGGCGTTGAGAAAATTAGAAAAAAGTCAGAATGGTAACATGAGTCTACCAGACCCAGTGCAACAGACGGCGTTCCAAGAACCCGTGGGCCTAACCATATGTAAAGCCATAATTTATGAAAGTTTGCTAAGTTCCAAAATAATTTTTGATAGATGGATCATATGGTGCACGGTGGCTGTAAATTACGAGAATTTAGTTTTCCAAAAAGTCCAGAATATATGCCCGTAAAAAGTAATAAGATGAGTTTTTACTGAAATTATGACATAGCAGTACAAAACAGAGAGAGTAACTGATACTTTTTTAATTGAATCACTTTGAAGAAAAATTTCAAGAAACTGCGGGAGATGCCGAAGACGAATGATTTTTACACTCTGAAATTGTTGCATTGCAATGTTACACGTAGCGGATGACTCCGTTAAAAGTTACTGTTGCGGCATCTCCCGCAGTTTCTTGAAATTTGTCTAAGGTATAAACAGCCTAAGTGTTTCAAATTGGCTTTCACCTCGTGGACTGTGGCGCGTCGCGCATGACTACGAATGCCTGTGACATTGTATGTACGGTATTTCGTCACAACATCTTGTTCCTTTAAAAAGCCCACAAAATTCAGAGTTTAAGAGGACGCCTCGGTAGCTTAACTGGCTAAAGCATTCGGCCGGACATCGAGAGATCCGGGTTCGAATCCCGGTTCAAGACGAATGATTTTTACACTCTGAAATTGTTGCATTGTCACCTTGAAGACTTTGATATAGATAAAAAAAACTTCCAGCTGGTTAACAAGTCCACAAGTGACTCCGCGAGCGCAACGTAGAATAGGAAGCAAATGGTAATTTAATATTAATCATTCCTAAGAAAGAGAATTCCAAAAAAACAATGAAAATAAACGATTTTAGAATTGACAAACGTACACGGACCACAGCATCCATTATCTATCACTTTTTGCATATGACGACTAACTCGTTAGGAATGTCCCGAGTCGATTGGTACCCTGTAAATGGGCAAAACGGGGTTGCTCAGCGTGACACTGAGAGGAATAGGAGCGGATCCGTTTCAAGCCTCCAGCTAGTCAAATTCCGGTGAATTCTAATGTGCATGCAGTTCTGATCCAAGTGTTCACAACAGCGAAAACATTTTACGTGCCAGCGATCCCGATGACTTCGTCTTTTTCTTAGATTTAACGCACTGATGACTCACCCGTGCGTGCGTCTGGGCTCCACCGGAGGTGTTTTTCTTTGATGTGCGCATCCTGGAGCGATCATGGAAGAGCCATGAGAACTTGACTTCTTGAAAGAAAATTGAATAAAACTCAAAAAATAAAGACTGGATCCTTGCGGGGCCCTAATTTGCTAGCTTAATTATCTTATGGACACAAATTAGCCTTACAAAAGTCTGAAATGGAAAGAGGGGTAGTCGAAAACATTTTATCGACGCGATTTCTTAAATGTTGAAGTCTATTGCTTTTAAATATTTGTCACAATATAATTCTATACACTTCTAAAGAAATTTTACGGAACAATATACAGATGGACCAAACCAATCGTGTTGTAACTAAGTGTTTCATTGCGTTTTTTTCATTTCATTTGCTGATATTTTGATGTTTATAAAATATTCCATTCGCTCATAACTCTTCACTTAGTGCTATATTTTTGGTTTTTTATGAACAAACAACTGTTTATTCTAGGTCTAAAAAATTTATTTGATCGCGAATGAAATAGTCAATGGCGGGAAAAAATCTTCATCATAGAATCAGCAACAAAATGAATTTTACTCACTTAAAATTTGAATTAGCAACTACAGTTTCATGACAGCTCTAAAAATATGCAAATACCATGTTTATGAAGTAAAATAATTGAACCTTATTAATGGAATAAACAACTGTACATTTTCATACTCTTTTTTACAATTGAGATACTACAGTTTCGAAAACATGTATTATTCCTTGAACTATTGACCTTGAGATTGACTCGAGTTTTCGAGAACATGGTTGGTTAAATTTTAAATCCAGTGCAAAAATTAATTTGTCTTTTCTAATATCATAGACATTATATAAATTTACACAAAGTGATGTCAGACGTTCATTAAACAATCAAATTTGATTGACAATTTATTTTGTTGGTTTTCTCACATCAAAATCATCTTGCCCCGGTACCCGGGGTAACGTCCTCGCCTGCCAACCCAGAGGTCGCGGGTTCGATTTCCACCTAGGTGGGCTTTTCTCCGTCTAGAGCTTTGGTATATGTAATTGTTTCTATTGTTATTTTCTTGTAAAAGTCCGATGTAAAGGTCAAAGTGCTGTTTTCAGATTAATGTGAAATAAATAAATAAAACCCCTATACACGCCTCATGCAGAATGAGAAACTACTAATGAATTATGACAATGAACACTTATAATATTACGTAAAATGATTTCTACGGTAATTTTTTAAACATTATGGACGGCTCCTCATTGAATTTTAATTCATTATTCATTACTATTGATTTTCAAACGTTCTTTCGAGTGTGATTATTAATCACCGTAAATATTTCATAAAGGTAGATTGTGAAGAAAATAAGCTTCAATATCGTAAAGGATGTCAAATCGTGGTGGCATTAGGATATACGAGGATTTGGCCAAACAATAGGCGAACATATGTGCACCGGTTTGGGTGCATAGAAATACGTGCCTTTAGTTTTAGATAAACGATATGCAGTTAATAAATGACAAAGAAAAACTTTGTTTCAATCCACCACTTTATTTCAGGTACGACTAGTTTCGACGCTACGGCGTCATCCTCAGGTACGATAGGTGGATTGAAACAAAGTTTTTCTTTGTCATTTATTAAAATGAACTTCCACAAAGTTGAGGCTGAAACTATGGATTTGATATGCAGCTATATTAGTATTTACCCATTCTCGCAAGATCAGTGAGGTCAAGCAAGAAATTCTTATCGTAGGGCAAACAAAAGAAACGACCGATTGATGACTGCACTTCCTCCTTTGGGGTAGCTTCCGTGCAGTGACGAACATTGTCTCCCTCGAGCTCTCTTTAGCGATATTTTCCGAGGAAGCTGTGAGCGGGGAGACGGAAAGACCCAGAGAGTCGCCAGATCAACTGCGATCCACGTCATCCTGCACTTCCTCACACCCCGTGCACACACACGTCGCCCTTGCCAAGGAATTCAAAACGCTCACCCCCGTTAAAATCTACTCAACATTCTGATGTACCGTTATGGGAGCAATCTCGTGGGCCGAGTCGTTCAGCCTCACCGGCGATGTGGAACAGAAACACCGAAGGTCTTTCCACGGCGGTACTAACGGCGAAAGTGTATGCTTAGACACACAAGACACCAATCAGTTCTGGTTGATGTTTGCGGTTCCAATTTCCGGACTACCTTCAGCTACTGGGTCAACGAATGCAGTAGGCAACGTTCGAGGAAGCAGCAGCATCATTGATGGCACATACGTATACGGTCGCAGGCGAAGGAACAGCATATGAAAACATTCGTGTTGGGTGTTCTTCTATTGAGATCGAATTTATGAACCATACAGACCAGAACATACGTAAGAGCGTCCTTTCTGGTTTTAAAGCAGGGGTATCCAAACCAGCGGCATGCGTGCGACGCAACAAAAAAATTTTAATTAACATAACTATCGTAAATAATGAACGAGTACTTATTTTCGTGCTTATTTTTACACTTTTTGGGAACAACTATTTTCGAATGTTACAGACAGACAAAACAAAGGTAAAATTTTAGCTAAAATATCTTATGATCACCTTGAAAGATCACTGAGAATTACCCTTCCATTGAATCACATGGGAACTGCACCGAATTCCATCGAACCAGATGAAGATTCGATGAGTTTCTCAAATGCAATATGTCAAATACATTATTACACTATTTTTATGCTTCCCTTTTACTCTTTTTGTATTAACAATGATTTTAATAATGTTTTATTATTCATACATCTATTTTTACCTATTGCCCATTGCAAACGAATATTATGATAAAACATGTTCAAAATCTTAAAAATCAAATATACTTTTTACGATTTACTAAAAAAGTATGTCACTCTTTTTGCTAATTGGCTTTCATTGGCATTTGCATTTTAAATGTTGCCCAAGGCAATTTTTATTCCGCCAAATTGGACCATAAAACTCAAAATGTTGAACACCTCTACTTTGAAGCTCAAAGTTGTAGGTGGATGCTAAAAATCAAATGGACCGATTATACGAGGAAGAGCTTAGAAGAGTAGAAGAATATAAAACAAAATAGGAATTTTTTAACGATTACCTTTTATTTGAGGTGATTTTTGAAAATATTTAGTTTACTCCACCATCTAACTCGTGCAATACGAAAATAAATAAGGCACACCTTGAAACATAATTACTCGTTGGTGAAGTACGTAAAGACGAGAATATACGAGGGATGACCTAGAGAAGACAAAATATATCCGCTGACCGAGTATAAATTGAACGAATACACCTGTAAGCAAGAAAAGTCATCTAGTCATAAGAGAATGAAAACTGAACAGCAAAGAAAGTAGCACGGATTCACTCGAACAATTTAAACAAAAGTTAACAGAAGAAAAAACATTTTTTCATTTGAAATTCAAACACATGCACAAATGCTTGAGTTAATATTTGCTTCTTTTATTTGTTAAGAAACACAATTCGAGGAGACTCAAGTCAACTATTTTAGTGTCCTAACAGCATGAGTCAATAAAAGTAAGCGGAAGAGTAAATTTAACAGCACTTTTCCGCCCGATCTGGTTATCCCGGACGATAAGGAACTGGGCGGCCAGCCAAAAGGTTGCGGAATCGAGTCCCACATAATGTAGTGACGGGTCGATCATCATAAGGTTTGAACTTTGCACCTTTGGCGACATTATTTCGAATATCAGCAGCGGTTACGTATACGTAATATATTATATTTCCTGATCGGGTCGAGGATGAATTGTTAGGTGGTTAATCTACCCGAGTCTCATTTTCGTTCTTCCGAAGAGAGAGGCGAAAAATTAGACCAGGTCGGTTCACAGTCAAAATAATTCAAAATTAGGAAAGAGAAGTGACTCTCTCCTCTTAAATTTTGAAGACTTAAGCTCGATTCTCATTAATGGTAAGATTTTTATGCACCTGATCAATCTGCACGCAATGCTGCGAGGATAACGCTCACACATCGGTCGATCTTACATTGCTCTCTTTTGTCTAGCGAAAAGAAAGTTGAACTGGGCTCCCCCTGTATCTCATTAGCATAGGTACTTCTCGATCATTTTTTTGTACTCATTTTCAAGATGTTGTCATGACGACGAAGGCATTTTCCCAAAAGGATTTATTGGTGCAATTCAGATTCCCACCCGAATAAGGGTAAGACGGTGTATGTGAAAGCTATTGAACATTTTAGTTTAAGTATGAAAAATCGCTTAATAATAGAGTTTATATGGAGCAATTTAAGTATTTGGGCAGCATTTCGGAGGAAAATGGTCTTAGTTGCGGGAAAATTAGGAGAAAACAGTGTTGGCGAAAGAAAAATTCAAATAAGGGAAGTCTCAAGTTAGAAAAAGATTATTAAAGACTAGCATCGAATATGTATCCGAAACTTGATATTACTCCAATAAGACGAGTGTGGATAAAGATTTTTGAGATGTAGGTGTGGAGAAGAATTGAAAAATTAAGTTGAACAGAGAGGATGAATCATGATTAAATCAGGTATGGTAGGAATATAGAAGTTGATAGGCCAAATCCGAAGTAGAGAGAAAAGGTGGGAGGCGGAAATAGTGAGAGGTTTAAAGATTTTAAAAGTAACGGAAGAAAAGAGAACATTGAGTACGATGTTAGGGATAGAGGGAGAAAAGAAATTTGCTCTTTACAAGGATTAAAGGAAATTAAAACTTAGGAAGAATTGAAGAAGGAAATAATCTAAGGCAAACAAAGGGAAGCTCACATCATATTTAGTACAGTATTTTTGTTATGAACCTTCCAAAAACCACCTTTAGTTGGTTGATGTTTTTACGAAATACCAACCACAGTATTCAATCTGATGGTTGATTTGATAGGTGAGGTTAAAGCTCAACTAATACCAAATCCAAGGGCTTATGATTTTAATACACTAGGGTAGTAGAGCCAGTCCAGTTTCTTGTGATCCCCATGTGGTTTCCCAGGAAGACCTGGTAATCGGAAAATCACAGTTTGGGTGAAGCTAAGGGTGCCCAGAGGCGTCGCGTCACCCGGAATCTAACATGGCAACTTCGTTAATAAGCCCAACGCCCTACCTAATGAACTAACACGACACTTTAATTGAATTAAATTATTTAATTTTACCATTAATTCGTAAAATTTACACTGAATCCAGAAATCAATGATAATTTGAAATCAAATTCTACATGTATTGAAATGTACATTTAATGCATGTAGTATTTGCTTTCAATTTAAAATTTATTTTGTACAGCCCGAAAAATGGCAACAGCTATCTTTATTTTCATGAAACAGGTTTTTATGATATCTTGATGTGGTTAGGCAAAAGAGTTTATTATATTTCTGGTGACGAGGCATAGCAGCTGCGAAGTGTCGCAGCTGTGGTCTGCTCGTTTCTGAAATCAGCTGTGGAGGGGTTAATCATAAGCGGATGTGATAACTCAAGAATAATAGAAAAATAGCAAATTAATTAAGAACGAAACAAGCATGCGGTTCAATATTTATTTTATTAAGAACACAATGTATGCATCTACTGTTCTTTATTATTGAAACTAGTTGTACGATAATAAAGAACGTACCTGATGATGACGCCTAAGCGTTGAAACTAGTTGTACGATAATGAAGACAGTGGATGTATA
Organism: Hetaerina titia; assembly: GCA_037158775.1. NCBI lineage: Eukaryota > Metazoa > Arthropoda > Insecta > Odonata > Calopterygidae > Hetaerina > Hetaerina titia. Next base: position 70,159,849 of record CM073773.1, on the reverse strand, counting down.
CATTGTGTTCTTAATAAAATAAATATAGAACATGGACTTCCAAATAGTTGGGCTTAAAACAATAGAAAGCATGCGGTTAATTAAAACATTTCTGGGGCATTGGACGGATAAATTGAATGCCGTATGAAGTGGCTGTAAAGGATGCAAAGGTGTGAACGCTACTGTTAATACGTAAGTGGACCTTTGGCCTCGACATGCGAATTTAACATAAATTCATAATTTTTCAACAAAAACTTAAAATAATGGTAGCTGTATCAATAAAAATATTACCTAAAATTTAAAATTGCAGAGTTCCAATGAATAACTTAGGGAAATTAATAAAAGAAAAATTATGAGAAAAGTAGTGCGCGGTAGCAATAAAAACACTGAAAAGATTCTGACACCTTATAAATTTATAAATAATCATTTTATAACATTATACGGAATATATAAGAAAAGAATGACGAATAAAAATTCTATGTAACAAAGAAATTCGATAGAAACTAAACAAGATCAACTTGGAGGCGAAGGATGTGGTGCAAATAAGTCCAAGGAGTCCTATACTGCAGTTATGCTTTAACAAATCGAGATATTTTACCAAGAAAACCTGGAAAGCCTTTCTCGAAATAGAAATATTTCGAGATATCTTATCACAACTCTGTAACTTCCTCCGTCCAAAACACAAGATAGCTTATCTGTAGCCAAAAGATATATGATCAAGTTACGAAGCTCGAAATATGGTTTTGCTACCTCTGCAGAGGAAGTACCGTGTTCAACCTGCTCAGCACAGCTTGGTTGAACAACATTGTGCCAAATGAAGAACACGGTTGTCTCTTATTTATAATTTCTTTACTTATTTATAATAATATCGTATCCGCAACTCGCGCCACAGCAAGCAACCCGAACAGTAGGATAGGTATGGGATGAGGTATAATCATAGAAAAACGAAGATAAGGAGATTCTCAAGAAATAGGCAGGTTAAGTAAACCACTGTAGGAAGTCTAGAATAGGTGCAACAGTTTACCTATTTAGTAAGTGTTTTAGAGGAGGAAGGGAAAAGAGTAGCAGCCACAGAAAAATAACCGAGTTAGGTTAAAAGGTGCTTACAAAGAGGCGAGAGTTTATGTCAAGCAACTTAAGTAAATTTTAAAAGAAAAAACTGGTGTACACCTTTGATATCGAGCGTAGTTTTGCATGGTTCGGAGAGATGGTCATTGAGCCAGTGGGATAAGAGCAGATTAGAAGCATTTGAGATAAATGAGTGAGGAGAAGAATGGAGAAAATAAAATGAGAAATTTTGAAAAAGAGGAGGTTTTAAATTTTGGAGGGTCATGTAATGATAATGACGTGGCCGGCCAAAAGGACTACCCTGCGTGCTTCTAAAAGTAAGATTCATTCGATCTTAAAACCTTTTTGTTCTCTTTTATCCTGTCTTTGAGTTCAAAATTACAGGTAGCTCTATAATTGCTCTCGTTAATTAGGTAACAGTCCCAGAAGTTTTTTTATTTCAAATGTATTTTTAAATGTTCCTAAATAATCTGAGTATTCTGAGGAACTTATAGCAAGCATACAAATATACACGTAAAACAAAATTGTATTTAATATTTCAATTTTCAAGCACGGTTAATGACAGAGTGCTTAATTAAGTTACGTGTGCAAATATTTATCCATTTATGTAGATAGAGAAAAGGCCCGACAATAGACCTGACATTTTTTCTAAGTTTTACCGCTCGGGGCAAAATTGTCATTGGTTTCTATTTCCGGTTAGTTTTCCTGTCTAACCGGCATCCAACACTCACGAACCGGACGAGGAAGGTCGCCGGGATGGTGAAATCGGCGACGCACCCAAGAATTAACTGATGCTTGCATTTCTCCATAGTGGTCCCAGTAGTAGTAGTCCTTTACGATAAGTAGGCTTGATGGTGCTTTACAACCACAGTTGCTGGAGCATCAAATACCGAAACCTGTGACAATGACGCAAGAGATAAGGACGCGAAAAAATTCGACGAAAAACTCAACTTTAAAGCTGCATCTTTTTATAGCTTGCGAATTGTTGTAATTGTTAAACATGCGGGATCTTTAGGGGAGAAAAGTAACTTGAAAAACTCTATATTTCGTGATGCCATCAAGTTCAATCGGCATTGCAAAAGACTAGACGAATACAGAACTTTTAACACAATTGTATTGAGTTTGATTGGCCATTAACATTAAAAGAATGTTGTTGACTTTCGCTTCGATCCAATTTCCAATGTTAAATCGATGAAAAACTTTATATACTCACGTATTTCTCAAGTACTATGGAAAGGTTTTCGTAGAGCTCAAACTTGAACAGCCCCTCCCTTTCCCTCACTTCCCCTTTTTCACACTGCCAAGCAACCCCTTTCAAAATTTTCACTTCAACTTGAAATTAATCTAAGTGTTTTCTTATTTTTAAACTAGCCTGCGATAAAGGGAAATGTGCTCATTTGCTGCACAAGAAAGTGTTTTGTCAAGAGCCCAGGTTTTTCGGCGGTTTAAAGCATTTTCAGAAGGAAGAGATTCAATTGAAGATGAACCACGAATCGGAAGACCTTCATATACAAGAACTGATGAAAATGTCGACATCTTGCCGGGATCTTGTGCGTTCAGATCGTCGGTGAATAGACTGATCGGGGAAGAGTTGAATTTGACTCACCCCTCCATTCATCAGATTTGGACCAATTAATTGGAGATGAGTAAAATCTGCGCAAAAAAGGTTCCAAAAAGCTTTTCGCAAAACCAAATGGAGATCAGGAGGGAAAGGTGCCTGGAATTTTTGGATTCGATTGAAAATGACTCCCATTTTCTGGAACGTGTCATTACTGGTGACCAGTCTTGGGGGTTTGAGTACGACCCAGAAACCAAGAGTCAGAGCATGGAGTGGCACACATCAACCTCTCCAAGGCCCAATAGAGCAATGATGAGTAAGTCAAAGATCAAATGTACCCTGATTTGTTTTTCGATATGCTCGGATTCGTCCACAGATTCCACCACAAGGCCAAACGGTCACTCAACACTTTTACTGGGAGGTTCTTGAAAAACTTCGAAAAAGGTCCATTCGTGTGAGACCAAACATCAAGAACAACTGGGTGATGCATCACGATAATGCTCCTTGTCACACAGAAATTTCAATAAACGAGTTTTTATTAAACGAGTTAGAATTCCTGTAGAAACGCAGTTTTTTCCTGTGGAAACGCAGTATTTTTTTTATCTTCGTGTTTTAGAAATGGATCTCCACAAAGTATCGGCCTCAAACATTTCTCAAAATTTTTAATTAACACTTATGATCGAGAGATCGCTCATCTTATTGCGTTAAAAGTTCAAAGCGGGGAAATTAGTTGACCAAGTAACGGCTAACCTTGGGAACCCTAAAAGAAAACATATAAATAGTAAATTAATTATGGTGTGAATGTTTAGGCATATATACACGTACATATATATAATTAAGTAATCTAACGGTTACGGTAGGTTTTGGATGGACACAACTACCAAATAAACATATTGTGACTCCTAACAAAACCCAATCCAGCAACCTACTCTACATCAGGTCCCTCTTCATCTCTGTGTGCTTCCTTCCTCCCTTCATCCCGTCCAACATCCCTATCCTGTTCCTGCCCTTTCCTCGTTTCCCTAACATTCTCCCCTCTATTACAGTCTTCAACATCCCACTGCCGATCAATACGCCCTTCATCCATTTTTCCTGCCCCCTTAGGATTTCTCCCAACAAACCCCTCTCCTCTCCCACCATGCACAGTACTTCTTCATTTGTTTTCCTCTCGGTCCTTTTCACCTTCTCCTCACCTACATTTCAAAAGCCTCCAATCTACTTTTTTTATCCTGCTTCAGTGGTCACGTTTCAGCACCATAAATAACTACGCTCCATATCAAAGTTTTGAAGAGTCTTTTCTTAACATCCTTAATCAACGTCCCTGACATCAACTCCCTCCACCTTGTGAAAGCATCTATGCCTAGCGCAATTCTTCCCCTCACGTCCCTACTACTTTGACCGTGTTGGTCCAAAACACTTCCAAGATACGAGAACTGTACTACCTGCGCTAGTTTTGGCCCTCCTGTTTTAAAGTTTAGCTTAGGCTTTTTCTTTCTGTAAAATCGCATAACCTTTGTTTTATTAATATATTAATATTGATTCTCATCCCATATCTATTGCACTGAATTTCCAATTCACTCAGCAATGCTTACAACCCCTTGGCCGACTGACAAATTAGAGCTTGGACATCAGCCAACCTAATTGATTTTATGAATTCCCCTCCGACTTTCATTCCTACCTCCAGTTCTTCCCATGCCTCTTTAATCATTTCCTCCACGTTGAACAGCACCGGTGATAATGGGCAACCCTGCCTTACACCTCTTCCTAACACTGCCCATCCGGACTCTCCGTTCCCCACCCGCACCTAAGCAGTCTAAGACATGTACAGGTTACGGATCAGCCTCCTGTCCCTCCAATTTATTCCTATTTTCTGCAATATACTCATTAGTTTTTCCCAATTCACTCTATCAAACGCTTTTTCTAAATCTACTAAACAGGCAAATACGTCCTGATTGTATTCTATATTTCTCTCTATTAGTGATCTCATTACTGCAATGGTATCTCGCGTGCCTCTCCCCTTCCAAATCCAAACTGATCATCCCCTAAGTAATCATTTTCCCTACTCTCTATCTTTTAGTTGTTGATCCAAAGAACCACTTTAGCTTCATGAGAAATCAAACTTACTATTGTTTTGTAGTCCTCAGCTCATATCGTTTTACCTTTTTCGGAATAGGAACTAACACTGATCTCACAAACTCTTCCAGGCAGATTCTTTCCTGATAGATGCTACGAATCAGTCCATATATTTTTCCATCTTACATTGTATTTAACCTTTAATTAGTTCTACAGGGATGTTGTCCACCCTCACGGCCTTATTTGCTTTCATCTCCTTTAATGTCCTTTCTATTTCATCATCGAAAATGCCTGGACTTAAGCTATCTTCCTCTACGCCATGTTCCTTTTCTATGTCTAGCCTTGTTGACCTAAATTTTTACCATAGTATTCTTCTACATATTCTTTCCATCTCTCTTGGATGTTTTCTGTGTCAACTATTATCTTACCCGACTTATCTCTAACTGTTTGCACAGATCTTTAATATACTTCTTACTTCCCGATAGTGATTTAACCTTGCTGTATAGCGCACCAATTTCACCCTTCCTCTGCAAACTTTCCATATACTTGCATTGCGTCTTCCACCATGCTTCTTTCCCTTTATTTGTTACCGTCTCAATTTATTATTTAACTCTTTGTACTTCTTTTTGCCTAACTCTGTGTTTACATTCTTACATTTTCTTCTCTCGCCTATCTTTGTAATCATCTCATTCATGATCCATGGTTTCCTGATCCGTTTCCCATTAACGGTCCCTATTGTTTCTTTTGCGGCTTTTGATATGCCTTTCATGATACATTCCCATTTTTCTTCAACAGTACTGGGCTCTTTTCCTGCATCTATAAAAGTTTCTACAGCCTGCTGATACTCCTTCCTTGTCAATCCATTTAATGCTTCCACATTCCATTTCATAACCCGCCACCCATGCTTTATCTTTTTGAAACGGACGATACACTTCATAACAACTAAATTGTGGTCAGAGTCCGCATCCGCTTCCGGGAGACTATGCGAATTGATCACACTGGCACTGAATCTGTGCCTAACCATAATATAATCAAACTGATACCTTTCTGATTCACCCGGCATTTTTCATGTATACCTACGCCTTTTGTGGTGTCAAAAACCAAGTGTTAGTGATGGTTAACCCGTCTCCTACAGAACTCAACTGCTTTCTCCGCAAGGCCTTCCTCGTACCTAAACGTAGTCCCCCACCTCATCACCATCTCTTCCTTCACCTATCGTCGCTTTCCAAACCCCAATCACTATGAAATGTTGCACTGCAGGAACACACGCGATTATGTCCTCTAACTGATGGTAAATCCACCCCACACACACACATATATATAGATGGTATGTGATGGTAGAGTTCACCCAGTACTAAGCCCGACGGCGTGTGAAATTCACAGATCAGGGTAGGACCAATTCATTTCCCTGTGCCCTTTATGGTTTCCCAGGAAGATCTGGTACCCGAAAAATTACATAGCTTGGGTGGAGCTGCAGGTGCCCAGAGAAGCTTGCCTGGAAATCGAACCCTGGCCCTCCTGTCAGTAGTCTAACGCTCTACCCCTGGTCTACCGCGACCCACATATATAAATAAATAAATATATATATAAATATATTTTTGTATATTTTTTATATACATTTATAGAAATATATGATTTCGTCGAAGTAACATGGAAGTATAGAATAAAAACTTTGACAGCACTATAAGAGCACATAAAAGGAACACTCACACGTTATTTCTTATCCGTGTTAAGGAATGCACGGATAAGAAATAACGTGTGAGTGTTCCTTTTATGTGTTCTTATATTGTGTGTTGCTGCCAAAGTTTTACATTTTTACATATAAATATAATAATATATATGTATGTATATATATATATATACATATATATATATATATATATATATATATATATATATATATATATACATATATATGCCTAAGCTGAGTCCTTCACCAACAAAGTGTGCTTCAAGGGAATCCGAAGTCACACGATATAAATATTTCGATAGATACATAATTCACGCCCACGAACTAATAACCCAAGTTTGCCTACACTACCTGATTTCAAGAAATGGTGATTTGCTACTTAAAGGCAACTATCGTTTCAATATTCTCGCCGATCCACCTAAGAAGCAAAGCCAGTATGCTTTGGAAATGTCGACCTTACATTTATCACTCGCGAGATATTGTCACATGCGCTGCCAAGGTTGTCCCCAAAAAAGCCTTTGAAAATGATAAAGAAAAAATGGCATCAGGGGGATATTACTTCCTCACACGATGAAACAAATTCGAAGAAAACTACTTAGGCAGTCATTCAACGTTCCATATATTAGCCGCACCAAGCTCTGTATCTTTGGTTCTTTTTATAAAACCCAGCGAATGAAAGATGTCCAGTGTTCAATTTCGATAGAAAAACTTTTGCATTGAACGATTTCCACCTCCTTTTCACCCTCTGAAAATAAGCCAACAGTTCTTAGGCAACAACCGCCTTATATTTGAGACCACTTTCAAGTGCTCGTGGTGATTGTGTCAATGATATCTGCACGTAGAATAGCAGTAATTTACTTGCTCAGGGAAATAATAAAGAATAAAGGGGATCGGGATGGTGCGGTGGCTAACGTACAGGCTTCCTACCGAGAGGACCCGGGTTCAAATCCTGGAGACAGCAAATATATATGAAATATAAACAACGATATTTTTCAGCGGAATCCCGATCCCTACTTGAGGTGCCTAGTGGAGAGCACTTTGCTTGAGTACGACGTCCGTTCGATGGGACGTTATACAGCAGACCCCTTGGTCTCTTTCGAGAAGAGTAGACTTTTGCCGACGCCGGGTTTCTCTCCACCCTTCCTTTCCCATCCATCCCTAATGGCGCAAATGACCTTAGCTGTCGGTCAACTCCCATAAAACTACTACTACTATAAATTTTAAAGTTGCAATTGAGTCAAAAGGCTAATTTATGTGAACAGCAATAGAAATCCAAAAATATAACGCCGTAACTTTATCGTATACACGTATATCATTTTTTAAAAGTCTATTTTTACATAAAATTTCTGAAAGATAGATTTATTTCAGATATTGCTACATTGCCTCAAAATGTTTCAAAATATATCCGTTAAGCGTCGACACACTTGCCCGCGGCTTTTCCACGACTTGAAGGCTCCCTGCTAGGCGGAATCCGTAAAGTCCTTAGGGGTACGCGTGCAAGCTTCTTCGACAGTACTTAGGGTCCCATGATGGTGTCCTTTGAGGGAGGATTTCACTTTTTGGAATAGGAAATTCTGAAGTAGCATAAATACGTAACTCGTAATAAAATAGTCATTCCAGCACATGCAACGAATAATACAAAATTCTCTACGCACAGCAATAGAATGGGAAGATACAAGTAAATTCTGACTTCATAAAAAATTCAAATTTCACCAGTAATTTGGAATGCTAAGACTACTTGTCGACACTATTTTTTATTAAATTTAGTGATCTCATTCTCCGAAAAATCATTTCTAGGTAATTTATTGCAGGGAGAAGTCAAATAACATCTCAAGGATGAATCATACCACGGAAGCACATCTCGGCAATTTATCTCCAGGAAAAAGCACCTAGATAGTTTTTCTCAAATACTCGTATGCTTTGGGTGCGCGGAAAGTAGGGTTTAAGTGTGACCAGTAATTAAATGAAAGAGTAATATGATTCCATCATTCACTGACACAGTTAAAAAAGCATAGGATCATAACAAAGAAGTTTAATCGACCAAAGAACACCTTTCATATTTACAGACCAACGCCCGCATTAAACATGCTTTCCTGAAAGTCGGCATGCTTTATTTCGCTGAGAGGCGATTCCCACCACAGCAGAACCCAAAAGAGGGCTTCCGGGTCGGGGAAGAAGTGATGCTATCTATAATAAACTCGTTCACTCTCCCACGAAGCTGGAGGGCAAGGCGTTAATACCAAACACAAGCCACATTCCTTTAACGGCCTAGAACAGGAATTGTACGCCGGAACACATTGCACGAGGCCTCTTGGACCACAGCAGGCTACGCCATAGTTGCGAAGGCCAAATGCAAATGCATGCATTCCATGTTAGACATTTGGGTTCTCAGAAAGAGCTGTAACAGAAATCCTGTTAACTTTATTGATGAAAGGGCTTGTGGGTGTCATATGATACCGCACAACATAATGACCTGCTCGAAATTTCTGTAGTGTTGCTGACTTTGTCGCCAAAAAATGTACGATTAAAAGACAATTTTGACATTTTCTGTCCTGCCTGATCAATATGTGATTCAGGTTTCCCACAATATCTCGCGATATCACGGGACATGACATTCGAGCGAGCACGAATCGGTGTCAGAAAGGCTGATAGATCCAAACCACAAAAACCAGATCCAACTAAAACCTTCCACCGGGCTTTAGCCGGCGCAATTGGAAGATTGCGCCGCTTCCAAATCAAAACATTTAGGGTAATCAATCCGAAAGTTGGTCTGATAGGTGAGAGTAAAGCTCACTTTAATGTACGTACTATGTCCAACGGCGTGCGAAATTCAGACATCAAAGTAATGGGGGAAACAGTTCCATTCCCTACGTACCTGCGATTTCCCCAAACGTTTCCCGAAAAAATCACACACATTGGGTGAAGCTAAATGTGCACAGAGGGGTCACCCGGAATCAAACCCAGACCCTCCAGTCAGTTACCCAGTGTCCCACCCCCTAGCATACCACGCCCCTTACCAAGACAGAAATTAACCAAATAATGACTTGAAAACTTTTTTCGACATTTATCAACTGATGTAGGAATATTCGTACTCGAATTTAAGGTACTCGTGAAGTCAAAATATATCCTTTTTTCCTAATACTGCCACAGGGTGAATATGGTTGTTGTTGGGGACCGCAGAAAAACCTACCTTTCTAGGAGCATTGGAATAAAAGAGAACAACAAATGACATTTAATCTAATTTAAAAAGGGTACGAAATCATTTCCAAATTGTCTAAAAATACAATAGCAAAAATACGAATAAATGAATAATATGAACAATATTGTCTAAGGACTCATTGAAGGACCCATGTACATGTAACTATAGAAATGGTCGAGTCCTCCTACGACTGGAGTCAATTTGGATTCCTCCATAAACTCACCGTTACTTTGTAACGTACAAGTCTAACAATAAGTCTCCAAGAGAAGCTCAAAAAGAGTAGTTTCACTTATGAAAGCGAATTTTAGGTTTTTAAAGACGAGTGCCCATCCTGTTAAAGCATAGGACTAAACAACGCATAAGGGACTGGAAGAAAAAGAAAGAAACATTACGCACGACAAGTAAAAAGAAGAGAGCCCAAAGTCGATGTCCCTTGGGCTACAGACCATATGTTCACCATTTAATAGCTCCCCTACTCATCGTCTTGAGTAAGGCTACCCGAAATGGTTTTTAAATGACTCACCAATCAAGAGATCTAACCAAGAAGCGTAAATCGACCGTTGGTTATACTTAAATATAATATAATTTTGATTTAATATAATATACTATTCATAATTATTGGAACCAAGCAAGATTTTTCAGTGACATGAAAATGGAGCGGGAACAACAGTTGAAACATCTACAGAAAAATCATGGCCCCATGTGAATCGTACATTCAAAACCGCTCAACAGACGACTCTTCTTGAATTGAGTAATAGTATACGTGCAGAAGATCTCGAAATTCACATCGAAAACCAGCCTGCTACTAGATATTCCGAAACATAGTCACGTTTTAGATTTGTCTGCTCATAAATCTCTTATCTTAAAATCTCATAAATCTCACTCTTAAAAATAACACCATTGCGTAACAACGGTATATTTTTTACCTATCCAACCGCATAAAACTAAAGTGGCTAGCAAAAAAAATTTCAAATAGTGAGTAGCGGAAAATCAAACTGAAATGCTAATTGATCCAATATTTAAGGGGTTTTCCCCGTGATAGAAAGCACAATTAAAATTTATCGCAGCTGCATTACTTCTCCATTGGATTCTGAACATTATTTGGTGCGACGAGGTCATAATTTTTTTAAATAATAATTTTTTCGCAAATCGCTCTTTGCTTCGAAGTTTCTGTCCGCGTTAGAAATAGAACTGACCTAGCATGGTTTTCTAAACTATAGCACGTAAAATTCACGAGGACCCTCCTCACTCGCTGGCTCGAATGAGGACCCACTGGTCCGTTCGTTTCTTCGGGCAGCATGCCCGCCAGCCCCATCTGGAGGCCAGAGGTGGAGTGTGGGAAACAGGACGAAAAAGACGCACATTAATGAAAAAAAATACGTGGCGGAGAGAGAGACGAGACGGAGGAGAAGAATGACGGGGGAAACCCTCTTCCCATTCATTCTAAGACAAGGGGCCGCAGGAAAGAGGTGGTAACCTCCAGAAGTGCATACAATAGCCAGCTCCTCGCTGCGAGCGTCATAATTTACACGGTGGAAGGGGTCATTTGAGTGGGCGCTCTAAAAAAGGGTGTTCTATTAAATGAGCCGACCTCGAAAAACGTTTTGGCGACACAATGGATTCCATACAACTTTGCAGACGTCGTTGTGTGCCGGCTAACGCTTCGAATCGGTGTGTCTGGAATAAGACGTACCTAAAAGGGGAACACAGCTTCGCTGTTCACATTTCGCACGTCCTTTGCCTAACCATGGATTCTATTCCGTATGAAATTCGACAATTACGCAGTAGCAATGCCTCTACCAAACAAGTCGCAAATTTAGTTTTCCCAATTCTTTTTTTTTCCATTTAAACTGTTGCCTTACGAAACGTGAAAATTACACAGAATGACCTTTCTGAAAGATGGTGCACTGATAGGGGAAATAGACGTTTATATTAACTTTTTAGGAAAAAATCTGGCTTTCTAAATGGTGTACGGCCCTGCGCTCGAATAACATATTATCAGTGAAAATCCAAAGTATGAGGCTGTCCCTAAATTACCTAAGACTTTATGGTGGCGGAGGATGATGTGCCATTTCAATAGGTTTTCTTATGGGGGAGGGAGAGGAGGAGATCAGAGGAAATCTTACCAAAATCCTCAATCTACAAAGATGCCTTGGGCTACTACTAATGCTACACAAAGAAACTATCACTTTAGAATAATTTAAGCATCCAATAATCTAACACAAGTTCCAATGTGTTTTTTTTCACTCCATGTATTAAAACCCTCAACCTTGATGAGTAAATTTCACACATTATCGAGTCTAATATTACGTTAGATCTACCCTCCGATATAAACCAATATGTGGGCAAAATTCCTGTGAATTTTGACATCACTAAAAGTTGCCATTCAAGGTTGCGTATTTTTTTAAATACATACTTGTGACAAACTGAACAGTAATTGTAGTGAAAAACAATTTCATCAAGGTGAGAATGATCACCCAAAACTTTTAAGCAGAAGGTGAGGTAACATTTTGGGAGAAAATTCTATGAGTGCATGTACCTTGGCAGGGGGACTATAAGTGTAATTGTGAAAATTTATACTTTAAAGGACCTGAAAAATTGTTCTTGTCTCATGGACAGGTTTTTCTCACTGCAGGATGGAGAGACGTGCAAGACATAGCATAGTTAGACCATCTCTGATCATCTCGTAGTGCATTTTAGAATCAGAGTGATATGTTTGGGATGACAATCAATGACAAAAAATGGATGTAATGTGGTTCTCCATAGTGGGAAGGCTAAAATAAACATTAAAATTGATGGGCATAATAAAATAGAGCAGAAACACCACCTATCTAGGAAGTGGTTTAGAAGTAGGGTAAAGTAGTACGGTCATTAAAAGAAGAATTGTATTAGATAAATAAGCTTTTACAAAGATGAGGAAGCTTATGATAAGCACCTTCAGAGATTAATTGATCATGCAAAACAGAGATTTTATATGATATCACTATATCTAGCAATCAGATATTCATAAAAAATTGATTTTCAGATGTGCACAACATCATTTGCAGTTATATTGCTCATTACAGCACGGATTGCATTGATGTTTGATATTTTAACGAAACATTTGCTAAATTCATTTAAAATTAACTGAGGATCAGTAATTTCCTCCCATCTATCTACAATTGAATAATTTCTTTACAAAAATAAATTTACCAAGATTAATAAACCTGGTAATTAGTTGCCAGTCAATTATTTGAATTTCTTATATTATTATCATTGGAACCTTTATTTGCCATTAAAACCTTTTTCTTGTAAGATTTAAGAAAGGATTTATAATGAGTTCTTACGGAAAAATATTTTTCATATTTAAATTAACATTATAATTTTTTTAGGCATTCCCCTACTTGTATTAATTCAGGAACAATCTATCAAGTTTTGGATGCTTTACATTTGGTAAATAGCTTGTTCAGAAATGAAAATTTTAAGTGATAAATAAATTGGCCTAAAAGAAATTAAATTTGTCTTCTATTGACTTATCATTGCAGACTTGTTGCCACTCAACTTGAGTTATGGTATAAAGACAATCAGAAATTCCATGTGACCCAAAATACCATTTATAATAATGGTCTTAGGTCTGGCTTCAATGGCCATTGAAATCAGTTTAGCAAGATGATTTAAGAAACCAATTGTAAAGATAGTACATTCACACTCACCAAGAATATTACTGGCAAATATGCCACCTATTGCTAATCCACACTAAGCCAAGATTCATGTTGGTTATATGTAAATAATGTCATTAATTAAAAAAATAGGGTTTTCGTAGGATTGTCAAAATCAATTCGTAGGAAAAAAATCAAAAGAGTATTCCCATTGAAATCACCACACATTATTATATTTTGGCCTAAGGTTGCAGAGACATTAGGATTTGGCTTATGAATATCAAAAACTCGTTGGCCTTATCTCGATAACCTATTGGTACATAGGACAAAGCATTTTTTCTTATTAAATTTCAATTTTACAGCCTCAGTTTCAAAAACTCTTTCTATAGATATTATTTTTAATGGTGAAATTTCTGTAATAAATGAGTAATGAGAATGCGCACATCACCATTTTTGTAGCTGATTTGAAAAAAGGATAATGCAACTTTATGATATAAAACATTTCGATATGTTCCCTCATTTGAGAGTAATCAATGTTCAGTGATGCATAAGATGTCTCGATTATGATCACCAAGAGATTTTTTTCCTGAGACACAATGTTTGAATGCTATTTTTTATGTTACATTTATTTACTTTGCCCCAATAAACTATTTCACTTGCATTATTCAAATTATACTTGTTTTGAACAGGGATGACTAAAGCATTCTTTGGAATAGTGAATTTGAAAATTACACCCAAAGACCAAATGGTGATTCTGAAGGTTTTTGAGTCAAAATGGTCTACACTAATTTTAAATGTGACATGAAATTCCCATCAATCTTTTCATATGAGTCACAGGTAACATTAAAACTGTCTTTAATAACATCAGTTCAGTGTACTGAAAGTTGGATCCGAGTGTAGATGACCCATGATGATCCTTTCAATGCATAATAGGAAGCTCTCTACTCCCATTGCAACATTCTTCCACATTATCATGCCAACTTCAGTATTTCTATTTGTGAAGTCAATGTGAATGGCCCTGTAACTACCACTCCAAAAGTCTCTTCCAACCATTTAATTTCACTTATACCTTAGATGTGTAACTCCATTCCAAGCATCTCTGCCATTACATTCTCTAACCTCATACATGCCCACCGTGACTGGAGATTCCAAGTTCCAACCCAAAAGCTAAATTAACTGACATACAGGTAACTGAAATAACCGTATTTCACTGATGCACCTTCTTGAGTAGTCCCTGCTTGGAGATCCAAATTTGGGAAGTTAACCTCTAGAAATTTTACTCAAGATGATTCTATCTCATATGTTATTTAATTCAATAAAGGAAAAAGTGATAATTGGTGAGCTCCTGTTTCTCAGGATGATAACATGGTGATTTCCCATTGGCTTCCACATTACAGACCTGCAGCAGTTCAAATAATTTTTACCATGCCTGCAGTAAGATGAGTGCCACTACACCAATCACTGTGGTCTCCTCCTTCACTCGTATATAGGACAGTTGCTGCCCCTCCCTCCAGGTAATTTGTGACCTATTGTTTGACAGCCACTTGCCAAGACATGGCACCTTCATAGGCTTTCTAATTTTTAAGACATCTTAGCCAGGGATAGTCTTCTAAGCCCCTAGAGTCATGTTACTTATAGTCAATGACGGCTAATTTACGAAGTATATTCACTTATTTTGCAGCTAACCTTTTTATCTAGAGGCCATTCCACCATCCACAATCTTGTGGATGCACTCAATGTCTTAAAGCTTAACTATGAGATTCCAACCTTTGAATATGCCCATTGATACGTAACAGAGTTATTGTTCTTCAAAAACTTTTTAGACGAGGCATAAAAAAACAAAATTATCATAATGTACTTACCTTCTAATTACAGTGCAGAAAGAAAGTAATTATGGTCCCATCGAAGTGTTCAACATAAAGGTTGGTTTTGATATGAGGGGCTAGAGCTCACCCAGAAATTATTCTTAAGTTGTGAAATTTATGAATCCAAGATAAAGGAATCAGCTCCTTTCCCAGTGTCAACATTCAGATTTCCATGAAGGTCTTGCAACCTGTAAACCATAATTCTTGGATTTTAGATGGGACTGTCCAAAGGCATGACCTGGGATTTGAACCCAGGACCACTACCCACTAGGAATTATTTTTCATAAGCTACAATTAATAGGATATATGATAAACTGTGATTAACGACTTTTTTCATTTTTTATGTTTGATGACTTAGAAAACAATAATGATACAAGAGATATACAGATATGCCTTGAGTTCAGTGATGTGTACGGAAATATATGAAAACAAGTAGTACTTTCAGATATTTCATAGCAGTAATGGACACATGTATTTCTAACAAATACTCTGAAAAATGAAAATATAACAGCAGACATAGCATTTTCATTGCCATGGACTATGTATGCATAACATAATTTTTGCTAACAATGCAAAGACCAAGAAAATTTCAAACAAAATGTAAGTATATTAGTGACATAAAATGATAATTGTGATTTTATTTAAGCTGCATTAATATTTCACAAGAATTTATTTTGACTTCTTTTATCATTTCATGATAAAAATATTGAAAACTAACAATATTTTTCAGAAATAGGTAAAGACAATGAACAAAACAATATACACAAAAATATAAATGAATTGATGAAAATGAATGAAGGAAGCTGAATGCAATGAAGGGAAGGAAATTTCCTCCACACAGGAAAAAATGTCTTTATGCTATTCAATTAGGAAAGAAGGAGGGGTGAGAAACCATAAAGGATGGGTTGAGCTAGTGGGAATCTCAACTCAATTACACTTACCATTGACCAAAATAATTTGTCTGCAAATGGAGTTTTAAAAGTAAACAACTGTTTAGCATTCAAAAGATGTCAAAAATATTTTTACATCAAGTAAATTACCAAAGAAAGAGAAATATCTTTTGATTATGGACACTTGGATTTGAAAATTTAAAACAAACTGTTGTCACATGACCATTTAGAGGAGTATGCATTAGAGGCTTGATTCCATTTTCCACCAGCACCTTTCTAAGATGTTTACAGCAAATTAGAGAATGAGTGTACTACACCAATGTGCACACAATACATTTTATTAACACAATCCAAATACTGTATGCCATCAGAAAGTATAACTTTAAAATACTAGGGTTTGCAAATCTAATATTCATACCTCCCCAGAACCTAAAATTTGCAGTTATTTGAAAAGGTATATGAAAATTAACTCATTCAGCTTAAAGGCAGTGTCTTTCATACCCTCACAAAGTTTTTCATTAAAAAATAATGTTTCATGAAACAATTATGAAACAAAAATAAACATAATGGATTTACTAAGCATGCCTGCTAAGCAAATAATTTTGGCTTTTAATTGGCATTTGAATACCCAATTCAATACAAGTTGTTTCATTACTTAAATGTACATACCTATATACAAATATGAATACATCCTTGGCCATTAAATATTAACAAATAACAATTAGGGTTTTTCTTCCATTTATCTCAATTCATCTGATCCACAGGTGCAACAGCACAATTGTCTGTATGCATTCATTAAAAATATCACATGGAATGTTTACGAACAAGATTAGAAAATATGCATCAACTTTTCATAATGGCTTCCGTATCACAAACACCTGAGCGAGATCATCATAGTCATATGTTTTCTTCAAGAATGTGTCAACCAAACGAATCCCTGAGATGTTCTGAAAATTAATTAAAAATATATTTCAATATGCACAATAACACATACGCACATACCTTGTAAGTGATGGAAATTACACAATAATTCATATTAGCAGAACAATTTGAAGTTTGATATAATTTGCTCAAATAAATACCTATATAATTTCCTATTGCAATTTATTACACTGAAATGGATGCTTCTGGTGGTCAGATTTTAATAAAATAATATAATAAATAATAACTACCACAGTAACAGCAAAAACTACTGGGACAGCTATTACTAATGCAGAAATAACTACTGGGCAATACCTTAACCAGTAACAGCAATAACTAATGGGACAGCTATTACTAATGCAGAAACAACTATTGGGCAATACCTTAACTAGTTTGTGAAGCCTGGGGCAGTCCCTAAGTTGGCTGCCCCTCCCCATATTTTTTAATTTTCATTTTTATTCATTAACCTGACATTGTAACCTGAACACTGCAGTAGACCAAAAGTTTCATACCCTTACATGCAACATATTTCATAATAGCACAATGTAAAGCATATCATGAACAATATAATTTTCACTTTCTGTAAAATTTAATTTTAAGTATCTAGGTGATCAGATTGGGACTCCAATAAGAACAGCACACCATGTTGAGAATACAGTTAATCAGGGTAATTAAGACCTGCAGGAAAAAAAACTGCCAGAACCTGATACATTTTTGGTGCTCACTAGTAATGGTGGAAAGAAGAATAACTTTAAAAAGAAGTCTGTAACATCATCTTACCAGGGAACAAATTAATTGACTAACTTTCACAAAAATGAAATATTACCTCCTTTCAAAAAGGAGATTGGTGATATAGTTTAACTTGCATGGAGGAGTCAAAAAATTGAATAACAGGGGATAAGAAAGAGTGGTCCACAGAAAAAATTAATTCATTGTGATTTGCAAATCACATCAAATTGTTGGCAGAGAAAGAAGAAGATCTGAAGAAAGTAATTCCTGAATTACAGGAACTAAATAAGTATAACCTGAATATAAAAACAAAACACAGATAATAGCATGTGGTAGAAGAAAAATCAGCAAGGTCAATATAAAATTAAATATTTATCATCATGGGTTATCAAAGTGAGAATTGGTTTGTAGAAGTCTATCCTATAAGAAGAATAGGGCAAACTAAAGTTAAAAGAAGTGTACAATTTTTTCAAAAAGATAAGAAGGACCATAAACAGTGGATTAAGTGAGAAGGACATGCTATTAGAAGAGGTGTTTAAAGGAGCCAAGGTGTTTTAAAGGAGAAACGTATCCTCACTGTCATACACAAAAGCCTTGAAATTTGAAATGTCTTCATCAAGACTAAATACTAGAGTCAACTTCTCATAAGATGCCAGACATGAAAGAAGGTAAGAAAGATAGGTAGAAAGATAATGTACGACTACTGGAGAACGAAGATCATATTGATGCAATGACTGAATAAAAATTTCTATAATAATACAATAAAAGGGACACAAGTATAGGGCATAAAAGCCATCTGACAGATGTTAAAGGAAAAGTGAATTAAATGAACCACATAGGAGATTCATAGGTCCAGGAGATAAGTGAGGAGTCAAACCAAGCCAATTAAGTCATCTCAGGTGAGTGCATGTAACTGGCCATTCAGGCGCCTACAGTCATGGGTGCCCACAGAAAAATTAAGCACACAAAGCTCTCTCAATTGATAACCAGTTATCTCAACCTATATAATTCCACTTGCTTCCTGTGACCCTCTTATTAAGTGCCCATTGCAAAGATTTAAATGCATAATTAATTAAACTGCTGGCAGATATTATAAGTTATTATTTCCATTGAATCTACAGTGAAAAACTACGTGAAGTGACCTACTCTTTTTGCCTCTAAATAAATTTCATCACTGCACCCAAGCTTGTAAAACAAAATGATTTCTGGTGCTATCATTCTACAAGTGTGTAGGCAGCCACTGGTACACAGAAAATTGAGGCAAGGTAAAAACGTTTATTATATTTAGCATTCAATGGTTTGACGGAACTTGAGCTGCAATGAATGGCAACATTATGATTATTCTCATCTTCCTGTAATTCTTAGTGTGTCAGTGACTGTCTACAGAAAATTGAAAAAAATTGTGCATAAAAGTGCACAAAAATTGGAGCTTGAACATTTATCTAAATACGAGTACATAATTATGACTATGCAAAGAATAAATTTACCTGCAGTCCAGGAGAGGTTGGAACTAAAGAGAGAGACAGTGTTATGGAGGAACCAGGCTGAAGCAAGCCAAGGTTTCGACCAGACACAGACGTCCACATGAGACCCATCGAGACAGAGGAGGGACTTGAGGTCACAGGCAGGGGTGGGGGTGGGGGAGGGATAGGTGGCCCTGCCAAAGGATATGCAGGCGTAACTTGAAGGTTGCCTGAGTTGGTTCTCCTGTGCATCCCATTTGGAACAGGAGTTGGGGAGGTTGGTGCCACTTCAAGGCCCAACACTAGCTCCATTGTTCTATCACTGAAATGAAAAGTCAACTATTAACGACCTTTACAGCTAATTAAATTGTTACATCCCACAAAAATCATAAATTTAATAAAAATCAAACGTGTAGTACATTCTTGGTACACATCACTATATTATTATTAATAAAACCTGGTCATTGATGGCAGTCTCAAAAATAAGGGCACCTGCTATTAGCAAAGCAGGTATATTAACTAGGGAACTAACCTTGATAAAACATCTTTAGTATTCATAAAATACCAATTCATGGCTTTATGAATAACAAGCAAAAATCAAATACTTTCATTGGGCAATTATGCTTGAGCCGAAAATATTTTGTTATTCAATGGCAAAAAATTTTACTTTTGTTCAATGCAGTACAACATCAACAAGGTAAAATGACTGAAAATTAATTTAAAATAATTTTTTCATTTTATTCAATTCCACATCATGGACTCTATACAGTGAGTCATTGCTAAGGAAGTTTCAAGAGTTGGATTGCACATTGTGATTGACATAGCAGAGGGGTTCGACAAGTCAATTATGGAAATATTTCGTAATCATTTCATGGAGGCTGGGAAGAAACTGGAACTGAAAGCCAGGTTGGAGCTGACAATGCTACTGAATGAGTCGGGATACTACTAACATTGACAATGTGGGGGTGAAGATGTTATAGAAGTTGAAATTGGCAATATGCATATCTTGGAAGACATTGAAGAATCTTCTGCTTACTCAAGACACTTCTGATTTCTGCAATCATATGTATTTAATTAATGGGATAAATAAATTTTCACAAAAGACAAACAGTTCTCTCATTTAACGAATAAGCAAAAGACCCTTTCCATGATCAGTGAGTAGGAAATTTACAATGGCAGATATACTGTCCATATTATGATGGCAATCTCGATCTTTTTTCCAACCACAAGCAGACACCATGCATGACATGTTCATTTGATCACCATGAATTGCTTAATTTATGGGAATAAAACAAAAAAGTTACTATACCAAAAATCCAAGATGGTATGTTTGAGGAACAGCAGGTCATGACAATTATATTTGCCCACTGAAACTCGAATTCACTTAAAGCATGTGTTATTCAAAGAAGTTACCAAGTTTCCACACTTGAGTACACTCACCAAGTGTTGACTACTTTGCAGACCATTGTGAAAGGTTCTTCCAAGAACACTATATTTGGTAGCTCTTGAACCAGTAATCTAATATCTCCATAGTTAGGTGCCTGCAAGAAAATTAAATCTAAATCATTCACTCCCATGGACAAAAATATGAGCAAATATGGAGGTTCAATTAGCAATCAAAGCAACAAATATGCAAATGAATAGTATTAGGATGCTTTAAACAAACTATTTAAACATAATAGCTTTTTTATTTATAATAAATCCATACATTCACACTTATGTTTGATTCACAACCATACCATATCTTGATTAATATTAAATTTTTCATTCAATGAATATTTTTTGCCTCAGTTTCGTCCACTCCTCACTGGAAACACAAATGCTGCTAACATATTAAAAAGATATTTTTTTTAAAGTAACAAAGGGTGGGAACATAGATCAAGTAAAAGCTCCAGCTTCAGGAGTCCATGATGTATAGCCTTAATGATAAAGGCAATCACAAGTTGACACTTCATGAACCAAGTATGACAGCATAATTATTGCATGGCACCAAAGCTTTTTTTCATTTTCACGAAGATTTTACTGACAATTTTAATCTAAGTATGTGAATATTCTGTATATCATACCTTCCCCTTGATCATATCCATTTTGGATGCTGGCTATTAGCATAGCTATTCTAACTTTATTGACTGTCGCTTGAAACGGTTGCACAATAGATAAGGAAAAACATTCCTCAGTTTTGCAGCCTTGATGTTACTCATCTACCTGGGCCTCTTCTCATGCACTCATTACCCTGAAAATTGAGCTGCAGCAAGTTAAAATGGTGTTGGTTCTACTTCATGTGCCCCAGGTATTCAAGTTTTCCACACTTCATATTTATCAGGATTTCTCAACCTTTATTCATTATGAATAATACCTTCTGATTTATAATATGGTCAACCCAATTGATTTTTAACATTTGCCCACAGCAACACATTTGCAATTCCTCAAGCTTCTTCATAGATGCTTTGATGAGTGCCTATGATTATATAATTTTTAAAATATCAATTTAATTTGCTTATACGTTAGTCATGGGCCAAAGAATTATTATTTTATCATAAGGTGTGCAATACAATCATTATGTATATGCTAGTGCATTTAGAAACTAGTTACTCTATACAAATTACCTTATTTCCTAGCAGATAAGATGTACTGTGATTTTTCAGGTTACAATTTGAGAAATGATACTTGGATAGACAGAAGAGATTTTAAGTATTTCAATGTTAATGCTCAATATGAAGAAAATGGAATTGTTAAATTAAACAAATAACAACTATATCAATATTTCTTCATTGTAGAATTCCAAAAAATTGTCATCACTACTACTAAATCATTTCTGCAGTTATTTTCATGATGATTACCACTTTCCTCACACATAATGTCATCTTCACTTCCATCTAGCAGATGGCTAATTTTACATTTAAAAAAAGACATTGATAGTTTCACTTTTAAGTCTCTACCAGGATTTTTTAAACAGTAACAAACACTATATATCTATGGCTGCTTCATGTTTCCTGTCAGTGTGATGCCATGCATTGGTGCCTTACAACCTCTCTTTGATATTCACATGACAGTTTTTGTGTTTTTGAAGATCTGGTTCGAATGCACAGACCATTTCTCTTCACAAATCTTTAGCATCATGACATTGTCCCAGAAAAATCAGCAACAGACATACCTATTGCTTATTTCCTTACTTCAATTAAAATCATTTTCTATGTCTTTATGACACTCTCATGCTACTTAAGGTTAAGTGGCTGTACACTCCGGAGTTTAATGGGAGAGATATAATTAATGTACATTTTTTGTAAAGATACTGCCAGAGAAGCAACATTCCCATTAGCACAACAAATAACAGTTTCACTGAAGCACCGTTTGTGAGATGTAACTAATCGTGCTACATTTTATACATTTAAGATTTACTTATGAATTTTTTTAGGAAATATTAACATTCTATTGATTACTACTGGTTCAAAACAGTGATATAAATGAAATTTATAATAAATTTTCTATACCTGATGCAGGAAAAAATATTAAAAAGTATTTTTCCAGGAAATCGCTTTCATCTTATAGGTAGAAGTTTTCCCATATACCCTCAGCCCATAGGACTCGGGCTGATTTTGACACATATTTTCAAGTTAAAAAAGGTGCACCATATGTGCCAGGAATTTCTTATGTTCTAGGTTGAAACTAGATGGATTGTCCGGAATGAGACTAGTATTTTTAAGCAAAAAAGTGGTCATCCCAAATGCACACTATTGTCTCAAAAGTATTTCTTGAGCAGCAAGCCATTTCCAAAAACAAAAGGCCTCTATTTTTTGTGTCTTGTATATGACAGCCACTATAATATACAGACACTATAATAAGGTCACTTTTCTGAATTGTTTTTTTGACAATATCCTGCAGCCAATGCATTTGGTATGTAAAATGCTTATAAACTTAAAATAAGTAATATAACACATCAATATCTTCTAAGCTGAAAAGTCAAAGCTTTGGAAAATTCTCCACCATTGGGATTACATTGAATATTTTTATATGTTTACACACAGCAGAAACTGACTTAATAAGCACCTTACACAATGAGTAAAATTGTTTTGCTTAACCCCTTGCCCTGAAATGACGAGTCTAGCTCGTCATGAACTTCTGATGCCAAATCGCACAATGACGAGTGTAGCTCGTCATCAGATTTTCATAATTTTAGCATTATTTAGGGGAACAATATAAATATTTTGAAAGTTGAACAATGTTAAAACATCCATAATGTACATAAAGAACTCATATTTCATGAAATATGATGCATTGGAAGTAATAAAATGATGTTATACGAGTAGCGATAGCTGTGCTCTCCGTGTTCTAACGGGAAGATGATTCATTCATCAACTTTTTAAAATCCTACTTTGGGCAGTAGATTTGAAATCACACTTGCTCAGGAACTACATCCCTGATCGCCATGAAATAAATTGAGTTCTCTTCCATACATATTACAAATTCGAAGACTATGTAATTTTTACACAGAAAAATTTACAAATAATTTTTCATCAGCATACTATTGGTAACATTATTCGTGAAAGGCTGTTACAATTTGGAATCTTTGACAAACTGTTAGTTTAGCCATTCTTTTGCAATATTATTTTCTTTCGTTTTCGTATTGGGTGTCCACCTAAAAGTATCAAGTTTCCTATCCACTCTCTTTTATGTCTACGAGTGTTGTATGCTGACTTTGCCTTCTTGAAAAGGGTGTTCCTATTACACGATGAGTCAGCTCAGCTTTTCTCATGGTGGCTATGCAGTTCCTTCATGATAGGCTTAGTTGGAATGCGATCATTCATATGATTAGATGGAGCGTGTTCCTGGTGTACATTACACTCAAAAGTAAACAAAAAAAAGAAGAAAAGTATAACTAGTTTTCATTTGGATGTTGCAGAGGCATTATTGGCAAAGGTCACTCTGCCAAATTACAATGTGTGTGGACGACCTTTACATGGTGACATACCTGGCCGACTGCAAGCTAAAAATTGGGCTCATTTTCATAAACACATTCCATAAACAGCAAAGAAACATCATCCAACTAAAAGATGTCATATATGCTTCAAGAATAATGTCAGAAGTGACACAACCTAGCAGTGTAAACTCTGCCAGGTACCCTTACATTTACGAGGGTGTTTTGAGAAGTATCATACTTTCTCTGATTATTAATAATATGTATGTATATGATATTATGTATTCCAATCTATTCTATAATAATGTTGTCTAACTTTGAACATGGATATTTCCCAATTTTTAACTTTATGTATACATTTTTCAACAATATTTATGTAATTTTCTTTTTTCTTAATATTTAATATTATTATTATTTGAGTTGTAATTTATAAGAAACATATCTTGATAAAAAATGAAGTATTAAACTAGATACTTTACAAAACAAAATAATAATCAATTTTTATTTCACTGTTCTACGTTGATTACAAGCTACAAAATATCATTTCATTACCTATCATTCCATTTAAAAAGAACCAGAGAAAAATTAAATAGATATAGGAGCATGATATTCAGAAAATAAATTGAAGTGGAAGGGGTTAAATAACATTCCACTTTACGAGAAAGATTTAAGAATCAATTATGCTTGCCAAGCGAGGTCCTACCATTTTTCTATCAAAAGATAAGTGTTCTGACACACTCCTTCAAAAAAACGAACTAGCCATAAACTTTAACTGCATCCCAGAAGAAATAAGCGAGAAGTCAGCGAGATTTTCTTACCACCCTTTGAAGCGGGCAAGTTTGAAGATGCCCTCGTTCTCCAAGATTGGAGCGCCAAATAATGTCCAACTTCCCTACATTTGTTGCTCCAGCAAGAAGTCGAGGATCTGCCCTTAGCTCAGGTGTGGGTGCCAGACAATAAAGGTATTGCCTTCCAGACCCAGAAGGTACTGCACCAGAGCTCCCAACAGAACCAAAAACGGATTTTCCATCAGTCGTTGTGTTCAGGGCAGTCACTGCGTTGAGAGAAATTTGTGACTAATGTAGACATATTACCCATGGAACATGAACAAAGCTGAGAAATAAAATTCCACTGAGGTTAAAATGATCAAATGTTTCTTTAAAACCAAATAAAATTTAAATAAGTTTTTCCAATAAGTAATAAACTCTTCTTTGAAAATGGTTAAATTATTTTTTAAACATTAACATTACACAAAAAATTAAGACTAAGTGGTAATATTATCTCCCTGTTTCCAAATTTCTACCAAAGGTTCCTTGATAAATCTACCTGAGCTTCCATAATACTAATATTTTCTGTATTTCCTCATGCAATTTCTAAGTGTTCCTTGATAATTACATTAAGTATATGAATGCTGAGGTTTGGTCATCAAAATTTATGCAAACACTGGAAACACTAAAAATGCTTCACATACCAGTAAACAGATGTGATGATTCCAAGGAAACTTTTTCGAGACATATGGGCCCAGAGGTGATGTTGTGGACTTGAGCCTCAAGGTAAACTTCATCAGACTGGAAAAACCAACAAGAACTACGTCTTAGGAGTGATAGTTATTTGCTTCACAACATACCAAAAATCATGACACACTGAGTAATGACAAAGAACTTGACAATTCTTCTTCGATTTTCAAATTAAATATTCAATAGAGATTTTAAACCAGCCTAAATGTCTAAAATTGGTAGACTCACTTTTTTTAAGAGTTGGGATATTCATGCCCACAATAAAACTTTCAAGTTTTCTACTGGCAATAGCAAAACTACCTATTTACAATTACTGCTATCCCATAGGCTATATACGAGACTCATATATATATATACTGTTGACTGGCCAAAATATCTACTACAACACTAATTATAACCGGTTATTATACTAGGTAATAATGAAATTATATCTCAACTTTAAATCCAAGTACATATACAGGTAGATGCACATGTGATTATAACTAAATTTTCTCAAGCAAATATTTAAAGAGTAACTAATTTAAATATATAAATAGTAATACAATATGTACCTAAAATTCTTATTTCAATTTATCCTTTTATAACTTGTATATTTTGAAATTTTTAAATGACTTTAATACATTTCACCCAATTTGGAGATAGTGCATCCCTCTTTCTTCAAACTTCATTGTGGAAATGCAGTTCTCTTTCAATCACAGCAAATAAACACTGGAAGAATCTCCAGTTTCTATGAGTAAATACTTTTTCATCTACTTTTGCAAGGTAGAATTTTCATGAGCAATGAAAATTCTGGGGTGACATTGCCAGAAGAGTTTTTATGTACAGTATTCAGGGCACATATAATTTGTGAATTCATCATTGAAACTGATGTTAATCAACCATCTTTTAACAGTCACATTGTGTACAAGAAGTAATACAATTTATGCAGGTCTCTTTAATATTATTAATAAGATTGATGTCTTTCAAACTATAATTGTTTTCCCAACCATTTCATCCAAAAGATAACAAACGACATATTCATATAATAACCCCAATTTAAAATGGGGACTTTTGTCTAATTAATTCTTTTATTTAAAAACAATGAAAAATGAGTCATTAGTGGTACCTAACCACAATGATTAGAGGCCACTACTGCTTGATGATTAGCAATTCTCTATCACTCATTACAATTAAGATTTTACAAATAAACTGAGAGTAGCATTACTGAAGTATCAAAGAAAGCAAATTTTTACCGAATGGTGACAGAACAATAATGGGAAATACTTGCATTGGATATCACTGCACTTTGCTTGTTTCAGAATTTACTCAAATATAATCATTGTAACAAACTTTGCAAAAGAAAATAAAATCTAAAAAAGATTATCTACTTAATATTATTTCTAGCCTTCTGGCAATGCCACAATTGATATGAAGTAATTTCTATGAATGTACCTTTGATAATATTTACAAACAGTTTGAGAGAATTTATTTGGTATGTACTTATTTTGACATATTCACTTATAAAAATATATATTTGATGGCTTTAAACAGAAACATATTTATATTAATATTTCAATTACAAGCCATTATAAGAGCCTGTCATAAGCAATAATGTATCATAATTGGTATCAGCAATGATTAAACATTAATAAAAGCATAATAAGGGGCTAGCAAGAGGGTGTTTGCAGAATAACATGCCCAAGGCTAAAAAACATGAGCGGAATTAAATTTTCTTGGAGAGAAATATACAAGCAACAGAAAACTTCTTTCTGAAAAAGACTGCAATCGAGGGGATATTAAAGGGGCAACTAGAAAAACACTAAACTCTGGCAACTACTAAAAATTAGACAAACTATAAACTAAGGATATATGAACATATAAGATAAAACTATTACAAAAAATTAAACTTACCAAAAGACTCCTTTATAAAATTATCACTATCAATTATTTGATGAACCTTTTTTTGGGGGACAATATTTCAGACTGTTAATTTTTACAATAACCAATATAAGTAAATACATAACAAAAAGGTTGGATCAGAAGCATAAGTAGATATATCGTAAACCCTAAGAAAATCATTTAAAAATTTGTGACACAGAAATTTGTAATTTTACAAATTCCAAAATACATAATTGGCTACTATGAGACATGTGTGCATATAAACATAATTTGAGACATCAAGTTAAGACCAAGTTTAGTTAAAAACAGAAAATACAGTCCAAAGGCATACGACATTCTAGGCCCCTAAGGTAAATTATACCTAGATTTTGAAGGTATATGATATCGCATTAAATCAAACTTAGAGATAACATAAATGTGTAGTATATGCAATGTTGTCTTTAAAATCTAGCTTTTGTAAAGGTATAGTTAAAAAATATGATGTAGGTGAAGGCAATACTCTCTTTCTCATCCATTTGCCCTAACACTGAAAATTTAGCAAGCAATAGATAACAATCTAAAAGAACAATGATGCTATAATCAACCAATTAGGTACAAAGAAAATCTGCATGATTATTAAAAAGTAGCTATGAAATTTCAGATTCACATAATTACTACATAAAACACTGAAATGGATACCCCAGAAGGTATGCAACTCATTGTTATATTACACATGAAAAATGGTATCAAACATGCAATTTTACTTGCAACACCGAGTAAATAATTAGTCCACCATGACAAGAGTAGGTGAAACAATTATGGCTAAATTAAAGAGGAGATTATTGAGTGGATTGGATACACTAACAAATTAATGCATATACTTCTTTAATTGCCCTAACATTCCCAACAAATATCCTTTCAGTGCCTTGTATAGTCTGCATCAATGAGAGCCAAGTTTGGATCTCATTTGCCCAAACCAAATAATGTTGATGTATTTGATATCATCAAATAAAGATCCATGTGTCGATATTCAATTTTACCTAAATTAACTGAGATGAGGATGTACCGCAACAGCTGGAATAAAATTCCATTTCAATTCCTTTATTCCACAAATGATTCTTTTCCACATTTTTAAATATATTTCATTTCTATGGGGAACTATTTACCTCATTATGCTGCCTAATTAGGCGAGTTAGGTTTATTGGATTGACTTAATTACAAAATTGACACCTTAGGTCAAGTACTTTCCGGATTCACATTTTAAAAAGTTGTAACAAATACAGTACTGAACGGAGTTCTATTAGACAGTGACAAACAACCACACATGCAATTTTGCACTACATGTAAATCACAAGGCTTAATCAATTTGATATTTATTCATGCTAAAACATCCACACCTGTCATTTAAAAGAATACAAATACAATACATGGATTGACAGGTTCATAAACTGATAATAGATTAAAAAAATATGTATTATATATTATTGTATATTATCAGTTTATAAACCAGAATATATATCCTAGCCGTCGAAACGTAAATATCTACTGTAAGTGTCCTTCTTTTATGTTTCTGCGTGCGTAATATTTATTATCTTAGTGTTTGTGTGTTTGTGCGTCGCCGGAGAGCGTCATTTTCAAGATTATACATACACACACACACATATATATATATATATATATATACACACACACATACATATATATTTTTTTTCTGTGTTTGTGTCGATTAGTCCATTTAAGGTCATTTGCACCATTAGAGATGGGTGGGAAAGGAAGGGTAGAGAGAAAGGCTAGGCTATTGCCAGCGTCGGCAATAGCCTGCTCTTGTCGAAAGGCACCAAGGGGTCCCAGGTTTAATGTTCCATCTGATGGACGTCATACTCACTTAAAGTGCTCTCCACAAAGCACCTCAAGTAGGGATTGGGATCGGGATACCACAGAAAAATATTTGTCTCCAGGATTTGAACCAGGGCCTTCATGGTGGGAAGCCTGTACATTAGCCTCCGCACCATCCCAATCCCCCGAAATAGGTTGATTATGATGAACACCTGCTTTTAACACCACAGTAGATATGGGTAAACATAAAAAATACAAGAAGAGCCAGGGATATATCAGCTTACACTGTATTATGGCTAGGTATAGATTTAGGAATAGTGAGATTAATTCAAATATGTATTTTCCTGGGAGCAGATTCAGATTTCAAATACAATTTATTGCTTATTGTGTAATTTTAAATACATGAGAATGTGGAAGGGGAAGTATATAGGAAAACTATTAATTGAAGACTTCACTGGGGTAAAAAGGAAGGACTATCAGGAGGTGATTGATAAAATACTGATCGAGGAAATGAGAAAGGGTAGAGTAGATGAAAATTGTGACAAAGAAAATCAAGGAATGAGGAGCACAACAAATTAAACAATAGGAACAATAAATAAAAAAGTTTAGAAAACTGTAGTTTACAGAAGATATGATTATGGAGATGGATAAACAAAGAAACTGGAAGAATGCGAACACAAAATTGTAGAGAGAGAAAAGTACAAAGAGCTATAAAACTGAGTAGAGAAACTAATAGAATAAAGAAAACATTGTGGAGTGAACTGTGTGACAATATGCAGAATTTACTGACACAGGGCAAAACAGGCACACAATACAAAAAGATGAAGAAACTGTCAGGATGTAAGGGAACACAGTGTCAACAATGATAGCTTTGGACCATGAATACTTGGCAATGAGAAAAGATGTTTAAAGAAATGAAATCAGAGAAGGCTGTGGAAATAGATAACATTCATACAGAATTACTCAAAAATTTTTTTAAAGTAAGGAAGTAGGAGCTGTTATGGGCTCATTTGTGGTATTTATTAGGGATATATTTGACCAGAACTTTGTTAGGACAACATTGATACCACATCTAAATTGGGAAAAGCAGCAGTAAGCCAGGACTATATAAATATAAGTTCAAGACTATATGAATATAATAGGTTTTCTTAAGCACTTACCTACCCACAATTTCAGTTCTTTAATTTTGTTTGTGTGATTGACGGGTCCCTGCCATAGGAGGAATCCTTGTAAACCCTGAATGAGTGAGTGCATGCGTTTCACAAAGGTCGGATACACCTGAGTGATTGAGTTTTTACCAAAGTCCCTTATTTTCCATTTAGTTATTTCTGTGTGATTGGCGGGTCCCTGGCCTAGGAGTAATCCTGGTAAACCCTGAGTGGGTGAGTGAGTGCGTTTCACAAAGGTCCGATACACCTGAGTGATTGCGTTTTTACCGAAGTCCCTTATTTTCCGGTTAGTTATTTCTGTGTGATTGGTGGGTCCCTGGCCTAGGAGGAATCCTGGTAAACCCTGAACATGTGAGTATTTGTGAACCACAAAGGTCCTTGTTTTCGAGCACACCTGAGTGATTGAGTGACTGTGTATTCACATAAGTTGTTTTTGCTTCTTTACATCCTTTTATAATTTTCATTATTTGTGTGATTGACGGGTCACTGACATAGGAGGGATCCTTGCAAACCCTGAGTGTGTGTGTGAATGTGATTCACGAGAGTGACAGTTATTTCGTAACACACTCTAGTGATCGAGTGGTTGTAAGTTTGTTTTATTAATTTTTATTTATTTTATTATTATTATTATTATTATTTATTATATTATTATTTGTTTTGATATTTGTGTCTGTGTGTGTGGTGTTTTATTTATTAATATTATTACCAAGTGCCATTCAAGTTTACGGTCCCGGTATATTTTTTTGTTTACATATGAATATAAGTTTGATTTTACAAGCAGCAAAGGTAACACTTAGGAACATGAACAGAAGGAGCAAATGTTACTTTGAAAATTTGCATACGTAAATATTAGTTTGGGTTTCGAAAAAGGAGGAGGAATACATGATGCCATCGCAAAAATAAAGTCACAATTAGACAGGAGCATACAGTGTAATCAGAATATATTTCTATTGTAAAGACAAAACAAAATGGGAAAAATTAATGAACATTTTGCCAAAAATGGGAGTAGACTGGAGAAGCAAATAACTTATTTGGAACCTGTAGAAAAAGAAAAGAAAAATCTACCCTATGTTGGTAGTCTACTGAATATGACCCTTATAATGTTCATCCCCTCACTGTTTCTCCCATTTTTGATCTATCTCTGTAAAAGAAAACTTTTTTGCAGGAAGAGACGGCCACTTTTCCGAACATACTTAGTCAAATCCACATTTCTCTTTGAGTAAAAAAGCAACTGAGATCAAACGTAGAGATGGAGAAACAAACATTCAATACTGTATACAATTATGGCACACTTATTAAAACTTTTTGTGTTACATGAAGGAGATGATTGAAGTGGTACAGAGAACTCATGCAGGAATAGAAATATACAGAGATAGATAAAATTATAAGTTTGCTCACTTATGTAATTTCAAAGTAAATAATTTTGCACATTTCTTAAACAAGAGAATAAAATATAACTTACAAAAAACAGGGAGACAGCTCTGAAAGTATGCAATGCTCTAAAATAAAAATAACACTAGCAAATGGAGTGCCATCTGAAATTAAATTTTAAGGTTTCGCATTGTCTTAATTTTAACGATTCCAGGACATATAAACATTATTTGAAATGAGTCTTGATGAATTTTTTAACCATTCGCCCAGAACCAATCCCACATGCAACAGGGTAGTCAGATATCCATCCAGCACTAAGTGATATAATCGAATACCATGCAGGGTCTAACGAAACCCAGACACAGCCCTGGAGGGTGAGGACTTAATGCCTAATACTGGGAGAAATGTTTTATTGATATAAATAGATTAACAACTACAGGAATCCCAGAAATCTTAATCTGACAAGTAGAAGATACTTTTGGATGCAGATGGTGCTAAGTGATTGAAGAAGAGTCACCATAGACCCACGGTTTCTATTTGGGGATATTTTTGATTGAACAGCATTTGACCTTCATAGATTACAAAATGTCAGCAGTTAAACAGACATTTTACATGGTGGAAGTATTATTTTGTCATGCCATGTAGAAGTAGCATGATTTTGAACAGCAGATGTGTTTTTGACTTAGGTTTCTAATTGAAGTTAACCACATATGTATTAGCAAAGGAATTCAGCATTCTTCAACCAGCTTATTCCCTTTACTTGCTATGGAAAAAGTAGTACATAAAAAAGTGACTGTGACTATTCCCAAATCCACAATACATGGGTCAATTTCTCCCGAGTAATTTTCTCCTTTTGAGTAAATTCTTACGCATCCATATTTTAGCTCTTTTAATATTTAAAAAATAATTTTGCACTGTTATTTTATAAGTAGTAGCCTAGTACACTAAGTTTTCAATGAACCGAGGCACTACAAACAACTGTGCTTCTAATCCTTGACTAACATGGCACAACATATCCTTAATCCTGATGTTATGAATTACAACAACTCATATATTGGAAAAACAAAATAAATATGCTTTTGCTGTACATAATAACATTTTACTTGTAAAAAGGGAAACAATTTTATGTGACATGTCATTTATGAATTCTACTATGGTCAACATATAAATGTATATGTATTTTGGCATAATTGCTTAAAATTACAATTTATATTCATTTGCATTATATGTAATTAAAGTTTACAGAGATATTTTTTATCTCATTTCTTCAATGTCTGCAACAACTTTTCAAGTTGTATGCGGTTCTTGATTTGAGGTCTTCCAAAGGCCTAAAGGCCTTTAGGCCTTTCTTTTTAGGTCAAAATGTGCCCACAACTGAAGAACTTATGATTATTAAAACCTTCCTTACTGAATGAATAGTAAGTTTTAGGGATTGTACATTACGTTACCATCTTCTTAATGGAATGTTTCTCCTACTGCATTGACTGTGTTTTCAAATTATGGCAAAGCCTAGGTCAATGCAATCCCAAATATCTGTTATCCACTATTAAATACTAAGAAAACCTTTACATTCTTCCTCGTTAAGCTTGAAGTTGAACAAAAGGCAGGAGTCCTCTGGACTTTTCAAGGATAAGAATAAAACAAAGGCTAAAAGAAGAGCAACAGGGCACTTATCTATTAATATAAAATGGCATTTTAAGCCACATCAAAGAATATCTCAACCAGTTTTCTTGGCATTTGAAAAGTAATATACTGAGTATAAACACTGAAAAATCATGTTGAAGCAATGTCTCTTTATTCTTGTTGAAAAATTCAACAAGAATAAAGAGAGATGGTTACAACAATGATGTTTTTTCTTTCTACCAGTTTAGCTTTTACTCCAATTCATCCTTGGGTACATTGTTATTTTTACAGATTCATATCCATTACATACAACACAGATTAAACATTTGTAAAATAAATCAACCATTATTAATTTAAAAGTCCTGCAGTGCTGACAATGCTCTGAAAGAGAGACATTTTAACCTTATCTAATAATGAAAAAAATATTACTTTAAATGCATTATATTTAAAACCGTAACATTTATAGATATTGGCAGAATACATAGTATTGTTCATTTACATATAACTGAGGTTATAAAGCAAAATTAAAGTTTTAGTAAAATTAAAACTTTTGCAAATAACTGAATGAAATAATACAATTTCATTGGTGGAACTATAATTAAAATGAAATTCCAGGAACATAGCCAAAAATTTGAGGAACCAGGTTGGTAAATATATATCATAAAAAATTAATTTCAGTTAAGTGTCATAATACATATCAGGGTTATTCAAAAATATAAAATGTTGACTAACTTAGTTTGACCTAACTAAGAGAATCAACATATGGATAGAAACTATAAATTACATAGTTAAGAAGTCATTTCCACTAGAAGAAACTATCTATAAAATGATCTTGGTTATCCATCACCATAGGCAGAGCTTGAAAAGAGTATCAATCAACTCACCAGTGATAAGCGAAAAATTTTAGTTGATCAGAAAAAATTTAGTGTTCATGGACAATTATATATTACATGAGCAAGAAAATAAATACTCAAGTGATAGAAATATGATCAAGTTGACAGCCAGTACAAAATTCAAGCCCTGCCCAGAGATATACTCTACTTAACTGTTACTTCAATTACCTTTTGGAGTAGATGATATTTTTTGAGTGACATTTAATGTGACAATAACATATTAAATTATTTTATTCTAATGCAAATAGTAGTAGCCAGAGACAATATAAGTCTTCATCGTATATCCGTTTTCATGCAATTTTCACTGAAATTCATTTGTTACATCCTATTTTGAATATCAAACTTAATCTAACATAAATTAATGCCCATGTATTATATGGCATATGGCTCTGCAAACAAACCCACTTTTTCAAGACTTCACACACACACAGGGAACTTGGGCAAACTTACAATGAAGTCCTGCCATGCAGCATGCACGCCAGCATCAATGTTCATGCAGTGAAGAAGAAAGTGGGGGCCAAGGGAAAAGGAGAGGGGAAAGAGAGAGAGAGAGAGAGAGAAAGAGAGACAAAAGAGTGAGATATAAAATTTAGCAATTCAACACCAACTGAATGCTCAACAAACACCAGCATCAACTGTAAAGTCAGAGAATATTATTCCATGTTAACTTCCTCCCACCAGCTTAGTGTACATATTTTTCTAAAGAGCAACTTTCAAAGTATTAATAAAAACCACAATCCATTATGTCAACAGATGCCTACACAAAATCCATCCATGCTAATGTGGTCATTTACAAAAAGTCTTACAACTTACTTGAGCACTGTCAATTGTAACCCATTGGATTTCTTTTGACAATGCATTCATGTTGATGAGTACTTATGAGAAAGCACTGCACGTATAATTTTACATCCATATTTTAGATATTACCCAATTAGTCAAAAATGCATAATATCATGTATTAATACATAATATAATCATAAATGCACCAAAGATATTTCATCAATATTGGGTGCACAAATATATTTATATACAATTCTCTTAATTTAAAAAACAATAAAAAATATCAACTGTTGATTGTCAGTAAAATTCCAACTACTCCATTAACCCTCTGATCACCATTCCACAAATGGAAGCTGTGACCCCCTAAATTGACTCTTCAAGCTCATGGCAGTTTACAAATGATAGAAGTTAGATGGGATAAAAATTTACAGGGTGAATGGAAGCATCATAAAAACCAGTACAGAACAATAGTATGAACATGACTAATTTAGTATGGTTAATAGTAATATTAGTAGCTTCATCACTTTATTTACTGCATCCCTCATTGTCAATTTTTGCCCTTTAAATAACATAGCACTGTAGCATCATTAACAGTGGGCCAGTGTATTTATTACAACTTCCTTTAGAAACACAATTTGATAGGTTCTGCTGGTAGTTATATTTGAGAGAAAATACAGTTAACTTTGTTAAAAAAAGGAAATGTGCCAATCTTAAGCAGCTAGATTGAGATTACAATAAGCATATCTAAAAACAATATTAACTTCTTGTTTTCGTGGGCATATCACCTGTAAAAGGATTAACATTCAAACTTAATTCTACTTTTTTGTGAATCAATTAACATCCTATGAATCCAATTTTCTATCAATAAAAAAATTACAATTAAATTTAAAAATTACAAAGCAGAAACATACTGCAGAATATTGTCAATAATATGCACCCTTATTGACCAACAAAAGGTTTTTTAAGGTTTTGAAAAATCTAATGCATAAGTACATTTTATTCAAGGTGGGTACCAGATAAATTGGATCCTGCATACCTCACATGCCTGTGTTCCATTTTTCTTTAATTGCACCTCTCCAGTAATGGCACTGACCCAAAAAACCATTAAAAATTGCACACAGTAAAAACTCTTGACATGCAGAAGAATACAAACTAAGTTAAAATAAATGAATGACCCTTTTTATTTTGTTATTGTCTCCGCAAATCTCACACAAATGGCCAAAAAAATAAATTAAAACCAAAATTTTTGGTAATTTAATCAACTTATTTAAGCACTATAGAAAACTCATTTCTATTCCAAGTGGATTCCACATTGGAATGGATTAGGAAAATTTTAAAAGCCTAATTATGTATACTTAAGGGTCAAGGCTGAATAAAATCCACCTGAGATGGGGGTTTTCAGCATTAAGGTTAAGTACTTCATTTTAAACTGACTAACTTAGATTGAACAAACAGTTTAGAACATTTCTTAGTTCATCCAATTATAATATAGCATATTCCAGCTATTATATACATTGAAATTCATCAATGATTGTTTTGACTTTCTTAGTACAAATCAAGTGAGGTTACTTTCAATTGTAAATTTATTTTTTTATCCCCATCAATAATACTAACATTTCAAACAGTGAATTATAATTTCAGAGAGTTGATAGATACTTTCAGGATAGGTTCTATCAGCCCTTCCTTGGCTCTCCATAATTTAACTGGCCATTTCCCTGTTATTAATACACACATAAAATAATTAGAGTCATGACAATAAAAAATACTGATTGATTCTATATTGAATGGAAAATTCCTTGGACCTATATCGAGTAATTTAATAATGGATTGGTTTTAATTTTCAATTTTGGAATTTTAACAAATGTTAGATCAAGTAATGATCTGTGATCAATTATTCATTAGTGTAAATGAAACTGGTTCTCAGTAATTTTTAAAAAGATATTTTTTAATTATATGCAAGAAATGCTATAAGTGGATTATGAGCTCTTATGCTGAGATGACTTATTAATTGTTCTCATCATCCTAAGTTTAGTGACTAATATAAGACAAGAAGTAGCTTCAGTTAGCGGCAGTTGATTTATGACCTGCAATGAAGTAATATCAACCAGAAGAATATTTCCAATGGAAAAAATGGTATGAATGCAAATTCAAGTAGGGCAATATCACTCAATTCCCTCCTCTCTCTTTCAAGAGTCTACTACAGAACTTTTTGATCCATAAATATCAGAATGAAGGAGAATTCTTTCATATCAAACTTCAATCTTCCAATGGGGGGGGGGGGGGGAGATTTTTGTTTATCTTGAAATATGAATATTTATGCCGTTTCACCCAGTTCCTACTGATCAAAAAGTTCCATAGTGTCCTACTCTCACAAAGTTAAGTAATTTAAAATTAATTTTGACAAGGGACTAAATGGCTGCTTGTGTGTGGCTTTTACAGAAAAACACTACAGTGACTTGTGACTAATGCAGTGGGAAAACTCCATAAGCTACATTAATGTAAAACTATTTCTATGTGTGAAGTAATTTTTATTATATATATATATATATATATATATATATATATACAGGTATACATGCCACCGAGCAACCACAAGGAGGAAGAAGTCGATAGGATGTACGATGAGTTGGAGGATATCATCGCGAGTGTTCCTGCAGGGAAACATTTGATTGTGATGGGGGATTGGAATGCGACGGTAGGCGAAGGAAGAGATGGGGGTGAGGTGGGGGACTATGGGTTAGGCACGAGGAATGAACGCGGGGAGAAAGCAATTGAATTCTGCAGGAGACAGGGGTTAGTCATCACCAACACATGGTTTAGACACCACAAAAGGCGTAGGTATACATGGAAAATGCCAGGTGACTCAGAAAGGTATCAGTTAGATTATATTATGGTTAGGCACAGGTTTAGAAACAGTGTGATAAATTCGCACAGTTTCCCAGGAGCGGATGCGGACTCTGATCACAATTTAGTTGTTATGAAATGTAACGTTCGTTTCAAGAAGATAAGGCAAGGGCGGCGGGTTAGGAAATGGAATTTAGAAGCATTAAATGGAGTAACGAGGAAGGAGTATCAGCAGGCTGTAGAGAAAATAATGGATGACGGTAAAGAACTGAGTACTATCGAAGAAAAATGGGAATGTATCAAGAAAGGAATATTGGAGGCCGCTAAAGACACTATAGGAACCGTTAACGGGAAAAGGATAAGGAAACCATGGGTAACGGATGAGATGATTGCAAAGATGGATGAGAGGAGAAGATGGAAAAATGTAAACACAGAGTTAGGCAAAATGAAGTACAAAGAGTTAAACAATAAGTTGAGAAGGGCCACAAATAAAGCCAAAGAAGAATGGTGGAAAACGCAATGCGAGGATATGGAAAATCTACAGAAGAAGGGTGAAATTGGTGCTCTGTACAGCAAGGTTAAGTTATTATCGGGAAGTAAGAAGAAAAGATCTGTGCTAACAGTGAAAGATAAGTGGGGTAAGATAATAGTTGAACCAGGAAAAATCCAAGAGAGATGGAAGGAATATATAGAAACACTGTATGGTAAAGAACTTAGGCCGACAAGTTTAGACATAGAAAATGAACATGACGTAGAAGAAGATAGCTTAGGTCCAGGCATACTCGACGATGAAATAGAAAGGGCATTAAAGGAGATGAAAGCAAATAAGGCGGTGGGGGTGGACAACATTCCTGTAGAAATGTTGAAATGGTTAGGAAAAGGTGGGAAGAAGGCCATATATGGACTGATTCGTAGTATCTATGAGGAAGGAATCTGGCCGGAAGATTTTGTGAGATCGGTGTTAGTTCCTATTCCAAAAAAGGCAAAGGCTACGTCATGTGAGGATTACAGAACAATAAGTTTGATATCCCACGCAGCAAAAGTTATTCTCAGGATCATCAACAAAAGGATAGAGAATAAGGCAAATGATTACATAGGGGAGGATCAGTTTGGGTTTAGGAAAGGAAGAGGTACGCGTGACGCCATTGCAGTAATGAGATCACTAATCGAGAGGAATATAGAATACAATCAGGACGTTTTTACCTGTTTTGTAGATTTCGAAAAAGCGTTTGATAGAGTGAATTGGGAAAAATTAATGCGTGTATTACAGAAAATAGGAATGGATTGGAGGGACAGGAGACTGATCCGCAACCTGTACATGTCTCAGACTGCTCAGGTACGAGTGGGGAACGGAGAGTCCGGATGGGCAGTGTTAGGAAGAGGTGTAAGGCAGGGTTGCCCATTGTCACCGGTGCTGTTCAACGTATATGTGGAGGAAATGATTAAAGAGGCATGGGAAGAACTGGAGGTAGGAATGAAAGTCGGAGGGGAATTCGTAAAATCGGTTAGGTTTGCTGATGACCAAGCATTAATTGCTCAGTCAGCCAAGGGGTTGCAAGCATTGCTGAGTGAATTGGAGGTTCAGTGCGATAAATATGGGATGAGAATCAATATTAATAAAACAAAGGTTATGCGATTTTCCAGAAAGAAAAAGGCTAAGCTAAATATTAAAATAGGCGGGGAAAAAATAGAGCAGGTAGAACAGTTTACATATCTCGGAAGTGTTTTGGACCAATACGGTCAAAGTGGTAGGGACGTAAGGAGAAGAATTGCGCTAGGCAAGGAGGCTTTCTCAAGGAGGAGGGAGTTGATGACGGGGACGTTGAGTAGAGATGTTAAGACAAGACTCGTAAAAACTCTGATATGGAGCGTAGCTATGTACGGTGCGGAAACGTGGTCACTGAAGCAGGAGGATAGACGTAGATTGGAGGCTTTTGAAATGTGGGTGTGGAGAAGAATGGAGAAGGTGAAATGGACCGAAAGGAAAACAAATGAGGAAGTACTGGAGATGGTGGGTGAGGAGAGGGGTTTGTTGAGAGAAATCCTATGGAGGCAGGAAAAATGGATGAAAGGCGTATTGAGCGGTAGTGGAATGTTGAAGAAGGTAATAGAGGGGAGAATGTTGGGCAAGCGAGGAAAGGGTAGGAACAGGATAGGGATGTTGGATGGGATGAAGGGAGGAAGGAAGTACACTGAGATGAAGAGGGACCTGATGTAGTTTAGGTTGTGGGATTGGGTTTTGTTTTGTTTTGTTTGGAGTTACAAAATATGTATTTGATAGTTGTGTCCATCCAAAAAAAACCTACCTTAACCGGTAGATTACCTAATATTAAACCTATTTGTTCCCTATGAAACACAAATTTTTACAAGCTGTTCTTTAACCACAGAAAATTAAAATAACATTCCATTTGCTTCAAAGAGTATTTGAGGAATAATTCATCTGAATTGAAGAAGCATGTGTGGTAAATTTCAGCATCATTCTTCTTTGTCTTATTGCCATACAAAATGAGCAGAAGAAAATCTAAAGCTTCTATGTATGTTGACGATATATATAAGCTAGATAGTTTAATCATGCAATACATATCACTGTTGCAATAGCAAAAAGAATTTAATCATGTTTCCCTACCCTCTTTACAAAAACCTAGGAAACTTTCATGCTAAGACCTAAAAATAGAACTGAAAACTAATGCCAGATTGGAAAGAATGTAAGTCATGGTCCAAAACAAATTGTCTTAAAAATATTCCATCAACAATTTGAAGTTTCTGGATAAATATTCACTATTGAGAATAAATATGGGCATGGTCAAGTGACCACCTAGAAGTAAGGTATGTTAATGAAAAACATCACAACTGAATCTACAATTTAAGATCTGCTTGACACCACAACAGAAGTAAAGGACAGTCATCATTTAACCAAATACCTTCTTTTTTTTTAATGACCCTATAACTTTGGGTTTTTCCCTGTCTTCCTATGATGCACACCTTTCAAAACTCCGATAACATAAACAGCACACTCTGATCCAAGGCAAGCTAACATGGATTTTCGGGGATTGAAGAAATATATTAAAGAAACCAACTAATAGTGCCACTAAGTATATCTACCAAAAAAGTATATGACATTATTTTATAAAATGTTCCAAAATTATAATATAAAAGAGATATCAAATGATTTTGGTGTATGATGATGACAATTCAAGTATATAATTCAGAGTAACCATAATCTGTGTGACCACTTGTTCTATAGATCCTAATTCCAACCTCTCCTAATTTTAGCAATCAACAAAATCCCCCATCACCAATCCCTTTTTCTTGATTTTCTTTTGGCGTTTTAAAATCTAATTAAGTAATTTTTGTAAATCAAAACATATCGTTTCTTACCTACCGATGTAATCAATTGAGTTCTATTGTAGTTTTGGATTGGGGCCTGCATGTACAATGGACTAAGTCTAAGCATGAATTGGCCTGATAACTAAAATAAATATCACTGTCCCTGGAAAATCACACAAAGATAAGAGGCAGAAACCAAAAAATAATTTGTTAGATGTAAAGATGAAAATTTATAACACAGACAAATTTTAGAAGAAATAAGAAAACAACCTATGTTACACAAGGAAATTTTGAAAAAAAAGACAAAATGTTATTTTTAAGGTATATAAGCAATACACAGGAGGAAACTGATCTGAGAGGATTTAAACAGGTTTTTCACAAGCAGATATCCTCACAATACTGCAAATATTATAGCAAAATGGAGCTTTTGTGAAACTTCTTTATGCAGTCCCAATACAACAAGCAAAAACCCCACACTTTGGGGAATGCAATTCAACTGCTTGCCAGAAGTGCACATTGGTCAGGATCCATCAAAAAATTGGTTTGCTATATAATTAATGGTAACATACATTACCCTCAAAACTTTTGGTGTGTTACAAGATTAATGTCATCAAAGTCATCAATTACTTTCATATGACTGCTGATATCTACCCAAGTTCAATTACTGAAATTGGAAGTGGGTAATATATGTAGCACATACTTGTCCACAGGGTATAAAACTTCGTAACGATACTTAAGCAAGCGCTGCATTTGCATAGGTATTAGTGAAACTGGTTCAGCAGAAAAGAATTAATGAGATTAAATAAGTTTTGATTTTACTTTGTTCCAACTAATACCATCTAAATATGACATTTCTGAGAAAATTGCCTAAAAGCTACACAATAGATGCAATAAAAAGACTATAATATCTAAAGACCACAGTGTTCTAGATTACATTCATATACTGACATAAAAAGCTGCTGGCTTGGCTCAGACTAATGCTGTGAGCAAATTAAATAATATACATGAATCATCTATGATTCCTAACTCAAGAGGAATTAAGCCTTACTTTTATACTAAATTTCTTCATATAGAACAAGAGAGGGGATAAATGAGACAAACTTCCATTGAAAGTGAACCAATTTTTGAAAATCTTCACTAAGACCTCAATAATTCACATTTTGCTTCCTTACCGTTCTGGTCAAAAGATATTCTCTCCTTTTTTATAATTCCATCTAATTTTATTGCATTACATATAGCCTAATCACATACTCTTGCATCCTTAAGATATCACACTAGCTCCCATATATTCATTATAGTATTCAAATACTCAGACTTAGCACATATTATCCATAAAAAGCTGATATACTGCAGAGGTGAAACATAAATTAGAGACAAAAATATATTTTCTGGTGAACAATGTTAATGATAAAGTTTAAGAGTCACCACAAAAATTATACATGTTACATACCAATCTCCAACTCCTCAGCAAGAAAAAACAACTGTTTCTCAGATAGCTAAACCAATTAAGAGATTAATCACCACTGGAATGTTCATAACTTTGTGATGCAATATCAAAAACAATTTCTGTATTTCATGGCATGTAAGACGCACCAATTTGTTCTAAAATTCTGGTTAAAAACGTGTGTTACATGTGCCCAAAATTAACCAACTTGGAATTTGTACAAAACAAAAAAGTATTAAAATAATTAGTTTGTTATTTGATACATTCCCAAATCTGTTTTCATAGAGGGCTGTCTAAAGATATTTGTTTTTGCCAACACTTCAAAATTTTGTAAAAATGTAACACAGGATTATCATTAAATAAATTTGTAGCAAGCATAGCCATTGCCTTATCAAAGCAATGCTTATCAATGTATGATACAACAGTTTCCCATGACCAAATCACATTTAGCTTGCTCTTCAGAACTCAATAGTTTTTGAAGTCTCGTGGCATTTCTGAATGGTAAACAAGCAGGGATTTGATTTTATAATTGCAG
The DNA here is from genome assembly GCA_037158775.1 of Hetaerina titia. Taxonomy (NCBI): domain Eukaryota; kingdom Metazoa; phylum Arthropoda; class Insecta; order Odonata; family Calopterygidae; genus Hetaerina; species Hetaerina titia. The sequence goes on along the minus strand of CM073773.1, from coordinate 70,116,665 downwards.
TTTGCATTGGGATAAAATAGCAGTGTGAGACAGTCTTTCATTGGCTTGTGGCTGCGGAATGCATTTTCCTCTACTAATATATAAATGTAGGTTTGCTTTGGCATCTTTTTCCAAAAGAGATCCATCTCATCACAATTGCAAACCAGTTGTGGCATGTAACCCTCAGAATTTATTAGCTCCTTGAAGTCATTGATGAGAATTGCAGGTATGCACATGCTAGATCAATCCCTTACACATTTCATTCTCGATTTTCAATTATTTTCATTTTCATTTCTAGGATTATTTTTATTCTCCTTTGGCTGTCTTCTTGCACCTTTTTCTTCGGGAACATTTGCAAAACTATGGACAAAAAATCACAAATAATACGTCTGAACACAGGTTTGGAAAAATGCTGGATCACTAGCGACACTAAGATGCTAGCTGAATGAGTGCTAAGCAAAAAGTGAAGCAGCAGGAGTGCAATCATTCCAGGAACCCCACTCTCCTCATCACTCATTATACAACAAGTCACTTGTTAAGCAAGGCATTAAAAAAAATATATTTTTGCTCATTTTGCAAATTACTCACTATGCAAAGTGCTCACTAAGCAAGGTTCCACTGTAGTTCAGATTGTTATTATTAAGTTCATCACAATTATTGGAAGTGAATATTGTGCTGCTTCTGCGACATTGAAACAGGTGGGAGTGAGATACTGAAGGATTTGACCATATTTTATCATAACTCATCATGTGAAAATAGTGTGGAAATAACAGGGAACTATACAGAAGTTGGTGGGGTGTTGTGCAGACCAATAAAACTTTATTCTTGTGTATTCCTTTCTGAAATGAGGAACATCTTATATGCCATCAAATACAGCACACAAAAATGAAGTACATGCATCTCACCAAGACATGTACTGTACCTAATAATGAATGTCCATTTTCTATTTCAATCATTGTTACCTTTATGAATTTTACAAAACTTTGTCATTCCAATCAAAATAAATTGTTATTTTCTCACAACTTAATGAGTAAACAAATTCTTAAAAAGTACAGTGATTAAATATATTATGGAATTCTCGCTGTAATAATTTTGATTACCAAACATTGTGTTGATGCTATGAACAAAAACTAAATCTACATCTACATTCACAATACTCAAACATTAAAAATACCAATCAAATGCTTGCACAAAACTTCAGTAATCAACAAATGCTAAAAACTAACTAAACATCATTAACCATTAATTACGAGTAACGTCTACACAATTCATTTACCTCATCTTTTGTATTGACTTTCTGAAATTTATCACATTAGCTTCACTCTCAAAAGAATTCATGACCAATTAATGAAAAACAATATCATGCAGGCTATTCTCAATTCAGTTGGCATTTTATTTCTGATGAAATTCAAATATTAATCACCTATGTATATCATATATTGTAAACAGTCAGATTATTAATGGAATAAAGGAGTGATGTAGAAATCTTGAGTAATATCATTTTCTATTTAATTTCTTTTAATAATGGTGCACACTGTGGCTCCATAATTTAGCACCAGATGAAACTTAAACTAAGGAACTAAAACATCAATTAAAACAATTATTTCCAAAGGCATGTTTAAAGTTCACCAAAGAATTGTGATTGTTGTCTGATTGGACAGAATAACTTTCATTTATATGGAATAAAAACATTTTTCAGAAGTCGGAGATTAAGGAAAATACATTATTTCCTTGTCTAATGCACTCACAATTCAATAATCAGATGGCACCTAATTAAATATTGAAACTGAGGGGATGATTATTATTATGTAACCCACCCATTAAGGTGCCTCTTATTGATTTCTCCCAACAATCCTCTCTCCTTTTGTCCGCTCCACTCCCCCTATCCTTCTCTACACCCACATTTCAAAAGCCTCCAATCTATGCCTATCATCCTGCTTCAATGACCAGGTTTCTGCACCATACATACATGCTAGTAGTTTTTAGGGGAGATGAGCGACAGTTAAGATCACTTTTGCCAATAGGGATGGATGGAAAAGGAGGAAGGGTGGAGAAAAACCCAACATCTTCATTAGCCTACTCTTAATGAAAGGTGCCAAGTGGTCGGCAGTTTAACGTCCCTTCTGACGGATGGCGTAGTCAAAGTGCTCTCCACAAAGCACCTCAAGTAGGGATTGGGATACCATAGACAAGTATCTGCTGTCTCCAGAATTGAATCCGGGCACTCTCGGTGGGAAGCCAGTATGTTAGCCACTGCACCATCCCGATCCCCACATGCATGTTCTATATCAAAGTTTTAACAACCCTTTTCTTAACATCCTTACACAACATTCCTGTCATGAACTCCCTCCTCCTTTTGAAAGTTTTTTTGCTTTTTGCAATCCTTCTCCTTATGTCTCTAATACTTTGACCAATCTGGTCCAAAACACTTCCAAGATAAGTAAACTGTTCTATCTGATCTAGTTTTTGCCATCCTACATTCACATTTAGCCCATAGAACCATTGCACTCACATATACGTTGGACAACACAGATGATAATTGACACCCATCTCAATCTTTTCCTAACACCGCCCATCCAGTCTCTTCATCCGTTACTTACACTTGAGCTGTATGAAGCATGTACAGGTTGCAGTTAAGTATCCTATCCCTCTACTCTAGCCGTATTTTATGGATTACATTAATTCTACCCAATTTACTCTTTCAAATGCCTTTCTGAAATCTAAGAATTTGACATACACATCCTGACTGCATCCTATGTTCTTCTCTATTAGTGACCTCATCACTGCAATGACATCTCTTATACCCCTCCCCTGCCTCAATCCAAACTGATCATCCCTCAAGTAATCATTTTCCATGCTCTCCATCTGCATGTTGATGATCCTGTATGATGATCCTCCCACTTTAGCCACGTGCAAAATCAGACTTATTGCCCTATAGTCCTTGCATATTGCTGCCTTTTGCTTTTTTGGAATAGGAACTAAGAGTGATCCGATGAAGTCTTTCAGCCAATTTCCTTCCATATAAATACTACAAATTAGTCCATAAAGACTCTTCTTCCATATAAGGAGGCTAAAAGTAGCAGTTAAATCAAGTAAAAGATATTAAATTTGGGAATGGGATCCAATAAGGTAGCATTTATTACATTATTTAAGAGCCAAAGCAAAATCATTGATTTTGCTCAATAAGAACTGATTGGTTTGAGAAAAAAACAGAAAACTTGACTAGTATCAGAAAGTATGTACAAATAGTTTTTTCCTGAAATATTTTTGATACACCAAAATTTTGGGCCATTGATACTTATATTGCGCTTCTTATATTTTCTCTTATGCACATCTTCACCTCATTGAATAGTCAGTTTTCACAAAAAAATGATCTAATTTGGAATTAATTGTTTCATACCTTGGCACTCACTTTTTCCATAACTATTGATATTAATGGCACCTGACTGTTGATGATGAATCACTAAGAAGAATAACTAGGGTACAGGTGTGGCATAAAGATAGATTGATTTAAACAATGACTCCAAAATTCCGTCTTTTTTAAGTGAAAATAAACTGCTAGAGATGCCAAGCCAGTAACTTTTAACCGAATCATCCACTAATGAACATTACAATGCAACAATTTCAAAGAGTAAAAAGTCAAAGAACAAAGAGTATTTGCCTTCAACGCAAATGATTTTTACACTTTTACACTGTTGCATTGTATTTCTTTTAATAATTTTAAAGACAAAAGTATGATGTTTGGAAAAAATAGGGTAGGAATCAGACTAATACATACTACCAAATGTGCAAGTGGCTAGGACTCTAAATGTCACCCCTTAATAGACAGTACACTGCATTTGGAGTTCCCACCTTACAATATCCCCCATTGGACTAGAATATCATGGAAAATCTAGGAACTGAAATCACATCCACGTTATGTGAGATTAAAACTAAACCACATTGGATAATATTTCATTTTAAATATGTGTAAATAATACTCCCTAAGTATTAACTACCAAAGATTGAAACCTAGATGCTCAGAATACAGTCATGGAATAACTTGTCACAATTATGCTAATTGCGAAGTCTAACGACTGCAGGAGTACTTTCAGAGGCAAGAAAGTTCAAAAGCAATGGCAAGAGTACTTAGATCAATTATTATTTTGAGTGGAAACTGGTCAAAGTGATTCAATCACATATAATTTCACAAAAATCAAGATTTGCCATTGAGTCATGAATGCAAATTTGACTAAATATATAACATGAAAATGAGATTCATACCTCATAAAACCAAAGTTTTTACATCAGGGACTAATAAATCATTACCTATTTCAATTACTCGAAGGGAATATGTTAATCCTCACAGTTTATTTACATCCAGTAAGTGCCTTGAAATTATTCATAGTAGTAGTTCTATTGGGAGGCGACTGACAGGTGAGGTCATTTGCACCATTAGGGATGGACAGTGGAGAGAAACCCTGCGTCGGCATTAGCCTGCTCTTAACGAAAGGCACCAAGAGGTCCACAGCTTAACGTCCCATCCGACGGACAGAGTACTCACTCAAAGTTCCCTCCACAATGCACCTTAGAGTGCCAAGTAGGGATCGAGAGACCACAGTAATTATTTATTTTCCAACAAAAATAAGAGAATAGCCCCAGATGATATCCTTTGATTTAAGTCATACATTAACCTGACATGCAAAAACTGATAACTCTGAGACAGTTAAAACTACACAAATCCATTACAACCAAACAAATTGCAATCACCAATAAATGATTTAAACTGCCTGCCATTCTAAAGATTGAAAATGTAATATCCATACTTTGACTAGCAAAGTGACTTTTGGCACTCCTTTCACATCCTGTATATAATGAAACACAATATATGCAACATATAAATGACACATTCTATATGCCACTTCTAAATGAATCCATAGTTTATCTGTTTCAATGCCTAAGTCACAAGACAAATTTGTGTTTTGACTTGGGATTTGCTAGTGTCAGTAATTGTTCAAAGAGAATGTTTTTCTATTTTCATGATCATTCCCTATGAACAATTACTAATTGTCTAGAATATTCATAGTCTGCATCGGTTTCACCAAAAACCAGAAACAAATCCGATAACTAGAATAGTCAGAAAAAGTGCTAAATAAATTTTACTAGTATTCACTAAGATTCTCAATTTGTCACCACTGCCATGAAACTTCAATGAAATTCAAAATAACTTTACAACAAAAGCAGTACATATCAATACCTGTATATCTGATAAATAAAAATATTATGTATGAAAGATAAACATACACCTGAGGAATTAGCAATGATGATTACTGCAACAGTATTCAAAACTCCACCTAATCTAACAATTTTTGTCCCTGAGTTGTTAAAATTAGAGAAATATGGTAATGAACATTATATTTGTCTTACTTTCAAAGAATTATACCCTTTTCTATTAATAATTTACCATAAGCACCCAACAAAATAACTACATAATCATAGCCTCTATTTCAACTCTACATAGTTCTGAATTCCTCGTCAACAATTTATACTATGCATCTTAAAATAATTCTAATAAAATTAAGCAATACCTGAGCAGAGGAGTAGGTTAATTTGTATGCTGAATCAAATTAAAACATATGCTAAGACAAACATCAAAATTAATTAATTTATTCTTTTGATAAATGAAGAATTGTCATACATTGTAACTAGTTTTCACATTTTGAACAATTATTCAAGAAAGTAGCAATTTTTTAATGAAAATGATAGTAATTAAATAAAGCTAAATAAAAAAGAAAAGACTTACCTCAGCATTATAAAATTTTGTTTTGACATCAAGTGGTTTGAGCACCTGAAATTTGTAAAACTTGCGAAACGACAGTCTTCCAAGTCCTGCAGCAGTGTAGGCAACCTCACAAACAAGTCTAAAAAAATGATCAATACGAACGAAAACAGAATTTATAGTAAAACATTAACACACAATTATTAAACATGCTTTTATTTTACAGAAAACCAACTAACTATTAGAAGTTGATTAAAACAATAGAAATTAGGAGAACAAATTCAAATATATATTTGGCTCACCAATTACCCTTAAATATTCTTATCTAATTTGCATAAATAATAAAGTGTAACATACTGCGTTCAAATGATAAAAAGAGTAGAGAGCATAAAATTAACTAAATATGAATAACATCATTAAATATTGAAAAACCATTTTCATTCTATCATAGCCTAAAACATATTTATCACTGAAGCAGGTTTAAAAGAAAAGACATTATCAGGTGTAACAAAATACTTGAGCTTTGACATCTTTAAGCCCTGGAAAGTATTTTTTCAATAGGTAAGATATTCAAGGTATTTTTTTTTTAAGATACATACGATAAACACAGTAATCAACCTTAAGATCAGTTTGGTAGTTGATGGTAGAGTTTACCCAGAACTAAGCCTGCCAGCATGTGAAATTCATAGATCATGGTAGGTGGGCCAGTTCCTTTCCCTGTGCCGACTATGGTTTCCCAGGAAGACCTGGTACCCGAAAAATTACAAGATTGGGTGGAGCTGAGGGTGCCCAGAGAGGCTTACCCAGGAATCGAACCCAGGCCCTCCAGTCAGTAGTCCAATGCTCTACCACAACCCCTCATACATATATGAAACTCACACATATTCCAAATTTTCAATCACCAAATCACTTTCCTCTGGGGAAAGAAGGAAATGAGGAGAAGGTTTCAAGAGGAGAGGACAACGATTCTGGATGGAAGGGGAGGGTAGGGAAAGGTTTGGGAGGGGAAGAGAGACAATTATTGAAAAGGTACACACTAGTTGCTCGGCGACAGAAATTATTCAATTCTTTTGTTACCTGAGATCGACAGTAAATGTTGTTGCAGAGAATGAGTTCGAAAAGTCTGACAACAGTTTTGCAACACCAGCAAGGAAACTCACTCAAGGGAGCATATTGTCAGGATGTCTGACACCATCCAATGGACTTAAGAACTCATTTTTGAGGATCACGGGTAATCAATCCGAAAATTGTTGTTGGTTGGTGGTGCGAGTGAAAAGACTATGCAATGATCTGTCGAGGACCTCCATTACAAGTCTTGCACCATTAAAATGAAACAGATGCTTTCTGTAGCTGCCAAAGAAAAGTGAATTGAGCATTGCAACCTACTTTTGCGTTCCTTAAAAAACAATGCAGCAGGAAATATCAGATTATTTTCTGATAAAAAAATTTCTACTGTGGATGCTAAAACCAATGATAGGAACTGGTTTGCCCAGAATCCCATGTTTCCAGAATGAAATTTCCAGCAAATGTTCACATGTTAGGTGTTGTGTCCAGTGAGGGTGATGTCATGCCACCACATTTCTTTGACAAAGGGGAAAATATCAACAAAGTTCATTGGCATGTTCTGACAAATGTAGTGAAGTCGTGGATGGAAACTGTGTCACCTGGAAGGCTGTATGTATTCCAGCAGGACAGGCCACCAATCCATAGGAGCCATTTGGTGCAAAATTGATTGTCGGACACCGTTGTTGCTTTGATCCAAAGAATTTTGGCCTACCAATAGCCCACATTTAAATTTGTTGCACTACTATGTGTAGAGCATAGTCAAAAGGGTCACCAACTCGTCCAGATATCCAAAAGTTGCATCACTGAGAGCCATTATTGAAATGGCATTCGCCAATATAGACTGTGTTGTGTTAAAACAGGCCTGCAAACATTTCAGACCAAGAATGGAGGCTGTCATTCAAGCAAGTGGGGAATGCATTGAATAAATTTGTTGTTTATGATCATAAAAAAAATTTTGTAAACATTTTCATTTCTGTAATGAAAATTTTTTTGGCAAAATTGTTTAATTTATCTGGATTTTTGCATAGCACCCTTTGTATGGTTTCAATGTCTTTAGTATTGTACAACAGGATGTCATTCACATTCTAGGTACTTATTCCTAACACTTTACTGATTTTCCAGAAAAAATGTCATTTTTGCAACTTTTCTGTTGAATGTTAGAAATCTAATTAGCTACGTATAGTTAAACATCCCTCATTACAGCTCATGCCATTGTTATGGAAGATTAAATGTTAAAAAAGATTCAGATGGATGTATTTGTAACTATCATGATGAACAATCAGACAACGTCCCAAATGATGTTCACCACATTGTTTACACTTCTGAAAAAAGTGAAATGATACTATAAAAGTAAAAATAGTGAGTTCATGTGTTGTAAAAAAGTGAAAAGATAAAGGAATTGGCTGAATTTGGAAAGAGTGCAAAATGCTATTTCAATATGGAAAATCACTATACTAGATGGAAAGTCCTGCTGTGTGTAGAGTGTATGCATGAATTTTTTGGACCTAAGTGATGGCTTTAAAATTCAAAATTTTCCAATATTCTCACTGATATAGAAATAACTTTTTATTTCATCTAAGTAAACTGTTACAAAGCCATCAAAAAATTATTTTTTAAGTTAACAATACAAATCAGTCAAGGTCATTTTAGCGAAATACTTACATGTGATCTCCAAGCTCTTTCACTTCATGGTGAATTACTTGATCCACAGTATCTTCTGGTTGAAGTTCTGCTGTGTTCCCTGATGCATTTTCTGCTTGATGGGCAGATAATTGAATATTCTGTGAGCTTGTCTGTAAATCAGCCTGAAAATTGCATGTGATTTCTGAGTTTTGAAAAAAAATTCAATGAATTCAGGTTGATGAGACTGCTAAAGAAAACTATAATCACAATTAAGTTGTAATTACATTTATGACATGCTTAATATTTAACATCAATGATATATCACCAATGCTGGTTAACATATGTTAATTGCTAGTGAGTATTCATGACCATAGTTAATATTTATCATTTATGGTTATCGGTGAGAAAGAAAGAGCATTAAGGGAATTGCAATCAAAAAAGGCGATGAGGCTTAAATCACCACAAAACTACTCAAGGATCTTGAAATAAAATAGTTTACTTTGTAATTCCACACACTTTATTTAAAAAACACGACCAAGATTTCGACGTTGACCGTCATCATCAAGTGGTCCTCCTAGAAGCAAACTAGGTTTATATACCTTCTGATCAAGAGAGGGGGGGTTGGTCAGAGAGGGTGGGCAGAGGAGTAAAAAGGTTACAATGTAGCTGGGAAGAAAAGAGAATTATATCTTTTGCTGTCAATCGTTGACTTGGAAGAGTGGTAGGTCTAGGAGTGGGGAATGGGAGGGATACAAAATTTCATTTTCCTAAGGCACAAACCACTGTAAAAAGCACATTTAATTTTTTCTTTAGGTAAACTTTTTATACTTTTTGAGAAATGGTTCCTAGATAGAGTATTCTTCCCCATTTGGCAGCAGGATCTTTTAAATGTTCGGGGTTGTAAATTTGACTTAAGGCTATTTTTGTAAGTTTCTTCCGGTTAAGGTTATTAATTATATCTTATGAATAGCCATTGTTTACTGCCCTCATTTTAATTACATTAAGTTCCTTTTTTAAATTGAATTTTGACAAAGGGATAGCAGTTAAATGATGGATCATTGCATGAAATGCCGAAAGCTTTTGGGCAAAGCAATGCCTTGAAGGGGAATTAATTAATTGGTCCATATACATTTCCTTCCTAAAAACGGAGTACTGTAACCAATCTTTGTCTTTACAAATGGATAGGTCGAGGAAATTCAGAGAACCTTTTTCCTCTTTTTCACGCGTGAATAGAGGAGTGTAGTGTACATTAGAATTGACAGAATTTAAATGTGCTAGAAACTGATCTAGTTGCCTATCGGAACCTGTCCACACACAGAAGACATCATCCATATTGTAACCTTTTCACCCCTCCACCCTCCTTCCCTGACCAACCTCCCCCTCTGCCTTGATCAGAAGGTATATAAACCAAATGTGCTTCTAGGAGGACCACCTGATGATGACATTCAACGTCAAAACCTGGGTTGTGTTTTTTAAATGTGTGTGGAATTACAAAGTAAACTATTACATTTCAATATGTTATGCAAATTCTATAAAGTTATGCCTGAGACAAAAAATTTTACTCGAGGATCTATGAAAATGTAAGTAAAGAGCTTTTATGGGTTGATTCATAACATTTATAAGGGAAGTCTTTGGCCAGAAGAGTTTCCATTTCAAAAAGGGGAAATGCAGTGATATCTGAGGCCTATAGAACATAAGTTTGATTTTGCATGCAGCTAAGATGGTGCTTAGGTTTATCTATACAGGGTAGGATAGGAGGGCTAATGATTACTTAGTGGATGATCAATTTCCGGTTCAGGAAGGGGAGAGGCATACATGATGACATAGCAGTAATGAAGCCAATAATAAATAGGAACATGGAATATAACCAAGATCAATTATTTTGCAACTTTTGAAGTGTTCATAATATTATATTGGGTACAACTAATGTATGCATTATAGAAAATAGAAGTAGATTGGAGGGATAGGTGACTATTCCTCAATCTGTACACATGTCAGACTGCTCAGCTGTATGTAAGAATGGATAATTGGAAAAAGCAGAGCTAGGAAGAGATTATCACCCATACTTTTCAACATACACTTGTATGGGGAGGATTTGGAAAAAGAGGCATGGATAGAACTGAAGAAAGGAATGGAAGGTGGACAATTCATACAATTGGTTATGTTTGCCAAATATCAAGTTGCAGCTAGCCAATCAGACAAGGGGTTACTATCATTGCTGGGTGTTTTAGAAAATAAGCATGAAAGGTGCAGGGAAAAGATCAAGTAAACTAAATAAAGGTTATGAAATTTCTGAGAAGGCAAAAGATAAGTAAAACATTAATTCAAAGGAAAAATAGAGCAGGTAGAACAGTTCACCAAACTTGGAAGAGTTGCGAACAAAGATGGTCAATGTTGTAGAGACATGAGAAGAGGAATTGCATTGGGTAAAGAAACTTTCACAAGGACCAGGGAGTTAATGACAGGGATGCTGAATTAGACTGAAAAAAAATTAAGTGAAAACTGATATGGAGTGTGATTTTGTAAATGAGTGGAAACATATTATTCCAGCACAATGAAACGTGTAAATTGGAAGCTTTTGAAAGGTGGGAACGGCGAAGGTAAAATGAATGGAAAGGAAAAGAAATGAAGTACTAGGCATACTGAGAGAAAAGATAGGAATGTTGGAAGAACTTCAAAAGAGGCAGGAAAGGTAGATGAAGAACAATTTAATTGGAGATAGAATGTGGAAGACTGTGATATAGGGGAGAAAAATAAACAAGCAAGGAAGAGGGAGGAAAATAATAGGAATGTTGAATGGAATAAAGGGAGGTAGAGTGGAAGAGGAATTGAAGAAGTGTTTGTCCAAGTGTGAGGTTAAGTCGTCTTCTGGGCGAGACTACCATTAACAGCAGATTACCAAAAATTATTAAATTCAAATGAAAGAGAAAGGGAAGTAATATAAGAAAACGTAATTTCAAAGAATTAACTAGGTTGAAAATGAAGAAGTATCAGGACAATATATAAAGGCCTGGGTATAGTTGCTGTTCCTATTAACATTTTCGACAACTTGGAATGATATTTTATAAGTGGATTGGATTCAAACCAGTGCAAATTTAAATGTTCATTTGTAAACAACTATTAATTTGAAATCGATTAATAAGATGTCATTACTTCTTTTATTTTAGACAGAAATACAACTGACCTTCACAGTGACGTCATTGACAACTTGGGTACTTCCATTATGAACGCACAAGTAGCTTGAGAATGTTTCTCCCAGATATATGCTTCTGAAAATGCAATTTTTGTTTCAATTTAAACACCAGAGTAAAATTACATTGGATTAATTACACATCGAATCGTCGATCAGGTAACATACCCAAAACTCTGCGGTAATAACAAAAATTGGCCAACTGCTAAGGTTTCAGCACCAGGTACAGAAGTAATGTCATTTTTCAAATCATCATTTAACAAATTTTTCGGAAGGTCGCTTGATTCACATGTCACAATTATTGGACTGAAGAGAGTCGGTCTTGTTAACCGCATGACTAAAAATACAGAAAATGAAATAAAACTTGACAAAACATGATACCGCAACGATATCTATAATAAATATATACCTTTCAAGGCAAGAAGGTGTTCGCTTTTCTCTCTTCCCTCCATTATTATTAGCCAACACTAACACAGCTACCTCTTTTCCATAAAAATGAATAGAATTTCAACAAGAAAACCTCGTGAAAAGTTCGAAATTATTGTTCGTCCATTGAAATTGTAACGCCAAAACATTAGGCATACGCAGCCGACAATGACAACACCTTCACCAAATTTTGTGGATGAATTCGCTACGCTGCCCGATCGTCACGGTTCCTATTCTTTCAGTGCTGCAGTTAATGATGTCATACGGTTCATGCAGAAGATTCGTTCATTGTGAACGGCATACCATCAGAGCTCAAACCTCACAATGAAATAAAATAGTCTGGCTGTCAAAGATAGGGTTGCAAAAAAAGCGTGAAATCTCATCTTCTTCTTAAGATACATTTTATTTAGATCTTCAGGAAAATGCCGATCGGTCTGTTTCAACAGCCGTGTTTTCATTGAATTGATTCTTTCACATTTCTTTAACAACCGTTCATATGGATGAATTGTTAAAAATTCCAAATACGCCAAATTAAACATTTTATCCGTGCAATAGATTTGTTTTCGTGAAAATCTACTGTGGTGGTTATTTATGTCACAAATATCACATAGTGTTCGGTGGACTCATGAGTTTTAAAAGAGATTTGAAAAATCATGATGCTTGCGATTCTTGCGATCTTAGGCAGTTATTTATAGCGATAAAACTTCGATGGGGATATATTTAGTTGAAATTTAAATTTTAAAAACAATTCATGAGCGACTGTTTGATAGGCAAACGGTCAGAGGGTTTGTTATACAAGAAATGAACAGCATAATGAAATAGATAAGAGACCATCGGATGTAGCTGAGGTAACAGGGCACTAATATTTTACTGTAAATTCGGAATGTGAACATTTTTGAACTGTTGATAAACTAATCTTATGAGCTGTTTTCGATCGTGTCCCAGCCCCGGTCAGCTTTTGTACCAATTTTCATATTGGTCAGCAATTAAGTAAGTCTATACGCACCGTAACTGCCCCATGAAAATTAATTTTGCTCCAATTGGAGCCAATAAGTAGTATTTGAACCTGAAAAGAATCTTAGGATAGTCCTGTACTCCAGGTACATAAATTATTCTTTTGAAATTGGCGCTAAAAAAAATTGATCTAATATGGTAGTATTGCGTTGCTAGTTTTTCGTCATTGACAAGTGCTTGTGTGAAGCGGATGTGTATTTATTGAATGCGTTGAATTCGGTTTAAACATGTAGATATTACATTACTGCGTTCAAGATTTATATAAATAATGTGCCTTTTTACATCAAATTAGCTGCGTTTCCTAAATGGGAAAAGAAAAACAGTAAGTTAGTGAGTATTGACCTAGCTAGTAAGGAAGTACAAAGTTTATTCGTTTAGACCTTAGGATATTTCTTATTGACATGATTTATTGTTTTTATTTGCTCTGCCATTATTATTATATAAACCACCAACTCCTGGAATAACTGTGTGATGTGTTTATTATCCTGAAGGCTGGTAATCATTTGAAGCACTTAAATGCGGTATAATAAACATTACGGTTTTCTTTCAAAGCCAAGTCATTTGACGTGATGAAAATGATTTTATTACTTTTCGATTATCGGTGTAGTACATAGTACTGATTTATTTTTTCAAACATTTTATTGAATGAAAATCACCTAAGTAGTTGACTGTTATTTAATATTATAGTGGTGTAGTTAATGTGAATAGATATTTGTGCAAGAGATTTGAAAGGAGTGAAAGGGTTTTGATGAAGATATTGCTTTTCTTCTGAAAAGCATCGATGGGGTTAATGTAATTAATATTTTTATAGTTTTATGATGAAATTTATCCACTTCCATTTCAGAAGTTTTATTTCTATTAGGTTATTTGCCATGCAATGGAAGGAGGAGGAGGAGACCCCTACGAAAAACAACTACTAGATGTATTCGAAAGTTGCGATATTGACGGCTCTGGAAGACTTGATAGTGGTGGTTTAGCCCATCTCTGTGATAAATTACAATTAGAGGAACAGGGTGTTAAGTTGATCGATTGTCTTTTGGCCAACAATGCTCAAAGAAGGGTCACTTTCGTAGAATTTCGTGAAGGATTGCTAAGTTTGTTGGGCGAAGGACAAAAACAAAAGCAAAAGAAATTTGAGAGATCTCCAGGTGAGAAATATAAATATTAAACAATTTTATATATCCAACTATTATTAGATAACTCTACTATTTTAGTTATTACCATTCGCTCGTAATCAATATGACAGTGAATTGTGACAATAAATTTTAATTCCATTTATTCAGGAAGAGTGACATCACCAGTGACATATTAAATCAGAAGGCAGTCTTCCTTTCCTAAACAGAAGCGTGTTGTGTTTTGCTAAATAATTTCGGGAGACAATTTAAATATTTATTATCTTGAAGTGTTTCATGGATTGGTTAAGACCATATTAGCAAACGATTCCAAATTAATGAATAGCTCATAGCTCTCAAATCCAGTAAATGCTTAATGATTTGTGCTGACACCAAAACAGTGTCAATTGGAATTAAAAGCTAAGAATTTCTCAAATTTCCTTGACTTGATTACACTTAATTTTCATTGCTTCCAATTAAATGACATTATCCAATGGAATGTTGCTGTCTTCCTTTCCTTATGGCTTCCATTATTAAAGATTGGTTTTACTATCGATAATGAAAGTATAGACAGTTGTCATGTATCAGTACCTTACATAATTAAGGAAAATAATGAAACAAGTTTTTGTATGAAAATCGAGTATGCAGCACATTATGCATTTTTCATTATTACTAATCAAGAATTAATAGCTAAAATTAAAGCAAAAATTATTTATTCTAATGTATATTGGTAATTACAAATATATTTCGTATTTTAAATGCATATTTCACTACTCATGCTTCCTTGTGACAAAGCAGACATGGGAAGAAATATTTAAGTTAGTTTGAATAATAATTGAGTGGAGATTACCACAAATCAACATTAGAATTGAATTCCAGTGATGAAGATGATATTTTGTGAAAAAGGAACTTAGAAAATGCATATTTGAAAGCTTCATTTAGAAGAGAAAACATTTTTAGTCATTTAAAGTTCATTTTGTTCTATAATTTATTTTCAGTGATTATACATGTATACATTGTTAATGTACACATGCTGAAACTATTATTCAAGCATCCATATGTAGTTTTATATATATATATATATATATATATATATATATATATATATATATATAAATATATATATATATATATATATATAATATATATATATATATATATATATATATATATACACTAAGTGTTACATATCAATAAATAAATTAACATGTTTCAAATCATCTTGAAACAGAAGCTGTAATGTTAACAGTGGTACCTTGAAACACAAAGTTGATCCATACCAGAGGGCTGGTGAGGTTTCGAATCCAATTTCCCCTTAAGAAATCTTTTATAACATTAATGATGACAAGCATAGTGAGTAAGGTAATAATAAAAAAACAATACAAACATTAAGTATGCATATTAAACTAACTAAAACATGGAATAAATGACAACTTAACTGCTCTGAGGCATGCTGATGGCATACTGGAAATAGTAGGATGGGAGGAGGGATGGAGAGGCTACTGTTTTGAAGGGTTGGTAGCTTCTATAAAGGCATCAGGTAACTACCTTTCTGGGCTTGTTTCTCTAGATTTTTTCTCTTTGGGTCACTTACACTGAATCCAGTCGCAGCATCATCTGAAGCAAAAAAAGCCATTGAAAGGTGTCTGTTTTTGTTTAATCTTAAAAAAATATGTGAGAATACAAATCATTCGCCTTGACAGGGATCCCTGTCAAGGCGAATGATTTTTACATGGTGTCATTCTTGCATTTTGAATGCAGTTCAGGAGGTGACTGCCTTGAAGTAATTGTTTCGACAGATCTTAAAATCTTTAAAACTTGCTTGAAAGTAGCCATCACATGTTCATTGAGTATATTTATCACTCTTATTCCATTATCTACCTGGGCACCTTTCTGCAAAATGTTGCACTTTTCTTCAGTATGTACTTCCTTAATTTCTGTGGTGGACATGTTATCTCTCCCCTCCACCTCTTCTACAGATTCAGCTTCTTCCTGCTGTGTCACCTGGTGAGGGACCTGCAGTTCCACTGTAGTCAAATGCCCATCATGGCCCACCACCCACTTCTTAAGTCTTCAGCATTCATCTCCAAATGCATTGGCTTGCCCTGTACAACAATATCATTCATTACAGGCTCATCTTCTGCCCTAACTCTTCAACTCTTTCAAAGTCATGCTGTGCAGCAACTATTTTCTCAAAGTGGATCAGAAACTTAATGTTTGTTCAATTAGTCCAAGATTTGTGAGGATGTCACAGTGATCTAACCAAAATTTGCATAGCATCAGTTGTATACAAACAGCAATGCAAGAGTGACTTTGTACACAGTTTCTCAAAATTTGAAATATCCAGGCCCTTGGGTTGGATGAGAGACATGGTTTTCAAGGGCAAAAATGTCACAGATATTCAACTATTATTTCTCCAAGTCAGCTTTCAAGGCTAAACAAAATTTGATTTGTAATGTATTATTTGCTATTAGTACTCCTAATCACTTTTAACTTATTCATCATGACATGTTTTCAGAGAGTGCACAAATTTTCCGCTTTAAGAACTAATAGATGCTTTAGTTTATTATTCCCTATAGTATTGTAACAATAAGAGTGTCAGCCTTTCATAAGCTTGTGTACTAAATTTTTTTTGTAGTGTCTGTCATTATGTATGTCAGCTTTGGCATTTTTCCAAAGAAATGCTCAGTCTCATTGCAGTCAAACAGTTGTTTGGGAACAACTGTGGTCTCTAATGTATTTTTGAAACTCCATTATGTGATTGTTCTCAGCATCTTTGTCAGCACTCCCAACTTCCTCATCTTACAACATTGTGTATTTGTATGAACTTTGTATGAATTTTTTCAAACTGTCTCCTTAATGCCTTTAACTCACTAATACTACCTCTTAGATCCACGGTTTTCTGCAACAATCTGTAGGTATCAGTAATGCATTTTCACAATGATTTCCCCTGGAATCCTGTCTCCTAATTGTTTATGATGAATCTACACAAGCAGCCCATCTTCTGTATGCTTCTTCAATAATTGGCCCCTTATATTTCAATAATATTTTGACACCTGTTGCAACATCAGCACCTTCATTGACGTCATTATTGTTACAAAATGTACTTATTGTGGGCTTGGCTGTTCCATACCCTATTTCAAAAGTCAATACGTGTATGCCACTTTCTTGTTTCACTATTATTTTCTTTTTCATCATGATTTAAATATATATATGAACTTCTTAAATATGCTTATATTAGTCCTATCTTTCTTAGGGGCCATGGTACATAATTTTACGAACCAGAAAAACAAAAAAAATTACAACAGTCATTATATGCATCGGGATACTTTCAACTAAACATGACCAGGGAGGCTCGATTATAGGCGTGAAGAGCATACATTATTAGGCACAAAGAAACAAAGAATTGGGTACATTTGAAAACTTAGATGGGATAGGCAATGCAGAGGTAGAACACAATGTGCCATGGCAGTCATGCAGGTTAAAAAAATTGTATATTTTAAGGATGTAAAGCAAAGAAATAAAAATAATGAGTCAGACATTATAACAAAGTGATTGATGGTAGGGGGTTCGATTGCATATGTTATCTGGAGGGTAGGAAATACATACTCTGAAGCTTTATTTGAGACTAGGGGAAAAATAATTCCAGAAACACATTCTTGCTCTGATTTGTTTTAAGTCGGGAAGCATTTGTATTCCGAGGCTCCACTATATATCATAATCTTAATTCATAGTGATGGTAATTGTTTTTATTTGTTACTGTACTAATCCATGTCATTAACTAAGTGTATCTGTATGTTTCTTGGCATTATAGAAAGGGAAGTTTCCCCCAAATATGTGTTTGGAAAGAAAAAATATGGAAGGCGTTCAAGGCCTGAGAGCATTGACCAAGATTCAGATGAGGCCTGTAATACAGAAGAATCAGATTCTGAAGTATTTTTACAAAACCCAGCACCGAAGAAAGATAATTTATTGGTATTCTTATTTAACATAATTATGCATATTTAGAGGCCTTTTTTGAATTTACATCTTTTTATCGAATCATTTACCTTTCCAGTGGCCATCTGCTGAGACCACAGAACCATCAAAACCTAAAGTTTTCAAAAAAAGGAGAAAAAGTGTAGATCGTCGGTTGATATTTGATAAGGAAATATCCTCCAGTGAATCTCCCGAAGAAAGTAAGTTCATATGAATAAATTTATCTATGCAGTAAGGGTCTTATTACTTACCATGCTCTTAAAATTTTAATAATTACCCTTGCTTTTTAGATTTCAATAAAGCTAGGGTTTCAAGAATATCATCAGATGAAGATGTTCCAGATAGGGATGAGTTGGTGGAGGTGGATTGTTTTCCTTCGACAGATGAGGTAGTCAAGGTGACTCATAGTAGTCCTCTGCCCTTCAACCCAGAGGCTATGCCGTCACCTGAAACTTTTATAAACATGACATTTGAAGCTAGTGAGGAAGCTGACAATTTACGTAGTGTGTGTAAGCAGCTTGGAATTGGTCAAGATGGATTTTTGAATAAAACTCAGTTGACTCGCTTGTGTAAATGCATTGGAATGGAGACAAAAGCTGATTATGTAAGTGATTATTCTGAATTTTCATTAATCCTATAGTGAATAAACATGCATCATGTGCCAGATAAACAAACTAAACAGGCTATTTTACCAAAGATTTATGCAGTGGTGGCATGTACGCACTCAAAATCTTGGAGCACTTAACCACAAACCAATGTATATGTTGAAAGTGGATATAATATTGTATATTTAAATATATAATATTGTATGTTTAAATATATAATATTGTATATTTAAATGGTATTTAAGCTTTTTATTATTTTGGTTTTATTGGTTGTTATATCATATTGATATTATTTGATTCATTGATTATTTTTAATGGCCCTTTCAAATGATTTGATTTTGAATTACTTGGTAAGACAATGAACATGAATGACTATTGGCAAGTATTATAAATACCCATCTATTAACTTTGTGATTTAAGATCTCTTAAGCCTGCAATGAAAGGGCAATATTTTTGCCATTGCCAAATCATCATCTTAATCTGACCAATAGCTGAGATAATTTGTGCCCCTCAAAATATAGTTTATACACATAAAAAGAATGGGGATGAAGGGTGGTGGAGGTTGCAAAGTTTAAAACAGAGTGGGCACCAAAGAAAGCTTACAATACAGATGAGCAGGAATGATACAAGCAGAGCATCAGAATGGAGAAGTTGTATAGTAGCTTGTGATGGTGGGGATGCTTCAGTCAAACCAAAGCTCTTGCTACCTACTAGATTACCATCACATAGAATTAGGCTTTAAACATTTTATATTTGAACCTAAAAATTTATCAAGGTTGAATAGTGAAGTTTATAAACATGATCAATGAGATTACATTGAAATTTCAATACATTTTCACAATACACATGTTCCTGTTTTGTATTATATTTTCCCAATTTCAGATTGTTCAAGAATTGTTTGAAAAGCTGGATGTAGATATGGAAAACAAGATCAGTTTTGAAGAATTTTTATCATTATTTTTAAGTGGAGATGTAGGGACATCAGAAAGCAATGACACTCTTGGGCTAGAGGTGAGTATTCCACCACTAATGGGTGTCTGTGAACCCTGTGGTGAATCAGCCGACCAAGGTTGTCTTTCATATTGTGTACCCACTAGACTTACGAGTTGAAAATTGGTCAACCTTGGGGCTGATTTGCTTCAATACAGCCGCACTTTATAATAATATCATTGTTGTTTTTCCTAGGATTTACCTGATAAGAGAGATGATCCCACTGTTACATCAGGTTACAGTGCTATGAGAACTGAAACATTGGACAGAAATACAGTCATTATTGGTAATGAAAAAGATTCTTTGCCTTGCATTATGGACATAAGCAATTCTGGGTAAGTGTTTAATATTTATACATAGTGGGTCGCGGTAGTCCAGGGGTAGAGCGTTAGACTACTGACCGGAGGGCCAGGGTTCGATTCTCGGCCAAGCTTCTCTGGCCACCTGCAGCTCCACCCAACCTATGGGTTTTTTCGGGTACCAAATCTTCCTAGAAAAACATAAATGGCACAGGGAAAGGAACTGGCCCCCCTACCCTGATATGTGAATATCACATGCCGTCGGGCTTAGTACTGGGTGAACTCTACCATCACCTACCAAACCGACTTTTGGGTTGAATACTGTGTTTATGGTTCATATAGAAACACACAGATGTAGAATTTTTAAAGCATAGAAACACCAAGAAAGGACACATATGTAGTTAACATGACCACCATCTATTTTACTGCCATCAGTTTTGTGCCATCAAAATGTCAACTACGTATGTGAGTGTCCTTTCTTTGTGTTTCTAAATTTGTGTGTTTATATAGATTTTCAAAAATATGTATACTTAGTTTATTTAAAAAACTGAGCTCGAATAAAATTTGTTCAATTTATTTTCAGGTGTATGAGCCTTGAGTCTGTGATCGGACTGTGGAGTTCATGGGGTGTTTCAGAACCAGAGAAGCTAATTGAAAACCTTGGATTTGGCAATGAAGAGCAGGTTCCATTTTCAATGTTGCACTCTACTTTAGAGAATGAACTTAAATCCATGCTTGTTGATGAAGCAGAAGAAGATGAAATGGGGTCAAGAGGTGAACCAGCTATGGATGTTCATGTTCCGGCTGTTTCTGGTCCTGATTCACAGATTCTACGTGCTGCATTAGGATTATACCTCACTGAAACAAAATTGCTTAAGTAAGTGTTCAAAATACCAAACCTGTGTAATGGCATTAAATTTTTTTATTGAACCATTTTGGTTTTAAATTTTTCATAGCAAACTTCTTCCAATGCAAAAATTTCAGTGTGTAAAAATCATTCCAGTCAAGGCGAATGATTTTTACACTCTGAAATTGTTGCATTGAAATGCATGTTAGCGGATGACTCCGTTAAAAGTTACTGTTGCGGCACCTCCCGCAGTTTCTTGAAATTTTTCTTCTTCCAAATTTTAATGTAACTGATTTTCATGAACCTGGTAGTTTCACAACTTATGTATTTACGTTCATTTGTTTTATATTTACATATATTCAGGCATCAACTTTAAATGTCATGACTCATTACAGTTAGGTCAGAAATTCTCCTATTATCATGTGATATTTGAAGTTCCAGGCTTTGATGATGCTTTCACATGATTGATAGTCAGCATTGGCATTTGACAGCCAATGCTCTTAGTTTAGTTTTGAGGTGTTTGCTTATTAATAAGAGGGGATTGGTTTGCATGAATTAGTTCCCCTCTAGTGCTGACCGATATTCATTATTTAACTGCATATTTTTTTAATGAGAGTTCTGATCGAATAATTCCAGTGGGTATGATTGCTTATCAAAGACATTTTTGAGCTAGGTACGGCAAATGCCCTATCTGAGAAATGAGTGATTGCTGTCAATTTAAACAGTTGTGATTATGATTTTAATCATATTCAAGTTTTATTGCACAATACTTCTTGAATCTAATTTTGTCAGAAATTTGGGGTTTGGGCTTAAGTCTCTAAATAATTACATTTTTCAGAGTGTCTATGGATCAAATGCAACATGAGAGGGACAAACTCCAAATGGATTTGACCGAAGCCAATCATAGGGCAAGCCTGTTGGCTCAAGAGGTAGATGACCATCATGCACGCCTTGAAAAGTCAAGCCAGCTTCAGGTGAAGTAAGTACTATAAGTTTTGGTTTGGCTTTAAGTGTATTACTTTCTTTGTTGTAAGCTTTGTTAAGGCATTAAGGGATAATACAGGGTTTAGACATAATATAGTTAATTAAATGGTTTGCACTCCAAAACCATTAGCCTGATAAACATCTTATCCACCCTTTTAAGTATTGTGTATTTAATATCATTGATATTAGACTTTTAAAGCATATGAAATTTAATAGAATTAGAGCTCCACTGAAAGGAGGCGAAGGAAGAGGATTGGCAACAAAAGTATCAAGATACCTACCTGTATACCTTCAAATTTAGCTAATATGCAGAAAGAGTACAATGTGAGCTGCATCTAATGACTTGCTTAGTTAAACTTAGTTGCCTAAATAGTGACAATTTATGCAGAAAGTTCACACTATTTGT
This sequence comes from Hetaerina titia, assembly GCA_037158775.1. Taxonomy (NCBI): domain Eukaryota; kingdom Metazoa; phylum Arthropoda; class Insecta; order Odonata; family Calopterygidae; genus Hetaerina; species Hetaerina titia. The sequence continues at coordinate 70,094,389 of CM073773.1, read as the reverse complement.
TACCATTGTGAATGATTTCTTGCCATTAGAATGTGATTTCTTATTGTTTTAATGACACCTCTCTTATTGCTTTAATAACACTTCCGAGATACGTAAACTGTTCTACCTGCTCTATTTTTTCCCCTCCTATTTTAATGTTTAGCTTAGCCGTTTTCTTTCTGGAAAATCGCTAGGCTAAACATTAAAATAGGAGGGGAAAAAATAGAGCAGGTAGAACAGTTTACGTATCTCGGAAGTGTTTTGGACCAACACGGTCAAAGTAGTAGGGACGTAAGGAGAAGAATTGCGCTAGGCAAGGAGGCTTTCTCAAGGAGGAGGGAGTTGATGACGGGGACGTTGAGTAGGGATGTTAAGACAAGACTCGTAAAAACTCTGATATGGAGCACAGCTATGTACAGCGCGGAAACGTGGTCGCTGAAGCAGGAGGATAGACGTAGATCGGAGGCTTTTGAAATGTGGGTGTAGAGAAGAATGGAGAAGGTGAAATGAACCGAAAGGAAAACAAATGAAGAAGTACTGGAGTTGGTGGGTGAGGAGAGGGGTTTGTTGAGAGAAATCCGATGGAGGTAGGAAAAATGGATGAAAGGCGTAATGAGCGGTAGTGGAATGTTGAAGAAGGTAATAGAGGGGAGAATGTTGGGCAAGCGAGGAAAGGGCAGGAACAGGATAGGGATGTTGGACGGGATGAAGGGAGGAGAGAAGTACCCAGAGATGAAGAGGGACCTGATGTAGATTAGGTTGCTGGATTGGGTTTTGTTTGGAGTTACAAAATGTTTATTTGATAGTTGTGTCCATCCAAAAACCTACCTTAACTGGTAGATTACCTAATAATAATTGTTTTAATGAAAAAAGTTGAGTTTTTAATGGCGATATTTTATAATGACTTGTTTCAAAATGATAAAAATTCTTTTCTAACAACCTCAATGCTTGTCATTTTTGTTAGGTTACTTGAGCAAAGGCATGCAGAAGTAATACGTGAACTCCAGGAACAATCATGCATGGAGAGAGATGCTCTTTCCTCTCAAAATGCTGAAATGGAGAAAAAAATGTTAAGACTCCAAGGGGAGGAAGGCCATCTTCGAGAAGAGTGTTTATCTTTAAGAAATGTAAGTTTTGTGTATGAAATCAAAACGCAATCGCTATTTTGTTCTTGAATTATATTTATGAGGTGTCCCACTCCCTGGAAGATATATGGAATTCTTTTTTAAACAATATACAAGGTTTTTATAAAGAGTATTGGTAAGAGTTTTGGAAAAATAGATTTATTTCAGATATTGCAACAATGCCTTAACATTCTTCCAAGTACATCCCTTGAGTGTTGACATACTTTTGCGTGCGAGTTTTCCAAGACTCAAAGGATCCCTGGCAGGACGATTCTGGAAGGTCCTTAAGAGTGCACATACAAGCTTCTTTGACGGTACTTAGGGTCCCATGGTGGTGCCCCTTTAGGGAGGATTTCTCTTTTGGGAATAGGAAATAGTCTGCTGGTACCAAGTCGGGACTCTAAGATGGTTGGGGAATCATCGCATTGCAGAAGGTCTTTGCAAGCAGACACTCTTTCCTGCTATTGGTCTTCCATCAAGACCTTCGGGGCGAGTTTGGTGCAGATCTTTAACATTGCCAAATTTTCGGTAATAATGCACTGCACTGACATCTTATCAATGCCAATACGATCTGCAATCATTTGCACACTTAACCGATGGCCTGAATTCAGCACTTCATTCACATGTCAGGAAAAAATCTGTTATGGATACTTTTCATATAAACCTTGTACAGTGAAACCCCATAATTTACACTTTTTCAGAGAAAGTTTTAATGTAGGAAATTGCAAATAGTGAGAAAAGAAGATCTTTCACTTTGACATAATTAATCAAGTCATTGTCTGTAGTGTCTTCATCATGAGGAGTAACTTCTACTGGTATTACTTCATCACAATCAACGTTAAAATCCTGCCTTCCTAAAGTAGTATCCCTAGATTCCTTTTTGTCCTATTCCATGTTGGTATTCACTCAGAGCTTATAAAATTGCATGAGAATCTGTTGTTTATGCTGGATTTGATATCTCTATAAAGTCATGACTATTGTGCATGACAAAAGGGTTCTAATATGAATCACAAGGCTGCACTTATCCCTGGGAATACTATTCATGCTATGTAATCTATTGTTTACTTGCTAGGAGTAGTGTGTTGCAATGTTGCTGAAAATAACTAGGTATATTTATCAATCTCTTTATGTATTCAATTTCCCCTTTTTGAGCTGTATGATGAAAATTATGTGATGCAGGACCAGCTAAAATTAAATGCAAAGTAGGAAATAAGATTTTGCAGAAAGAGTGTTTCTAAGGTTATTTTTCAGAAATGGAACTGTGCTATCCTAAGCTCTTTTTCCAGATATCTCCTAACATTTTTGAGTTCTCAGTAATGGTTTTAATGTGAAAGTTTTCCTGAAGTAGCTTGATATAAGATTATTATCATCATCACCATCTTTGGTTGTTTTGCTATGCAGCAGGTTCTCTCATGATTTACCTCCATGTCTTCTTGTCCAGCATCATTCACTTGATTTATTCATTGTTTCTCTTTTTTTCTCTCAACCATGTAATTTTAGTCTCTTGTGCATTTTTAAAGGTCTAATTACTAACTTCACAATAAAGAAAGGGTAAATCAGTGAATATTATTTTATAATTGAGTTTTAAAATTTTTTTACAATCCAGGAATTAATTTATTTTTCAATTCTTTATAAATGAGTTGCCATTGAAACAGTATCTAAAAATGTTGTTCTCCAAACAGTTGTATTTATGCCAATCAGGTAAAAGTCCATTTTGCTATGAAATTCATTTTTGAGATGGTAGAGAGAAAACGTTTGTGAAAGTATAGTATAATATAACACTTGTGAAGAAAGGTTGGAAAGTGCAAAGCCTATGCAAATAATTATTTTATTTAATTTTGCAAATTGTGAGAAGTGATGTGACATATGACCATATTTTATGCCATTTTTATCAGGAAAAATGTGGTTGAGATATATGTTCAAATACTCTGGAGAAAAATTCTTTAATCTTGTCTTATCCCAATTTGGGAATTGTCTAAATATCTGGGAAAAGCTTTTAATTTTAGGGAAATCAGGCTAGAATAAATTAGAAAGATTCTTATATTTTATTTATCTAAAAATCTGGCATTTTAAACATTTATTTAATCTTTATTTTTTTGATAAAATTATTTCAGGAAAATGAAATTTTGGAGAAGGAAAATCAGTCCCTACTTGAGCATGTTGCACAGTGTGAGGAAGATAAATTAAAACTTAGAGAAGAAATTGAGATATTATCTCAAGATCAAAATGTAAGTGAGTGTAGGGAAAGAAAAATACTGGAGGATGTAAAGTTGTTGTTTCTAGTTTATGTTTTTAATTTTTGCATGTTAATTAATTTTATAAATGTACAGTTAATAATTAATTTATTTGTAATTAATTTTGTTGCTGCATGAATGTCTTCTTATAACTGAATTTTTATGTTAAGCATAATTATATATTATATTTTATTATAATGTAACATTTTTTCAGCTTAGATGGATTCTTGTTTATATATTTTTTTAATCGCTATTGCATAGGTGTGATATTTACACGTGGGTCCTTCAATAAGTCCTTCAAAAATCCCAGAGATAGCACTCATAGTATCGGAAAAGGTTTGCTTTTATTAAGCCTCATCTCTCATTAGAATGTTGTTAATGTTTCAGCTATTTTCATTGCCTGTTTTTATTTCCATAGTTGATTGAAGCAAAATACTTTTGTTTATTTAGATAATGGAAAAAATTTGTTTAATTCGGTGATTAAACACTTCTATTTAAAAAGGTGTCATACCAAAAGAGATCAAAGCTGAGTTGGATGAAATTCATGGCATATCCTACGTTCGTAACTTTTTAGAATGGGGTAAATAAGTTTAAATGTGACCATACATCCACAAGTGATGAACATTGTTCAAGACATCCAGTGGAAGTGACTTCCTCTGAAATGATTGACAAAATCCTCACAATGGTTTTGAGTGATTGACAAATCAAATTTTGCAAAATAGTTAAGGCCACATGCATATCACAAGGTAAGAGTGTTTTCAATTTTGCACAAAAAGTTGGATGTGAAAAAAATCTTGGCAAGATGGGTGCTACTCTGTTTACTCTCAGTGAAGAATAAATTCAATTGTTTGGTCAATTCAGAGGCTAGTTTGAAGCTTTTCCATTGCAATCCCGATTATTTTCTGCATTCCTGCATAACTGTATAGGGAACATGAATATGCTACTGCATGCTAGAGACTAAGGACTAGTTTAAAAAGAGGATTTCTAAAGGCAATCTGACTCTGAAGAAGTTGAAGATAGTGCAATCAGACGACAAGGTGATGGCCATTGTATTTTGGGATGCCTGTGGAATCATCTGCATCAATTACTTGCTAAAAGAACAAATTATAAATAGAATATTGTTATCGCACCAATTGAGCGAAGAAATAAAAAAGTCCTCATAAAAAAAACAAAAAAAATATCTTCCATCAAAACTATGCACAGGCGCATACCTGCACAATTTTGATGGAAAAATTCATGGAATTAAAGTTGGAATTATAACCATGTCAACCGTATTCACCAGATTTGGCCCTCAGTGACTTTTTTAAATTTCTAAATGTGAAAAAAATTATTTGGCAGAAAACAATTCATGTCAAACAAGTTTGAATTGTTATCACCAACACAGAAAATAATTTGTTTTTCTATTTTTTTCCTTCTTAAGGACTTACTGAATGACCCACATATAAACCTCTGTGTTCCTCAAACTCTGTATTATTCCATTTCCTTTTCTGTCATGAAGGTAAGTATATCCAGGCTTTTGTCTCATTGTATCATTCTTATTAAAGTACAATCTTTGACAGGGAAGTTATGTTTTTTTTTAAGGAGAACTGGCAAATTTGATGGCTGCTATTGTACATACAATCCAGTATTTATAAATATTGTAATATTCATCACTTATAATAGGTTGACTAAATCTCGAGTAACTTAGGTGTTTGTGTGCTACCAAAATGTTATTCCAGTCAAAGCCCAGTGGTGATCAGTTTACCAAAAAATGGGAGTTTGGCAAGGAAGAGAAGGGAATGGGTGCAGTCATTGAAAAACTGGCTGCTCTTCAAGAGGAAAATCGATCCTTGCGTGACCGAAATGATGAGCTTACAATGGAGCTTGAAGCTGCAATGTCAAAACTGTCTGCATCAGCATCCAGCAAAAAGTAAGTTGATTAAATTTAATTTCTTGTCTCCAGCGTAACTTTATAGAATTTACACAACATATTGAAAGGAAATGACATTATTGGCTTTGTCATTCCACACACTTTATATAGTACACAACCCAGCTTTTGACATTGAATGTCATCATCAGGCTGAACTTCATCATCAGATCCGATGACGTTCAGCATTGAAACCTGGTTTGTAGGCTAAATTAAGTGTGTACAGTACAGTGCACACTTAAGTACAAAGTCAATAATTTCATTTCAGTTGATTAAATGTTTTATAAATAGTTCAAAATGGTCAGGCTAGCAAATGAGTATTATTTTTAATCCTGAATTTAATTCTTTGACTATTTTCATTTGAGAGAGCTATTTTACCTCATATGTGCTTGTTTTTCTTCAGAATAAGGCAATGTGATAGAACATATTGGGTCTTAAAGGTCAGAGAAAAAGTCTGTGGATCATGAAACCTTGATAACCAAAACTGTTATTTATGTTTTTAGTTTTTTTAAGCTGAAAATTGCATTTTCCATAAGTTATTTTTTGTTCTCTCCATCTCTTTGTGACTCCAATAGACTTTTTTAGATGTAGAATTATCAGATGACTTGTATTGAATTAATAATCAGTATGTTAATACTTCATCTTGAAAATAATTTTTTAAATTATCTATTGCAGTGAGGGTAGTAATTTTTCTTGGCTTGAGTCGGAGTTGGCTGCAGATGGTGATGTTCAGTTTGTGGAAGCTGTACTCAAAGAGGAGGAGGCTGTTCAAGATAACTCAGATCAAAGCCTAATGGGGGTGCCAATGGAAGGTTGGCTATGTCTCAATTCTAATTGAAATATGCATTTGACCAATTTCAAACTCACATTGTCATAACTTTTTTGTCTAGATTCATCAGTGAAATCAGTTATTTATGAAGATGTTGAAAGTGAATTGGATCTTGAAGAAGAAGGCAAAAATTGTTCAAAAACTATTTCTGGGGTATGTATAGTTTTAATTTATTAAAGGGTAAATAATTGATTCTTGATGCAAAGAAAATTATTGTTAGAATTGAACATATTGTGACTATTGGTAGTCATTTTCTACACATCATAAGTTTCAGCATTTCACCAGGCTCGAGAGAGGAAGTTTACATAGACATGGTGAAATATACTGCACGAGTGGTAAAATCAGTTGGGAAAATTTTATTTGCTTTATTGAGGTCATTATTAATCACCTTTGCATGGTTTTGGCATCTGGTGGTGCTCATGTGGTACATGCTTGAATATTTTTCAAGAATATTATCAGATTGAAAAATGTAAAGTTTTAATTCCAAATTACATGAAAGATAATAGTGTGTTTACTAGCAGAAAAGTATTTTTTTCAAAGAAGTTTAATTGAGAAGTATGCGACTAGTAAATGTTATTCATAAATCAATGTGATGTTGAAAGTTGATGAAGCATTAATTTTTTGATCATCCTTGGGAAAAAGGGCTTTATGTTCACAAAACAAAATCTTCAGGATAGTAAAAAAAAAAATTAAAAGTGATATCAAAATTAGGAATTTTGTTTTTGAGGTGTTTGCAAAACTTTCTGCATGAAAAAAACGCAAATGTTGTTATTATCAAGCTTAAAAGTATAGGATTTAGTTGTAAAGGGGTTGTTGTCAAAGAAAAAGAATGGGACCTGAATTACCAATATATTTGTATTGATAAAGTTTCTGGCTCTCACGCTGTATTGAAATTTTTGGTATTAGACTCCTTGACCTAAGGCCTCTCAGTTTGATTAAGCTCTTAACTTTCAAAAGATTGAGCAAAGCCCTCTGAGGCACTGTAGGAGGTGAAAACCCAATGGGTAGCCTAAAGGTTCGGTTGCAGTGGGACATCTGACAGCCAAGTTTTATTTTTCATTAATTTATGGAAAGTAGGGGACTGATATTTCCAATGAATCCAAACATTGAATTTAATCGAAGTTAATTAAATGTAGTGGGCATTGTACCATTTTCTTGTTTAATTATATCAAGCCATGATGTAAACTTTTTCTATTAATTAGTTTTTGCATACTCTGGAATTTTCATGTTTTGTATAAAAAATTCTCAGTATCTATGTCATTTTATAAGATAGGTAGTCTGACAGTATCATTGGAATATACGGAAAATTTCCTGTAGACATGGACCTAAAAAGGTAAGTTAACTAATTTTATGATCATCTCAACATTTAGTAATACTTAACCTAACTTAATCTACTGTTTCTGCTCCAGTTTCTCAGTGTCACAGTCCTGTTGCTGTTAAAGTTCTCAAAATAAAAAATGTATCATTTACCTCAGTATGAAAGAATCCATATGAAAATGATGCAAACTCAATTTTGGTTTGGGAACATATAAATGTCCCTTTTCCTATGGATGGTCACATTTTATGGTAAACATTAAATATATTCTCATGCATACAATAACTGCACGAGGATAATTAAAGAGTATCTAATGGGGCCTTCTGGGTGGCAACATGGTCAAAATTCATGGCACCCGTAGACTGCATTATGAGTGTATTATTTAATAGGGTCTGTTAAGAACTTAATAATACCAAACCTTTTGACAGTAATTTACGGTTGATGGTTAATGTATAGTGGCATGGAAAATTAAAGTTTTCAGCTGCAAGGAAGCAGCAAAGAGAAAAATTCAGTGGAGTGACTGCAAATGGCAGGGAGGGAGGCTGAGCTTAGCCATTTCAAGGCACATTTCCACAGAATAACAGTTAATTAGTGGATGCCCAAGACCTGCTCTGGAAATTGGGCTTGTATGACCACAAATGCAAATGAAAGCTACCCTGTTGATATCATTGGTTATTGTTAGCACCATAATGTTGTCTGAGTATCCATGGTTTACATTAAAGTGTTCTTCCATGGTTCCCATACCCTTACTAGAAATTTATGGCATAAGTTCTAAAACACTATGAGTATTATGTAAGCATGTACTACTTATGTTTACCAACAAATTTTTGCCAATGTACTACCATCGTTTATGCTGGATTCCAGGTATAACATTCCTAAGAGACTAACGAAAAATATCCATTGTGGAGACAGAAAGTAAGGATTGTGCAATGATTTTTGTTCTAATATTTTTATTTCTTTCAGGATCCTGTGGGAGTTAGTTTAAAAGTGGATGGTGAAGAATCGTGGAGTAGTTCTAAGGACAATATTCAAAATGTTGAAGAAGCCAGAATCCCTGAGCTAGAACATTCTCTGCAGCTGGATTCAAAACAGCTGCAGGTAAGTTAGCACTGGCTTGAGTTTCAGAAGTTTTAATTTATCCAGTTTCACAGCGTGTGCATGTGCGTGAGTGATTGACTTTGTTGTATATATTCAGCACATTGTAAAATTTTTATCCTCTTTTTTTTATTAAGTAATGAATTATCAGTATGCATGGCCTACATTTGTACAGTGAAATATTTTGTAAATATTTATATTATTTTATTTTGGAACAATTATTATGGAACTTATGAATAAAATAAATTATCACACAAATTGAGACGGCCATAGATAATTGTATTGCAAACATTCCCCTACCACTATCCTTGAGAAGTATATCACACGTGTTTTGCACAATAGTCGATCTTAGAGCCCTCGCGTCCACACCCAAGCCTGTTGTCATTTTACGGGTTCACAAGAGCTCCTGATTGGGTAAGTCCTCCATTGGTTACCCTATCCTTCCCTCTTTTCAAGCTGAGATACTTTTCTTCATTCTGTTGCTTGCTTCCTTGCTTGCTTGCCTTGTGGTAGCTAGTCGATTTGGCTATTACTGTCGCAAACGATTTTCTTTCTTTTTTAGATATATGTGTAGCTTTTGTTCACCCTACTATCCTTTCCAGGCTGACCTAGTCATCAATCCACACAGCTGTGATAAGGAAGATGAGGAATGTGTGGCAATGCAGTCAAAGGTAATTCCTGCTCAATGTGTGCAGATTTTACTTTTTATTTTGTAGTTTTTATTTATCACACTCATGCCATAATTTTTCAGTCATAACATGTATTTTTGCTTTTGGAAGGGGAATTGAAAGATTGCATGGATAGGGCTAGAAGTCAAAGTTTAATCACAATAATTTTTTTTATTTGAATAAAATGATTCATCTCATTAACATAAGGGATAAAGAATGATAAAAAAATTTATGAGAATGCAGCAGGAAGTTTTAAACGCAAATAAAATATTAATGTGGTTAAATTTATGATTCTTTTATTAAGGGAAATAGTTATCCTAATAAATATTACCCTGAATTTTGATTCCGAATTAATGCAATCCTTACATATTGCTAAATGAAATACTTTGTGTATGTTTTGATTTAATGAAGAGCTCACCTGATGCTAGCATAAGCCTTATGGCTTGTTAAAGGAATATATTCAGACCGAAACCTGCTAGTGTTTTAATGTGTGGCAAAAATTCATGTTGCCCTAAGAGTCTATACAATTCCTTCATATATTTCTCTTATAATAAATAAGAGTTTGGAGTCCCATATGGGTCACGGTATAAACTCTTGTTCAAGTTGTGAGTAACCTATTTAGGCTTCTTAAGATCTTAGGAGCTGATATGCCTAGTGTACATAAAGCAAAAAGGAAATTATCTATTTTGGGTCCCAAAACAATTCAGATATTTTAGGGCATTAAAGGAAATATTTATGTGAGTAATAGGATTTGTAAAGTATTTAAGTGTTGAATCTTGTTTAATCGCATCAAAAGTATATTGAATCAAAAATAATTTGATTGTCTTCAAAAAATTTTGAAGTTGGACAACTGTTTGCACCAGTCGAACAAGAAGGTCGCTCTGATTCTCATGTTTTAAGTTTTCCTCAGTTAATCAGGAATACACATTTTATCCTGCTTGATAATGGAAAGATTAGGTGAAAAAAATTTCAATTTAGTGAAAATAAAAGTTTTGGAACAAGTTGATTCTCATGATAAAATCTGTATTTATCTGGTAAAACATCTAAGATGACTGGTCTCTTATCTGAATAATAGTGAAACATCCAAATTCGATTCTATAACATACAAACTAGAGTGTGAATTTGTCTAAAAAGAGAAAATATGTTAAGAATACTAAGTATGAAGAATTGCTGAAAGAATGGCTTTTAAGTGATAGATTTGCAAATCACCACATTAATGGCATCACCACATTTTTTCCCACAAATTCTACAAGTTAGCTCAAGCCAGATTTAGGTCCAGTTAACTAATTTAAGGTGTATTATCAAAGAGTGATTTTACAGAAATTCATATCTATGTATGGTTGTGGTAGGAATGTAAAGACAGTCAAATAGAATGTACTGGAGGCTTTATGTTACATATTATGGGCTTGGAAGCAATTTAAGGAATCTAATATGTATTAATTTATGTCAGCTCATGTTTATACTGTCCACCTTTTTAAATCAGGATTTTATGTTGATTGTAATGATGGAATTCCAGTTGAAGTTATTCATAATGATGATGATATTGTAGGTAATGACTCCAGAAATCAGGCATGTAAATTGGAAATTCTCCTTTTCCTGCCATTTGCATTTAAACCCCTTTAGCTAGGGTCCCTAGAAAAGTGCAACTAAGGGGCTTTAATTTATATTGATAGGCAGTATCATAGCTTGGTAAGTAGAGCGGTATGTAACTCATAAAGAGGATACAGGAAAGGAATTAGTACCCTAACCATGTGTGTATGTATTTGACATTCTTTTTGGCGTAATACAATCGAGAAGTTTTTACATTTATTTCAAAGTTCAGGAAAATATTTGGAAAAGTTTTAATAGTTTTCAAGGAATATTTTTGGAAAAAGTCTGTAATATGATAAACAATTTAGGAATTTCTTATGGTATATTCCTTTTAGTTGTGGGACCTGTTCATTTGTAATGTGTGAATCATTGTCTACATCTCATTTGTCACTTAAGCAATGGCAAAAAAATGGTAGCACTGTATGTGGTACTACTAGTGGCAGACCCAGAGAAATGGGATGATTCACAAAAGATGTACTTAATCTATTTCCGAGCACTTGAAAATGCATGTGAAATTTATAAAGTAGTTAAGTATAAATTTTAAAAGTATAAAATCAGTCAGTTTTCAATCTATCGCTCTCAACATAAAATATGGACAAATGCATAATACAATCAAATTCACCATGAGTTATCGTACTACCTTTCTGGAAGGGGTTAGGTTGGTTTGTTGGCCAGCATACTGGCTTCTCACCCTAAGGTTCTGGGTTCAAACACTGTTGGAGACAAGATTTTTAGTCCAAAACTGATCCCCACTTGACTATGTAGAGAGCATGTTAAGTGCAGTATTCTCTCTGTCAGATGATACATTAAACTGGATCCCTTGTTGTCTTATGTAAAGGGTAGGCTAATTCTGGTGCTGGGTTTTTTTCACTCCATCCTGCTACCCATTCTCTGAAACTCCTACACCTACTAAATTACCTATCTATTCCTGATAGCAAAAATATCCCTATCTGTTGATGGCCTTTCTAATAACTACTACCTTTTTGGATCCCCTATCAGCCAATCATCCATGTTAAGCTTATGAGTGGATGCATGAAATCATATTTTTCAGTTGTCCAAAAATTGTGTTTCTTCCATTCTTCAATGTATATGCATTTACTTCTTTTGGTGATTGCTTTTATTTTGACCCCATTGTCTTATTCCATTTTGAAATCATACAAAGAAAAGTAAAATAAGATTTCCAAGGTTAGTTCGAGCAACATTTGTAGTTGTTCACTTGGATTGAACATACGTAAAGGGAGGATATTTTTGTGATACAGGATAAGCATTATCCGTGAGCACTACCAAAAGTAAGAGAAAAGTAGGAGTAAAAAAATACAAAAAGCAATACCTTGAGGTTGTATTGTTAACTAATTTACATAATTTAAATATCTGTAATAAAAAATTACATAAATTGAAACTATATAATTTTAAGAAATATCTAATACAACTTAATATTTGGTGCATATGGAGCAGTATTATGACACTCATCTAAGTGAAATTATATGCTTTCATTGATGCAAGTAAATTACATGATTGTGGCAGGAGAAACCTTCCTAGTGTATTACATGTGATTAGTCACTAGTATTTGGAGGGAATATGTGTGATTTTAGTATTTGTTTTTCACATTTTAGCTGTTGGTTTGGTAACCTTAATTGAAGTGGGCATGGCTTGTTTATCCATAATTATGGATATTATTTATAATTAAAATGGTAGTTTTGTAGTCCTACATATATCATGACAAAAAATAAGGCACCATGTGTTTCACTAAACAGTAGCATAATCATTTACACTTGATCATTTGGGATATCATAATCATTGGGTAAATGATTATGCTACAGAATAATGAAAGGTAATATGATGGGTGAATTGTAATTAAATATATGGAAACTACAATATTGTTGTTTTAATTATGAACTAATTTGTTTTTGTCTTTCTTGGCATTTTTCCTATTGCTAATGGGGGTGTTTTTTTACTTGGTTATTGTTGGCATGGTTGTTTTATCATTTTGTTGATGTTGCTGTGCTTGCTAATGCTGTTGTTTGGTCACGAACACATAAGTACCCTTCTCCCTTTTCCTTTGAACTCAGATAATGTTTTTGCTTGTCATAAAAACTTGCTTCTCCTTATTCTTCTCTCTTCTTTCCCCTTCCACCAACTATCCCTAAGGTCAGGAGGACAATTTCCTCTCATTGGTTTTAGTTTGCTTATCATTTTTCAAAGGTGACACTAGTTGTACTCAATACGTGAAACTATGATATTTAACTCATTCCTTTCTTAGTCCTGTGCACTACTGCATTTCTTTGCCAATGTGCTCAACATTGATAATCTGGTGTACATTTTCCACAAAAGCATCCTCTTGTACTTACATCAATCTTGGCAACATGTCTGACATTTTTCTTCGTATCTTTTTTTTAACTGAATTTTTGAGTTCCATTCATTTCCTCTGCCCAAATTTAACATTTGATAAAATTTACGGTACTATTTGTACAACTGGAAACTCTTCCAAAATATTTGCTTGACTGACAACAAATTTGGTACTGAAGTAGTTAAAATACAACAATTTATGAAAGTTTAATTCTTTTTACTGCATTAAATAGTGTCTTTAATTTTTGCATGAAATAAAGGGAAAAATTTCTTGTTAAAAAATTACCATTTGCACTCTTTTATGAAATAAATTGTATTGGAGAAAATGTAAACAATTCCTGTAATAATCGGTTGCAAGCCACTCTAACAAGGGATTTTGTTTTCCTTGTTGATAAGCACCCAGATTTCTTAAATTGTACAGTTAATTTGTTTATTTGAAATTATGCAGCAAATCAAGGCTCCTGAATAGTTGTGGTGCCAGACTGTGCTTAATTAACAAACTCGTCCATATATTCATATCTGAAGGCAAAACTGAGTATTCATATAAGGTACAAATTGAAATTAACTGGCTGCAAAAGAGTAGCAACTCATGGTCTAATTGTATTGATGGGGGAATAGTGGAGAGCTAAGAAATGTAATTGAAGCATCAGGCAATAATGTAATATTAAATTCCTTTTTCATTCACCATCAATCACATAGGCAAAGCAAATAACTTTAATTATTTTGGAATTTAAAGGTAAATAATAATAGCCTTATAATGAAAAGAGAAATTTGGCAAAAAGGTCCGAACAATAAGCATGAATGGAAGTATTGTACTCTTTTTGGGTATTATAAAATTTTAATAACCTAAGATGATAGTTATTTTTTGTTTTCATTGAAAGTGCTAACTATTGCCATTATTTAAAATCAAGTTTTACCTTAACAGTTTTATTTATGATTTTTTTGCATAATAAGAAATTTCAAATGAGGCTCTTTAACTAGGCTGAGCTAGAAGTATTAAATTTAGGATTTTGCAGTAGTATTTTATGGTCCTAGGCTTCAAGTTTGCAATTTAGGGACACTGGTTTTAATGAAAACATGATAAGCAGCTAAGCAACTTTAAATCCTCGAGTGAAATGATTCAAAATTCGCATTCTCTTTCAAAAAGATGGTAACAGGTGAGGTACTTCTTTGGATCAAAGTACTTCTCTTATTCTGTCTTTTAAGAAAAGGATATTTCCAAATACTGGCCTTGACAGTGTAAGTATTGTGTATGACAATTTATATCACCCGAACTTCCCTGTCTAATTGTACATAACAATGATGATATTTCAAGGTCATGTAACCTTATGGCCCAGTATTTCACAAGGATAGGCTGAAAACTAATGCACTCATGCTTGCAGACCATAAGCAAAAACAAATAGCAAGATTGAGCAAAAAGTACATTAAAGTACAATTCTTAAGTTTCAAAATCATATATTTATTTTTCAACATAGTCACTGTTTTGACTAGCACATTTCTCCCAATGTGTAACAAGTTTTTTCTTTCATTCCATCACCAAAAAACTCTTCCGACTTTTCTCGAATCCAGGACTCGACAGCTGCCTTCACCTCATCATCTGAGGTGTAATGTTCACCCTTTAGGTGTCTCTTGAGTTGAGAAAAAAAATCACAAGGCACAAGATCGGGGGAATAAGGAGGGTGTGAAATTAATTCAAATTTCAGGTTTTGCAAAGCCTCTCCAGTTTCACGTGAGGTGTGTGGACAAGTGTTATCATATTGCAAGGTTATTGGTGCCAGGCTACCTTTAACACAACAAACTCGACGTCGGAGGTGTTTTAGAGTCTGTATATCCTGAGAGGAATACACCGTTGCCTCTTGTTCCAGAAAATCGGTCGCATAAACTTGGTGAGCATCCCAAAACAAAAAGAAGTTCAAAAAATCCAAAAAAAAAAGAAAGTCAAAAGAAGTTTCATCAAGAATTATGGCTTTTCCAGTCTCACAAGCTCTAAATTTTATTACCCATCACTTTACAGTAGACCTATCAACAGCATCGCCACCATAAACAGCCTTTAAACAACCATGTATCTCTGTAGGACTCACTTATTCAGTAGTTAAAAATTTGTCTACAGCACGCTGTTTGACTTGCATTGACATAGCACTAGAAAGCATCTCCAGTCATTTCAAATTCTGAAAATACACTGGATGAATGCTACGACCTCAAACCTGCACATGCATGCTGATGGGGAATGTTACTTCCACATGCCACCAGGAGGTCATTCTGAAGGTCATTTTGTTTGTGGTCTATAAGTATGTGTGCATTATTTTTCAGCCAACCCTCTTTATTTTGGCATCCCTGCATTGTTGTGTCCCCTGCTGTGCCCACACCAAATAATTCCCACCTTACATGGTAATTAGCATAGATAAAATTTAGTACAACAGTTGCATGAAGCATGTTGTGAAGATTGAAACATGATGGAATCCAGAAATGTTGCAGTCACTGAGGCTCTAATTAAAGGTAGCAGCATGTTGGTCATGCAGTCCAGGACTCTTTCTGCCCTAACTTTCAACAGGCTTGGAACACTCTACATCTGTGGTTTCACTTGTCCTGAGGTGTGATAGTTTGGTCAAGGTGATTCATTTTTTTTTGCTTGGGATTGAGGCTCATACATCTCAGTTAATGAATTATTTTGTCTGTCCTCAAGTTTTCCTGTCTAGCGCATTTTAATTCTGCACTGCTATATATTAATGTTGGAAATGTTTGCCTTGGTTTCAAATTCAAGTGATTTAATCTATTTTCCTATTAGTAATTGTAATACATTTTGTGATTTCTTAATACTGCAAAAATGTGCCCTGGTTTTGCTGAATCTTGATTACTCACATAACTTGGAATTCATGATGGATCTGATGAAAAGGGCAGTAATTAGTGGCAAGTAGGCCGGTGTTATTTCTCCTTGCACACTTCTCTGCACATAGGGCTTCATATTTTAAAAATTTAAACCCAAGCTGTATGATACCACAATATATTTCTAGCACCAAAGGAATGCTATTATTGTACTATGTTGTTCTGAAATATATAAGTATGTTATAGATATCAAAATGTCCACCTCTGTATGATGGGCATCTCTGTCTGGATTTCTTCCCTGCCTTATTCCTTTGGCATTATAAGTAATATCAGTGTGAGAACTTGATATTATAAATCATAAAGTGTTTTTGATATTTGACATTTAATAAAAATACAATTAGTATCTCTCCACAGTAAAATAATCTGGAGCTGATGAATTTTGTTTATTTCTTATAATTCTAAAAGTAAGGTCTTGGTAAACTCTCTAAGGGGTAGTTTATTTTTCTATGATACCACTTACAAGTATGCAATGATGAAAAAAGGATTTCTACCATGTTATATCTGAAACGGTGGTATTTATGTGTGCATTGAGAATTTATGCTCTGAGATACAATCTGTGCCCAAGGAAAAGGATGGGGAGAAGCAATAGAAAATTCTGAGGCTCTGGTGATTTGGGCATGAAAGGAAGCATGGAGTCTTTGAATTTTTTGTTAATTTAAGATGGTAGAATTGAAGGAGCTCTTAAACTGTAAATTCACAAAGAGGAAAACTTGACTTCACAGAGGCAGGTGTTCCTGATATAATTATTAAAAATAAAATGTAGCCAATGTCAATTCAATTAATCCTTTTGTAGAATATTTCTGCCAAAAGTCACTTTAAAATAAGTTTTCTATTCTAATTGGAGCAAAGAGTGATTTTGGGGAAATGGCTTACTGTATGGCAAATTTTGTTGATTTACATTTTATCCCTTAAGTGGAATAATTGACTTTTGTCGCACACTGCTTTTAAACTCCAAATGAGGGGATTGAGTATAACCAAGTGTTGTGAATTTTATTTCTTCTGTTGGGTAAGGATCTGAAGCTGCACATTTTATTCCTGTCATATATTGCATGCCTCTGAAATCTACCAGAAATTTTCGTGCATGTGGGGATAATTTATTCATAGCAATAAGTTATTTTGACTCAAATTGGTGGTTTGTCTCTTTACCAGTAGATTGGAAAAATTAGCTCCTGATCAAATCAGTTAACCAACACATTGTTCCTTAATTACAACAGTGATTTTGGAAGAGGTATTTACTAAATTTTGTACAAAAAAGAATTTTTGGGTTCTTTTTTCATTGATATGTACCTGTATTTTTATAAATGAATGGAGCCCCTAATGATGCACTCAATTGCAAAACTTCTATTTTTCTAATCCTGATGACACATGCTTCAAAATAAGTTGTCGCACTTGTAGGTAGCTGTTCCATTTCTCACAATTTTATTAACCAAATATTACTCACAGATAGGAAACAATGTATGTTATAAATGGAAAATTAGAATGTCTGGTTTTCAAGTGTGGTCTGTGATATTCTCTTCTTTAGTTTGCTTATTTGTTGCATAAATGTTTGTGTTTTCTGTTACAAGCCCTTGTGTTTCATTTTTCATTACGTGCTCATTGGTATGCAAATACTGTCTTTATTAATCCCATAATTAAATGGTATAAATTGAATTTTATTGATTTTTCAATAAACAAGCATTAAGAGATCTCTTCTTCCTCGCATACTGCCTAACTTAAAATTATGTTAAAGGTGTGGTAATATTAGTGAATCCATTTTTGAATTATTGTGTCCAATGATTCATTTAGTCAGATTATGTAATGCAATTAGTTTTTCTTCTTTCTTGTCACTAAAACTAAAATTCAAAGATCTTAAGGCAAGTCACCATCATTACTTTATACCACCCTCACTAGTCCATTGCTGTCATGTTAAGTGAGTAATACAAATCAGTTTCCCTTTAGGCATAGTCATATGTGTAATTTTTTTTATGAAGTTTTTTCAGGTCTTCCACCCAGTGGAAGACGTGAGAAAACTTCATCAAGCAAATACACTGGGAAAGCACCAGATCTTACGTAATGTTTAATTATGTTAGCCTTTTTCAAATTTGGAATTCAGTCCTAAGGGAGGCCTATAAAAAATATGACATTACAGCCAATCTAAATAAAAGCATAAATTTTTATTTGACAGTCACACAACTATGTTCTTCCCTCTTTTCACTAATATCCTTATGGATTTAGAGAAGAATTTCAAAATGAATAATCCCAAGCCAAATTATGTACATTTATTTGAGAACTTGCTTCACTAATTTGAACATTTTTAATTTTTTAGCAGCTGACCAAAGCACTGGAAGAATTTGAAAGAGAAGCTGAGAAACATATTTCGAGAGTTGCTGAGTCAGAAGGGCGGTATGTTGAGGACTTGTTTTTTTTTTAATGAGACTCTGTTGTTGAGTCTTTTTAAATATGTGAAATTTTTCTGAGTTGATAGATTTTTCAACTAAACAGGTTTATAAGGCTAAGAATGGTGTCACTTAATGGAACTGATTTATTTTATGATGATTTTATCTTTTTAGATTCAACTAATAATTTTCCATTGCAGGAAGCTAATTAGGCTCATTTTTGTATATTGCAGAGTTTCCGAGAGCAGCAAGCACTTAGATTCCAATTTGGTAAATGTCTTGGATTCTGCAGCCTCCGTTTTCTCACCTTATCAACTGAAGAAGGTCGATGAATCAAGTACTGTTGACACAGCACCACCCCCAAGTAGTGAAAAGTACAAAGTGAATGCCAGCAAGGACCTCAAGACAAAACTTGACTTTGTCAAGTTGGAGATTGTTAAAATCCTTTCTGAGAAAGAGGCTTGCTCTGCAGAGAATTCTGCCCTCCGATCACGTATGTTGAACTTTGCTGGAATAGGTGGCCAGGGTGATGCCTCGGTCTCTTCAACAGACTCAGAACCCCTTGGCATGGTGGGAGGAGAAAGAGTGACGGCCCTGGAAATGGAGCTGGAAGAGTTGCGGAAGAAGATGAGGGACACAGAAGATAACCACAAGAAGGAGAAGGGGGCATTGGTGGAGCAATGTAAGGAGTTAGAGAGGAGCCTGGAGCTGATGAATGTGGAGTACGAAAAATGTGAAGACTATTGGCAGCAAAAGTTAGAGGAGGAAAGGAACTTTTATGAGGAGTCCCAGAAGTTGATGGATGAGAAGCAGAGCAGCCTGGAGCAAAAAATCAGTGAATATGCTGAACTGTTCTGTCAGAGTGAAAAGAATGAGTGTGGAACCCGGCTTGCTACAATTGAAGAACGGGCTAGTCTGGAAAGACAGGTTTGTATGTTGTTGTTCACAGTGTTCATAAAGTAATGGCGTATTGTCAACTGAACAGTAAAGCTACTTTAAAGCATTTTTACTCTTTAGATATAGGTGCTTACATTATTAAGGGATTTTCATTCAAAGTATTTCATTCATTCTGTGAGAGTTGATAGGGAGAGCTCAGAGAAGAACAACTTTTTTAAATGGTAACCCCAACCCACTGAAGCTAAACTGTGTCGCAACTGTAGTTTAAAAATCTATCAGTGCAAACATGATTGCAAGACATCAGTGTCACCCATTCAATTTGTATCAGCCCAATATTTGATTATATACATACTGCACATAATTCTTAAAAAGTCTTTTGGTGCTAATTGTGGTCTAAAAATTTTGGACCGCTACTGTTATTCAGAATCATGTCTGTTTTCATTTATTATTACCATCTGACTTTTCTTCTTCTTCTTCTCAAGAGCACTAATATCTACATTTCAAACCCAATAAAAAAAGGCTGAATGGCACAGTTCTCTTTTTATTTAAATTTGATTCTTTTCATTCAAACATAACTTGGTCTGAAGTTCCAATACAAAGTCTCATTGTATTTGTCATATAACACACATCTTTTCCTCAAAATCTTTCTATGTTATTTTGAAACCAAATAAACATCATTGATCCTTCTTAGTTAGAAATAATACTATCACATTCTTGTATTCTTCTAACAGTCTAGCTTCAGAAACAGAATTTGGCTTACTTTTGTTAGAATGCATAAGTTGTATAAATATCTAAAAAAATTGAAAGTCATGATGGGTTCTGTGACCCATAACCACATGCATAGTTTATCTCCAAATCATTCCATTATTGATTATTGCAAACTTCTTTGCATTATTCACTTCCTAAAGATATCCAGTAATGTGACAATATTGATTAGCACAGCGATAGTGGGCATCATTTGACTAGGTAGAAATAGAATGCTCTGGGACTTCAGTGCTCCTGTAGTACCACAGTCATTACCTGAGCATATTTTCAATGAGTAGTGGAAAATTCCAAAACAATACATAGTGAATATGCTAATCACTGTGATAATAAAAAATTAATGTTAAATGTTTTTGGTTTAGTAGCCCTTTTCATTACACTAGTTTATACTCATTACTTGAGGTAAGTACATAAATGTCATGACAGAATGTTAATGATGCAAGTAATGACATTCAAAACAGATTTCATAGCTGAAAGAGAGTAGAGCCACTGTCTTTGACTGCAACAGAGAAGTAAGGTCAGATAGGACAGCCTCTAGATATAGTGGAGGAAGAATTTGGAAGCTATCTTAGTCAAACAGAAAACTATGAATGGTGTTCAAGACATCATTTCCCCTTACTTGCCTCAAAGATCTCTACTCAAACAGACGACCTCAGTGGCTTGCCTTATAAGAAGGCAACATGTAACACAAGTGCTGAATTGGGCTTCCCTCTATCCCTTGAGCTTATTCTCTGATTGCTATGCTCACACCTGTGGCTGTACCCCCCTCTTTCTTTCATAAACTTCTGGTGACAGCTTTCTGCCCTACTCCAAATCACCTCAATGCCTCATACACCCTTGACCTCTGGTCACCAATGCCCCCCTCCCCTCTGAGAAGTATCATTTATATCCTGGTATGACTGTAAAATATTCTCTCGTGATGGTGTTGAACTTCAACATGAACCTAGGTTGTGAAAAATATGTATTATGTGGAAAAACTAAGTTACACCTTTCATTT
This sequence comes from Hetaerina titia, assembly GCA_037158775.1. NCBI lineage: Eukaryota > Metazoa > Arthropoda > Insecta > Odonata > Calopterygidae > Hetaerina > Hetaerina titia. The sequence continues at coordinate 70,073,389 of CM073773.1, read as the reverse complement.
TAATGTGAAGAATTTCCATAAATTTTCACAGGAACCTCACATTGGTTAAGTTGGTGAAGTGTGTAGATGTTTATGTGCTTGCAGTGTAAAGACCCAACCTTCTATGCTCAAAATACAGCAAACTCTTTTAAGTAAAAAAAAAACTCAAAATGGAATCGGGATGGTGCGGAGGCTAATGTACAGGCTTCCCACCGCGAAGGCCCTGGTTCAAATTCTGGAGAAAAATATTTTTCAGTGGTATCCCGATCCCTACTCGAGGTGCTTTGTAGAGAGCACTTTGAGTGAATGCGACTTCCATCGGATGGGACGTTAAACTGCGGACCCCTTGGCGCCTTTCGACAAGAGTAGGCTAATGCCAATGCCGGGTTTCTCTCCACTCTTCCTTCCTCACCCATCCTTAATGCCAATGCCGGGTTTCTCTCCACTCTTCCTTCCTCACCCATCCTTAATGGTGCAAATGACCTTAGCTGTCGGTCGCCTCCCCAACAAAACCAACCAACCTAAAAACTCAATGGGTGATGAATGAGAGTTTCCCCTTAATAAGAGAATCACATCAGGAAAGTGGGATTTAGGATGGTCATTCTTTTTATACATTTATATTATAAATGAGTAGGTGACCCCATTCATAATTTACTTGTGTAAATTTGAATATTACTTATTTTTAGCATTCTTTAGCAAAGAATAGAGACATGATTTCCAGCTGAGTTGGTATGTTTCCTCAAATTTTACATATAAGCATGTATTTATTGGACATAGGATTTGTGATTGGATATGCCATTTCTATGCTTTAGAGACTTATAAAGCCGTTAATGTCAATGAAAAATGCCGAACAAAAACAGTAGCCTTCACTGAAAATTATGAAGGTATACACATTTGGAAAACCAAATCTATCTGTTTAAGTCACACCATTGGAAAAAAATTATTTTCTCGACATGCCATGCTGTCAGCATGCATTTCATAATGTTCTGATAAAAAATGTTTAGAAAATAATGGCTTCAAGTATAGTTATAAAATATGCATTTTATTCCCATCTACTTTCGTTCACTATAGGTCACAGATTTGGAAGAAGAATGTGAAGAATTACGTGCTAGAATGAAAATAGCTGAATCATTACAGATGAAGCATTTGGAGGAAAAAGAGAGAATATCTCAATGTTTAAAGGAAATGGAACAACAAGTACTTAGGGAGAAGAAATTTCTTAGAAAAGGTAATGAATGTACAGGTTACAGCAACATAACTTCCTTTTTTGAAAGCATTTTGTGTTTGATAAAAGGAAGTTATGTTGCTGCAGCCTATATAATAACTAACTGATGTTTATGTGATAGCTGGTATCATATTTATTACACTTCTAGCTAAAATGATACACATGAGGTGAATACCAGTGAGTTTTTAAAAAATGCCCTTTTTAAAGTAACGTGGGTAAAATATTTTTTCTCTAAATCTAATATTTTCATAAAATCTGTATTGAAATGAATGATATTCATGATGGAGAAAAATAATTTAAATTTCTATATTTACGAATAAATTATGATTGATATATCAATCCACTGGCATTCTTCACACATGGAGGGAGAGCTAATTGATTGGCAAGTTGGTGGGGAAAGGAGGAAGGTGTGGCAGATTCCAATCAGAAAAAAGTTTCCTTGAACATGGGCTTTCAGCTTCCCCATGCTGCTCTACCAAACAAGCTATAATGGAAACACAATTTCCACCAAAATCTTTGGGGTTTTATGCAATCAGCTAAATTCCCAAAAGTGAAGTGCTAAGTGCCTAAGTGAAGATGCCCAAAGAAAATGTGCTAGTAGAAAATCACATCCCTAGAGTTGGGTCAGGGAGGGGGGTAGTAATCGGGGTTAAACTTCATCTGTTTTGTTCTCCCTACCTAGATTTTAACCTGGCTGTATTCATGTGTACATGTCCAAAGTGAATTCTGTATTTAATTAAGATGGAAAATTAGAAAGAAATAATTCAAGGGTTATTCATTTTTTAGGAACTCATGAGGATTTTTGTGAATAACTGTATTTGTACTTGCTAGATAATTATGTTTTTGGAAGTCCATATGAAAATAATCAAAATGAGAGTTTTTCATCATTGCTGCTCTTAGTGTTTTGAGGCTAGAAGTCTCCTCCTGAGCCTGGAAGATATTGACTGTAGGTTGAGAGAAATGTCATTTTTATAAATTCCATGTGGAAATGCCCAAAATATTTAATTACCTGTAATAATTTGCATTCTACTTTCAAAGATTTAATAATGCAAGTTTTAATGCATAACTGATCATAGCACTTTTCCACTTGATATCAAAAAGAAAAGGAAGTCAAAGGAAAAGTGCTACGATCAGTTATCATGTTCGACTTCCACCACATCACACCTTAAGCTACTCAATTTAATGGAAATTTTATTTAAATGGATCACATTGGCTACAGATTTCTCAAAATTACTCAAATTTCAGCTTCTGGATGCAAATAAAGCTAACGCATGAATGTGGAATTTATTGTTTTATGTATTCAATAAATCGACAAACAAAAATGCTTTCAAATCACATAAAATAAATATTAGGTTGTAAAATCTAATTCTTAATTTCACTTACACCTACTTTTAATTTCTGCCGTAACAATAATCTTTTTGTGCAGAAAAAAACACAAAAATAAATCTTAAACATGCTGAAAGGTTATGCTGATTGGGCTCATTTTAGTTGAATAAATAATTTATATTTATCAATGGTAGCATCATTTTTTACGAATGTATTTGATCAAATGATTTGCAGATAGCCTTGATGTAGCTGTGCAAGTCACTGTACCAGAGAATAAACATAATGGAATGTATCATAAAGGAGATGGACCAATTAAGAGTTCTTCAAAAAATAGAATCAAAGTAAGTGGAAATAAATATATTGTTTTTTTTTTCATGTATTCCTTTGGTATCATGTGATATTCAGCTATCTTTCCAATTCTTCCAGGGTGTCCCTAAGGGAGGGAGTCCCAGTTGCCTTAGTTTAGCCAACAGTTTGTCAAATTTTCCCCGCCACCAGTGCCATGGAAAAAGTTCTTCTGATACCTCAATTTTCGGGAGAGAGGTGAGTTGGTGAACGGGTTTTATATTGTTAATAGGATAGTCTCTCTGTTGGGATAATCAGGAAATATGGAAACATTTGAGAATTTTTAATTCCTTCAGAAATTCGCAAAAAGTGCACGTTTATATTTTTTTAAAGTCAGAAGCATGAATATTCAGGAAGTTTCAATGAGGATGTTGTTCCTTTTAGTTGTGAGACCAGTTTTGTGTATCATAGGCCATTGTGCATGTCAGCATTATCAAGAACAAACTATTGTAAGAGTATCTATGGTAATACCAGAGGCAGGCACAAAGAGAAAAGTACACTTGCAAAAAGTATATTAATATTAGATTTATTAAAATGTACCTAATCCGATTCCAAGCACATGATAAGTTATGTGAATTAACTTTTACCATAATTAAAGCATAAGTCAGTCATTTATCATTCTTGTGTTTAAAATAAAGTTTTTCAGTGTTAAACATGTATATTTACCGTTTTGTGTTCATAACTCTTAAGGTGCCCTGGTAAAAAAAAAACAATCCATGTGAGAGCATTGCCAATTGGTTCTATCATTTGGCAATTCTTAAGAATCTGGAAAAGTGTAATGTAATAATGGTCAGTGTATTCAGTTGAACAGAATAGGATACATCTTACATTTTTGGAACAAGTTCTGAAAACCATGTAAAGCATATATTGGTACGTACTTTCAAATGATTTTTACACTCTGAAATTGCTGCGTTGTAATGCACACTTGAGTGGATGACTGCGTTAAAAGTTACTATTGTAGCATCTCCCGCAGTTTCTTGGAATTTGTTAAAAGGAGACAATGTGGAAAATAAATTTGAAGAAAATATGTCTCATTTATTTGTTGCATAGTAAGGCTCTCTGTACAATGTACTCACCTTAAAGGCAAATATGGAATTCTCAGGGCAAATGAATGTGAGGGAAAAGATAATGGAAAGTTAATATGGTACAAAAATGCTGAAATTGAAACTTTTAATGCTGTTGACAACTTTTTATTTTGTTAAATCAAATCTTTAAGGCCAGGCCGTGTATTTTAAACTTTGTTTTTCAAAAAGTATATCGAAGCATCAATTTATCTTTATAATTGTAATTTTATTAAATTTTTGAAGAGCTAGGAAGTAAATAGCACAGATAATCCACAAAATGAATAATCTGCTCACCGATAATTTAGTGTTTACCGTAAATATATTCTTTTAAACTACTGTGTTGGCTTTGGCTGAGCATTTGTCCTTTTTAAGAAATCTGGGTATTGAAAACCTGAGTTCCAAGAATTTCTCCTCTCTCCTCACACCCAGTCACCCTAGTTTTGGCAGTGTTTGTTGCAATGTATATTTTCTCAGCTAGATGATCATTGATAGATCAGGCATGGTTTTTGAGTTGGTCCCATGGAAAGCAGCATTTCAAGGACTTCTTGGAATGATATCTTGAAATGTATATGTTCCATCATAAAAAAGTACGAACAAAATATCTGTCTATACCTTGGACCCCTTAACAGGCCATCATCCGTGGTGAGTTTATATGCAAGTGCACGAAATCCTTTTTTTTTTTCATTTTGCTCTAAGAGATGTTTCTTTAATTCTGCAAAATATAATCATTGTTCATATCTTAGCTATTGCTTTTTCCCATGTCTTTTCTTCTTCATTTTTTTTATAATTAAAGTTTGGGGACTTTTTGAACAGACCTCGTAAGTAAAAAACATTTCAAACAATCAATCTATCAATTATCTTTAAGTCCAATCGCCATTGCAGGCCAGCAGCTTTGAAGGGAAAAGTTGAGAGAAATTAGGAAAATGATCTTATGTTTGCCATGGAAATCATGGAAAAAATTCAATGTTGGAATTTAGAAAATGTCTACTCTATTATATTGTGTATAAGATCACCTTGTCATATTGTGTATTGCTTTCAACTGAAATGTTTTCATGCAGAAGTTTCTAAGTCACAAAGATGTGTGACCAAAATGTTTAACATAAGTGAAATGTTCTTATATATCCTTACAGGTGGATGATGGAAGTAGGAATCGAATTTTTGTGCCTAATGCAAGTACAAGAAGGAAAGTCAATGAAGTTGGGAGTGAAGAAAATGGTAAGTCTCTGTTTCAGTAAAAAGTGTACTTAATCGTTTGCCATTTGTAATTTGTTTTAAGACAGAATTGTGGTTAACTTAATCCTGTTATATCCTCCTGGAACTAATAAATTGATAATCTATAAAATGACTAATTTATCTAATTTTAAGCATGCCTGTATTTAAATGGCTTTCAAAGAAAATTTTTACCTGTCATTAATGTTTAATTGTATGTTTTTACAAACTTTGGATATTTACTTATTACAGTACCATATGAATCATAATTTTACCATTATTCCTCTCCCGTTTTATACCTGAAAATTGGTTGTTGTAAATATCACAAACATTAATTCATTAATTGTTAAGACAACGATTCCATATTTTTATAGAACTATCTTGGCATAGGGTATCTTTCATCACTGTTGGAATATTTAAAAATCTAAACTGTTTTCACAAATTCACAAAGATGTTTCATTTACAGATGAATTGCAAGGTATTAAAGCAGAAGTGGAGAACTTAGAGGCTATTCTTAGTAGCACAAGAGAGAAGCTTCATAAGCAAACAATGCTATGTCAGAGCCAGGTAATACCCAGATTTAAACTTAGCAGCTGTCTTTAGGGCATTAAAATTAATAATTAATTTTAGGACAGTAAGAATATTACTGTTTGTTATGCATGTTTTTGGCATTTGAGAAAAGGGACAGTAGGATAATATTATATTATGTTAGCTCAAAGAGACTAAGAGTGCATCATTGTAATCATGCAAAAATAAATCAAATAATGCCCTAAATTAAATAAAGTGACCCCCATTTAATATTGATGGTGCCATAAAATGTCTAAATGTCTGCTATTCAACTTATTTATACAAAGATTAAAATTTATGAATAACAGTATTTTTTTATTGTACAAAATTTGTATTGTATAAAACATCAATTAGGTATCTTTTTAATTAACATTGACACATGTTTATAGGGAAGCCTATAAGATATTGAAAATCTTCATCATTGCATACATCTATGTGGCTATCGAATAGTGATTATTAGGGAGCTCAAGTGCAGTAGAAGCAAAAAAATGATTACTGTGGAATTTAGATTTCTTTCCCCATATGCATGTACAATTATACGTATATATATACATTATTTTAATTTTATGGCAACATTCCAGTGACTAACAACTTGACTTGCTTGAACTTTAGGTCAGTATTTTAAATCTTACCATCAATTGGGCTATATTGGTGCCATATATTAGATTTATCTGAGTTATAGGTAGTGTGCCATATGGCCTAGGCCTGCAGCCAATGGAATGCCTAACTAAATAATCATTTACCATTTCTCGTGAAATGGAGTTCTTAATATTCACGTGTTGGCTTTTAGAGATTAATGCATGACTGAAAATGAATCCAAATATTTTTATATGTTCTAAATTGCATGCTAAGTATATCCATACCTATATCAATGAAAGGCTTCCTGATAAGCTGTTGCTAATATTTTATTTGGTGTCTTTAGGCTTAAGTTTTCCCCTATGTATCATCATTTGGATTTTTATCATTCCTTCTATTTCTTCGTGTGGTTTAAGTTACCTCCCTGGGTAAGATATCATTATCATAGTTAACTAAAAATAATACCATGCTTACTCTGTGATAACTTGAAGTGGAGGGTTTAAGGAGGAGAGTCATTTGGTGTCAGTTAAAGAAAAAATGATTAATTTAAATGTGTATTAATTAGAATGTACGAGAGTTGCTATTTATATTTTAAGCCTTGGCAACACTTAAGTGCTTTAGGTGCCGTCTGGCATTTCCATCTGAAAGTTTAACCCTTTTAATGCTAACTTTCTTCAGAACATTTTGCCAGTTGATCATTACTTGTGTCGTTCACAGTGGCTCGAAAATTTTGTCTTGGCGAAAAATAGAGTTAACTGGTGAACACTTTCGTGCAATGATTTTTTTATGACATTTAACTTGGATTATCAAGACAGGAGTGCATTGATCAACTTACTTCCACTTTTGGTGATGAAGCCCCATCCTTTCTCTCTGTGAAACCCTAGTATAATGAAGTTTTCGACCTAACAAAGATACAAGACATCTTTTCGGAAATTTTCTGAGTTGGAAACTTTTCAGACCACCCATCTACTAAAAAAATTATTATATTCAGGTTTCTATTAAAATAGAATACTCATAGTTCAAATGGTAACTTGACTTGTTGAAACACAGTAAATGCTTTATTTTTCTAGAGCCTTACATGCTGCTTCGCATAGAAGTTGATTTTTTGGCTGTATAGTCAATTCAGAATTGGGTCTAGGTATTTTAAGAATTGATAATATTTCTTCATCCATTCTCAATCCATCGATGTGAATACTTCACAATTATAATTGTATAAAAATGCATGAGGAAAAGATAAGTGTTTTAGATACTTGTTGCTTAATGTTTTTAAACTTTCTAGTTCCATATCAATTGAGGTTATGATGAATTAGGAAGTATTGTATATGATTTTAATGCAAATAAATGTTGTTTTTCAGGCTGAAAGGCTGGTTCAGTCGGATATCTTGGTCCAGAAACTGTATGTTGAGAATGCTTTTTTAAGAAATTATTTGCAACAGTGCCAGGATTACTAACTAATTCATGTTTTGAAACGTTGTTCTATGGGTATTACCTTGATAAAAATAGAATCTAAGTATGACATCTGATAATTAGATGTGATTTATATTAAATGAGATGTATCTTCAAATGTCCTGTAGAAATTCATATTTTCTAATAAAAAAATTAATCTCTCAATTATATGTAATAATCTGTTACTAAAAAGCTAGAGACGCAAATGTTAAGACATATCTATGGTTTAACTTTCCTCTTGATCTGTGGAAGTATTGTTAAAAAATGGTTGGTAAATTTTGAAACTTCACCACTAAATTTTGCTGTTACCAGTATGGTTGTTGGTCAAATTATGAAATCACATCTAATGATGTCACTATACCAGTTTTTAAGGTTGAAAAATAAGATCCATACCCATCAATAATTTTCACTGGAAATGCTTTGGCTGGAAAGAGATATAAATGTGTCCCGATTGTGCAATGTGCTGTTGTTTCTAGCCACAAAATTCTATGTTGGGCTCATGGAGCCAAAATTTTTACTGAGCAAGTTGCCTTAGGTATGGATCTACCTATGTTACCAGAAATGTAAAAATCTATTTTTAAATGTGGATTTTTCAATTGTCATATTTTTAATAATATAATTGATTTGAAAAAGGAAATTTACCTTATGTATAAAAGCTGTTATAAAAAATGTTTCAAGTAAGAAATGAATGCGAATGACTGATAATGATGAGTGAATGCTTATGATTTGTCTACTCCAGTATTTATATGATTTTTGAAGAAAGTGTGCATCTGTTTTATGTCCTACATCTGCTCTAACCAAATTGCATTTAACTGTGTATTTGTTAGATGTATGGTGTTTTGAGGGCAGTTGAGAGTGATTCACCATATCAATGCTGCATTCCAATCAACTGGCACTTTCAGCCAGAGCTCATCATTTCATTTTTGAATAGCTACATGTATGTGAATGTAACATTTTTTACACAAGCTGTGTGTATATATATATATATGTATTTCCTCAGTCTGTTGGTGATACATTATTCCTTAAATTTGTGCCTGAGGAGTGATGGAACATGCATTGGTATCAGGTATTTGATTTATTATACTGAAGGCTTTTTCCTCCATGGTTTCCAAGATTCTCTTTTGCTGCAGCAGTGATAAACTGATAGATTTATTTATTTAGTTGTAATGCAAATATGTCATCCTGATTGTCATTTATGGCAATGCCATCTTTCTAATTCCTTAACAACAGATCAATGCTCATAGAAAACAGAAATAATATTAAATTTTTCGACAACATGCTGGTGACTTGTTGGGAAACTTTGGTTGGACATGATGTATGTGATAACTTTATAGAGCTTTAACTTTAAGCTATAAAGTGTTAGGATTTTTGCAGCTCTACTTATTTGTAAGTCACAGAGGCATGCATTCATTTGAGCAGTGCTGTTGGTAATGTTCAATGATTATTGCAATCATAATAGATGACACATGTATACCAAAGTACTGTAATAACAGTTTGTTTGCCAACATTATTTATAACCCTAGCCCATTGACCCATATTTATTCATGTGCGCCACTAAATATATGGGATTGACCTGAAATAATTCCATCCTTCATGAAAATATGAGTTTAAATGAGGTTCAGTTTTGCAGGAAAGTTGTAGTTTGTACTATGTTGAAACATTTCTAGCCATGACTTATCGTTAATGTGAGAACAGCCCATCGAAACTAAATTATGAAGGTTAGTGACCCAATCAATTACTGTGTAGACAGATCTGGATAATTTATTGATAGCATTGTTGGAAATCAATAAATTATGAATATTGGGTAAATTATATACAGCTGTATTTCAAGCATAATTGGCGATAGTAGGTATTGCTCAAGGATGCATGCTCCTGCATGATGGGTTGTATTATAAGTTTTGATTGAGCTTAAATGTTCTTGCTGTCATCACACTGCCATTATGGTGGTGAGTAAGTGAATTGTTGTTGTTGAGCACATCAATTTTTGCCAAAATGCACAGGCTGCATTGATTGAAATAATGTTGATGGTTGCTATTAGAACATATAAGAATCCAGTAAAATAGGTCTACGAAAGTTAAAATGGAATAGATTGTTTATCGCTCTTGAAATAATAATTATTATAACTCATATAACACTAGCATTCCAGCATTAATAAGGGATAAAGTAACTGTTGTATATTATTATCAATAGAAATGTTAATAATTCTTTTGATGATATAAAACTACATACATAATATTTTGGAGCTAATAATGCAGGGACAGTTTTGTGATATATTTTGCCTTATTGAAGATGAGTTCATATTCATAAAGTAATATTATTGATGTGAATAATATTTTTGCATTTTAAATTACTCCCATAGTCATATTGACGATTATATTGTCTTTCTCTTGTTGAATTACTAGTACATACATACCCAATTTTTCAATGTACCTCTATCTCACACAACATAATGTAAAAGATCTGTTTATATATGCCTAGTGAAATTTGAGCATTGGCATTAAACAATAACTTGCCCTCTGTACTTGATATGCAATTACAATTTATTGTTGCAACCATCATCTATTTGTTACCTTATACCAAAGAATCTGATTATATTTTCAACAAAACATGTAAGTAGAAGACCATCACCTTCTGTTTGGCTTTTTGGCTCCTTAAATTCTGTCTTGAATTTTTATTAGAAAATAACCATATTCATTGTATTTTTGGTAATTGGTCAATTGTTTTATGTTGCTGTGTAATGACTGCATTATTTATATGTTATATGTTCATCTGTACATGTATTTTACAGTTTCCCTTTTATAAAGATAATGCTTACTGGCATATTAATACAGCAACAGCCCAATATACCAGTACCTACTACTAGAAGCAGTTCTTCAGGATGAATAGATGTATTGTGAAATAGAAATTTCTCTCAACTTGGCTGTTAAACCTTAATTGAATGATTTGATTGATATATATTTTTATTCATTTGTATCTTCAATAAGGGGTAAACCTTCTATAATTAGCCATAAAAATTGTGATCAATTTAATCGAAACCTCTTTTTATTGGATGAGCCCCTTACGATTAATATTCCACAGACTAAAATTTTGCATTCACACGAAAAATTTCATAAAAAATTAGGGAGTGCAAAAAGAGCCATTAAATATGTTGCAGAGACATTTGGCAGCTTAACAAGGAATATTTCACAGAAGCTGTGCCCTGCTAATGGGTTGATGGTGTAGTTGCTGGTGAATTGGGCTGCACTTAAATGAATTCTGCTGTGTTCTTTGAAAAAGACTTGATTTTGTCAGTTAAACTTATTGTTGGAGGTTTTGGCATGGAAAGTCATTAGTACGTTTTGACTTTTCTAAATGAAAATAATTTTATTAAATGTTAAGTAATCTCATTTGTGGACAGTAAAATCATTCGGTGTAAAGCTCCTGCATTGAATTGCACCTACTCATTTATAATCTAACATTTTCCTACTGAAAGAAAGCCTTATTAAATTGTATTAATGGTGCTTTATCAAAGGGGCAGTGCCTTCGGAAAAATATGCAATGGAATTTATTTTACTGACAGTGTACAATGATAGTTAGTAACAAGGAAATATTTGGTATGTCTTGCCATTGTAGTAACATTTCTTTTTATGAAGTTTTGTAACTTACAGTTGAATCAATAAAGTATTAATTTTTCATTTGTATTTAATTGAATTTTCCTAGCACATACAAGATGAACAATTTATCGGGTGTGCAGAAATGACTCTTAAAGAGGTTGATTCTATTTTTTAAAAAGGAGGTAAATATGAGTTTAAAATTATTTAAGTCCATGAGTTAATATTAGCAGAGGTACCTACACAATATGGGAATGGGGGTAGCAAAAATGACTGTTTAGTGGGCAGAGAAAGTAAAAAAATCTTGCTTTTGTCATCTTTAGATAATGATCTGAAAAATTTCCCTGGAATTTTGTATTCAAATTGAACCTAGATGCTGGAATTGTTATGTATAAGTTGTCTTTGAAGGTTTGTATTATTTCATTGGTGTAGGTTCAAATACATTGCTTTCATTTCCGTCAATTAATTACCATTATGAAAACTAAATGCGTGAACTAATGCTACTTTTTTTCAATGGACAAATTTGGTAGGGGTACTTATACATAGGGGAAGGGAATTACTTATACATACTAATAGTTATTTCAGTACCCTGGAAGCCACCGCTAGGGTGTGTGGCAGAATGTTAATACGCACCAAACTAATTTTGACCCAAATATGACCCTACTGCGGTCGGACGACGTTATTCTGATCCCTTATCATTTGTGAAAAAAAGACATCTTAAATCTACCTGTTCTACACATAATCTCTAATTTTATTGGCATGATCTTTCCTACCATAGTACAATGGGGGTAATAATACATTTTCAACATCACTGCTAAAAAGATGCCCTTCTAATTTATGCATGAGATTTAATCTGTAATTTAACCTTCACACCATGAGTGATTCCAAGCCTAGCTCCTCTAATATTTTGGATACACTACTGAGTTTATCAAGACAACGTTTAACAAATCTAGCTTCTCTACACTGCATGTGATCTAATTTGGCAATCAGTACAACTTCACAAGGACCCCATATTTTAGCAGCATGTTCTAAATGAGATCTAACCAGCGAAAGATGTCATTTCTCTTTGACCTTTTCATCACATTTACCCCATACTCTTCTAATAAATCCTAATTTTTGTTACCTTGTCCACATATTCCCTGCTCATGTTTCACCCAGGTGAGGGTAACGCCTAGGTATTTCATTGAATCCACACATTCCATTTCAATGTTCCCGATACAGTAAGCGTTCGGGAGGGAATTGCTATTTTTCCAAAAATTCATTATTAAGCACATCTTTAGTTCAATTATAATTGCCGAGTGTTGCACGAGCCTTGTATAGCATTATGTTCAGCTGATAAAGCTATTGTGTCCTCGGGATCACGGATATCTTGGTAAACCACTGTATCGTCGGCAAATAAATGTAATTTACTAGTGACTACGGAGTGAATATTGTTAACGTAAAGTAGGAATTAAAGAGGTCCAATAACGCTTCCCTGGGGAATGCCTGAAGTAACTTCTATTGCATTTGAGCTAACTCCCATCTCTCACTACTCTTTGAACCCGCCCTTTGAAAAAGTCTTTATTCCAGCCCAGTATATTTTTATGTATGCATTTTAGGCATCGATTGGCCAGCACCATTTGGTAAACTATCGGAGAAGTCCGGTGAGACATGAGACATTGTTGAGGATGCTTTGGAAAAAGGAATTTAATAATTTAGCCTTTTCCAAATTTCTGGTTACTCTTTCGCCTTAATCATTTTTGAGTGAATTGATTGTTGACGTTAGACCAAAATGCTGTTGGATTCTCCTCTAAATTTTAGCTAATATTTTCCTTTCGAATTCATCGACCGTTTTCCGGAATCCCTTCTTGGAATTCGTCCTAGATATCTAATAATAATAATGATCGCATTCCTCTCGTCGTTAGAGATATCGTTCCTTATATTTTTCATCTTGGCGTAACAAGCCCTTTGACGCCTCGACGATTTTCTAACTTCCACGTTGTACCATCTAGTTTCCGTGTTTTCTTTTCTAAATTTACTTGGAATGAACCTATTGACTGCTGAGCGAGTGATGTCAAGGATGTCATTCCACGTATTCTCAGTATTTCGATGGTTACTAGCTTTCTTAAAATTAGCTGATGATCTCTGTAACTGGTTCTTTAAAGTCTTCCACTTCTTCTAAGCTATTCTTCTTTTTCAAAAATGTACATTTTCCCTTTGGGGTTCTAATTTCGGACCCTATATAGGAAAATCTTAGCATAGCATACTGCCCTGTGGTCACTAAATCCTTTATTAGTTTCTATAGCTAGGACTTTTTCGGGTGTGTTCATTGCTAGCAACTCGAGAATATTAACACTCCTAGTTGGTGAAGGGACAAGTTGATGTATGGAATCCAACGTTATGGTATACAACAGTGAATTTTAGTTATCTTTTTCTGTATCCCTGTTTTGAAACTCTGTGAGTATATTTATAAATGTATAAATCTATTCATTAGATGGGTCATTGAAATATCCATCGATTGTAATGTCTTCATCGTTGTTTTGAGCTGAGAAACTTTTGATTTGTTGGGCTAGTTTTAGTATTATTTAGAATATAATTTAGTATTTAGTCGTCCGGTGGTTTGCAAAATGCACACATACGTGGGTGGTCTGAAAAGTTTCCGACTCCGAAAATTTCAGAAATAATGTCATATATCTTTGTTAGGTCGGAAACTTTTCAGATCACCCTTGTAGATTATTTTGAATTTAGCACTTATAATTTTACCCTGAAAGCTTTCCGAACCGTTATCTGCAATTAACTCAGCCCTGCTAATTCAAAAGTATTTTTGCAGTTAAGACACCGACCTCGATTGTATTTTTAAGGGTCATTTTTTTAACGGAAAAATGTTTTGGGAAAATGTCTATATCGGCTATATCAGAGAAAAACCAATCGTCAGTTCCAATAGTTTAATTTACGCCTGGGCTTTGCATAAGGTGGTGATAGCCAGAGACTTTATTATTTAAATTCTTTAACTGTTCAAATGAATACCTTAACAAACATTTTATTCCGTACATTCCATTCTCACCCCTCTTTCTTTTGTACAGATTTATAGTTGATGCATGATTTCAATCGGTTGGCACATCAAAAGTTTGCGGAAGCAAATTCAATAAATTCCACGAACGAGCCGCAATACTGCCCGACCTTCAAACAAACTTGTATCTGCACTTCAACATTTTACTAGATATAAAAAAAACATAAACACAGTAATCAACCCTAAGGTCGGTTTGGTAGGTAATGATAGTTCACCCATTGCAATGCCCGACGGCGTGTGAAATTCACACATCAGGGTAGGGGGCCAGCTCCTTTACCTGTGACGGTTATGGTTTCCTAGGATTATCAGGTATCCGAAAAATCATATAGCTTGGGTGGAGCTGCAGGTGCCCAGAGAGGCTTACTGAGGAATCGAATCCTCCGGTCTGCAGTCCAACTCTCTACCCCTGGACCACCGCAACCCACATTACTAGATATATATTTTACAATTGCAGCTGTTCCAATTCTCGGAATTCTCACTACTCTTACAATTTCATTTCCACTTACATCCACATGTCAGTATTCATGTTCACCCCTTCATGCGATTGGATAAATTCCAGGCTCCACACACCACTGTTACACAAATCCTCAAAATAGTCCATCGACAGTCTGTAACTTACAATAGACATTTGAGAATATATCACCATTATATCTTGAAAATAGTAACGAATAAATTCGTGACTGCATGTATTCATCTGTGCTATTTCTGAATTTTCTTTTTATCCATTCCCAGAATAGATGTCTCATTATCTTCTAAATGAGCCTGCATTTTTTTCTGATTTTGCGTTTGTATTCTTCTTGTTTAACAAATGCTTGTATTCAATCTTTTTATTTTAGTATCCATCATGCGTTATCTTCGGAACTTCCTCACATTTAGCTGTAATCATCCTCTGGAAAAACAAAATAATCAAACCGAAGGTCGGTTTGGTAGGTGATGATAGAATTCACCCAGAACTAGGCCCAACGGCGTGTGAAATTCACACATCAGGATAGGGGGATCAATTCCTTTCCCTGTACCGGCAATAGTTTTCCAGGAAGTTCTGGTTCCCGAAAAATTACACAGCTCAGGAACTTAGGGTGCCCAGAGGGGCTTGCCCGGGAGTTGAACCCGGGCCTTCCGCTCTACCCCTGGACTATCGCGAGCCACCTTCCTCTCATATGCATCTTTATTTGAACTCAAAGAATCTTTCTCTCCTTCATTCCACCAGTAATGACGTCTTATTCGCTCGACCATAAGTGTATTCTCCGCCTTATTCCCCCTACCATGAACTGTTAGCGCATTCAACGATCATTTATTTAAAAAATTTTCAAGGGTCCCTCACATTTTCTTTCCGCATATTTTGCTCATTCCACCTGATTCGAGTAGAACGTGTCCTCAAGCATGCATTCATACTGCATTCTTATCTCGTCTGGCAACTTTCCGCCGTTTACCCCCAATTCTTTATGCAATCTAATATTCTTTGTTAACAACCTGCTCCCCAAATCCACTTTTGAAACAAGCAGATAGCTTGCTCCTCATTCAAAACCTCTCTTGTCCTTCGCTAGCTCACTTAACCTGTGATTCAATACCAAGAAATGCACTTATAATCAACCCTTTTCTATGCATACCAATTAATATATATATATATATATATATATATATATGTCCTGTGGGTCGCGGTGGTCTAGTGGGTAGAGCGTTGGACTACTGACCGGAGGGTCCCGGGTTCGATTCCCGGGCAAGGCACTTTGGGCACCTGCAGCTCCACCCAAGCTAGTTGATTTTTCGGGTACTAGATCTTCCTGGGAAACAATAACCGGCACAGGGAAAGGAACTGGCCCGTGTGAATATTCACACGCCGTCGGGCCTAGTACATGGGTGAGCTCTACCATCACCTACTAAACCGACCTTCGGGCTGTGTTTATGATTTTATATATGTCCTGTGTACGCCTTTTATGTGTTTTCCTATCCCCTTTCCTTATACCTATTTCTATGTTTGAATGAATATTTGTGCGCCGTATGGCAGGACTTCGTATCCGAGGCCTTCTTCAGTTACATGAAGAAGGCCTCGTAGTCCGAAAGCTTAAATCATCTACAGTGTGAGTGTCCTTTTACGTGTTATCTGTTTTATTCTGTGTTCTATTGTGCCGTCCAAAAGTTATATTGCTCTCGTGAGTACTTCCGCATCATCTATATATATATATATATATATATATATATATATATATATATATATATATATATATATATATTTAAAAAACACAAACATGCATAAAAAATTCCCTGCATTTCCCACAGAACACATACTTCATGTTAAATCTCGCTGTCCACTGCTACATTACAAGCTATTATCAAAACCCTTCGAATATCAAATTTCATAAAAATTCATAACAAATTCGGATAAACCAGCTCGTATTCCTCACAAGTATTTTTGCGCTCTAAATTAGAATGAAGCATCCACCCCCTGTTCGCCATGTACGATACACTGTCATCAAACCCTAGCTGTAGAATCAAACCATATCCATCAACATCTCACCCTTAGCGCTCTATTTCACATACAAACAGGATATCCATTCGTGTCACCATTATTTCATTTACCATGTCTATCGTTTATACACGTCTTACATACTAACAGTCCATGTAACATGATCATGATAAAACAGTTATGGTCTCCGTAGGCCAATCTCAATGCACCATAAGGCTTTTGTCCGACCTATATATGTCATGAAAAACAGAATATTCAGGTTTTAACATCCTCCGCACTACCAGCTCTAAGAGTAGCATTCTCTGCTTATCACTACGGCAATCTACCGATCAGGTTTTGTACATTTTCACCAGTATGCCGTTATCTAAACTAAAACCATACTCCGGGCCCGATTTTGCCATTCTAAACAAGTATCAAATTAATCACATCACATGTAACAAATCCCCTCTGAATGGATTAATTTGATAGCCATCTTACCGTTGCACGAGTCTCTCCGCTAGAAGTTATATGCAGTGCACTGCCGCTCCGGAAAGCAGTTACGCATTCTTTATGTAACGGTTAATAACTAAGATAAAAAAACGGTGTTACATTTGATGCCAATGTATTTTTGACCGACCGGTTCTCGTGTGTGAAGCCATCCATTATCAAGGTATTTATATAGCGATAATGGTGCCAAAACTCGTCTGGGAAAAATAATTCAGTCTGGAGTATTCCCATGTCTTTTCTGTTTACTGCCTATGTCACATTTACACCACTTATCGGCGCCTACAATTTACTCCGCATGGAGTAATGCTGTATGTTGGCTTACGCGGTTTTCTTTTTGTGGGGAATTTTTTAGCTCAATGCTTATTTGATCGTTTTGTTTTACGGAAGGCAAGTAGTATTGTTTTTAGACAAACTAATACCTTCACACATGTAAAAACACGGAAGAAGTGGGAGGGTCATGTTCCTTCCATGTCACAAACTAGTGCGCGAACAATTGCATAGTTATCAAAACTTCTTCCCCATGAATTCATTTAACAACGCAAGGACTAGATTTATGGATGGAACGTTTTTTTTATATTTTTAATACATTTTCTAAAAGTAGTGGAGTAAATTCTTTGCTTGTACTAGGATTTCATTGTTAGTTAGTCTAACATTTTTCATTATGTATGCTTTTTTGCCTCAACATTATGATTGGAAAATTAAAAAGTCATAATGCTAATAATCCCACAAATTTTAATTACATTAAAAGCAAATTTCATAATTTACCAAAACTCTTTTCGGAAAGCTCTCCTTTTTTAAACCTCTATCTTGATTTTCAAGTTATTTCAATCAAAATTCCGTAACTTATGTATCTTTAATGCAGTAGTGTAACACAGCAACACTCAACCTCTAATATAAAAACATGCATACCCATTCTATGTCTCATACATACTTATTAGAGGGCGGTCAACATGCTACATTAGCATCACAATTTTTCTAATAAGTAAAAAATATAAAAATTTAAATGAACTTCCTTCTTAGAAGTAGCTTGAAATCATTTTTCACGTGACAAAACCTAAGATTCTTTTTGTTATGAAAAGAATTTCTCTAAAATATTTAAATCGTGGTCGGATTACTATTCCTATTCATTTATCTATACTTATATTACATTGTCTGCAACGGTAATGAAGTTACAAGCTGTGCCTCAGTTTGATTAAAGTTATAATGCAAAGCAAAAGGGAGCTAAGGGAGCCCTCGGGAATCCTCCGGATAGTAGTGGTCTCTATGGGAGGCGGCTGACAGCTCAGGTCATTTACGTCATTAGGGATGGACAGGAAAGGATGAAGGGTGGAAAGAAACCCGGCGTCGGCTTTAGCCTGCTTATCGTCCCATCCGGAGCTTAACATCCCATCCGACACCACTGAAAAACATATATTGTTGCCGGGATTTGAATCCGGGCCCTTACGGTGGGAAACCAAGGTGGGAAGTTGCCACCGCACCATCCCGATTCCTGAGAGTCCTCCGGTCAGTAGTACAACGCTCTACTTACTAGATGAGTGGGGACTACACGTCCCAACTCATTATACGTAACGCTAATGTTTTCACTCTCACAATGATAAACACTTTGAAATTTTTAATCAGTTTCTCCTTATCTTTCTCATAAAATTCATTTTCTGAGTTGATATATCGATTTATTTTGCGAAATTCCATTCATTCATGAAGTGTGTCGTCATGGATTTCGAATTTTGCTGTGATAAATTTAATTCAGTTTGTATCTCATATCTCGGACGTTCCAATAATTAAACGTTAGATTTTGGTTAGTAAATGAACCGTGAATAATTTAACAACGTTATCTAGTTGCCACTATAAAATAGTTAATTAGGGCATAAGATTTTTTTCCATGCCATTTTAACACTTGAAGATCAACGCTGGTTTTATTTAAATCAGGTATATTCAGGAATAAATACTCCCACAGCGAAACCATAAAGTGTTATTTTTTTACCATTTAATTATCTTATGTTGGCACATAGCCTTTCATTTGGCTTTATTTATATTCTTTTACATGGATACGGATATCTAAAAATATTATTACTTCCATTAAATTAACGAGGTCACCTTTGGAGATAATTTTATTAACACTCTATTAAGTATTGAAACATTTGTGAAGTAGGTAATAGTATGGAGTAGAAAGGGAGTTTTTCCTGGAGACTTTTAAGCAACCTCAATGTCATTCGCGTTCAGGTCGAGCCTGTTTTGCGGACGAATTTTTTCTCACATAGAGCATGGATTGGAGGGACAGGAAACTGATCCGCAACCTGTACATGTCTCAGGCTGCTCAGGTGCGAGTGGGGAACGGTGAGTCCGGATGGGCAGTGTTAGGAAGAGGTGTAAGGCAGGGTTGCCCATTGTCACCGGTGCTGTTCAACGTATATGTAGAGGAAATGATTAAAGAGGCATGGGAAGAACTGGAGGTGGGAATGAAAGTCGGAGGGGATTGCGTAAAATTTGTTAGGTTTGCTGATGACCAAGCATTAGCTGCTCAGTCAGCCAAGGGTTTACAAGCATTGCTGAGTGAATTGGAAATTCAGTGCAATAGATATGGAATGAGGAACAATATTAATAAAACAAAGGTTATGCGATTTTCCAGAAAGAAATAGGCTAATCTAAACATTGAAATAGGATGGGAAAAAATAGAGCAGGTAGAGCAGTTTACATACCTCGGAAGTGTTTTGGACCAACACGGTCAAAGTAGTAGGGACGTAAGGAGAAGAATTGCGCTAGGCAAGGAGGCTTTCTCAAGGAGGAGGGAGTTGATGACTGGAATGTTGAGTAGGGAAAGATTAAGACTAAGACTCGCAAAAACTTTGATATGTAGCTACGCTACATATCAAAGTTTTTATTTACGAATCAATTTATCTGATTGAAATAAGAAGTAACAAGAAGGCAAAAAAGAAGGATTTTACGCATTGTGTATATGGAGTACGTAACAGTGGCTAGGTACCATCCAAACCTACCTTTAATAGAAAGGTTAGGTATCTTGAATAACTGACATCACTTTGTAGCATTTATTTTCGGTTCACCTGTTCTTTCCTCAAAGTTTCTAAAAGCGGCGAGGCGGTACCTGAAAGGGACTTCCGCTAATGATAATCTTGTCCTTTTACCCCCAGAAATACATTCATTGAGGGATTATTTGAAAGATGAGAATGGTATGAACTTCATCTTTCCTTTTTGGGAATTACACCAGTTATTTTTAGAACCTTTTAGAAACCGGTAAAAGTTGAAAATTTTATTTAAAGTCTTTGTGCTTTGATCAAATATTTCGCAAAGAATATTCGCCGGTGTCCACCCACTTGAAGCTCTCTCTCTCTCTACCATCCTTTTTACGCATTTTATAAATCGAATTACATGACATTGTATTCTATCATTTCCATCAGTGCGTGAGCATTTTCCTATTTCCGAGTGCCAACTGCTCCGTTATTTCTTTTCTTTTTTACACCACTGAATATATCGTTTTTATTTTTTACTAGAAACTACCAGTTGAACTTTGACTGCTCCCAGTGAAAATCAATGAATATCCTTAATCCAATGAAGGAACTTACATTTAATAATATTCATGATACTCATAATATGGGTTTGTCATCAGTTTCAAGGATGTCGGTATATATTACAACCAGATTATTCATTAATTAATTAAAGCCAGCTACGAGGTTTTTCCGGACTGTGTTAATTACTCACCCCTTCTCCTCACCCGAAACCTTTCTCCACCCCCATTGTCACCCACGTTGCCCACGTTCCTTCTCCCCTCCCGCTTCCCCCCCTTTTTCCACTACCTTTCCCTCACTTTCTTTTCAGCATATATAGTAGATTACGAGAATATGACTGTTACCAGAAGATGATGTAGTTGCATTGAAACCGGTCGTATTAATAATTTTTTTTTTGTGGGAAATTGCTAATTTTAATTAATCATGTTATTCCACCATATCACGCCTGAAATGTCTCTTTTTACCAGATTATTCGTTTAATAAGTGTTCATTACAAGTAATTGGTTGAAATGAATAGGTAAAAAATGTCAACCTAGTGTTGAAATTTAGCTAAATTTTGAAATGAGATATATTACGTTAAACCTTTCAGTCCAATCTCCTCTTGAAAAACTATAGGATTTATTGCCTTTACACGGTCGAAATACCTTAGCCAATATCAAATACCACCGGGTAATTTTACTTGCAAGATATTAAAAGAGAAGATTTTTTAAGCCTAAGTGCATAGGATATTCAAAATGCCGTGTATTATGTATTTTTTCTTCGACAATTTATATTCAATCAATTTGTTGATTCAATTCATTGTAATGGCTATTATCACTTACTTAAAAAGCCATTACACTAATGGTTGGTGAGTTAAATTACTTGGCTTCTCTACCTTTATTTGAGTTTTCCTCTATTTGATGGAGAATGAAGCAGTTATTATGTACGGCAGTGGGTAGCCGAAGGGGGTTCTGTCTCTGTATGAAATTAACGAGGTTCTGAAGGTGAGAGGCTGAGAGAAAGGAAAATCTGTGAGTGAGGAGCAAAACCCGGTTTCGAAATCGACGTGCTCTCGTTAAATGAAAGGATTAACTAACGTTCAATGAGAATTTTGTTTTCTTAATCGCAAAATGACAAACACTTGCATTGAATATTTGGGATGTAACCTAAATTAATGATGAGAAAATGCTCATTTTCATAAACGTACGAGTATGAGTGTTTACACAAAGTTCCTACATATACATCTACATTTACATAATATCCCACAAACCGCCGCTAGGGCGTGCGGCAGGGGGTGTTAGGTCACCACCCCAAAAAAAAGGGAAAAAAGGAAGACCGCATTCAAAACCAACACATACATGCAAACCCAAATCCACAATGGCGAATACATTCATAGAAACATCCTGTCATTTTACACACATGCAAATTCATATGTATACCTTTCTTCATTTTACACGCATGCAATTACATATGCTATAATCTAACAAATAATTGCACCAACAATAATTAATTAACAAATAATTGGATACAGTAAGAAATTTATCCAATATCGTACTAGCTAGATTTTAGTAAGTAGCAAGGCGAAATTCCACTACCACATTAACATGCAACATAAAACGCTCTCCTACCCAAGGTAAGGAATTTGACCCAATGCTGCAGGTAGGAGGATCGATCGAGTCAACGGTTGCATCATCCATCCAGTCATCAGTTTCTCGCGCCACGAATTCGATTGACGGGAAAATTTCACCCTTTGCGAAAACAATTTTTGATTTGTGTCACCAACATAATTGTCCGCCAATATTTGTTTATTTTGGTCCTGTTTTTAATTGAAGCGATTGTTCTGATATAACCTTCATCGCGAGTACACCCCTGGATCGAGAGAGGTCGCCTTAACAATGCAGAGTTCTTCGTGTATATATATATACACAATATATAATATATAAATATATGAATAATGAAAATAATATATAATATATGAATATATATATATATATATATATATATATATATATATATATATATATATATATATATATATATATACATTCAAATACGAAGTCCCGCCATACGGCGCACAAATATTCATTCAAACATAGAAATAGGTATAAGGAAAGGGGATAGGAAAACACATAAAAGGCGAACACAGGACATGTGGGGAAGGCGGTTTTTGAGCAGATCACGAAAGTAAAAAATGTTTCCTTGACCGGGATTTGAATACCGGATCTTCCACTTGCTGGGCGGATGTGCTACCATTACACCACCGAGGAAACTTAATTTACCTTGAGATCTGCGATGTTTTCAAGACGCCCAAGTGCTCCGAATCATTTGCCAAAGGAAGGCTTTAGGGAGCTGTTCCACCCACCAAAGGAGAAATAGACAATACACACAAGAAGAGGGGACAGTTGGTTAGAAAGCATATAGTATCATATAGAATAGGAACAGTACGTTTCGTGGCACGCATAGCCAGAAGAAGAGATGAGCCACATTGGCCAGATACACATTCAAATACGAAGTCCCGCCATACGGCGTACAAATATTCATTCAAACATATAAATAGGTGGTGTAATGGTAGCACATCCGCCCGGCAATTGGAAGATCCGGTGTTCAAATCCCGGTCAAGGAAACATTTTTTACTTTCGTGATCTGCTCAAAAACCGCCTTCCCCACATGTCCTGTGTTCGCCTTTTATGTGTTTTCCTATCCCCTTTCCTTATACCTATTTCTATGTTTGAATGAATATATATATATAGTATATCTTTAAATCTGGCAAAAAGAACTAAATAAAGTCCAGAGAAAATCCGCGAGATTCGTGAAAAATATATATGACAAGAACACAAGTGTAACAGGTCTCTTAGGGGATTTAGGCTGGGAGCCCCTTGAAATACGAAGATAACAAGCGAGACTTAGACTTTTAGAAAGATTCAGAACCAGCGAGTTTAGTGATGACACAAAAGGAATAATAATGGCCCCACACTACTTAGGTAGATCAGACCACAAAGATAAAATAAGGGAGATAGATTCCAATACAGATATATTCAAATACTCATTCTTCCCCAGAACAATCAGAAATCATAATAGTAAGAATCTGAAGTCCATTTAGAAATATTAAAAACATTTAAGTTACACGTCGGAACAAAATTAAAAATTCAAAGATTGTGCATGTGTATGTTTGTTGGTAGCTTGTGGGTTTGCATGTGTGTGAAAGGGTTGGGGCGAAAGGGTTCGTGCATGAATGTTTACCATGTTTGGTTTGTGGGATAAAAATTTGTGGTTTCTGCATGTTTTTTTCCCCTAATTTACGGGTAGGGTCCTAACACTCCCCGCCACACGCCCTTGCGGCGGCTTGCGGGGTATTGAGTAGATGTAGATGTATAAATATACCATGGCGTCTAAATCGACCGCTGGTTCATCCTTTCGTTGATTGAATGGGCAGATTGTCCTTTAAAGAAGGCTTTACATCTCCCCGTCGTATCTTATTGCTTCTGCTCGAAGCCAGCGCTGTGGGTTGATCACCCATTTCCATAGGGTATATTCGTAGGTGCATGTGTGCGTGTATGTTAGTAGATAGCAAATTTGCATTCATGTGTGTTATTAAGGTTTTTGCGTGAATATATGCGTCCTTGCGACCGTAGATGGGGAAGAATTTGTTTGGTTTTGCATGTGATTTGGCTCACTTTTACGGGTGGTGACACCCTCCGCCACACGCCCTTGAGGCGGCTTCTACATCTGCATCCACACAATGCCTCTCAAGAAAGTGTGGCAGGGGGTGGTAGGTCACCAGTCATCCTACGTGTATTCCTCTACTTTCTCATGCACATGGCACCATGCGATCCATCCTAAATGCGCGTGGAAAAGGGGGCGACCGAACACCAATCATACAACATGCCTACACACGTATTACGAGTATTAAATGGTTAGAGGTTATTATTCCGATGCCTGCACAAAGAGGACAGGAAAATACTTTAAAAGAGGGCGGGCTATTCAGGCACTAATTACCGGTTAGTATTCCACGCATTCCGGACGGGCAATTCACAAATACAGCAATTGACTTGATATACAGCAGAGAGAGAGTAGTAGGCACATATAAAGTAGACTTGCGTTTGGTAAAGAATCATTTTCAAGAAGTGGAAGTTAATGTCAGATACCTTAAGATATTAAGAAAAGAATATTGAAAATGTTATTATGGATCGTTGTTTTGTATGGCTCGGAAACTTGGTTGTTGAGGCAACGGTATTATTCCTTACCTTGGGTAGGAGAGCGTTTTATGTTGCACGTTCTTGTGGTGGTGGAATTTCGCCTTGCTACTTACCAAAATCTAGCTAGTACGTTATTGGATAAGTTTCTTACTGCATCCTAAGGTGCAATTATTTGTTGGATTATAGCATATAAAATTGCTTGCGTGTAAAATTAAAGGAGGTAGATATGTATTTGCATACGTTTAAAATGATAGGATGTTTCTATGAATGTATACACCACTGTGGATTTGTGTTTGCATGCATGTGTTGGTTTTGAATGCGGTTTTTCTTTTTCCCTTTTTTGGGGTGGTGATCTAACACCCCCCACCACACGCCCTTGCAGTGGCTTGCGGGGTATTATGTAGATGTAAATGTATGCGCAGATTGAAGGTTTTCGAGGTGTATTTGTGTGGAGAAGAAAGAAGAAAATAAAATGGACGTAAAGGAAAACAAATGATGAGTATCTAGCCATAGTAGGGGAAGAGAGACGGCTGTTGAGGGAAATTCGAAGAAGGCGGGACAAGTGAATGCAGGCGATACTGCAGAATAAATGGAATGCTGAAAACGGCAATAGAGAGGAAAACATTGGGAAAGCGTCAGAAGTTCTCTACCTCAAAGAGAAAATAGGATTTACGCATGGCTAGAAGCCCATAGTTTTGCATAGCCGTGATAAAAAACGCACTCCCAAAGGTATTTCTTTACCTTTTGCTTCCATTTTAGGTTGCTAGACAAGCTGAACGACGGATATTAAGTGGATTCAACAAAGGAAGGTAGTACCCTTGATGGGAGATTTAAAAATTCATTCGGTAAAGAAGTAGGAGTCACAAGTACAAGTATGCTTGTTAGAAATACTTGTATAATACTGAACGTTCGAAAAAATGAGAATTTCTGTCATTCTTCTCAGCGAGACCGATTCTTAATATATGCAATAATGATTATAGTTCAAGCCGGTGACGAAGTAGATGCACAAATTAGTTCTTAAAAAGTATTAATTACTATAATATGCGTGATAAAAAAACGAGAAAATGTTCATTATGTAATTTTTTCCATTCGGTAGTTGCTAGGCTCTTTTTCTCCTTAAGTTACGGTAGTTGAAATGTTGATCCTTTTTAGCTTCCAATACACATATTTTTCGTTTTCTCACAGTCTCTGTGCCAGTCAGTCAGAAACTGTGACTGTCAGTCACAGATTTTCTATCTTCCTAGAGGCTTTTTTTTCAATTTGTTGTTGTCTTTGTAAAGCTGTTTCGTGACAAAATATGCAGGATAAGTTTATTTCTTCTTTGACTAGGATTTTTTTTCTAATTCCGAGTGAACAAGTCTATTTCGTTAAAGTTATATAACGTGATAAGTTTCTTTTTAGTCATACTCTTCAACTTTTCCATATCTCACCATTATTTCACTGGCGATACCCCTTCCCACGGAGGAAAATGGATTGGTTCTTGAAACTTTTGCCATTGCATCAGCTCGTTTTTTTTTCCTTCTAACCGGACAACTATAACTCGGTTTTGTTTGCTGTCAAGTTGTTATTTTATTTCTCCTTTTGGCAATTCGGTCAGCAGAGTGGGCAACGCTCAGTTCGGCAACTCGATGGTCGTAGGTTGGTGTCGTGTCTTGGATATGCTGTTTTTATATCATACATGCGCTATTATTATTACAATTACCACAACTATTATTATTAAATGACTAATTTGTGCATCTGTATGTAAATCTGTATCTTCTATTGTTTTTGTATGTCTGTATTGTGTTTGTATTGTCTGTATATGTTTCTCATGTGGATTGTAGCATAAGTAATGTAATTGGGATTTATTTTCTCTATTTTTTCACTTTTTACTTTGCTGTTGCTGATTTTGTGTAGGAGGAATGTAAATAGTATTAAAGAAGGATATTTGTATTATATAATAACTGTTCTATATGTAAGTGTAACGTGAAAGCTATGTAACGCTATTGTAAACCATTTTTGAGTGTTTGATGGATATTTATTGTTTTTGTATATTATAATATTGTAGACATTGTTCGATGTTGTATGGTTGGTTCAACTGATAACATATATCAAACTAGCTAAGTGTAATATAATGAATCTGAACATGTTGTATAATCCTTAAAAAATATATTTGAATTATGGAAATAGCTGTGTTTGTGTGCGTGTTGTGTAAATAAATATATGTGCGTAAGTATAATGTAAAAAAAATGTATGAATGTTTAAGGCAAAAACAATGTAAAAACTATTGTACACTATTTATGAGTCTTTTGATTTTTGTTATTTTCAAATATTATAAACATTATTCCATGTTATCCATCGCTAAATTTAAAATCAGCACCTGCTGACAAGCCTAAAGGGCTTAGCAGGACCAAATTAGTTTATTTATTATAATATTGTTATTACTTTATTGTATAAAAATATAAATTGAAAAAATCTAAACATTTTGTAAGTAACATAAACATTTTTCTCTCTCTAAAAATATTATTTTTAATAATATTATTAATATTATTATTACTACTATTAATACTATTAATAATCTATTACTACTGTATAATAACTACTCATGATTATATCCAAAAGAACTATTGAGCCTCGTCCACCCACAATCACCTATCCAGGAGTTTGGTTCGATAGGTGGTCGCTTGAAGGATCACCTGGTCACAACTGTAATCCTTTAAGTGTATGTCCTTCCGACACTTTCAGAGTTGGATGAGCAGTGTTGCAATGTAGGCGTGTATGCTTGTAAAAGACAGAATTGGTTTACCCGGTCTTGGTCGCGATATTTTTAATAGCGTTCCTATCGTTGGAATCACATGTAGCCATGTAATATGTCATGCCAGCCCTTTTCTCGAATATGATTCACACTCATTTTCGTTCGCAAATACGATGCGTATGATCCTGTTCATGAAGCACTAAAAATCTCCTTCGCTGGATTATTTCATCAAACTTCCAAAAAATATACAGTCCAATTAATTGTATTCACGCTTTTAATTTTTAGAGTTTTCTAAAGGTTCGACGTGGTCTGATGTTCATGGCTGCAATCATATGGTAGTTTACCCTAAACTGATGTACTCAATCGAGTTACTCCGGAAGATCCAAATATCAGGAAAATATTTTTCCGGGTGCATATACTTGGGCGAAAAGCCAAGGGACAAATGATTAAAATTCATTTGTAGTGATACAATTCCCGAAGAAAAACAATATTTATATTTGATTCAAACATTGCTTGGATATATGTTTTTCTAGGGGCTTTTATGTGACCACCGCTCAGGTCAGAAACAGTTTTAGGTCGCATTGAAATTCCATCCGCCCCAGAAACCACTTGTGACAGAAGAATTAGTGTCGTATGTCATGCGGTGAATGAAGATATACAGTAATGACAATGGTATTATTTACTCTATTTGTAAATCAGTAATAATCCGATCAGTCAAGTCCCAAGTATTCACAGAAGTTGACTCTTAAATTTTCGATTCTTTTATCTAATCGAATTTCAATCGACTTGATTTGGAAGCCTAGAAGTATATAGTTAATATTCTTTCTGTGAAAACTATCTCAAATGCTTTGAGAATGAAAAAATTATCATTATTTAGCTATATTATTAATAGTTACCGAAGCTCGAAAGAATAAAAAGTACATATTCCTAATCCGAATTTGAATGTTTTGACGATATAATCGAGGTTGTTCGCATACGGGCGGTGGTGGTTATTCCATTCAAATATCGAACCCGGGCATGATCGACACAGATCTCCAACAGGAGTGAGCTTGAACTAAAGAATTCTTTATAGTCCTTAGGAGTGAGTATGCTACTCGTAAAAGTCGACCATCCAAGTTGAATTCTACTCCTGTGTGTAATTGCCCCTTAATTTAATTAGTTGGTCATTCGGAATCGGCAGTATTTCCTCTTTGCTTCCTGCTGGAGTAGAGGTATTCTTTTGAGTACGGCTCTTGGAGAATTTTCTTAGCCAAACCTCCTTTCTTTTTTCTCGTTTTCCCTTGACGATACTTAATTTCTTCTGTTTTAATGGCTTCTGGGTGATTTCTGCAGATTTTATTTATACCAGAGTCCATAGGGATACTGAATTAGTAGCAGTCAGTCGCTTTTTACCATTCCTAATCATTGCATTGTGATCGGTTGCCTCGGTGACATTCTTTTTGGTGATTATCATGATTTTAAAATGGAGCGCACATAAAGTATATGCACTTAAAGTTCTTTGAAAATAATTCAGAGAAGAGATACGACGGGTGCTGTAATTTGCTCAGCCCTAAGATCTATGAAGACCATTTTCAACATTCCTTAGATACTAAAATGAATCCGAGGGAATGGAAAAAATAATGTAATCTTTTACCTGCCTTCACGTGCTCCTATTAAGTAATTTAGTAACGTATTTTTAGACAGAGATTACATTATATTTCAATATGCTTTTCATAAGAACTACCAGAAATGTATTGAATATTCTCGTTAGAATTAATTTTATGTCATAAGACATTAAGAGTCACAGATATAAGCTTGTTTCTGGGTATTTTTACATTTTTTCTATTACAATCCACGTTTAAGGCACATTTATGTACATAAAACCAATTTCTTCTACATACGTGTTAAATGTAGTACTTGTGTATAAATTGGTGTGTAAAATTAACTACCCTGGTAACTGAACCACCTGAAGAGAAACATAAATTATTCTTCAAGAAAATTTAGCACCTTCGTGGCGTTCTCCATCACTGTTTCTCAACATACTTCCCCTTGGAGGAAGGGTTTATTTCGTACGTTTCAGTTAATCGACAACTACCAAGGACCGATTTAAATGTTCGGATCTAGTTTCTGTTGTTCACGTCCCTCTTTCTAAACTGGCGACCGAGCCCCACTTTCAGATGACGGCATTCGGGAAGGAAGTCGTTTTGCCACGCGCTTCGTTCGTTTTCTGAGCAAATTCCCTCCCTCCCGATTCATTCCCATAGAGGAGCGTCATTTCCGTTTCGCCGCCGGTGGTTCTCGGAAATCCCGCAAGGGAGGCCAGACGAACGGAAGTCTTATCGAAATCCTCCTCAACCGCCGCCCGCCCACCCATAGCTATTTAGCCCTCCCCACCGACTTTTTTTTTCATTCTTATTTTTTTCGTCTGCAGACGAATTTTGTACATGGAACCCCACCTTTGTTTGCAGCGCCGCTTTCGAGTTTACGGTTCCGCTAACACATTCCGTTCCCAGGAAGCCCGCCGCTAGGCAACAGCGTTTGATGAATGTATGCCGTTTAAAATTATGACTGAGGCAATTTTCTCGAATTCGGAAATCTTCTTGATTTAGTTTGAACGTTGCAGATTTCTGAATTTCGTTGAATATTTGTTCCCCTCAGAATGTAGTAGATAAATCATTCCGGTTAAGGGAACTAGGATGCTGGGAAAAAGCTGTGTGTGTTGAAGACTTATAAGGACGCTGATATATCGTGAACCTTTTATCTGATGTATATTTAGTCATTTTAATAGGAAATAATAATTTATTGGTCACAATAAAGGAAAGACTTAAATTTATTTAGCTTGGTCAATTCAAGCCAAGTTTCAATTTTATGGTTACAATTGTATCTAAGAACAAAACCGTCGCCCCGAATTCAAATATTCCCCGTGGAGCTAAAATAGACGAGGAATAATCCCGTAAATCACGTATGCAGTTGAATACTCGAGCGTCAAAGTCCCTTTACCTCATGTGGCCAGCCAATGTTGCTCGAACCTGTACAAAGCAGCAGCACCCATTGGATTCTAAATTTGCCCAGAATTTTATATATAGCTTATCAGCAGTTATTGAAAATGGAATATTCCTTCAGTCTTTAATGCTCCACCGTTTCTAATTAATTGTTCCGCATTGAATACGATCGTATTCACTGTGGAACATTTAATCAATGAATATGCATCGAGTATAGAATGATTCGCGTAGGATAATGCGATAAGGCGAATATAGAATGATCGCAGTATATTGTTCAACATGGTCACTAACTTGATGCAGACAGCAGTGAAGTTTTGCTAAGTGATCGGAAAATAGTGGTGCTAATGACAACAATTCTGTAGCTCCTCCCTTAACCTTCCCAGATAAATCGATCACGCACTTTATTTTCCACATCAATTTAAATCGCTCTATAAAAATATTTTTAAATTGACCTTTATAGTGCCCTGTTTAACAGAGGAAAAAGTGTTTCTCCCGAATTCCATGCCGAGGTAAATATTGCCATTTTCCAGATTCATTCTAATAACTTCTTCTTTAATTTTATTCATCATAATTTTTGCAGGTTATACAGCCGGGCATCACCTGAGTACTTGCTCTAAAGAGCCGGCCGTGCGTCAATGAATTCAAAAGTAGTAATTAAAATCCGTTGCCTTACCACGATGAAGTTCGGTTGGATACTTGTGGGATTGAGGGGTTTTATCGCGATCTCTGATTCAACTTCCCCCCGGCTCTTCTTCAACTGGTGTTGGTGGTCAATCCAGGTTCTCAAGAACTTAACCCACCATGTGGCTATTCAGGACCGGACATTCCCGAACCCACCCACAAGTCTATCCTCCACACTTCTCCCCAATCCCCATTCCAGGCTTGGGTTGCCACGTTTTCTTCGGAAAAGAACGTCCTTCTCCCAAGCATAATCAAAGAAGAAATGCTAGGTTTTGCTGGTTTTTCTTTTGGTAGCTTCTATTTTTGCCACCCTACGCAGCGCATATTAGAGGTTGTTTACCCTAGTTTTCCTCTAAATAATAATAATATATGACAGGACTACTACTACTTGCGAATCGGATCAACTATGACCTTTTCGTGATACATGGATAACAACTTGTCAAATTTAATTTAATTGTATTGGTATTTTACGCAGTGGAAGATCACGTACATTTCTAAATTATGAATAAATACAGTTGGATATCAAACACAAATTTTTATTCAGTATCCACAATAAAATATGGTTAACAGTAATTAAACTAAATAAAATCCAATTCCAAATATGAGAGAATAAATTTCACAGGGTCATTTTACGTGCTGTCTTCCTTTATAATGTCGATTTAGTTGTTTCAACCGATGGACGTTCCATTCTCTCCCTTCAAGAAAGATATCAAATGCCAAAGCCATTAAAGGTCAGTCATTGCTGACGGGCATAGATTTAGGTCACTTCAGGGTATGTACACCTTTGTCGATTTTGTTCGAATGTTAGCCCTTATGACCTTAGCCTCTTGGAAATGGGCTACGAGGTACGTAGTGTCGCTAAATATCGCCATTTTCAATATGGCGGACAAACGGGAGAGAAGCTCGAAGACTTTTATTCGATTTTTAATAGCGTAGCACAGTCAGTATTGTAGGGGCATATTCTAGATTTATTTCAAAATATTAAAAATGTAATCATATGCTGATTTTTCGCTATGACTTTTAAACTCATTGTAGGATCGCAATACTGTTAATACAGCATCTGCGTAGTAATTAAGAGAGAAAGAGAGAGTTTTGAAAACTGTCCAGAGATATTTTCCAGTATTGACCTTCATGAACGTATACGATCCAATCTGAAGTGCTGACTGTTTCAGATGCGGATTCGGTGCGCGCCTACACGAGGCGACCACGTGAAACGGGGCTCCACGGGGTGACTCCGAGCCACGTGGTCTACAAGTAGACTTGAGGGGTTCGAGTTTATTTTATTATTTGGGAGTGGTTGTTTCATTGTGTCGGGTATAGAATAGTAGCAAAAGCAATCCTCAGCTTGCAATGGTCTGAAGTGAAGTGGTTGGCCAAAAGAAAGTGCTCTTCATGCATTGCGTCATAATCACATTTACGACGACGACACGGGAGAAGCGACGTGAGACAGGTCGCCGACCAAGAAAAAAACGAGAATTACGACTCGATTTTCAGGGAAGAAAATTTCACTCCACGCCCACAGATATCTGCAGAAAAGACCCTTATCATCACTTTATGATTTTTTTGCGGTGTTATTTTAATTTTGGATTCAATGACGTTGAAGAAATAAGTGCATAATAAATAAGTAAATAAAAAATATAACTCTTACTCTCTCTTACTCATTCTTCGGGTTGAACTTGGGACGTATGCGAGACCTGACGGCTTCGACGGTTTTCCTGGATCTGCAATGCAGTTGAAAGAAGATCGTCGATAGATCCTGCGTATAACTACCTACTTATACTTTTGCGAGATTATTTTGTACTTCATTTGGTGAGATTATTGCCAATTCTCGCTAACTGGTATATGCTTATTACGAAATTAGTTAAGATAAGTCCTTCTAATGATTACAGGTAGAGAAATTGTTGTTCAACCCACAGAATCGAATCGAGTGTCTCTCTCTTGGGAAAAATCTAAGCTTTGATTTTGGTTTTCCCTTTTTTTCCAATCTAAGCTGAAAATTCGTCGTATTATTTATCGACAGGCCTCGGCATATTATGCAAAGCCAAAATTGACGGGAATAAAAACAATTTCTCCTTATTCCAAGTCTTGGCTTGCGGAAGGGTACTGTAGGACACCAGTCTGAAAGTATGTTTATATAGCGTTAGGAGTTCATTCTATAAAGCGTCCGTAAAAGAAATAAAATAAAAGGACAAATGAGGATGAGTTGAAAATTAATAAAAGCATACCTTTTAAATAATACTTCATATTTTGGTTGCCTTTCGTCCAGTTCTTAGCCACCCTCCCGTAGCAATGTGTTCTCACCATGGCCGGGTGTATTTGTCGAGCCCCGTGCATTGAAACACGAATAAAGTTATTTATACAATCCATTTAAAAACAAGACCAGACACCCTTGTTAACTTGTTAAAAAGATTTCGCAGGTCACACTCTTGAGAGGAGAACTGAAGAGGATAGGAGAAATACGTCATACGTTATTTTAACGCCAAATCCATATTGTTGGTTTTAGCCAATGTACTTTAATAATTTTGAGTGTTTGGTTATCATGGCACACTAATTTTGAGAGGAATTCAGATAAGTTTAACAGATGCTTCACTCTTATAACAAAGAGAATAAAAGAGAGTGAAGTAATAAAAAGCTTCCTTTTTAGCGTCTACCGTCCTTTATCTTTATGCCGCAATCTCACGAACGCGAAAACAGTCGAGGGATTGAAAAAAAAAGATATCATATCGATCGAGGATGAACTTGGAAATGTGAAGAGAAATGACGTAGACTGAAATACAATAAACGTGCGAGGGCAAAAACAAGCCCAAAAATGAGATACGACGGGTCAGAGATTTCTATGCATTTTTCATTCGGGCCGCGTGATGTGGGCGGTGAATTATCCCCCCTTTGGCATCGTGGAGAATTTATCAAAATAAAGAAAAGGTGGCGAATTAAAAATTTCCCGACCGGAAACGGAAATTATTTTGTGGGAAAAATTCTTAAATCCCCCTCCCCTATTGCTCAGCTCCCTACTCCTTCCTCCCCGCCCCACTCCCCAACACTTCCGGTGGCCCCTGAAGGAGATGTGCGTGAGGGAGGGAAGGCCTATGAGAGCGGAGTGTGAGGGATAGGTAAGGGGTGCGGCGAGGGAAAAGGAGAGGAGGGACTGGACTGGACTGGGGGACGAGAGTTGGAGGGAGCGTGTAAGGGAGGTGGGGTCGAGCGGAGATAACAGCGTATGCGAATCAGTCGGCTGTGGTCGAAGACTGCTTAAACGTGACACTCATTCCAAGAATGCGTCCAGAATTTATCCATGAGGAATATTTATCCCTGCTAAAGAAACGGTTATATCTATTACATAAAGGAGTTGACGACGGAGATGTTGACTAAGGATGTTCAGAAAAGATAAGTGAAAATTTTGAAAGGATCGTAGTTTTCCACGGCGCGGAAACTTGGCCATTGGGGTAAGGTGATAGGTGTAGGTTGGAGACTTTTGAAACGTGGGCGGGGAGAAGAACGGGAAAATTAAAATTAACGGGTAAACAACCAGACGAAGTCCAACGGGTAGCAAATGAGGAGAGAGGGATGTTGGTCAAAATTCAAACTAGGCAGGAAATGCGGTTAGAGGGAATTTAATTGCGAAAAAATGTTGAAGACTTGGTTAGAATGGAGTTTGTTTCGCAAACGAAACAGTGGGAGGAAGTGAAGAGGCATTTGGACGAAATGAAGGGAGGCAGCAGGCTTGAGAAATCAAAGTTTATTGTGTCCGTGTTATTGGGGGCTTAGAAATTAGAGCAGTGATTAGTCTTTTGTTCACCCCTAACTCAAACGGTAGACTTCCATGATACAAACCTTTGCTAATGCTATTCGCTTACATCCATAAGCTTTGCTTACGTGTAGCACCTAATAACGGAGCAACCGATCCAGAACGCAACTTAACACCGTTTCCCTAGTTGTTTGTGAGGTACAGGAACCGTAATCGGGAGCTAATTTCCCGTTCGATTCCTGTCTGTGTCTGCTAGAAAGGAACGGCTTAAGGAACTCAGGTGTTGTGAGTGGTCAAACACTGCTGAATATTGATTGAGAAAATGAATTGCGGAAATAAATCGGTGCGATCGTAAAAACCACATCTTTCTTGAGCATTTGTCCTCACTCCCTCCACATATATGGCTTATTAATGTACGTGAAGTACTGTTGGGTGACCTTTGGATTTTGCCAAAGCTAATACAGCATTTGAAATTCAACAGTATAAATATATTCTTGTTCATAACCTTATCAGTGTTTCAGAAATAGATGAGCCCATCTAATTCCTTCATTTCGGAGTATTGTCAATCCAGAGATTATGTAACTAATTTTTCGTGGTTGATTTTCGTTTTCTTCACGTGCCTTAATGATATCATTTAATTTGTTCGTTCTTAAATTAAATAGGGGTTGTTTTGAATATAAATGCATAAGATGTAACCATCTACAAAAATGATGAATAAATAGTCTCAATGGCTTTGATACACCAACAGTTCTTTAATTATCATACTCATTAATATCATAAAAAAACATTTCTCGTAAAAATGATAATTTCCATGAAGTTAATGTTAATTAATTTTAAAGGCAATGGGAAGGCAAACGGATGACCCATTTTAGTCTTATGAATGAATCCCAAACCAGCAAGATTTAATCATATTCGATTAAAGTGCATGGTTTCCTTTTCAATGGAGCTTCTACTTGTATAATGGAGCTATCCACTCTTATAGGGTGAATTTCCTCGCAAAACGGCGAAGATGACAAGCGCAAATTATGTCAGACAGTCTTATATCTGAATTATATTCAATCAAAGCCCCGCGTATAGTTACCCATCCTTTCATTTTAAATAACAACAAGAATAATTTTAATCTCCGCATTCGATCCTATCGAGTTAGGCATATGTAACTAATGCTTGATGAATTCCCGTGTGAGAATTGATCACGATCACGACATATTTCCTCAAATTATCGTCAATGACTTAATTTACACTGCATTATCAACTGCAATTGTGCGATGCTTGTAGACCACAAACAAAATGACCTTCAGAAGCATACCTGGTGGCATGTGGAAGTAATATTCCCCCTCAACACGCATGCGCAGGTTTGAGGTTGTTTCATTCATCCAGCGTATTTTGAGGAGCGGAAGTATTGAAACGTGTTCCAGTGCTATGTCAACACAAGTTAAACAGCGTGCTGTCATCAGATTTATAACTGCTGCAAAAGTGACTCCTACTGAGATTCATCGTCGTTTATATGCCGTTTTTGGTGAAGATGCTTTGATAGGTCTAATTAGTTCCCTAATTCTATTTTTCTTTCGTTTTTAGAATTTTCGTCTTAATCCTCAGATTACAATTTTAATAATCTAGGGAGCATAAAGACTTTTGAATTTATTTTTTAGCGATGCCTATCATCATTCATTTGACATTAAGAATAAAAAATAACTCATCCGGTGATTATTTTAAATCGGATGAAAATGCACAACTCTTGCGTAAATGTCTTCACTTGAAACTTCAGCCAGGTCATAAATACCAGTGTGACGAAACGCTCATTCATTTGTTTCAATAGTTAAGTGTGCTGATACCATGACAACACTAGAAGAAAACGCTAGACAACACTAAAAGAAAACAGCCCAATTTTTATAATTTCTCAATAGATCTCAAAACTACCGATTTCTTCAATGCTTTAGTTAAAGAACTCAGTGGGCAATCCCGTATGACGCGGATCGGGGGATGTTGTGACGTGGTTCAAATGTCGATATGGCAATGCCTGTATGGTGTGATAAGATCTCGGTGTTATGAGAACCTAGAGCAAAAATCACTACGACTCGTGAAAAGTGGGGTTAATGCCACCTATTTCGATGGACACCTCACTCAGCTTTACGTCTTCATTTTTCCTTTTTCTTTCGCGTTATGACGTTTACGACAAGCAGGCTTTAGGTGGCACGTCTTTTCAGAGAGAGAGAGAAATGAGGGTGTTTTTACTGTTTTATTGTTAGTGGTGTGGAGGCAGCGGGGGGACAAGAGTGAGTCACACAAGTCGGCGGCGAATAAAAATAAAAGACGGTGAAAAAAATTGAAGAACGGGGCTGCGTGAGGTCGGGGGGCGGATGCGAAAGGCAATTGCTTGGGGGTGGATGTGTGGGTAGGGGGAGGGGACGGTTGGCTGAATTCTTCCCCTCCTTCCCACCTTCTTTCGCCTCCCCTCATCTCACGCCGTCGCCTCTCACACCACCGCTGCGAGAGGCCGGCGTTCTCATGCTGCGGACAAACTGCTCTTCTAGCTCACGTGGCCTCCTTCGGCTGGTCTCGCGAAATTCACACCCTTCTCTTTCGGTGACTACGCATGAATGCTGATCCATAGTATAGATATTTACCACCAATGTCTGAATCTTAGCTATTCGGCGTCTCCTCCGAGATCCTACTTTCATGATATACATTCCCGACGATTTTTTTCTGACGCCGCTGAGAGAAAAATTAACTACATAGGTACGAATTTTTTTCAGAACGAGACGAACGCAGTGAAGTCACGGGGATAGGAGTAAATCTATCTTGTGGCTGGGTCAATGAACTTTTATGCAAATATGGTAATAATGTGTGGTGTACAGGTCTCTGACATATCGATAAAATTTTACCCAGGTAGTGTTTTCTATACGTTGCGGTCAGTCAAAGACAATATAAATACCATTCGGCCGACCAAGGTCATAAGCGGTCGTTTTCATGGTCGTTGGGGTCCAAAATCCCTCGATCCCTTCTTTCGGCTACTTCCTTTATCTGTAGTCCAATACGTTTCTTCTACCTGAGATATTTTCTGACTATTGCGTTTTTAGACAAAACTTATTGTTAATTTACTTAGTTAGATACACCTAATGGTAAGACTTTTTACCCATAAAAAGAGACGTTTCAGGCGTGATATGGCGGAATATCATGGTTAATTAAAATTGGCAATTTTTTAATTTGGCAATTTCTTTTAATATTAGTATAATTTTCTACAAAAATATTATTTTGTGGAAAATCACCAATTTTAATAAATACTTCTTACCCAGTTTTGTTGTATTTTCCACTGCCCCCCTCCATCCCTCGCCCTCTCTGGGGCGGATGCCTAACACAGTCCGATGCCAAGAGCGGAGTGTCACATTTTCTATCTGTGACGTTCGGGTTGGGGACCATAAGTTGCATGGCCATGGATTAATAGACCTTTTACTGAAATTAGCACTTGTTTGGTACTAACTTTTACGCTATCATGCATATGGATTTACACATCTTGTCGGGACTTCTTACTGAATGTTTTCCTTTTTTTTCTAACCATTTAAACACCGTTCCTCTCAAGGAATAAGATAACCTTTGAAAAATTCACAAAAAATATTAACATGGTACTACGGTTTCATCACATACAAGTAGATGGCATCTTCAGGTACTAGGTAAGTGCCTTAAGATGACACCTATGTGATGAAACCGGAAGTAACGTATTAATAATTTTTGTGAATTTGACATAGTTTATCTTATTCCTCATGATGAATGTCCACATGGTTTAGCCCTACATCAGTGCAACCCTTCCTCTCCCTTATCCCTTACCCATCCCACCTGTGCTTGCACCCTCTGCCACACACCTTTCTGGTGGATCGCGGGGTCTTCATTTGTATGTAAATATATTAATCGAGACTTGATTGACACTCGTATATGTTAACGCTAGCGTATTGCAGTTAGGTAAACATAATAGTAGCGTAGTATATTTTCGAGAAATGATCATTGAGGAATGAGGACGAGCACTGAACTATAAGCTTTTGAGATGTGAGCCAGAAAAGAAGATGGAGGGGGGGGGGAACAAACAGTGAGGAATTAATTGTGGGAAGGAAAGGAAAATTCTGGGTACATTTCAAAAATGCCAGAAAAGGTGAATTGAGAGGCATGGTAAGATGGTGGGATGATGGATGCAGTGATTGACGAGAAAGTGTCAGGTTTCAAATGAAAAGGGAGGGAAATAGTTTAATTGAATTGATGAAACTAGTATAATTTTTTTGAAAAAGTAAAGTAGGTCTGTATGTATGGAAATTAGTATATTTAGAATGTTACTTCAATATGTAGTTTTCAATTTGTGTTACAAACCTACCACCAATCAGAATACTAGCGATAATAATATTCGTTTGGGGAAAAAGAAATCCATTATTTTCTCGGTAGATGGCTGCAGTGATCGATATCTCGTTTAGTATCGATCAAACAATTTCAAGTTTATGCCCGTTGTCAATGTGACATTTAACACTAAAAAAATTGCTTTGCTGTTTTTTGTTTTTTCCATTAAGTTGTGAGTTACAGGGAGTTAAAAATTGAAGTCAACAAAGAGAAATTCGGTACATTTTACAGTTTTTCTTTGATAATGGCGAAAATGGAAGCCAGGCTGCTGAAATTGTGAATGGTATTTATGGTTTCCATTGTAACAGCTAATTACGTGCAATTTTGGTTTCGTCGATTCCGTTCAGACATTTTTGATGTTAATAAAGATGCACCTCGCACAGGCAGGCCCGTCGTCGAAAATGTCGACAAAATCACAGAAATAATTGAAGTTGACCGGCATGTTAGTAGTCATAGCATCGCCCAGGAGCTAAATATCGACCATTAAACAGTTTAAAACCATTTGCGCAAAACTGGATTCGAAAAGAAGCTCGATGTTTGGGTACCACACCAATTAACACCAAGAAACATGATAATCGAATTTCCATCTGCGAAGCCTTGATCAAACGGAATGAACTCGACCAATTTCTTAAACGGATGGTGACTGGGGGATGAGAAATGGGTCAAATACGACAATATTATGCGAAAACGATCGTGCTCAAAGCGTGGTGAAGCAGCTCAAACGGTGGCCAAACCAGGACT
The DNA here is from genome assembly GCA_037158775.1 of Hetaerina titia. Taxonomy (NCBI): domain Eukaryota; kingdom Metazoa; phylum Arthropoda; class Insecta; order Odonata; family Calopterygidae; genus Hetaerina; species Hetaerina titia. Next base: position 70,033,108 of record CM073773.1, on the reverse strand, counting down.
AACACCCAGGAAGGTTCTACTGCATATTTGGTGGGACTTCAAAGGAATCATTCATTATGAGTTACTTCCGTATGGCCAAACACTAATTTAGACCTCTACTGTCAACAACTGGCCCGTTTGAAGCTAGCGATTGACCAGAATCGGCCAGCGTTGGCCAACAGAAGAGTTGTTGTGCTTCATCAGGACAATGCAAGACCACACACGTGTGTAGTGACTCGATGACTAGATTTTCCAAAAACTCAGAGAAGAGACAACTGGATGCAGGAAAACTATATGTAACGATAAAATATATTTTGTTCAAATATTCACCCATATTTTTAACTAATTGAATTTCTGATGTTTTTATAAATCAAACCACTTTGCTTTTTCACATAAATTTTTTATTTTCACGACCCAGGTTTCGTCATAGCATAACATCATCAAAGTGGTTTGATTTATAAAATCGTCAGTATGAAGATTTTCCACCAAGTTACGCCAGAAACTTTTATTTAATTTAATTTCAATTAAAAGTCGCTAGACCGTATTTGACACCATTTATATCCAATGATTAAAGTCTTTCACTTTCGCATGAGGGCAGGGAAAACTATGCAGTGGATTATCATTGCGGGTGTGATGAAATACGCACAAGACCGGAAAAATCCGTTTAATTTTTTCACTGCCAGCAAGCGGATGCATGTTTAAGGTTGTGCTAGGAGAGATATGATCTGTGGGGTGGATCTCGTGGAGGATAAAATCTGCAAGCTTTGACGCGCGAAAGTCGGTGTATTTCACGACAGGGGACGATCACGAGTGCGTGTACGTATGAGCGCGGGCATTCGTGGTCAATTAAGCGCTCGGGCGAACCGTGTCGGGGAGAGAAATCACCTTCACCGCAGACAGCAGAAAAAAATGTTGTATCTACTAGAGCTATAAAATTTGAATTTACATTTTATAATAGTAAAATGCGACCACTTACGCTGTTTATGGCTCTTTTACGAGTAAAACGTAGACGTTTACTTGCTCATTGTATGAGCAAATCTTTGCTTTTTCATCCATTGATTTTTGTCAAACGATCTTTCATTCTCAGAGAGCACGCAGAGTACACTGCTTGAGGAAAGGTTACTATGCACAGTATGTATTTACCTCTCATTTTCAATATGCTACAAATAAGAGGCCAACATGTATTTTTAATTTTAAGTGGGAAGAAAAAAAATATTCTTCAGCAATAATTCTTAAATGTGTGTCGGTGTGCCCGTTTGATAGGACACACTTCATCTAAGTATTCAAGCGAGCTTCTTCGTTATATATATTGATCCATATGGAAATAGATACAAGGAAAAGGGATAGGAACACATAAATGACAAACACAGGAGAGGTGGGGAAGGGGGAATCGAGGAAATCACAAGAGCAAAAATATTTTCTTGATCGGGACTTGAACACGGGATCTTTCGACTTGCCGGGCCGATGCTCTTAACAACTTGAGCTATCGAGGAAACGCAACTTACACTGAGATCTGCGATCTTTTAAGCAACCAGTGACCCGATTCTTTGGCCAAGAGATGGCGTTAGGGAGCTGTTTCACCCACCATAGGAGATGACAATAGACAACACACAAGAGGAAAGGACACTAGGTTAGCAATCATACAACATCATAATGGATAGGAACAGTGCGTTTCGTGGCACGCATAGCCAAAAGAAGAGACGAGCCACATTGGGCAAATACAAATTCAAGCACAAAATCCCGCCATACGGTGAAAAAATATTCATCCACATGGAAATATATGTAAGGAAAAGGATAGGAACAAATGTAAAGGATAAACACAGGACAGATGGGGAAGGCGGAATCGAGCAGATCGTATGCACACACGAGCTCTCTCCAGAAGGTATCCAGCCATGCAATATTTTGAGAAAAATAGTCCACCTAGAATAATGAGACTTTAGTCCCCTTCGTAGTACTCCCCTTGGAAACCTACCCACTTATCCCAGCGTCTCTTCCACTTTTCAAAACAATCGGCAAAGAGGTTTTTCGGATTGGTCATCAGCTGCCTCGCCGTTTTCTCTTTTATTTCGTCAACGTCAAGAATTTCGTGTTGCAGGGGATTTGCTCCAAACATCTAATGATGACCCAGGTATCCCAAAAAAGGTCATTAGTAGATATGAGTCATGGGTGTACGGTTAGGACTCTAAAACAAAAGTCCAGTCTTCTCAAGACTGGAATTTTGACAAAGGATAAGACGAAGAATTGGTTGATAAGATATAGACGTCAATAAGAGACCCATTTATGTTTTAAGCTAGATATGACCATAAAAAGATGAGGCAATTGCTTCAATCCTATTTATAATTTTACTCAATATTTTTATATTTTTAAACTTCTGAAAGTGGTGGGATCGGATGAGTTCTCTAAAAATTTCACCTGGTGTGCTAAAAAATATCAACGAAAATTGAGCACAAATGTTTTTTTCTGTTGGTTTCTAATTATAGAAGAAAATCGTCTTTGGCTTCATACATGAGCCCATACTGTAGGATTAATGTATTATCTTGTTAGCGTCATTACAATCTGAATATTCTAAGGTACGTGGGACCTTGTGTAATACTTAGAGTGATCTCGAATTTGTATTTATGAGTCAGAGTTCGCACTTTTGATGTAAATAAAATGTCTCTTGATGGATTAAACCTGATTAGACCTACTAAATGTTTTTTTCATGAATGGAATATTCCGTGGATCTTGAACATCTCATTAAAGGAAGTGATGTTTGAGTAAGTCTTTCTCACATAGGGTTGACTATGTGAAGGAAAAAGTTGACTTCCTTCGACAAAAACAAGAAGCTTGTGACGAAATGTGTAACAATCGAATGGCGAAGAAAAAATAAAAGTAAAACAACTAATTGAACACAAGAGCAGCCCATTAATTTTCAATTCTGCAACCCAGATGACACAGTGACGAGAGCTGAGGAGTAGCTTTTGATCCCGATTTGAGAAGTGAGGGAACCTCGATACAAACTCCTGTTCACGCCCCTGCCACACTGAATTTTCGGGACTTCAGGACTGAATTTTTTTTGGGACTGAATTTTTTTTCAGGAATATTTGAGAATTTTGGTATATAAATGCAAAAGATAAGAATATCGAATACAAAAGAGTAGTTGACATGATTAATCAAAAAAATAATATAATAGTAATTACTCTTTACGTTACCTAATTCGACTTGTTTTATTTTTTTAAAAAAGAAGGATATACGATATACGGATCGTATAATACATTGATCATGCTCAGAAACTTCATGTTTCCTTCCGTGACAATTTTTCCCCATTCCTGCTGCTTTTCCTCTGGTTGCTTTTTTTATGCCTGTGAACAACTTGTTTGCGTGGGTTCCTCTTGCGCGATGCGTGACCTTCTGGCGTAAAATATATCTTTCACTCACTTGTGAGTCACTATTTTGGATGTATGTTTGGCCTATCGATAATTAGCACCGCGCATAGATAGGTAATTAATATCTCTTTACCATGATTACAATCCGTGAGATATAGGTCATTAGGCAAGTAATCAGAATAGAATATATAATGGTTTATATAGGGCGTATCGTATACTGGGAACATAAGAAACTGAAACCTCAGAGTTCCACAAAGAAAGCAAATTGAGGCTAAGAAAAGAAAAAATTTTAACGACCACATATCTCAAAGCAATAGTACACATAAACGTACAACATAGCAGAGGTGCAACCCATTAAAAAATATAACAAATGCAAAAAAAAAGGAACCATTTAGAAGTTGAGAGTAAAGTTAAGATGGTCAAACACCATTTGTACATTTTAGCGATGCATTCAACATTTTCCATTTAATGTGGCGAATTATGGTTTTTTTTTCTTTAATGGTCTTGACGAATGTTTTTCTATAAGTACACCGCAGACACCGAGAATCGCCTATAGCTCGATTCTGGGTGCCAGCACGTAGATGGTCAGTGTAAATTTTGATTTTAATACTTGTTCTCTTTGTCCTTCCCTGCCGGGAATCAGTATGGTGCGGCGGAGTGACGTACGTAAAGACCACTCCAAGTGGAGTAGACCGTCCGATTGGATGGGACAATAAACTGTGGACTTCTTGGCTCATTATAGTAGGCTGACTAGGCTGAGTAGGCTGACTCCGACGTCTGGATTCTCTCTACCCTTACCCTATACCCTGAGTACCTAACCCCTATCAAGTTACCAACCTATCTCTAATGACACAAGTGGTCTTAGCAGTCAGTCGCTTCACCTAATAATTACACTTTGTCCGGGCGAGAAACATAAGCAAACAGGATTGTGGTTCGTAGAGAGTAAATAATACATACGAAAAGATCCGGAGGTATCCAGGTAAAATATTTACTGATAGTACCAATGAAAAATTCTAAATCTTGATTTACCTTAGCAAGGGCGTCTTGCAATTCGAGAATCAATTGTAGATGAATCATCGCACAGTTGGGTAAATACTTTTTTTATAAAAAAATTATGATTATCAGTAACATGTGTCGTGCTAAGCGGTGTGTAGCATGACACAAAAACACTGTTTAGCGACCGATAGTAAGCACAGGCCTTATGTCGAGAAACATCGCGATTATGCCAACCCATATAAACGTTCTTACTGAAACCGCTAACCTTTATGAAGGATGGTTAAACAGTATTAAATAGGTTTAATTTGGCTTTCTCCTAGTTGAGAAAGAAAATTAGCAAACAATGTATAATTACTTCGCCAGTATATTTTATTAATTTAATTTACAATCTGGAAAATGTACGAATTTTACTCACATCCAACACAAAGACTGAAATACTCCCGAATGAAATGTAACCTCCTCAGCCAATATTTACTTGATACTCACTGAAATTATTGATAAAGCGCACGTTGCTGGTTTTTGTTATTCTATTGGAAGAAGGTCCTTCACGATTGGCGTTTTTGCAATACTCTATGTATTTGCAATACCATATGTTTTTATTTGACATTTTTTGCCACTTTGAAATTACTCCACAAATTTTCCTTAAGAAATGTGTCATCTGATAGAAAATTTGATAACGGAAGTTCATAGTGACCACTTGAGATTTTGATCAATGGTCGCATTATTTCAAGAAAAATATTTCCTGATAAGAGCCACTTAGAAACGGTTTGGTCCCCTATTAAACACAGCAAAAGCGAGCAGATTTGCAATCGCCTTGTCTTCCTTTAGTAAAAGACGCGAGGCACTACAATTATCTCATTTCATTGAGCTAGTCGCCCTTGGAAAATTTACATAATTTCATTGATGGCCGTAAGGCGTATGGAGTTATAAAAATGGCAGGGTATCCGTGAATGTACTCACTCCGAAATGGAAATTATCACGAGACGTCTTTCGTGGTTGAAACTTACTTATTCGAGTGAGGGCGCTGTGCGACAACTTCTCTGCCCAAGACTATAGGGTTTATGTGGCGAAGTGGTCGCACGGGGGTCATAAAAACGGGATTATTGTGCATTAATTTGCATACGAGTGAGGCATACCCTACGCTTTGCGTGTGCATGTGTGATTGTGAAATGGGTGTGGACATAAATAATGTTCTCTTTGGCTCCGTGCTGTATGTGTAGTAGTGAGCGTATCCTCGCAAGTGTGCTCGTAAACGCAGAAAAGTCCTTGGCATGAAATTAGGTTTCGTGTGTGCGCATATCCACCCAAATGTACAGACACGCATTTGCGTTCATAAAATTAACATCATAAGTGTCGTGAGGCTATTTTTAATGCGTCCCTATTATTTTTATTTCGTCGACCACGCGCGGAAATTAATGGAAAATGTGTAGACTTTCTCCGTTATTGAGGGAAACTGGGTGTACATAAAAAGAATTGTCAAATCCCGATCGGTGGCGACGCTAGTTTCATCCAAGAATTAGATTGCCCATACTAGATAAACAGTTATAATGCCATACCGTATTTAGTTTTCGCTTTATTTTTCAATAAGCGTTTCTACACTTGATGACTTCTTCTGCAATGGCACTTCAACTTTAGGAGCTATTTAAAGCTTAATTTAAATAACTGGTGGGAATAGCCAATTTCAGTATTAAATGCAACCATTTCAGAGAGTAAAAAATCATTCGCCTTGACCGGGATTCGAACCCGGATCCCTCGATATCCGGCCGAGTGCTTTAACCAATTAAGCTACCGAGACGTCCTCTTACACTCTGAAATTTTGGGGGCATTAAAGGAACAAGATGTTATGACGAAATACCGTACATACAATGTCACAGGCATTCGTAGTCGTGCGCGACGCGCCACAGTCCACGATGTTAATAAAGCCAATTTCAAACACTTAGGCTGTTCATACCTTAGACAAATTTCAAGAAACTGTAACAGTAACTTTAACGGAGTCACCTGCTATGTGTGCATTATAATGCAACCACTTCAGAGAGTAAAAATCATTCGCCTTGACCGGGATTCGAACCCGGATCTCTCGATATCCGGCCGAGTGCTTTAACCAATTAAGCTACCGAGACGTCCTCTTACACTCTGAAATTATGGTTGCATTATAATGCACACATAGCGGGTTACTCCGTTAAAGTTACTGTTACAGTTTCTTGAAATTTCAGTATTAAAGGTTGCCAGGGAAGGATATTAAGTAGAGAAATAATGGACTCGGATAACCCAGAGCTACTCTCAACGATTTTCATCGAGGGATGTTTTACTGCCAAAATTCTCGACATCACTGTGAATCAACTCTGGAAAAATACTATATGAATGTTTTCTCACCCATTGTTAATTTCTGACATGTATATAAAAAAAATTAATATTCCCTGTTCCACGCCTCTGAGCAACCTCAACTTCTGCAACCACATCTACATTATATACATCTAAAATTTCACCCGATCTGCGTGAGTGTTTGATCACCACATCTTCCTGGAAAACCATTGGTTATACAATGAAAGGAACTGGCCCCACTACCCTGATTTGCGAATCTCATACGCCGCCAAACTTAGCATTTGGTGAGCCATGCCCAACAACCATTCTGGTGGATTATTGCGTTCGCATACGTATATATCTAGGCAAGACGGCGGTTATCCGACCCAATAGTAGAAACTGGATCTACTTTGACCCTCAGATACAGATTTAATTACTCCATTACAAATTGGCACGAAATATAGTATATGCTGATAAATAAAAGATATAATTACCACTGCGTGCAAAAGATGATAGGAATATTTCCCTATCTTTTGTGATTTTCTAATCAATCCATCCCGTTTTCTTTTAATCTGTCTTTTACTATAAAATATTTCCCTCCACCGTCATACTGTTTTTTACTCTACTACTACCTCAGTGATATTCTCACGACTGCATTAGTCACCTGCTGCGTTCGCTGCAGCTGCTTATCAGTTTTTCTGTGAGGAAAAAAACCCACCGAAAACCTAAAACTTAAAAAGTGTGCATAAATTCATAATAGCAATAATAGACGCAAGCTTTTTATCAACTCGAGGTTCCACAAAAATATAAATTTTAGATCTCTCGTACAGTTTTTTCGTCTCCATTCCTTAATTATCATTATTGCGCCACAAACCTATATTATTATATAGCAGTTTCAGGATTTTTGAGTAATTTTCACTAGCTTTAACTGCCTCAAGATCTTCTGTAAGTGCTCGTCAGAAATAAAGCACTCGGTTGAGTGAATAACTTGTTTTCCTGCGAAAGTGCATTTCGTCGGCCAAATTATGAGTTCAGGTCGGTTATGCAATTAGTTAATCCATTCAGTAGATAAAAAAAATTTCGTGATTACGAATGGAAAACTGAACAGAGCCTTAAAATTGTAACGTGGAGCAGCATTGGGAAAATTATACCATTTAACCATGCATGCGTTTAAACAACAATTAACGAAACTATTAAAGATAGTTTACAAAATTAGTCGAAGGCATTATTACTGGTAATTTACGTATAGAGCCCTACCCGTACATTTCTAACATTAACAATTGCATATTCCCCACCTTTTTAGCGCGGAAAGTGAATAAAATACAAGTAAAGAGGATAACCTGTAAGAAAGTTAAGTGCCCTTTTATCGTGTAATTTTTGCCCATAAACCAATCATTTCCTAAGTACATCTAGAAATGTTACATCATAATGGCTTACCACTGATATAAAACGATATTTCCTCATCCCTGTGTTTATCGTTCCACCGGAGTTTTCTAAAGTAACTCGCACTTTAGGGAAGGTTTCTAAGGGAAATAATCATTCTCCTCAAACATCACAGCGAAGTGAAACTACCCTCTTAAGATACAACGGAAACATTTGATTTCTCCTTAATGCTGTTTCCAGTGATTCGTTGGAATATCGTAAGATAACTCTGAGATGTCCCAGAAACACAGACTATTTTCAACAAGATATTACAGTCATATTATTATATGTATATGACAAATTTGCCAAAACTAGTATCAGTGACTCACTATCGCTTAAAAAAACTAACGCAAATGAGAATTTGGGCTCCCAGAAACAATTAACTTCAGTTGATCATAGTTGAAAGTAATTAGATCGCATATATTTAAATGTTATATAGAAATTTAAAAGCATTTGAAAGATGTGGTGTAAGAGAATAAGACTAACCACAAAGTGATGTGTAATGATAGTTATAAGTGTACAACTACCTTTTAAATACTTACATTCCATATGAATGTGTAATGACAAAGGGTAGAATTTGATAAAAGTTGGTAACTTCCTTTGTTCTTAAACCTAGCGCTTTATTTAAGATTTATCGAGTGATACCAGTGCTTAATGTGAATTGCGAACATTCATTCGTTGCACATACAAAGATACAACCATTTTCGGACCATTGGGTCGAGTAAAGTAATGGGACTTTATTAACTAAATATTAACTTTAGTAGCTAAATATTTTGCTCACAGTCATATGAATAATAATGGCCTTCAAGACTCTGGGTAAAAAAATACTGGCAATTTCAGCACGTGAATTAACAATAGCCTCAGCTTATAAAATTATTTAATCTCAAATATGTTCATCCATTTTTTTTCTATCATCATTGATCAAATATTCATACCATAAAAAAGATATCAGCAAATTTACATACAGTACAAGTTAAACAGCTATCGTGAAATTATGTCGACCAATATTCTTTAAAAAGGGTTCTCATGAACCTATTCCATGTACAGTCTCAGGTAGCTTCTGGAACAAATCGGTTGTTATGATAGTTCAAATTTTGCAGCAAAATGTGAAAAAGATATTGCTCATTGTAATTTCCATTCTCGTAACCAACTCCTACAAACTCCTTTCCGCGATCTATAAGCGTAGGCAGGCTAGTGTTCTTATAGCGTGTCATAAAAAATTTCTACACCTCATGGCCATGAGACCATGGGAAATCTACGCAATGGGGTAATGACTCACATAACTGTTGGGTGAACGGTTCGCGGGTTGGAAAAGGTCGGGAAATTATGGCGTGTCATTCTTCTATCACGTGCATGCTGAACTTAATAGATTCCCATCGTTTTGAAAGGGATAGACCCATTATCCGGTAGGAAAAATTTGGATCATATTTCTCTATTCGTGAATGTTTGATGATGACACATGCATGCAAGTCGGCAGATTCGGGGAATTTACGTTTATAACTGGCTTTTGGCCACGTGGACTGCGTTTTTTTTTAGAAAATTGTATCAGCTTTAAACCATATTATTATTATTAGGTAATCTACCGGTTAAGGTAGGTTTTTGGATGGACACAACTATCAAATAAATATTTTGTAACTCCAAACAAAACCCAATCCAGCAACCTACTCTACATCAGGTCCCTCTTCATCTCTGTGTACTTCTTTCCTCCCTTCATCCCGTCCAACATTCCTATCCTGTTCCTGCCCTTTCCTCGTTTACCTGACATTCTCCCCTCTATTACCTTCTTTAACATCCCACTACCGCTCAATTCACCTTTCATCCATCTTTCCTGCCTCCATAGGATTTCTCTCAACAAACCCCTCTCCTCATCCACCATCTCCAGTACTTCCTCATTTGTTTTCCTTTCGGTCCATTCCACCTTCTCCATTCTTCTCCACAGCCACATTTCAAAAGCCTCCAATCTACGTCTATCCTCCTGCTTCAGCGACCACGTTTCCGCGCCGTACATAGCTACACTCCATATCAGAGTTTTTACGAGTCTTTTTTAAACCATTAATAAGTGTAAATAAATTGGTGATGGGCATATCGTTCTGGTCTCGTGTATTTTTTTCCGGTCGTGGCAGTATTTTTATCAGTGGTAAAAAGATCACTACTCGAGTGCTGTGTGTTGAACAGAGGTTCAGTTATCCATCCCTTTGGAGGAACGGTGAACCTTTGAGCTCTTCGCAAATGTTAGCAGTTTGGGGTCTTCTATTTTAATAGCTCCGGCATTACTACTTCAGCTAACTCCCTTCCTTCTTTTCCACTATCCATTAAAATCCATTGTTCTATCTTTCTTAATAAACTGAGATGCAAATAGGAGAGGCTTGCATGCGTGACACGGAAAAATATTGCTCATTCCAAGTTGATTGAAAGATCCGTTCAAATACAATTGATTTTAAAGAACTATGTGGATTCACAGCGACTTTTTCAATTTGAAAAATAAAATTCTGTGCAAAAACCTAATTCAAAATTCAAGATTTTTATTTGCACATTCATTCCCACTAGCAATCTTGCACATTTCATCCTAATTATTATTGCAATATGATAATTTTTATTTCATAATAGCCTGCATATGAAGGGTAGATTTTGGACGAACCATAATGGATATTATATTTTACGTATCGCGAAAACTTCCTTTTGTTTTCCACAATTTCCTTGCTCAGTTCTTTAACGGCCTTCATGCTTTCTAATAAATTTATTCTCTTATCCACTACTACAAAAAAATCCTGTTTTTTTAATTTTTCCTATTTAGCTTCTATCTTCGCCCATCTTATTTAATATTTCGCCGTTTGTTCTCTTGCCTGTCCAACTCATTCCCTCCATTCTTCTCCGTATGTACGTACATCTCAAGAGCCCCTAATTTACTCTCATAATCTTGTCTTAAAAACCAGGTATCAGATCCATTCGGCACTACGTACATAAGTAGTGGAGTATGTACTAACTTTTATTCAAATTAATACTTTGCGTAGTCACCAGTCATCAATTCTCTTCTTGTAGATACTTCTTTTGCCAGCGCAATTAATCACCTACTTTCTCCAATACTACACCCATACTCCTTTGCAATACTGTCAAAATACGCAAGCTGCTTTATTTGCTCTATTTTCATAATTACCTCCTGCTTCAATGATTAATTAAGCATTACTCCTCATCGAAAATCTCATCACTTCTGTTTTAATGTAGTTATTCTTCATCCTACACTTTTAACATTATTCCTGTCAATATTTCAACCGTAGCTGCAATCCCTTGGCTTTCTGATAAACTAATACTTTTTCATCTCCAAAATTAACTGGCTCAATCTCGCGGCCCACTTTTATCCAAACATTCTTATGTCTGAGGCACATACAGATTTCAAATAAGACCCTTAACCCTTCTGCCTACATCTACATTCCGTAATACTTCCATCACCTTTGTTTATCCCTTACACCTTTATACCACATATTACACCATAATACTATTCGACCTTAGGCGAATGTTTTTTCAAAGTCAACGGGAGCAATCGAAGATATTCAGACTGTAGTCTGTACTCCATTCTATTCATGTTCTTGTTACTACAGTGGAGTTACGTTAATTCCCCTTTCCACTACTCCGACTAATTGTAGGAGTATTGTAACCTACTACCTACATACTACCTAACCTACACTACCCCGACCAATGATTCAGAACCATATTTGCTGCATTTGAAAAAACCTAATAGTTCCTATAAACTGACACTTTATTCTTTTTAGGCAAGGGGCTCAAAATTGATGTAAGGAAATATTCTGACCAAATTCATCCCTCATTAATACTGCGTAAAAGTTGAAATAATCTCTTACTTCCACTTTCAACTGTTTAATACTTCTGCGGGAGATATTATCAGTCTCTTCCCCCTGACTTTTATGTCTTTTTCTATCTCGCCATTAATAATATTGCTGGACCCAAGAAATCTACGTCTACGTTGCATTCCCTTTCTATTCCTAAGCTTCCGGGTCTAAACTATTTTCCATGAGGTTTTTCTAAGCATTTCTCCAACCTCCTTGAATGCATGGATAATACTGGCCCCATTAATATCTTTCCTGTCTTAACTGGTTTGATCAGCAATGATTTCACTTTGCTCGTCCTAGCAATTGTCTTCGCACCCACTTATCTAGTACTTTCCTTGGTTTTTAAAATTTCTTCACGTTTTCGCATTGGAGATTTCACCAAATGTCCCTATCAATATTAATTTCTCAACTTTGTTTATTATTTAACTCCATGTAGATTTCTCTCTTCTTCATTTCCATTAAATTGTTGTTCGATTTCCTTCCTTCATTCTCTAATCAGCTTTAATGTTATCCACCGATGCTTGATCCTATTAATATTCATTATCCATTTACCATCCGTTTCTAATGTTTCTATGGCAAATTCCTCAATCCCGTATTTAAGATCCACCAGCTTTTCTCCTACCGTTGTCATTCCCCTAACCTCACTTAGATATTTATTAAGTTTTTCTGGGTACTTTCCCTTTTCTACTCCCGATAAATCTTCTAATTCCACTTTGCCTTTCCCCTACTCTTCCTACCCATTCAATCGCTCAAAATGTAAGTCAATTCGATCCCATTCAATTTTATATTGTACTTCATAAATATTAAATAATGATCCGAATCTGCATTCACCCTTGGAAAATTGTAAAAGATTTGAATAAAAAGTATCGGTAACAATTTTATCTTGATATGTGTCTGAAATGCTGAATTCAGATCGTTGATTAGGTATATGCATAATCGCAGATCGTATCGGTGATAAGATGCCAGTGCACGCCATTGTCATTGAAAATTTGGCGATGCGAAATATTTGCGTTAAACTCGTCCCGAAGGTCTTGAAGGAAGACCAAAAGCAGAGTCGAGTGTCTGCTTGAGAAGATCTGCAACGTCACCGCGAACATTCCCTAGTCCCCTTACAGTCCCGACTTGACATAATCAGTCTATTTTCTATTCCCAAAAGTGAAATTTCCCCTCATAAGGACCTCTTGGAAAGCATCTACCATGGAGGCTTTGAGTCGTGTAAAAGTCGTCGGCAAAAGTGTGTTGACGCTCAAGGGATGGGTTTGAAATAATTTTGAGGCATTTTAGCAATATCTGAAATAAATATATTTTTCCGAAACCTTTCCCAATACTTTTTATACAAACCACATATAAATGGATAGCGCTGTTCCTAAATCTCTGTCTAATCATGATATAATCTAACTGGTGCTGCATTTCCCACCATTTTCCATAAACAACTCTTTCCTATGATGTTTTGTGCGCTAGGTGTTAGAGACTTATTCCCCCGATCTTGCGCCTTACGATTTTTTTCCTCAACTCAAGAGACACATCAAAGGTAATCATTACACCTCGTAGGATGAGGTGAAGGCAGCTGTCAAGTCCTGGATTCGAGAAAAGTCGTAAGAGTTTTTCAGTGACGGAATGAAAAAAACTAGTTACACGGTGAAAGAAATGTGTTAGCCTTAACGGTTACTATGTTGAAAAATTATTATATGATTTTGAAACTTAAGAATTGTACTTTATTGTACCTTTTGCCTAATCTTGCTAGTTTTTGTTTGCGCCCTACAAGCATGTGTGCATTACTTTTCAGCCTATCCTCGTATTATCAAACCCTTGCTCCTACAAAATTCCTTTCTCTAAACGTTAATTCATAATTTTTTAACCTACCTCCCTCCTATTTTCCTTTCGTTTACTACTAAGTTCCAATCCCCGATCACTATTAGGTGTTTCCTTCCCGGAACGTTCCGAAGTATTTTCTTAGATCGATTGTAAAAACTGTTTACATCTTTTCTCTGTGACTACTCATCCGTATGTTTACCAGAATCGCCATTAAATTGGTCCGGTATACTTTTATCTTTGTCACTCAGTGTTCTTTTTTGCACTTACCGGCAATATTTTGATTACCCTTCTACCTATCCTCCCAATTTCCCGGTCCTTAACATCGTCAGAACATTCTAAACCCTTATCTGAGCCGTTTTGGTCCTCTTCTGGGTCCTCTTTTCCACTGCTGTCAGTTCGGTAGTGCAAGGATTTCGCGTGACGACAACCGCGCAGGACTTGTCTCCTCCGCTGCCCGGTAATAAAAACAGGCCGAGTCTCTAGTTGTCAGGACTCGTTCTCAAATTCTGTCCACCATGTCTTCTAGGGATTGTTATCCGTTGCCTTCCTTAATAGTGTATTCAACGTGACTCTAAAACTTAAAGAGTGTCAGACACATTTGCAGCCACCATTAAGAAATAGACGCTGCGTGGACTGCCTATGAGTCGTGGGGTTCCTACCAGGAGCTATTATCATTGCTATTAGAATGACAGCTCTAGGGGCCAACGAAACACACAGATCATTTCACCGCAAGGACGAAGCCCTCAGGAAGATCATCATTATTCCTCGAGCGAAATTATTCAAATAAGGAAATAAATCCTTGATTCTCATCTACGGTGAATTCTGAGTTCAGTGAGACGCTGCGAGAGGAGTTTAATATTAAAATTTTCAAATAGGCAACTATTTACCTTCCAATTTTTTTATTCCTATTAATTGTAAAGAGCTTTTCATACACAACCAAATAAAATGCTGGTTGTACGTCTGAATTAAGGGTTATGTTAGGTAATTAGTCGTATGTTAGGTGTAATACCTTCTTGTAATCAAATGAAGAGTGCGAACATCGTACTCATAATGTACGGGGTTCGTCCGGAAAATAAGTGTCTTGACAAATATAGTAAGTCTTTTTTGACAAAAGGAGAGTCGTCCACTACGAATTTGTACCTAAACGACAAACTGTAAATGCTGCATTTTACGTCCAAGTTCTCGACAGGCTTCGAAAACGAGTCGCCCGCGTCCGGCCAGCGATCAAAAACATCTGGCGGCTGCGTCACGACAATGCGCCGTCTCACACTGCGCTTGTCGTGTCGGACTTCTTGGCCAAGCACGGCGTGGCAACGCTGCCGCACCCGCCCTACGGCCCGGACTTGGCACCACCGAACTTCTTTCTGTTCCCGAAGATAAAGAGGAGTTTGAAAGGAACGCGATACGGGACTTTGGACGCCGTCAAAGAGGCCGTGACGACGTGTCTTCGAGAGGTTCCCGATGATGCCTTCGCGGGAGCGTTCCAGGAATGGGAAAGCCGCTGGAGCAAGTGTATCGACTCACAAGGGTCCTATTTTGAGGAATATTAGATTAAGATATGTAAAAGTGTAATACATTTTTTTTCCTGAGCTCAGTACACTTATTTTCCGGACGAACCCTGTAATTCCTGGATGATAAAGATGAAGAGAAAATAACATAAAATAATTGTCACAATTTTGAACAACTTATAACGTTTCATAATTCTGCTCTTGAATGAAACTATTAAAATTGGAAGCTAACAATGACAATATTAACACATTAATTAACAAGGTCGTGCTTGATCAATTTTATGAAACTCTTGATTGAATAACCTATCACTACAAAAATTATTCAGGTTGCCATTTAACTATAAATAAATGGGAGCACGGATGAAGCTGATGGTGCAGAGACATGCCCAGGAATAGGACCCGGGCCCTCGGTAGTTAAACGCTCTACCCCTGGATTACCCCGTCAACTTAACCAAGAATAGCAGAAGTTCATTATTTTACAATGACAATTTATTGATATATATTAACCCATAAAATTATTTTTTACACAAATTATAAATGTTTCTTACTTTCTCTGGGTTATTTTTCATGATTTCATGGGAAACAAACACATCTTCATCTCTAACTGTTTCATTGACCTTGCTAAAATAGCATTTTTCCTCGGATGGTCGCACAAACGTGTAGCCGGAACATCCCCCTCCACAAGCCGAACGCTTTTCAATTATTTAATTTCCTCTTATCTAGTCAAACTTATTATGCTGTGTAACTTTGGGCTATGTCCCATTTTCATTGCAAATGTCTTCGGATTAAATTATATTTTCCTCAAAATTTTCTAAATATGTTTGGGAAAACAATGTACATAACATTCGCTAAATAATTTATTCCGTGTTGTACAGCTCGGAATATTTTAAAGAGTAGTTCAGTGTGCCCGGGTAAAAAGTCTTCTCTGAAGAGGTCTGCTTTGCCGGTGAAATACCTAGTGTCAGGTTGTCTCAGGCACTTACCTACCCACAATTTTAGTTATTTAATTTTGTTTGTGTGACTGACGGGTCTCTGCCATAGGATGAATCCTTGTAAACCCTTAATGAGTGAGTGCGTGCGTTTCACAAAGGTCGGATACACCTGAGTGATTGAGTGAATGCGTTTTTACCGAAGTCCCTTATTTCCGTTTAGCTATTTTCGTGTGATTGGCGGGTCCCTGACCTAGGAGGAATCCTGGTAAACCCTGAATGGGTGAGTACGTGCGTTTCACAAAGGTCCGATACACCTGAGTGATTGCGTTTTTACCGAAGTCCTTTACTTTCCGTTTAGTTATTTTCGTGTGATTGGCGGGTCCCTGGCCTAGGAGGAATCCTGGTAAACCCTGAACGTGTGAGTATATTGGAATCACAAAGGTCAATGTTTTCGAGCATACCTGAGTGATTGAGTGACTGTGTATTCACGTAAGTTGATTTGTTTCTTTACATCCTTTAATAATTTTCATTTATTTGTGTGATTGACGGGTCACTGACATAGGGATCCTTGCAAACCCTGAGTGTGTGTGTGTGAATGTTATTCACGAGAGCGAAAGTTATTTCGTAACTCACCCTAGTGATCGAGTGGTTGTAAGTTTGTTTTATTGTTTATTTTATTATTATTATTTTATTTCTTTAATTATTTGTTTCAAATTTGTATGTGTGTATGGTGTTTTTTAATTTAATTTTCTTATTATTTTTTAAATTATAAATTTCATTATTATTATTTATTTATTTAAATTTATTATTATTATTTTTATTATTATTCCATTAATTTATTTTTATTTATTATTATTTTTTAATTATTATATGGTGCCATTCAAGTTTACGGTCCCGGTATTTTTTGTTTACATTAAAAAGATTTATTACTGATTGTTCAAATTTTGCTCTTTTCCGGTTTGAAAAGGTGGAATCTTATTGATGAGAGGCAACTAAATTTATTTTTTGATCTACATTTGTGAAAAATTATAAAAGTCCTTCCATTATTTGATGTAATCTATTTTCGATTTTTTCAACTCAATAGTGATAAGAATTTTTCTTCCCTGCCAAATTAAAACTTGCTCATATTTTACTTTCTCACTTTTGTGAACGTGAGAACGTTTATCTTTCTTCGGAAGGCCATGTTATTTTGGTATTTTGACGACTTATTTGATCCAATCTCTTATTTCCACACTACGTTTACTACTTCAATCATAAATACTTTGTTTCACTCCTTCTGTTTCAAACATTTGGGTCCCGAAAAATAGCCTTGATGAAAAATTACAGTGTTTGGGGAAAGATATTGCGATCCTCTCTTAATTCAATATGGAATAACTAAAACTACGAACCGCCAATACTTCACAGCATATGAAGTAAAAAATTTGATTTGAAAGATTACCTTGTCTTTATATAAAGATAATATCAATAAATTTCAATGATTAATAATAGCAATAATTAATCATCTTTCATGTTCATTAAACTGTCACCATTTGAAGGCGAACAGATTACTAACGGGTTGCACCTTTTAATAATTCAAGACTCAACTTATAAACCTCGCCCCGGGTATTTTCGCCGTAGTAAGTACATGATTTATTCTTCTACCACTTGATAATACGTTAATTTTGACAGCCGAAATGACTTCTGCAAACATTTCGTATAAAAGTGAACCAGAGGAACTGTCAACAGGCATTGGTCTAACGTAAGGAAGACATTTGAACCTCTTCAGCGAAAGAGAGTGGGCTTGCGCGAGCGAGCGGTGAATTAAAAAAAAAGACTGTTCTTCGATCGGATGCTCTTCTATCGATTGGGCGAGATATGACGGCAGCTCTTTCCCAAAGCGATTTCGTTCCGGCGATTGCATCACACCCCATGCCATGCGCCCTCTCATGACTCGAAAGACCCCATTCAAGATGCGAGGCAGAGGGAGAAAAAGAGGGTGATGCGGAGTTCGTCCCTCTTGAAACCATTTCCGCGGAAATATTTATCACGCCACAGAAGTAAATATATCTTTTATCGATCAATGGCGACGTAGCTGAACGATTTCCCGTGTATATGTATGAGTGTACGTGACAAGCTCGCAGAATACATCTGCCCGAGGAGGGAAAGGGATTCTCCCGTTGGGAGAGGACCCGTTATTTTTTATTTCGTGAACGCTTTCGATGTATGCGAAGATGAGGAAAAGGGTGAATGTTCCCGAGCCAGTCGACTTTCTCATCATGATATTGGAGCGGCCAGTGACGCATTTGAAAGAGGATGATTCCGAATTTCATCGCATTTACTTTTTATTTTATTTTCAGTTACCACGTGAACTTACTCGTTGGGAACCAGTAATATTTCAGCTCTTTGAAGATTTAATCAACGATATTAGTGGTTTTGGGCATTACTACGACTGCATCCATTTACTTAGGAAAAATTATATGTGGCTACGAAATTGCGTGTAATTAGTAACCAACCAATCAATCAAAGGAACAGGTTAGGTAGATGAAGTAACAGCTCAGCTGATTGATAACAAGTCCATTAGCATGAATAATTCGCACATCAGAGTAGGTGAAAGTACATTTCCTTGAGTTGCCTGTGGTTTCCCTGGAAAATCTGGTATGTGCATAATGACACAGCTGTAAAAAATTGAAGTTGAAATCGAACCCGTGCCCTCCAGTCAGGAGCCCAACGCTCATTGGACTGCCATGACTCTATTTTGCACGAGTAAACCCAAAGTAACACATTGGTGCGTTTCATGTAGACCATTTGTTTCTATAGTCGTTTTTCAATTACTTCCAACTACCTCTGAGCGTCACTTGTCAAAATGTAAGCACTCGGTGAATTCATGGCTCTATTTTATCGGTTAACTCGTCAAACAGTGCCTAAGGGCTGCTTGTTGAAGTGAATAATATACACTTGCTTGAATAACGGCACTTTAAACTGTGGTTCGCATTTGATCTTTAGAGGAGCCGATAGATCACGTCACTCTTTTTTTTATCCTAAATTGCAATGAAGTGTAGAATACATCTGAAAGCTTTTAAATATATTATTAAAATGCAAGCCAGCTGAATTTTGTGCATTCATAGTTTACTATGCTAGATACCATCAATTTTACGAAGCCAGATTTGCATTGCGTGATCTTCATAGTCGATATTGTATCTAATAGATATTTAATTTAGATTTGTAACCATAGATATTCTTAATAAGTAGCTTACATCAGATATAGCATGTAACAAGAAAATAATACATCAGTAGCAATTCAATGCCCAAATCAGAAATGGATAGGATGGTAGAAGGTAATAGAATGATGATTAATGAAATCGACAATACAGTTAGGGATCCAAGTGATAGTTAGGCATCTTCAATTGACGGATTCTCTAAAATGCTCATGGAAACCTCTGTAAATGAACTACAAGTGCTCTTTGTGAAATGATATCTAAAATCTTATTACACGTACGGGTATATTGCACTTCAATTTCTGATGTGCGGAATTTTGTCGCTGCCTATGAAGTTGTCGGCCAATAAGTGTTGAGACTGCCGCACAATGAGATTAATTTCGTATGCATCGGAAGCAGTGACTTCCATTTGGTAGTACAGGCTAGAAAATAAAATCGAAGGTCTGACAGACTTACACGAGGAAAAATAATCTGAGAAAGGAAGTTTTAAGGGGAAGAAGATTCATTTGGAGCCTGAAAACGAATAAGAAGACAAAATGTGAAGAATTTGAAGTAGAGACAACAACATTGAAAATAGTGCTGCGAAGTAGCAGTCTATAACCGTACCTGTTAAATGTGGCCATTCACAATGGACTCTATAAAGTTTGAGAGGGATGATCTTTTATGAGAAGAATGTGTGAGAGTACAGAGGATTCAAAGAGATTTGATTCGATATTTGAATGATATTGCTGTTTTGATTAATAGTGAAAGAAAATTCATGGAAATGCTTGGAGGAATTTGAAACACATTGAATCACAAAAATAATATAAAATTCAATGAGGAAATGTTGAAGGCCCTCATATTTGGGCGAAAAATGCTGCACACACACTGTTAACGATATATGGAGACAATTAGCTTTGTTAGGATCAACTTATCTAGGTTGCCAAATCAAAAGAAACCGACCGCAAAAACTATAGAAAAGTAATCAGCTGAAAAAATAAGGCGAAAATAGGATTTTGGTACCAAAATATATTTGACACTGGTAGTAACAATCAAAACTTCTTTTTAAGAAGAAGAAATCTTAAAAGACAATTGTGTGGAACTTGAAATATAAGTGCAACAGAGCGTAGAAGACAACTTTATGGTTAATGTCCAACCGAAAATCGCGAAGTGTTGAATGGGTAGACAAGGTAATAAGCAGTATGATTCTACGAAAGGTACTTGTACGTACTAGAACAGCCAACATTATAGACAACGTTGCAGTGAAGCAGGGAGGGTGTAGGGCACATAATCGGGTAATCCAGAGATTTTGAATCGAGAGAAGTGGATAATATTTGCTAAAAATCATATAATCATCATACGTATCAACTGATGTTTCAAAAGTTAAAAAAATTAACTTAAATGATCACTTAATCAATATTATTTAGCTTGGCACTGAATCCTTCAGAAACCCGATTGACTCGTTAAAAGTCTCCCAGAAATACTAGTTTACACATTTTAATTTATGTGTGGTTATGGCTTCTTCAAAACCGTGGTAACTTTGAAAGTTAACAGTATTTATCATTTGTTACGTAATACTTGTTAGGGCCAAAATAGATGGGGAGTAAATGGAAAGAGCTTTGGAGAGAAACCACGAAAGGACTATATGAAGCGGATCATGGAAGATGTGTGCTATAGGTGGAACTTAAATGGAGATTAACAGATTAGCTGAAGATAGAAATTACGTAACAATGCAAAATTCCCAAACCAATCCAGTGATTAATAACTATGAAATTTACTACGGACGGACATCTCTGACGAGAGGGTCCTAGTAGAGCCAGCGAAGAGGTGAAATCAAAACCTTATTGAAAAACCACTAAGAAACACACACAATTGGCTAATACTAAGACATAAATTCTTATTGGATGCAATATTAGATAAGGCACATGATTGCCTGAGGTTAAAGAAAAACAACTTGAATACATTCAATGCACCATTTACTCATGAGATATGAGCGATTGTGGTTTAGAGAGAAAGAAGTGAGGAGGAAAGACCGAAACATTGCAGATCAGAGGATTACAATCACCAACCTTCATATTATCAACTGCTAATTACGGTTAAACAGTCTCTCATCATTTATTTTAAGGCGAATGGCTAGTACCTAACGTGGCTGCAGGTAAACGAGATGATACTCAGTTTTACCAAAGTTTAGAATACAAGGAAATCCTCGTTTCTAGCCAGCTATTTTTTGACAACTTAAATTTTTCTTATTTTTGGGCACTTAGAGTAATTGACTTACCACCGACTTTCCGAGAGGCAACATGTTTGGAATTTGAGTTTCGCAGGTGGGTGACGTGGTGCGTCAGCATGAATGCAAATGGGATTCGCTAACCAAAATAGGATTACTGAGGAAATTAGAATTTTGCACTAAATGGTTGAGTCTAAAAATTACGCTCCCACACCCAGCATAAATACTACGTAGTGTATGAGTCTTGCGTGATCACCATTGCTTTAGCGTTTGATGATTCAGCGCTCAAGCAGTTTCATAAAAGATTAAATCTGGAAATTTCTCATCAGGTCTGAAGAGGTGGGCGTCGGCAGCGCTGAATCCACTAATTCGGTGTAACCTCGCACTTAGGGAAGAACAAAGAGTATGCATGCTGGAAATAAACGGTTAAACGCATCAAGAAAGCAGATCGTATCTTTTAAATATCACTACATTATCATAAAATGGCGTGACAGCTGAACGAATACAATGAAGACGGTTGGCAGGAAACAGATGCTAAGCAGTCTGCAGCAGGTCCAAAGATTAAGTGGTAACTGATCGCGAAAATGGCTGGGAATGAATTTTAGCTGTATTAACGCAAGTGAAATAAAGGGATAGGGCTTCTTGATTAAAGTCAAAGAAGAAATGATTTGAGCATGGAACAAGGCTAGCAATTATCCACTGTAAAAAGTATACCTCTGAAATAATGGAATATTATTGAAATTAATGGCTACAAAACTTGAACTCTATCTTTGAAAATGAATTAGTCAAGTGCAATACGTACGCCCAGGAATCAGCAGAAAGTCGGCATACTGTTCTTTTTAAATGAGTGATATAATTTTTGCACGAGAAAAAGGGAGTTAATTACTATGAAAAGTGCAACGCTGAATATCTTTCATTATCATTTGCAAATTTCAAGTCATTTTAATGGATCAGCAGGGCAAATTTTATCAATTAAGTGTCATATAATTATTTATTCTCATATTTATATTTATAAATCATTTCTTCCAAAATTATTCGCTTGGTTTACAAAATTGCAATATCCTTCATTGTCCACTAAGGGCTCTCATTGCCTTCGCTGAGTTCAAATGTGAAAGGTACTAGCTCTTAAAGTTTGCGAAATATTTGTGCTTGGTACAATATAATAATTACACATTACCCTCACTTAATGTGTAACATTCTAGTCGCCCCGAGTTGGTTGTAAATTCCAAATTTTCCTTCGATTACAATTTGGTAAAAACAGAAAACACTGAAGGTTAAATAATGACATGACACTGATGTAGGCAAAGTGACCCGGTTCTTTAAAACTCAAACAATGGAGATGACGCACGCAATCGAATTGGAATGGGAAACCGGGGGGACAATACTGCTGGTTCTGAAGTACATATATATTTAAAGCCGCGGATAATATAAGCTCAAATTCTACAATTCAATTGGCTGCGATAAGGAAATAAATCGAAAAAAATATCAGTATCGAATAAGTTTTAAATTTTCAGTATAACGGACGAAGTGGTATTCAATATATTTCTGTTTATCTTCCGATTCTTTCGAAAATGTAATTATTCATTTTGATCATACTTATTTTAAAATATAAGCCTTTCACGCGCTTCAGGAAGACACATTCCTCAGGATGTAATGTGACTATATTCGATTTAAACAGTTATGCAAGCATCTTGGTTGGAAAAAACTTGATTGTATTGACAGGGTAGAGAGCACTCATTAACTGTCCTATTGAATATTACTAACCACAATAAAAAAGAACAATATTTTTGGCTTTAGTAAAAATATTTGGTAAAAGCATTTTCACCTTTCTCGTTTGTGAAGCTAGCATGCCAAAGGGAATAAGGCCAGGATAGACATCCTTTCATACACGAGGAATTTACATGTATCTTTGTATATGCTTTTCACTTGTATATGCTTTTTACGTTATCATATTTTTCTCAAATGAACAGTTAGCTGTTTTAAATTTCTGCTCGCTATCTAAAATACCTCATGAGAGACTTATATATAAGTCTAGAAATAATGCCTCCATTTAAATCAGATTAAAAAAACTGCATGCAAACTCAGGAGTAACGTAGAGCTATTAAATACCAAAACATTTCTAGATAAAAATTAAGTTAAAACTTTATCTGCAAGGAATTTAGAATAAAGAGTGTTCATGAAAATGTTTCTTTCTTTTATTTGTTGTTCAAAAATTTAACTTTATGGGAAACATCTACTTCTACTTTATGCCCGCAAGCCGCCGCAAGGGCGTATGGCGGGGGGTGTTAGGGCACCACCCGTAATAAAGAAAGAAAAAAACCGCATGCAAAAGCCAAAAATGTATCCAAGCCAAAAACAAATCATCGTATACATTCATGCAGAAACCCTTTTAATCCACACACACGGAAACACAATCTACCAACTGATATACAAATGCATGCGTTATATTGTTGGTCCATTGTGTAAAAAGTATGTGGTATGAGCTTCATTTAATTAACTATAGTATTACGTCAGCGGCAAAAATTTCGAGTTGTAACATGCTCAGTTAGTTTTGAGAGCGACGGAGGAAACGGTGCCTTGAAATACGTGGGCGGTCTGAAAAGTTTCCGAACTCAAAAATTTCAGAAAATCTCAGAAAAAATGTCTTGTATCTTTGTTAGGTCGGAAACTTTTCAGACCACCCTTGTATTTACTGTCCACTGAACTAAATAATAATTTCGGCATAGCGTTTTGCTCATCACCTCCATCGGTAATACCCCCATCGTAATTGCAGGCGAACTCAACGTGCTTCAAATGTCAACGTTTGCTACGGACGCAATACTGGTCAAATCAATGAAACTTGTACCACATATTTAAGCAGCATTAATTTTTTTAAAAATTCACAAAATAAAATAAAAATTTCGCACAATAAATTATGTAAAATAGTGTGTCCTTGGGTTTTTCATTTTTACCTGAACCTAGTCAATGAGCAATTTCAATCGTGATTTCATGATGAAGGTCGAGTGAGCTTGAGCATCTCCTTGACAAACAACGGTTTCGATGTATTTTCTGTAATATTTACCGCACAGTAAATAAAAATTACCCGAACATGCTTTGCCTTATATTCATTTTTGAGACAAATTTTAACCCTGCAAGAGTTCCACTGGTTTCAATTACTAATAATAGGAAAAATGGTTTCTTAATTACGAATATATTGGCTCATATTGTCATATTAGACACACTGAATCACACATGGCACGCAAAAAAACCAGCTAACAAACTTTTGGATCGGTATGAAAAATGATGTAAGCGCGTTTGCCTCATCCTTTCGTTTTTATGTTTAATGACCAAAAACTACTTTTATATCGTAGGCATTAATGAGAACGCTATTTTTATATCTTATCCAAAAATGCGTTATTATGAATAGTTCTTACCAATGTTGATAACGAAAGCCAGGATATTTGTGTAATCATGTACTTAACCGCTGACTGTATCCATATCTGTATCCAAAGGGTGCAAAAAACTTCTTAATTGAGATGGAGCTCAAATTAGCTCTTAAATATTTTATGGTACTTTCAGTTCATTAAACAAAGAGCACAATGCATTTTTCCACTGTTCTTTATTTTGGTACAACTAGTTTCAACGCTTAGGCGTCATCATCAGGTACACATTAGTCAAGTTGCGGTCCATTTGAGTCTATATACCATTCATGTGGGGGAAGAGGTGGTTGAGATAAAGGAGGGTTTATTTACCAATATTAGTTCCATTTTGACATGTAAACATCAGCAAAAATTATTTCCTGACTTGGAGAAGTTCAACTATAATCTACGATTAATAACGTTAATGAAATAACTTAGGAGAAGCTATCCTAATATCTGCACAGAAAATAGTTATTTATCTCTACAATATTTCCCTTTCATATTGATGCAAAAAAATAAGAAATTAAAACCCCTGCACAAAATTAAATTTCGATGCATGACTTTCGGAAGATTTAAATTTTCAAAATTACAGGTTCTGGTCTACAAGGGCTCGAATTTTCGCTGTTGGTTAGAAGATATGTTGACGCATAGAGTATGCTGGGCAAACGTCGAGCGTAGACCAGGAAGGGTAACTGGGAGAGGGGAGTTTTAGTGAGGGTGGGGTTGTGGGAGGCGTGCGACTGGGGGAAGGAGATATGGAATTGGCTCCATTTTAGGGGGTGGCGTAGAGGGGAGTGGGGATTGAAGGGAGATTAGGGGAAGGGTTAGGGCCTAAGGAGCAGGCGGGGCTGCACGAGGGGGGAGGGAGAAGACGGCTGGGGGAGACGGGGGGAGGAGAGGGAGATGGGGGGAGGAGAGTTTTTGGGATGTGCTGGTGAGAAACCCTGCACTGCGACACAGACTCCTTCTACGCCAAAGGTGGAGAGGAGATGGCGTGGGGGGAGGGGTTTCAAAGGGAGGTGCGAGGGTGGGGCGGAGGAAGATGGGGGAATTACTGGGGGGGGGAGAAGGGATGAATTTGGGCGGGGAGGGAGAATCGGGGAAAAAATTTCAGGAAGCATGTGTACACGGCGTGAAACTTCGATTTTGTGTGTCTGAAGAGATCGGTCGTGGGGGAAAATATGGATAAGTGCCGAAACAAGCGGAGTTCGTCAGAAGAGGGCAGTGCCAAATCGAGACGAAATTTGCGCGGCTTAGCGGGAGGAAATCTGCTTTCGAGAGCTTGGATTTGTGAAGGCCAATTTGAAAGTGTGAAAACGGCCGAACATACTTTTGAAATATTTTAGACACGCCTTCGGCAGTTTTTGATCATATTTTGACTTCCGGTGACAGTCCAATTCCTCCATTCTCCTCTCATCTCAGCATCATCGTGTCATCGGGTCCTGATGAAGGCATATCCACTCTATGCCTCCATTTTCTGCTTTGTTCAACCTCTTCATTGATTAGCTATACAGTTTGTACTTCTCATTGTAATTAAATATTAACTTCATTCTAAATGCGCCTTCCTTTCGGTTATCAAAATTGGTTTGCTTCTCCATCCATCTGTCCAGTATCACTGGACTCAGACAAAGGAAAGAGGCGAGAGAAAATTCCCTCAAGAATTAAAACCCTTCAAATAGATTTTCCGTCAATTTTTCGATTTCTGCCTATCTTGTACGTTTGAGTGAACGTTTTGGAAAAAGGCGTGTTATACGTACCCATGAATTTCTAGGAAATTTGGAATCTTTGTAAGGCAAAAAATTGTGTAGGATTAAAACCCTAATCATTTGCAACAATTTCGTTAAATCATCTGTAAATACGTTTTACCAACCAGCTGATGGAAAAGTTTCCTAAAAAATACGGAATGATTATAGTGTATGTTTGGGGAATTCATGCTTATTTGTCTTGTTTGACCTTAAAGCCGTCAAGGAGTGCCCCACGGCTTAGAGATTGTGAATCAAACCAAAGATGACAGCGCTATCTGCGAAATCAG